>JAWPHD010000076.1:0-700239 GCA_037043455.1 Cyrtodaria siliqua | reverse complement strand
AGCGCTCAATATAGAAATAAACAATACTGAATTAATTATTTTACTAAAGAAGGAGTTATTAAAGATACGCCTTTTGTCGTCTCTATGCAGTCATATACATTTTCGAATTGCCTAGATCTCAATTTGTTGAATCCAGACGTTGTCATACGTTATGCTATTATTTCACAAATAGTCGCCCGATGTGGTCAAATGAGGCCATTTCATGTAGGGCCTTTAACGTAAGTTTCTTCAGAAAAGATTTTTCGTCGCCAATGTCGCGGAACTTTGTTTCCCTTCAAGGTCTCACTAAACAGTTATTTTCCCTTGCCAGTCACGGTAGGAACTTTCTGGAGCTTAAAAAAAAATATCTGTGTTATTCGGTTCTTGCTTATTTCTTAAAATGTGCAAATATTTTCTCTTTTTTTTTGTTGCAGGTGACAAGAATGGGACAGGTTCATGATGTCATACAGGTCAGATATCATGAAACTTGTCCCATTCTTGTCACCTGCAACAAAAAAAAGAAAAAATATTTGCACATTTTAAGACTTTTAAAAACTCATTCTGGTCAACCCGGTGTTTTTTTTGTATGGATATTTCGTGCAACAGACATCAAGTTTCACAAAGAAAAATATTTTTAAGAACATTCATTAGGTTCTACAGTGGTCCAGAGGGGTCCAGCTACATATGCCAGAGCTATGTAAAATTAAACTGTGTTGTGAGACGTATATACATCTATGTGTAAAAACCAGAAACCCACTGAAATATACTTCCTGATAAAATATTTGGAAAACATTTGATGAGTTTAAAAGTTTACCCCATGGTCGCCATTGTAAAACACAAACTCGGTTATGCTTATGATAATGAAATATATTCCACATCCATGTTATGTGTTTAAGAGTAAACGTTTGCTCAGTTGCTTCCCTATCCATGTAAAAACGTGGTGAAATCTCTATAACAAAGTAAAATAACAAAATTTAAATGTTGACACCCTGAATCTATGAAATTTTTGCCTCCGGGGACTTTATGTGGTAAAAAAATAAGTCCTGTATTGTCTAACAATCATATTTTGACCGCTCTGTTTACTTTTGAAACACATATCTTGATAAAATACTCAGACGATTCGACAAAATGTATGGGTTTTTGTTAGCATTAGATTATATTGTCTGCATTGATACAATAGCTGTTTTTAAAAATTCATTTACAAATTACGTATTCTTATAGGTATACAGAAAAGTGAATCACTTTGGTATTCTAGCCTGGTGTAGTCGAACGAAGTTTTCCCAATAAATACTATCCCTTTTAACTTCATTTTGAAAAAATGACAAAATATAAAGTTTTGGTAAATTGTATACGGGACTCAATGAGATTGTTTTTAACTTCCGGTACATCTTCATCTAAAAGATCATTCATGCGACGTTTGTTTAAAAAATCTCTTCCATCCGTTAAGGAGGCGGAAAATCGTTTAAACCCCAGTGTTCCGTAGAGGTGTACCGGAAGTAAATCAAATCCCATTGAGTCCAATGCAATATTGTCCAAGCTTTCTAGTTAGCCATTTTTTCAAAATGAAGTTCAAACTAAGATTCACTTACATGTTTCTTAGTCATGAGACCTGCCTCTCTAGAAAAACTGCTGAGAATAGTAGGGGTCATGTGGCATATAAGAAAAATAAAATTCTGATCTTTGTTGACACCGTGAATAAACTGCATTCATTCGGCACCTCTTAAATGTGTTTCTACTTTTCACTTTCAAAAACTGTCAAGTTGACAAATAAAATCATCATACAACCCATGCAAAATGTTTTTAAGCTATCACAAACAAGTCAATAAAGTCCCATTTCAGCCAGAAAAACAGACCTTAAATACTCAAAAAATGCCTTTTATCACAAAAAAATGTTAGGGATTATATATTTGGGAAACTCCTTTTCGATACACCAGGCATGAATATCACAGTGATTTACTTCTCTGTATGCCAAGGAGTCCACCGTCACTATGTATATCGTCTGCTTCAAGATAAAGGTTTCAGCACTCTGACCAATCACTGATCTTATTTTACAGGTACAACTATTAATAGATGCCACCAAATTCAAAATTTGGCAGTTAGGAATAAAGGCTTTGTTCTAGAAAAGTATGGAAAATAAATACGTTTATATAATATTTTGATATATCTGTATAGAGTAATGTTTTACAAGCCCAATTTTATGGTGTAAAAATGCTTTATTATTTAGTAATTTGTGATTAAACCTCTCTGAGCAGCATAATGCATGAAATGATCAGGAAAAGTTACTCTGGGGCCATTTTGGGGGTTTTAATACTCAACCCTGGCCTTTAAGGAAATGTTGACGGAAGGACGAAGAGTAATAACAATAGATTCAATGGATACACTGAATATAAACAGGTTGATATGACAGGTCAGTCCAATCGCAGCTTATCAAATAACCGAAATGCAAACATGTTTATATGAACAGTGCGCGTTTTTCGTGATTTGTATAGGGGTCACACAAATCAGAAGCAAGGAAAAAATAATGATTGCCACAGTTTATTTTGTGCAGTTGTAAAATGCCGTGTCTTGGATTTACTGTAAATATATTAAAACTATCAAGATGTTACGGTGTTTTGAAAGACATATCAGTTGATAAATGGAAATGTAACAGTTTTGTTTAGACTATACATACAACTCTTTATGAGTTTCTTATTAGGTAAGGAAAATGTAACTCATTGCAGGTAAACAAATGTTTAAAATGTCAAAGCCTTTATTTGACAATATAAAATCTAACAGTTCACTCGTAAAACCTGTGTTAACTACTTTCCGACTGCCGAGATCGAAGTTGGCATGAGGTAGTCTGGACACTTCCGTTTATTGTTCTTTTTAAGCACCCATACAGTTTTACAGAAGATTTTCACGGGTTTCACACAATGAGTCTTCCGACGTGGAAAATGTCCCACCCAAACTGAAAAGTATAAAATTTAGCCAATGGTAGATAAAAACGTATACAGTCGGAGTAAATCCGGGTTGATAAAAACACATTTGGTAACTGAATGTCACACCGGTGAAATTCAGCCCACTGAAACACTAATGCCAAAAAAAGCTATTTTTTAGATCAGTCATATGTTTTCACAACATTCGTTCTCTTAATTTACTCTTTACTCCTGTGAACCCGCATATATCTGGCCTCAAAAACTGTCCCATATCTAGAAAAAAACACGCCTATTCAATTATTTAACAGTTAGCGTCATTCATTCACACTATGCGTATTTTGAAATGAACATACGTCAGAATAGCATCTCTGCCTACCCTCCTTCCCTCTATGCTCATACTCCCCAAAGACATAGTCCTGACAGTAAAATACTTTCTATTCATGACAACATATTTAACATTTTAAACATCAGGATAGATTTTAAATATGACATACAATCAAATCTTTGGAAAAAACACATGCAAAATGAGTAACTTGGGATTTTTTTTATGTAAACTATGTAAGCACCCTTCAACCAACCCGGAAAATACTTCCTGACTTGTCTGACACCTGAAATTCTGACTTTTAAGGGTAGTAGTAACGCATATGTATACTGAGTGCAATATGATTTTGATTTGGTATAGTTTTTCGCGATATTTAAAATCAGGAAACATGTTTTACACAGTGAGTCATGCAACATCAACTGGGATATTATTTTTCACTATTGTCATCAGAAAATTCAGCACGCAATATGTATGTTAGTTGATATTTTGAGGATGAAAGCCCTCTTGATAATTCGTATGACATACATTGCCGAAGATAAGCGACATGTCACGGGTACGTGCCGATGACTGCATTCAGTATACGGAAGCAATACGGAAATCTGTTAAACTACACTGTTAAATGTTATCAATTTTGAATATTTGTTTTAATATACTAAATTTGGTCACATTTTTAGAATGCATGAGAACGGATAATGTATGCGTGTGAGCGTCATTTAACACAAAATGCGTGTGTTTCACGCCCAGTGCGAGAGACTTTACAGGTATACATGAGGGTAAACGAAACGCATACACCTACCGAGTCATCAGGGTGGAGGAAACGCATACATAACCTGAAAAAAATACACTCTTAGTGTATACAAAACTAGTTTAAACGCATACTCCTACTGAAGAATAGAAGATGGGTCATCAGGGTAGATGTATCATCAGGGAAGATGAAACGCGTACTCCTACTGAAGCATAGAAGATGGGTCATCAGGGTAGCTGTATCATCAGGGAAAATGAAACGCGTACTCCTACTGAGTCATTAGGTTCGACGATACGTATACACATAGGGCGTCGTCAGGGTAGACGAAACGCATCCACAAACAGATTCATCAGGGTAGATGCAACGCATACGCAAACTGACATTATGCAGTCTTAGTCATCCAAAAAAATAAAAGTCATATAAAAGTTCTCCCACTTCCCACGACCAAGGTTTATTCCCACGACCAAGGTTTATATACTTACTCAGCACAATCCATTAATGTCTCTGAACAACTACATTTCACACATCTCTTTAAATCGTGTATGGTAGATCCAGGTAGGAGCTTGAAACCTCTATACCGACAGTAAGTCACCTCAACTCCCAACCCTGTCAAAAATAAATGTATTAAACTTTTAAAAGATGACAGAGGAAGAGCGAAGTTGTGATACATTTTAAAACAATTTTTAGTGTTTGTTTGTATAAAGTTAGATTATACTTAAGCATTTCGATCATTTCAGAAGCTGTTACGACGTTCTCGATACAGTTAGACCATACCAGAAGCTGTTACGACGTTCTCGATACAGTTAGACCATACCAGAAGCTGTTACGACGTTCTCGATACAGTTAGACCATACCAGAAGCTGTTACGACGTTCTCGATACAGTTAGACCATACCAGAAAAAGGAAAATATAGCATTCAATGACCAAAGTCACAAAAAGAAACAAACACTATTACAAAGATGAATAAAAGAAAATATATGACACAACAACAATAAAAGGTAATCAATAGAATAAACAGCCGCTAGGGATTTAAACCAGGTTCTAGGGTGCACCAAACCTCAATGATACACTATTTTCATTTCAATGAAACGGAACAGTATAAATAAATATATCCCAGTCAGGATATATCTCTAACAAGCAAGACAGCATTTATAGGAAAACTGTAAGTATGACACATATATGATTATTTAGATATGAATATAAAACAAAAGCCTAGAAAGCCACAAAGCAAGCACTCAGTGACTTGGCAGAAGCCAGAGTAACAAGAGAATAAAACACTAAGGGTACGATAAGACAATATTTAAGACAAACATAAAACGCTAACATCCTTTAAGGATTTACATAGACGTCATCATACTAGGATCTACAATCTGTCCGGTTATCGCACAGTCAAAGAGCAACTCATAGTGGCGAACTGTAAGTGGGTCAACCAATTGTGTTTCAAAAAAACAAAGATAGACTAGTGCCGTGACGAGTTTCATTCTTTTTATTTATCAAAATTTGAAGAAAAAAAGTATCCTTAATATGTTTGATCAAAGGTTAAGCATTACTGACGTTTCTAAAATTTTGAAATCGCAAACTCTGCCAATGAAAATAATACATAGTCTGTTAAAGGAATCAAAATGAAAGGAAATGTAGGTTAATAGCCATCTTAATTATCGGGAGTTCTGAAAAACTTGGAAACCAGGCAACTTTTTCCAATTTTCTGACGGGTCTGCTGTTACAAACACATTTTTAATACTCATTTAAAAAACGTTATTGTATTTCTCGGATATAATCCTCAGCTGTACAGGTCTCATTCATTTCGAATTGGGGCCTTACAGGGCCATTCAGATGATGATATTCGGAAAATGGGGCGTTGGAGGTTGTTTTTTTGCAATATTACATTCGATTGTCAAAATTAATGGGAGCCTCAGAATGACCTGGAAGTGAAGGATTCAATTCTACTGATTTCGAATTTTCTATACAGTTAAAAGGATGAAAGAATTTTCAAGGTCGGATAATAAGGAAAATATAAATTTGAAGATTATTCTAAAACGCACGTCGAAGTCGTCATTTTGCGAACTATGATAGCAGAGTGCTAAATTACTATAATAATATTGTGATATATAATATTTCCTATATGTAGAAAGCTAGATATGCAATAACTTCGAGAAACTTTTATTAAAATAGGACGGTGTTATTATAGTGGGTGTACAAACGTCAGATGAAGACAATACATTTGAATTCGTATGTACACCAACTGTATACACCGTATACTACTTGTTGTATTAGGCCATAACAAATGAATTACATGGTTCTCATGCCCGCCCGCATGTCTTTTTTTGGTGCCGCATTGCCGATTTTATCTCAAAAGTAATAAAATAAAAATTGGAAATGCGCTAAAGAAATTTCGAAAAAAAAGTTCCGCATAAAAGTTTGTTCCGATTTTTACATGTAACTACCTCAAGGGAATCCCCTTGTCGGTAGACTTGGTGCGCGGCCGACTATCTGCCGCTCTGCTCGCTGGCTTGTGAGTGTTGCAGTCGTACGGGTACCAATCTAGGAGAGTCAGACGCTTGAGACGCTTGGAACTAGTAGGTGCTACAGAACAGGCGATTTATTCACGCGTCTAATCGACAAAGTCTCACAACAACATGCAATAAATACAAATATACAGACTTATTGTGATTGAAAGATGCATAAGTCGGGAAGAAATGGTAAGGTAATGATCGACAATAGAGATGAGCTGATCCAACTGGTTATTGCACATGTATTTCGAGATATTTTGCATCAATACATGTATTGGAATTAAAAGTTTGGATAAAAAAAAAATCGCCCGCGTGTCTGTTGACCAATGTAAAATTGTAAAAAAAAATGCGCCCGCCCGCATCTCTTCTCAGAAAAAGTGGCCTGAGAACCAGGTAATTAGTTTTTTGTGGCCTTATGACATGTATTTGAAAAAATATAATCGGTTTCAATTAAAAACGGAAACAATTTTATTTCAATGCAACAAATACGGCAAGGCGCCTAGCTATGATCTGTATCTCTACATCATAACACACTCGTCTGGTGGCAAAATTAACATATACACGCATTACTACATACACTTATAGCTCATATGAGTGGGATCACATTTAAGAATTCAACCACACAATTATAGTAATTTAGCACTATGATATCATAGTTCGCAAAATGACGACTTCTATGTGCGTTTTTAGAATAATCTTTAAATTTATTTTTTGACTATCCTCCAACCTTAAAAATTCTTTCATCCTTTTTACTGTATAGAAAACTTGATATCTGGTAGAAAGTGAATCCTTAACTTCCAGGTCATGCTGAGTCTCCCATTAATTCAACTTTCAACAAACAAACTTTCTGTACAGATCAGTTATAATCATTCACATGCGAGAGGTCGTGGGTTCAATCCCCAGCCGGGTCATACCAAATACTTTATAAAGACTTTATGGAACTAGTAGCTCCCTTGTTTGACTCTCAGCATATACAAGGTATAGCTATCTATGTCTAACTGGTCGGCCGGTGGCTATATAATGTGGGTGCGGAATCATGTCAAGGGCGTGGTATTCCAGAGTGGTATTCCAGCGTGGAAGCCACTGTGTGGTTGCCGGGTAGAATACAACAACAGCAATATCATAAATACACTGTCAGATGCAGCGGGGTGGGACCCCGCCCCCATTCTTATTCATGTTTCATTTTTTAGTCATGCTCATGCAAGGCCTTTATCATGACAACGCGTGACAACGCGTGTGCGTACGTGGAAACGTGGCTCTAACGCAAATGGAGTGTCTACTGTAGAATTTGCAGCAACTACTGTAGAATTTGCAGCAACTCTGCAGTTCTGCAGATTATGAGGTTCTAGGCTTATTCTCCATATTTTATCTTGATGTAAATGGAGGTTGAGACTGGCACGTTCATTCCTGTTAGGCGCCATATAACCTTTCATGCCTTCAAACTCAATTCATTTCCAGCATGGAGGCATTATACGAGTAGGTACTAGTATACAAGTCAAGCAGTAAATGAAGCATTCACAGGACACAGTCAAGCACGCATGCAATATAGATACCGTCGTGATATTACTGAAAGGGAATTTTACTGAAAGGGGATTTTAAAAGCGACGTATTATATCATAAAACATATAATTAAGATCATTCGTTTTATTTGTCCAGCTGTGGCCGATTGTCTACTCTTTGACGTAACGAAAGCCTGGTAGCTAAGCAACATAGTTAGGCATTCTATATGTGTAATCTAGTATCGCATTTAAACTCTAGAATCAACGAAATGTCCATGTTTAGCAAATTTCCAAAATGTTAGCTTTGACGACTTATTAACCACATCACATCAATTAAAACATAATGTTACAAAAGTAGTGGTACTTACGTTTCTTAGTCGTTGGCAACTCACGCCAAGTCGCGCCATCCGCCTGTATTATATTGACGACAGCAATCACAAGCGCCAAATTCGCCAATAAAACCAACTTCATGTTTGTGTCAGATCTAAACAAATAATCTGCATTTGTGAGCTTGCTTGTCGCATTTATACCTATGGATTATAGACGTATACATTGTGTGACTCAGAGTGTGTGAGTCTGGAAGGGTGTTTCTTCATTGTGGAACAGTAAATAATATGACAACGAATCCATATAACAATGTTTACTAATGTGACTATGAAGAGGTTTACCTAAATCCTTATAGGATAATAGTTCGTTAGTGTATGATGTTTGTCTTTAATCTTGTCTTATCGTAACCTAACGGTTTGTTTTCTTGTTGCTCTGGCTTCTGCTGAGTCACTGAGTACTTACTTTGTGGCTTTATAGGACATTGGTTTATATATTATATATACATGATCATTTATGTGTTTTACTTATATTGCCTATTAATATGTCCAGCCTATTTGTTAGAGATTATAACCTTGCGGTGATATCTTTATTTACACCGTCCCTTTTATTGGGATGACAATAGTGTAAGAGTGATGTTTGGTGCACCCTAGAACCTGATTAAAACTCCAGCGGCCTTTCTTTGCCATTGGCCGTTCCAAGGCCTTATTGTCAACCATTTTGTGTTTGTGTCATATCTTACCTTTTATTCATCTTTATAGTTGTTGTTTGTTTCTGTTGTCCTTGAATGATGCTTTTCCTGTTCGATTTTTATATCTACTTTTATTTTACAAACACACTTAGTGTAGTTTCAACATGCATAATGTAACTAAAATCGCAGATTTAGTGTTGTGTTACTTTGCAAGATATTTCATTTTAAGTCTTTCACCAGATATATGAATATTACTATCTATCTTCAGAACTTATCCCTGTCAAGCCGCCCTATCAAATCAGTTTTCCAATTCGTTTAATAAATAATACTAAGTGAACGTTATTTAAGATCGTCTATACACTATGTCACCAGTCGACATGTCACATTCTAGTACCTAGGTGTATAACCAGCAACGACATATAAAACTCCGTCTAATGAAGTCTTTATTATAAAAAACATAATTCCTCTCTTTTTGTTAAATAGAGGCATTATAATGGGAGTGGGGCGGGGGGAGTAGAGGGCGGGTCGACAATGGCAAAATCATGATGTATATACTGAAATGCATATACTGAGATACAAAGCCGTGTATGCTCGGGGTCAATGATTTTTTTCTTATATGGAAGGTAATTCTGATACTTCGATTAGAAAATAATAAAATAAGACACTATTTTCAAAATACCATCCTTACCTATCATGTTTAAAAAGCTTCAAACAATTATATCAATGTTCATGTTTAATGTCCCTAAAAGGTAGTGCTAATTTTTTTTGTTCCATATATGTATGAAGTGTATACATAGGTTTAATGGATTATTGACGAAAATGTTGCGTTATTCGAATCGATGTATATCACTTGTGAGCAACATTCAATGAAAATAGATGTACCCTTGGCATGTTTAGTAAACAAAAACAACTTTCTTAATGTGTTATGACCCCACCATTTCTGGTAAATTTTAAAGCGCAAAGCCATTTTTTCTGTCTAAAAGAATTCACTGCTGCATTATCTATACTCGATTTAAAGTTCCCGTAAAGCATTAATATGCGACATTTTAACATTGATTTCTATAAGGAAAACTAACTTGTGGTTTCATACCTATAATTATATACTCTTTCAATACGCCTGTTAATCGTTTTAGATAAGTGTGATGGTCATAAATAGATCAGTTAAACTGTTACAGACTTGATTGTTTTTCTCGTTTTTGACAATGTCCAAGAAACCCCTGACTCCCCTCTCGACATGAAGCAGGAATGTGGACACGTATAATATTTGCAACATTGCAGTCTCCTACAGATACTTTACATATACCTTTATTATATTTAATCTGTAATCATACTTGTATCGTTATTTGCCACGTTTATAATAAAATTATCAACAGCTGTTGTTTAAAGATGCTCTACCTATATCTTTTTGTCCACCAATTGATACAAACTTTACTTAATTGTAAAGAAGACTATGAAAAAGGTAAACGGCAATAATTTCACCCCATGTAATATGCGTTTTGCTGGGGAAAAACAGGATAGAAAAGATGGGATTTTTGAAATTGTATTCGTAATTGTTTTAGACAAGCCGATTACGGAGATTTTCCGATCTTATTCGTTTACAATCGGAACTGCCTCGTCGGATTGGCGACGAGTTCCGATCGATTCGTTTACTATCGGAACTGCCCCGAGTAGTTTGTTTTCGTTCAACTGAATGGCATTGCGCATGTCCGATAAAATCGTAAAAACTCGTAGTTCTCCGGCAGGAATAAACGGCTGGGCAGCATTTTATTCAAGATATTGTTTTGATCATAATTAATAATTTACAGAACTGGAATAAGAAGCTTGTTGCTTCTTAGAATACTCATAAAATAAATCGCGTGGATATAGGTAGTGCCTCTTTAACAAATAAGCAACAGCACCTGATTAACGTGATGATACAAACACGACAATGAAAAACAGTAAGATACGATGGTCGATGTCAAGATGCGATGGTCGATGGTAAGTTACGATGGTCGATGGTAAGATGCGATGGTCGATGGTAAGATGCGATGGCAAGTTGCGATGTTCGATGGTCCATTGCAACTTACCATCTTACCATCGTATCTTACTATCTACCATCGCATATTACAATCGCATCTTAATATCGACCATCGCATCTTACCATCGACCATTGCATCTTACCATCGCATCTTACCATCGACCATCTACCTAGATGGCCTTTATCAAACATGACAAATTACACCTCGATTTATTAATCCCGAACGTTTTTTTTTACTTTAAACCAACTTGCATATAGACGATTTCTTCGTTATTCTATACTGGCTATTCTTGAAGTATTTATCAAGCATGAGTCGACAAATAACAACTTGATTTATTAACCCCGAATATGTTTTTTTACTTTAAACCAGCCTGTATATATTCCTTCGTTGATTTATACAATGCTTAGATACAAAAACTAGTGAAAATATTCACTTAGTGATATGGTTTACAATGTCTGGCTGCTCATAAGTCATTTTCCCTCAAACACCCCGTTGTCACATAAATGGAATGTTCTTAATTCAAAAAAATAACAGTCCATTACATATATGTAGCGGGATAAGGGTTAAAAGAAAAAATAACGGAACGACGTGAGATTTAAGTCATGATTGCACAATTTAATATGTTTAGGGTTTCATCATTACAAAGTACACAAAAGCAAAGCAACAAGACAGACATGACAGACATGATTAATGACTTAACCCTGTACATTGTAAATGTGCCATCGGGTCTTATTTGGTCTCTATAAAGTGTTGTCCTTTGTATTTCGCGAATATTTTCTATATACACTTAGTACATTTGAAAAAGCAACACACTTGGTATTTTTAGCCGAAGGCCAGCAGAGCTTATCGGATGACGAGTTGTCCGTCGTCCGTCGTCCGTCGCCCGTTAACTTTTGCCTCGTTAAGACGATAGGGACTTCGTTTTCATCCGATCTTTACCAAACTTTATCAGATTGTTACTATCAATGAAAGCTCGAGCAAGTTCGAAATCCAGCCAGATCGAACCAGTAACACCAGAGTTATGGCTCTTGATTTAGTTAAAAATGCTGTATTTTGTCTCGTTAAGACGATAGGGTCCTAGTTTTTCATCCGATCTTTACCAAACTTTATCAGATTGTTAATATCAATAAAAGCTCAGACAAGTTCGAAAAACAGCCAAATATGACCGGTAACAGCGGAGTTATGGTCCTTGATTTAGTTAAAAATGCTATATTTTGCCTCGTTTAGACATTTTCAACAGCTCTTTACAAAATGGGTCTATAACACAAACAATCATCAGCAAACAGTCGAATTTCTGACTGGATACCCTTAGTCATATCGTTTATGTACAGCGAGAAAAGTACCGGACATAGCATAATGCCTTGTGGTACACCCGAGATGACAGAAGACCAACTGATATTTCACCATTAACTACAACACATTGCGACCTGTTATTGAAATTATCCTTTAAATCAGTGAGCAATACACTTATATATATACATTGAAATGTTACAGGAAAACATTTAGTAACTTAAGTATCTTCTCGTTAACGCATTTCGGTGCTTTACATGTCTTTTGATGTTTCAGCATAACAGATGAAGATTAAGATTCTACGAAATGTGGTCTATGCCAATATTGTTTAACACTATACAATCATTGTACACCAAATACCTTAGCATTGACGCTAGCTCCGTGTCATTGACCCTAGCTCAGGATCATTGACTCCGGCTCTTACCCAAAAATTGACCTTAAATCCGCCATGCACTGTTTTCTCATATTAAATTCTACTGTATAAGGAATATATGATGGGCTTTTCATCTCCACGTATACACACAACTGACTTCCATGAATAAATACAAATATGCACAGGAAAGTGCGATATGTCGAAGAAAACACAAAGACATTCCACACGTAAAAAAGACGTAGGCGGAAAATTAAACAATAATTGGCAATATTTTTTGCAACATGAACTTGGTTTGAACACATATAATTGAAATAGCATTCCCCAATTTTGAATGAAATAAATCGTTTGATTTATGAAATAATAAAAAATAACGAATTAAACACACCCTACCAGGCCAGTTTTCCCTCACGGGGAACGAGAAAACCTTATGAAATATGCCAGTGGAGACTCAGGCGTAACTTTCATTCACACCAAAATCTAAATGTAAGTCACGCCTAAATCAACACCAACATATTTTAACAGTTTTCTCAAGCACCCCGCGATGGAAAACTCCGCTGATACCGCTACTATCTATACTACTAATCAATCCGGTTTTGTCATTTTAGGAGAGCGCAATAATTTTATTTTTCGACTTTTCGGCGAATCTACTTTCGGCGAAGTTTTTCAATAACATTTGCAACTCATTAAGCAACTTTGATCAACCCACAACAATTTACAGTGTCTTCCTGTACTGATTATCTGCTTGAACGCTTTGGTAATTTCTAAACCAGTTTTATTTGGAACGGGTACAACCCAAGCACATTTACTAAATAAGTCAATAACAATAAGCAAGTATTTAGTACCTTTATTATGCCTTGAAAACGATTGCATGTCAACCAAGTCAGCAGACCATATTTTATCATTTCATTAGCAATCACATGGCATTGAGCGAACTTCCTTCGTTTAGGTTTATGAAGTTCATCTGCTAACTTGTCAGTCCATTTCAACGCCTTTTCTCGTTTTTTGAGTTTCCGAGTCCTAGTTTATATTTTGCACTAATAACTGGTTTTACTATCAAATTCTTAGCAATCTTTTCTCCAATAGTTTAAGACTTACTACATTTTAAACCAGTAAGCATGTTTGTATCACACATTGATTTATTACTAGGATTCTCATCATAACAAATATCATGATCTTTGCAAACAGCATCTAACTCATTTACCGGCTCTCAGCTATCAAGCGGATTACCCGGACCGCAATATTTATAACCAGGAAGTGTTAGCCCTTTTTTGGGTAGCAAAGCTTTATGAATATCAATATTTCCACCTTCTGTGTTTTTAACAAACATTGTTTTAGTAATACCGCAAGATGCTCAAGTTGCTCTTAACATTTTTCTACCATTTTTTGCTGAAACATACTTAGGATCAACATTTTCAGTAACCTTTTTTTCTTTTATACAATAGCTCATATATAATATGATTAGATTAAACTTTGTTTACAAAATATGATTTTATAATGTTTTCATTTTCTATTGGTTTGTATGGTTTTAATAATTTGTAAAGAATATCGTACACACTATTTCCTTCTTGCAACTGTTTGGCAAAGTACAAACAGAAATATCCACACAAGACACTTGTTTTATCTTGATATTGAATGGTGTTGTATTTTATATTAGGTATGTAATTTAAAACTTTTTTGGTGGGCTCAGGCCAAACGGATTGAAGTAATAATTATCATAGTAACAAGTCCAGTGTGTACCAGGTCCAATATAATCATCAAGATTAATAATACCACATTCTTGTTTATTTTGATTTGTCGGTAATTTGTTCTTGCTAAACACTCCCCTGAATTTCTGTATACCTAACCGCTTAACCCACTTTATTATGTCTAAGTTAGAGATAGGCTCGTTTTTGAAAATTAACTTTGTTTTATGAATGGGACACTTCTGTACGGTCTAATTTGTGAGTCTACTTGCAAACCTTTTCCGCGGTCAACTCTCAGTCCTTTTCATTTTCTACCTACTTGCAAACCTTTTCCAGTTAAACCACTAATAAGAGATCCAATCAATGGAATCCCTAATGATGCAAGCATTCCAAGAAATCCTCCATCTTGTTGTTGCTGCTTTGTCAGTTTAATAGGAAAACAACCTTTAGACTTTATCATCTTGTTTCTTTGTGCAAGTGTTAATTTATTTGATCCAAGAAGTGCTTGTTTTTTGCCACTAGGAATAGTTACCATCCCATTTCCAAATAGTTTGCCAATTCCAGTACTTGCCAAGCCACTTAAAGCTACAGAGTCCCTATATCAGTCGATTTCTTCTTTGTAGGCGTGTCTTTATTTGTAACTTCATGTTCACCAGCTCATGTCGAAATCGGGTATTTAAGCGAACAAATATAGCGAAGGAAATCATTAACTGTATATACATCGACCAGTGCACATCGTACCTATACACAGGTAACAGTAATTTTTACCAAAAAAAATAACTTCTTTCGGGGCTCGAACACACGACCTTCTGATTTCAAGTCCTGTGCTCTATCCACTGAACTATAACGCTACTTGAGAAAATAGTATACTAACTACCATATATTATGAGGCAAAATAACTTAACATTTGAACGCAACTAATGATGGATCAATAAATATGCAGTCCATATTGTCGCACGTGTAAATTAACATTGCCTGGTGTAATACTGTATCTTATCAATATGAAACTAATACTTCGCCTCAAATCAACCATATCTCGACTTGTTATTTAGCGCTTGATGAGTTTGTGTGCGCGCTCTTGTTATTACGTAATGCCTATTTAGTGTTAAAAATGCTACAAAATAACAATAAATAGCAGTGGTCTAGAGGACAGCGTACATCTTTCAAATCTTACAAGTGCAAGGCTGTGGTTCAAATCCCGTTCCGGGCAACTTTTTTTTTTTATCACATATATTCTGGAGCCGTATATTGATCGATGTTACCTGTACGGAGGCTAAATAAAAATGTGAAATTTTACGCATCGATTTCTCGTTATATACCGACTTTTGGGGTGTTCGTCGATTTGAAACTACTTCACACGTGACTCATTCATATTCATGAGTTATTACTAGTAAAAATAGGGACTGTACATCTTTAATGCTCCTGTTGCTAGCGGTGCTAATACTTTTGGAACAAATTTAGCAACTGTTGGTAATATTGTTTTAGTTAACAAACCAGCTAATGCGCCTAAAAAGCCTCCATTCTTGGACTGAGATCTCATTTGCGATTTTGATATATTTATGTCTAATCCCTGCCCACCAGATTTAGCCTTTTTAATATTGTTAATCTGAGTAGCTGTAAGCAGCAAAGGAAAGTTTCCAGTTAGTTGGTTATTTTTTAACCTGAGCGTTAATTCTGTTTTCATATGCTCTTGCCAGACTTCGTTTCTGGTCATCTGATAAATTTATTGAATAATTTACGTAAGTCATATATGTTATAAGTTAGATTAAACAATAACTAGTTCATTTCCAATAGTTTCAATAGCAACATATTCCTTGTACAAGACTAAAGAATAAATTTTATATCTAGTGGTAGGAACGTTGTTTAGTTTATATCTCAGACTTAGTTGTTTTGGATCAATACTGACTTCATTTCCCTTGTAACTCAAATCGAAATATATCATTCCGAAGAGATTTTTAAAATTACTCACATTGAGTAAAATTCCAGTGTTTTTATCATTTTGTTTTTAAGAATAATTAATAACATCTCTGAATATTCTTATAATATTATCATTGCTGTATTCAGTTTCTGGATAATAAACTCCATTTCCAACTTCCAATCTAGCTGATTGTAAATAGCAATTAGCATCAGCAGCATTTAGTTTAAAAGTATCTAAAAGGTGAGGATTTTGTGTTTGAGAAGAACTTTTGTCTGACCTTTGCAGATAAACAAAAACATGTTTTGGACTTTTGACCCTAGCCGTTATTCTAGAAAAAGAAACAAAACCGATTAAAACAAAATCAAATAGAGAAAAGTACGATAGGATATGGAAACTAGTTGAATTCCGACTGGATGCCATGACCGTTTAACTTGAACAGATGCTCCCGCGGGACATCTCTAGTAGCTTAATTTCCATTTCCACCTTTTCATATACATTTCCAGAGGTTCTGTAAAGTTGTTCTAAAATTTTATTAAAGACAATCCTAATTATCTCCTCATCATTTTCTAATCCTGTGGTTGTTTGGACATATGATAGAAGTTGTTCTATGATGTGTTTTTAACAAAGTCTTTATTTCTGCTGTTCTTGTTTTGCTCGCTAAAACAGCAACTACTGGAGGAACTGCACCAACTGCAGCCACGAAAACAGGAATTGCCGGAACCAATGCCAATACAGCAGTACAACCAATTATCCCACTGGCAATCTGTAATGTTGTGTTTATAATACCGCAGAATTTATAGCTACGCCTGTATGCAGCCACAAGTCGTGTCAAGTGATCAATTAATTCTTCTTTGTTAGTAATTTGTGCCATGTATAATTACAGATAGACAATAATTTAATTAAGATATTTAGAAAATAGTTGCTCGTGTTCTTTGAGTGATATTTCACCTATTTTTAATAATTCATCGATTATGATAATACCTTTATTTATCAACCGTGGACTATTGTTTCCTGATTCGATACTTCCGCATACTAACTCCAGATCACTAACCAAATCATTAGGACTATTGTAATATTCAACATTCAACACAACCACCTAAAATCTTCTTGAACTTTGAAGAACCTTTGCGAATTGGTAAACCAGATAATTTTGTTAGTTCCTAAATAGCATTCTAAGACAGCTTTGAATAAGTGTTTTTATTATTGTAACGCTTTGTTATCAAGTCTATAAAATCATCATCTACTTTTAGGTCCAGCACAACTGCTTCTTCTAGTTTGGCAATAAGTTTGTGATGACCAATAAGCTTTGGCAAATCAATTTGTAACACTCCATAGTGACCATCTTTGTTGACTTTGTAGGAATTTCTTTTTTGTTGCATCCATTTGCCAAGTCTTTTATGCAGCTTCGTTAGCTGCTTTAATTTGTTCTAACCTCTCTATGTAATAATCCAGAGCATCCGCTTCATCAGTCAGAACTTGACGTTCTTCCATCTTCTGAATCTTAGCATTTCTGACGCGCCCGGGGCTATTAAGTAATATTGAATATTTAAGTTTAGTCGCATCGGTTGTCGCCTTCGCCCACCCCTCTTTGATTTTTTTTCATCGAGGTGTTTTATTTTTGCGTCTAGACCTCTTATCTTGCTAGACATTTTCCTGCGTATCCCCTTAGCAATTTTAATATATTCATCATAATCAGTAGTACTTGGTATTTTAGTTGGTATCGGCAAACCATGCTCATCAAGTACTTCTTTATTCACACCAGCATCCAAGCCAGCTAGTTCTTCTTCTTCCCCTTCTTCTTCCCCATTCTTCTTCTATTTCTTCTATTATTTTTCTTTCCATGGAACTAAATGATGCATGTTTTTCAAATATTTCTTCCGTGGGTTCGGAGGTTTTGACCTAAATACTCTGTCTGAGCTTAATTTTGGTCTAGACTCTAATGCCTGCTTTTGTTCCTCTCTGTAATCAGCTAGAGATTGTCGGTATTTGGCGGGGGTGGGATACACGGTTGGCCTGATAGGTCCACGCTCAGGCGTGGGTAATTGCGGTCCACGCTCAGGCGGGGCAAGTAATTGCGGGCGTATTGCCTCAGGAAGAAGAGCCAACTGTTCAGTAGCAGTCTTGTTTGCTCTGTTATTTCGCTAGTTACAGGTTTAAATACTTCTATATACAAATCACGATTAGCTCCTTTTTCTAGACTTTCGGATAACTTTATTCTCAAATTCTTTAACAAGCTCACTCGCTTTCCGCATTTTATCTGCTAATTCTTTCCATTTTAACAAAGACATGTAATAATATAAGTTAGATTAAAATAAGATAAATTAAGATAAGTTTAGACAAGTATTATCCAAGAATTATTATAATGCAAATTCCAAACTATGATTTGAAAACAGAAAACGGTAATTTTAAACAACTATGGAACTTTATGCCAGACTGTTGTTTTTGAATGTTAATTTGCGGTAATTCAGGTTCTGGCAAGACAAACACATTAGTTCACATGTTGTTAAAACCTTTGGTTTACTACGACAAGATGTATTTGTTTGCTAAAAACTTGGAGCAGTCTAAGTATCAGGTTTCGTCACAAAAACTTGAAAAGATAGCAAAAAAGAATAAACTTTTGGTCGAAGATATATTAGAATGTTCAAATGATGAAGTTATCCCTGTGAATGATTTGGATTCAGATAATCAGAAGATATGTTTGTGAACGCAATCAAAACGATATTATTAATTATTTCATCCAGGGAAGACACAAAAATTGTTGTGTAATTTATTTATCTCAATCTTATTACAAAACTCCCAAAGACATTCGTTTGAACTGTTCTCATTACATCTTCTTTGCAACTCCGGTTAATCGCGAGCTGGGTATGCTTTCCAAAGAACAAGATGTCAGCAAAGAGCAGTACACAAAAGCGACTGACAAGCAGTACGACTTTCTGTATCTTGATCGCCCGAGGAAGTTAGTCAAAAAAAACTTCACCGGTGATATTTAATCTAATCATATTATATATAATTAGACCGTGAGCCATACACTTTTTTGTTACCATCTCAAGGGACAAATTCTTACTAGTACCATGTTATTGAGTACCTTGCAGAAAACAAAAAATCCATGATAGCAGTGTGAACAGGGTAGCTGATTCTTGTTATTAGAGTTATCTCCCCCTTTTAAGCAAAACTCTTGTTTCTTTAAAAAATCGTTTTCGCTGAAACTAGAAAAGCTACAGGTCTAATATTTTGCATGTATTATACATTTAGGGTCCTCTACCAAGTATTTATAAAATGGTGACCCAAGGGTCAAATATGGCCTAGCCCCGGGGTTAACATTTTTTCATACAGTTATATAGGAAATCTTTAAAAATAAATAATTTTCTCTAAAACTGTAAGAGCTAGAGGTCCTATATTATGCATGAAGCATAAGCTTATGGTCCACTTGCAAGTTTGTTAAAATGTTCACCCTGGGGTCATATCTGGCTCCGGCCCAGGGGTCATATATTAACATAGAGTCATATAGAAACATCTTTAAAATCTCTTCTTTAAAAAAACACAAGAGCCAGTGGTCTATTATTTTGCATATTGTACAAGCTTATGGTTCTCTACCACTTTTGTTCAAATCGTGACTCTGTGTCCAACTATGGCCCGGTTCTGGGGTTGTTGAATTGAATTGAACTGGGTTTTAAGGCGCACCAACACATGAAAGGTTATATGGCGCCTAACAGGCATGATTGATTGAATTGGATTTTATAGTCGCACCAACAGCTAAGGTCATATGGCGACATTCCAGCTTCCATTGGTGGAGGAAGACCCCAGGTGCCCCTCCGGGCAATTTTCGTGCACGGGCGGGCACATGGGTAGTACCACCGACGTTCCGCAAGCCAGCTGGATAGCTTCCTCACATAAAGATTCCTAGGCCCCTGAGGGATCAAACCTACAGCGGTGAGGGGCAAGTGATTTCAAGTCAGAGACGTCAACCACTCGGCCACGGACGCCCCTAACAGGCATGAACATGCCAGGCTCATCCTCCATGTACATCGAGATAAAATATGGAGAGTTGCTGCAAATTCTATTGTAGACACTCCAATTACGCTGTAGCCACTGCTCTTAGTGATGTGAGCGGGATGGCACCTGAAACAATGCAGGGGTCATGATGAAGACCTTGAATGAGCATGAACAAAAAATGACAAAATGAATATGAATGGGGGGTGGGGTCCTACCCCTCTGCATGTGACGGTGTGTTTGCAGTGGTTGTATTCTACCCTGGCAACCGTACGACGTGGGGGAGGGGTTCTGGGGTTAAAGTTTTACAAAGAGTTATATAGGAAACTCCATAAAAATATTCATTTCTGATACTACAAGAGCTAGAGGTCTAATACGATGCATGTAGCATAAGAGTATCGATCTCTACCAATTTATTTTGTTCAAATGGTGATCTTATGGTCAAATTTTGCCCGGTCCCGGTGTCACATATTTACATAGAGTTATGCAGGAACGTCTATAAACATCTTCTCTGAAACTACAAGACCTAGAGGTGTAATAAGCTATATGTAGCTTAAGATTATTGTCCTGTACCAAATAATTTAAATGGTGTCCCTCTTGAATCAAGCCTGGAATCAATTTTGACCCTGTCCCGGCGGTCACGCTATAACATTGAATTATATAGGAAAACATATTCAAACAGCTTCTGATACTTCAAAAGCTAAATAATAGTTCGTATGTACCATAAGCTTATGGTCCTCTACCTAGTTTGTTCAAATAGCGACAATGGGGTCAAATAGGGCCACTACGGGGGTCACAGTTTTACAGATTTATATAAAGAAATTGTTGTTGTTTCTTAAAACATGGGAGCACTTTGAGACAAGGCGAGTGGGTCTCTTGTTTATAGCTTGAACTACCGCTCATGAACAGTCTCAATCAAACCGAGACTGCAATATTTCGTATGTGTCGTGCTCGGCCGTTTCCAAAGGTCCATTATCATACTTTTTTTGAAGTTGTACACTTTTCATAAAATCACTTCAAAAGTTTTAAGCGAACTGAAATATATAGAGAATGTGACTTTTGATAAGGTATTCCATTATGAAGACTTAACCATGTTTACAAATCGCATATTGAATAAAACCACGAACTAAAATCACAAAGTATATCTCTGCATTTTCGACAAATTGCACATAAAAAGAGAAAAAAAAAGAAAAGGCATTTTACGGTTGAACTGTTGATATTTAGGTGTTTGTTACACAAATTTTAAAATAACCTCCAAATTACGACAAAATTACACTACAAAAACAGTTTATCAAAACTCTATCCAGGTGTTCATCTCATATAATAATGCATATGTGTCGCTTAAAAGTATATGTTTATTCATGGGTTTTGTAATATCCGTAATTAAATAAGTGTAAAATGAATTATCCATTTTTTTTGTCTGGCTGGTTAAAGCTTTTTATATTGTATCTATAGAGTTTTGATTCTCAAACGATGTAAGTTATGTATATACCTTGTGGTCAGTAGGTTTCCATACCCTAAATCAAGTACGGAGAACATCACAACCTATGTTTAGATAAATATCTTAAGCAGGTGATATTGTAACAACTGCACCAATACTAACAAATAGTTGCCATGGTAAGTAGTTAGCACAGTGATCTGGGTATCACCATAAAAATATTTCTTCGTCGACGCCGTGTGGTTCCCGGGCAAGAATATGACCACTGCATATCCAGGCATAGGGGTAAAATTTCCCCGAATTCATATTAATTTTGTCATTTTTGTTCATTATTTTCATCATGAAACCTGTATTGTTTCAGGTGCTACTTCAGTGGTGGCAGTGATCGTGGCTCCAGCGAAAAATGGAGTGTTTACTAGAGAATTTGCAGCCGGGTCGAATGTTCATTCCTGTTGGCGCCATATAACATGTTTGTGTTGGTGCGCCGTAAAACCCCAATTCAAACCAATTCATCTTCGTCGATTCTTTTTTCAGTAACACAAAAATGGTTCGTGCAAATGCATATACTACTATTTTTACATTTCGTATGCAGAATTCTTCATTGTGTTGTATATGGGTGGGGTAATTCAGGTGTAAAAATCCTTAAAATATGCATAAATTTTAATTAAAAAGTATTAAAATAGACAACTTTTAAGATTTTGTGTTGCAATATGCAATGTTTAATCAGTGAAGTAATAAGATTACTTCACTGGTTTAATTCATGTATTTATGTGTAATACATAATCCAATGTGTAATCATAATAAGTATTGCCATGACGCATACACCTAAACCGCACAATTCCATTATCTAGATCCCTTTGGACTATGTGTCATCTATGCAATATATGTATATATCAGAACATGTTAATACTATTTATGTTGCAGTTACTTTGAGGAAGGCTTATACTTCCAGTTTGGCATGCGACTCAACTTATCAGGCTTACTGAACACATATGTGCAATGCCATGGACATTGCTTAGTACTTAATTTCATCAATATATCATAACAATCCCTTATTCATAGTATAATATTATTTAAATCATGTAGAAAGGTTGTAAATTACTGATTCTTAAAAGTTTACACATATATTGTAAAAAATATTAACTAAACTAAATGCATAAAAATGTGTCAATAGTGGGTGGGGTAAATTGACTTCTAATTTGAAGCAAAATAGAGATTTTAAACTGAATTCAGTGCTAAAAAAGAGCTTATTTACGCTTTATGTAACTCAATGAATTGTAAACTTAAGTGCATCTTTAAAAAGTACATCAATAATTATTCACACAAGCATGACATTCAAATATGAACATCAAAAACTTATATGAAAGCGCTACAATGATAACCTATTAATGTTCGATTTTTTTTATATAAGCTACCTGTTCCAGATTGCTATCATGGAAAAATGTAATCTATATACATTGCTCTTTTCAAAAAAGGATGGTAGAATTTGTCCCTTGAGTTGGTAACAATATCGAAAATTTTGGGTCCTGGCTCAAGGCCTAAATGGGGCTTTTTAATGATCTTGGTGAGGAAGTTACTACTGGCAGTGTTAATATTACAAACTTTGGTATTGTGCTGTCTGAGTATGTAAAACAAAAACATTTGGTTAATTATCTTCACAAGGGTAAAAACCAGGAAAAGGTTTTGAGAAGTGATCTTAACATGAATAAAAATAAAATTATCAATGTAGGCAATCCAGGCAAACCAGATGATGAGATAACAAGGCAATATGCTCAAAGAAGAATAACAAAAATCATACGTGATTATAATATTGATAAAATTCCAGAAATGATAAAAAACAGGTGTCGAAGATAAACTAAGTCTGATACAAACAAAGTTACAAGCAATCGCGAGAAATTGCTTGAAATTCAAAACGGATGGAAAGATGAAATTAAACTTTTGAGTGATGCTTTGAAAGAGTTAGAAAAGAAAGAAGATGTATTGGAAGAGAGTGAAAACTACAAGAAATTAAATGAACAAATAAGAATTGGTGTTCAAAATATTAATACACGGATCGAGGGAATCAACAAACAAATGGTTGATAACAATGAACTAGAAAATGCTATTGCCGACGCTTCAAAACAAATGAGAACTGCTTTTACTACTGAAATAACTCAAATTAAAATATTAAATGAGCAGATAAACACCAACGTTGCTGATATCAACAAAGAATTTGAAGACATCAAAAAGAAAATGGTTGACGGTAAGTCGCTGGAGACTGCTCTGAATAAACTGGTTGACACTGATAAACTTGAGACTGCACTGAGCAAACTTGTTAACACTGATAAACTTGAGACTGCTATTGATGATGCTTCAAAGCAATTGAATGCTGCTCAGGATGAAAGGAGCAAAGCTTTTGATGACGAAATAGCTTCATTGAAACAGTTTAATCAAAAGTCTGATAGTCGACATACAGCAGTTCTAGGTATAATTGATGAGTTGAAAGTAAAAGTAGATTATTTAAGCCGGATTCTACTTGTTGAATATACGATAGATGGAAAAAGTATTATTCAAGATTACACTGATGGTGATAATACTTTTGTAACACACCCGACGCAAAAAACACTTGAAAGAACCAAACGTGATGGTTTTCTCGAGGCGTTTACTTTTGTAGCCAATCCACTTGTAAAAGGTGACGAATATTATAAAAAATATTCTTCAAATGAATTACATATTCTTAAAAAAGGCCCTTATGTATTTGAAATAGATTTTACTTATACAGGAGCAGATGTAGAACAATTCCTTATTTAAGAGAATCTTCACCCGATAATCTAAAATGACAAACGAATATTAAAAGAAACATTTGAATTTTATCTCAAACCATTTGATCTTAATTTATCTCATATATAGAGCGCAACACTACACAAGTTTTCAATTTTGAAAAATCAAGTTATAAATTATTTTACATACCGGAATAATTAGTATTAATAAAATTTATCCATCCTATATTATATGGAACAAAAATTGTATTATCATCAGAGAAAGCGTCAATAAATAATAGTTCAAATACACCAAGTAATTTTACAACTGTATTTGACAGACCATTAATATTAGGTAAGAACAAACAGTATGGTATTGGACTCGATAAGACTAATTCTATGACTTACTCATGGTATAATATTAGCTAGGATTTTAATAACAAGTGATAATGTATAGCAAAGGAACAGATTTGAAAACTATTAGTTTTGCAAATGGAAATTACAGTTATGCTGATATCGATAATTACATAAAAGAAACATTGACTGTAAACAATGATTTAACGATGACTCACCCATCCCGATAAGAATTGAGTTTGATTGAACAAGTTTCAAATGTTTAGTTACAATTCATAATAAATTCGTACTTGATTTGAGAGAATTAAACTTTCACACCTTGATTGGGTTTGACAAAGATGCAGTTATTAGAGAAACTAAATTTGGAACTGTGACACAAAACATAACAAATTCTATCGATACATTGTATATCCACTGTGACTTGATAAGTAATTCTATTGTTGATGGATCATACGGGGATGTCATTTATGAAATAAGCACAGCTGATCTTACGAGATCGTATCCTTTCAAAGACGAACCGATAAGAGTCGGGTTCTGTGAAGTAAACAAAACGATCATTAACAGTATTAATATTTACATTACCGATTTCTCTGGTAAGATTATTAATCTTAATGGTGTCCACACATCATTCCGTCTTGTTGTGAAGGAATTAATGTAACATAAGTTATATGGCACGTTTAAAATGTTTTATGACACTAGTACGGGAACATATACTCAAGTTGATCGATTAACCGGAGCTGGCAGAGCTGCCGGTCCAGCTTTAGCTGACGGGGCAGGTATATTCGACATTTTTTCAAAACTTGGATCAAAAATATTTAGTGAGTCCGTGAGAACAGCAGGCAAGAAAGCATTAGAAACTGCCGGAAAACAAATCTTAGAAAGCGGTTCTAAAAAACTTGGGGATGAAGTAGGAAAAATGGCCGCTGATAAGTTAGTTTCAGTTATTAAACCTAAACCAAAAGTTGAGATGATTTGAAAAGAACTTACAACGGCTGATAATAAAAAAGAAGTTGTAGCTGAAACTGAAGAAGATGTAGCTGAAACTGAAGAAGATGTAAATGCAAAAATTAACAGATTACTATCCGGAAGGGGAATTCATGAAAGAATTAATTAATTAATAAAAAATAATCTAATTACTAGTATACATAGATGTTTCGAAGTGATAAATATAATACTAGATATGAACATGTACCTATTCAGTTAGATACTCCTATAGCACAACCGGGAAATGCTACCAGGCAAATGAAAAGTGGTTATCAGTTTACACTAAATGATAGAAGTTCTTACTTTGATTGGTATAACGCATATTTTGAAATCAGTTTTCAAGTAAACAAACTTGCTGATGGAGCTGCTTTTGCAGCCGCCGATGAAATTGCTCTAATTAATGATGCGGCTTCGCTGATTAATCAAATGCAAGTAAAGCAAAAGGGAAAAATAGTTTACGATGGAAATAATCTCCACAGATTTATTAATGTCAAAAGTTTACTTGAAATGTCTGGTGATTATGCAAAGACAACCGGAACAAACGAATACTTTTATTTAGATAATACGACTGTGGCAGAATATCGAGATGATTAAGCTGGTTATAATTCAGGATTTGCGATTCGCCATGCTTTAATCATAACTAATCAAAAAGTTGATTCTATAATTCCATTAAACAAATATTCCTTCTTTAGGGGTTTGGAAACAAACATGCTTCCTCCTAGTCAGATTCAAATCAGCTTGCAACTAACAGATGATAATGTGCTAATTTTCAAAGCAGGTGGTGATGATGGCCGGGTAGTTATTAATAAATTAGTTTTGTGGATGCCTAGAATGAAATTTAACCCAGATGGTTTAACTTATGTTATGTCAAATTATATGACATCAACAGAATGGTCCTACCTCCGTGAGACGATACAAGAAAGCGGAAGTACTCAACTAACAGAATCTGTATTTAGCTATATTTAATATTTTAAATATTTTCTGATAAATGCTTTCAAATTTGATTGATCTTTGTCGACCTTCTATTTGATCAAAAATCTTTACAATTTTGTAAAACAAATCTTCAAATCTTTGTCTGTTTGCAGAAGACAAATCAAATGCTACCAAGTATTTATCTAAATAATACGTTCTGTGGTAAATAGGTTTCTTTCGGCTGTGATTGTAACCTGCAATAAGATTGTAGCCATTGTGAGTGTCACAATTAAGGCAAACACGCTCGTTATCGAAAACTTCACAAGTATCGTTACAATTTATACATGCGTAAGTTCACTTGTAACACAGCTTGTCTCTGGAACAATATTTACAAAGCTTCTTTTTATTAGTTGCGTAAAATAAGATGCAATCCTTGCACGACCCAGGGGGGATCAATAATATCCAAAACTCTTTCACAATATTTGCAATTCATTATATTATAATATAGAATTATATTTTTAAAATATAGGCTTAAAGAAATATTATCTTATGTAATTATATAAATGGAACGTATAGAACAGAAAATCAAAAACTTTAAGAAAGATCAAACGGAACATACAAAAACTATTGATTTTGAAGATATGAATAAACTTGAAAAAGAGTTAATACTTTTTTCAAACTTTCAAGATTGAACAGAAAGAATCATAACAATGGTAAAACAACTAAAACTGTCATGGAAACTAAAAAAAGGAGATATTAACAAACTGAGTGCTTTTTGTAAAAAAACAAATTTCAGAGGCAACCAGTTACCATCCAAAATTATACAAAGTTTCTTTTATTGCCCACTATGATGTTTTACTTAACCAAGGAATTGAAATTATTATGTATGGTTGATTAACATAATATAATCTTTAATATATGAGTATTTACAGTTATGCGGAAGAGGAAAGAAAACATTTTGAAGAGGAACAGAAGGTTTATGAGAAAGTAGCTGCTTACGAGCAGGCTCTTTTAACCAAGACAAATGAACTTATCAAAGAGTTTGAGACAGTTCACATGCAACGATTGTCAGATGATATTGCAGCTTTTAAAAAAGATTGGGCAATAAAAACTGAGACTGAGTGCAATGATGCTGTAAAGCTTCTCACAGATCTAGCAGAAAAAGAAATTAAGATTTTTAATGAAATATAATAAAAAGTAATGTCTCAAAATGTTGAGTTGTTCAGAGATAATGTAATCAGCAATCTAGAAAAATCTCATGTGATTAATACTGATATCGGATGTTACGAGGACTTTAAAACGTTTGTAGAAAGTTTAAAAGAAATGATTGATGCAGAAGTTTTTGATAAAGACAAGTTAATAAACTATTGCAAATACAGGATAAAAATAAAATCACTGGCAGCTGGAGGTGATCTTGAAACTGTTGATTTTGATAGATACTGCAAATATTATGTAAAAATAAGTCAGATGATAGATAATAGAGTTCTTGAGGAAAAATTCTTTCGAAGATACTTAAGACATTCTTCTGGATAATGAAATAGATGCTCTCTTGGATGAGGTTACTAACGAAAACACCAATGAACATGTTTATGAGGTTACCGTTGAAGATACCGATGAGGACGCCGACGAGGATACCGATGAGGATGCCGGCGAGGATACCGATGAGGACGCCGGCGAGGGTGAAAATATGAAATAAAATAATGTTATTCAATTAATTAATTAATTAATTAATATAGGCTTAAATAAATAATCTTATGTAATATTATAATAATGAGTATCCGAGAAATTGAAACATCCCCAAAACAGTATAGCACGGTTTTTAAAGTAGACGGTTATTTAAGTAATGATCCGGTTGTTCAACTACAAAAAGCACACACTCCAGTTACCGGATGATAAAGGAGGTTTTGATTACGTATACAAAACAGCTTACTTTGCCTCGAAGGCTATAATAATATTAAACAAAAATCAAATATCAGAAGCATTAGACAAAGCACAGGAAGAAATTATAAATAGAATTAGAAATTGGATTCAGATGGGAAGTGGTTGGGTAATTGAGACACTAGACACACACTATATAAATCGAATAAAGTATAAGCCTTTACGGGGTAGCTCTTATTTGGATTTACCAAAAGAACTTGCTAGTTCTAAAAAAGGATTAAAACAAATTCCAAAAATAGAAAAACAAAACAACATTTGTTTTAACATATTTGGGTATGAAGATAATCAAGTATACCCTTTGCACATATCAAAAAATAAAGCAGAAAAAACATGTGATATGCTTTTAATCACCGAAGAAGAAAAAAATCATTACGTGTGGATAAAAGATTTTGACAGACTAATGTTTAGTCAAACAGCATACGAGGGGGAAAATGGTTTTGTAAAACATGCTTGCAGTGGTTTAAATTAGAAAGAGTTCTGGAAAAACATAAACCTGTTTGTCTTTCTCTTAATGGTAAGCAAGCAGTAGAGATGCCAAACAAATATGAAAAAGTTAAGTTTAAAAACTACGACGGACAGCTAATGGTTCCGTTTGTTATAAATGCAGATTGTGAAGCAGTAACCGAAAGTATTTCTTCAGCATCAAACAATCCTAAAAAAACACATACGGAAGCATGTCAAAAGCATACTGATTGCAGTTATGGGTATAAGGTTGTTTGTTGTTATGATGATTAATATTCAAAACCAGTTGTGACATACAGAGGACCAAATGCTGTTTACAAGTTTTTGGAAAAATGATAGAAGAAGAAAAGTGGTGCAAGAAAACTATGAATGCAAACTTTAAAAAAGATATAGTAATGTCACAGGAAGAAGAAGCTGGATTCCAAAAATCTAAATCATGTCATATTTGTGGTAATTGTTTTGCAACAACTCTCAAAAAAGGCGACGTGGGTTATACAGTAGCATACAAAAACGCCATCAGAAAAGTCAGGGACCATTGTCATATAACTGGAAAGTATAGAGGAAGCGCTCATAACATATGTAATATTAATTTCAGATTGACTAGAAAAATACCTGTTGTGTTTCATATGACTCTCACTTCATAATGCAGCACATCGGGAAGTTTAAACAAAACATAAATTTTATACCGAAAAACATGGAAAAGTATATGGCTTTCATGTTAGGAAAAAGTTTAGTGTTTATTGACAGTTTTCAGTTTATGTCTCAATCATTAGAAAATTTAGTAAAAAACATCCCTTCGATTCAATACACCTCTCAGGAATACTTTGATGATAAGCTAGAATTAATAAAACGAAAAGGCGTTTATCCTTATGATTACATGAACAGTTTTGAACGCTTCAAGGATACTAAGTTATCCGGCAAAGATAGCTTTTATTCTCAATTAAATGATGAGCACATTTCATATGCAGATTATGAACACGCTCGAAATATATGGAAAACATTTAAGATTAAAAATATGGGAGAATATCATGATCTGTATCTTAAGGGTGCCCTCTGGTGAATATCAGAACAGTAAGAATTTTTAATTTCCCTGTTTTTTATGAAGACTAACATATTACTAGTTAGTTTCTGGAAAAATAATGATGGGTCGGTGATTTAACTTTTTCGCAAAATTAATCTTTAGTAATACACTCTCACAGTGTGGTTTTAAATTCTGAATCAGCTGCAAATTGTGTATGGCAACTTATATGTGTGTAGTGTGGTTTGCAGAACAGGTATCGATTTTCCGTCTTTTTTAATGTAATAGTTCATACTTTAGGACGAAAAATTAAGGGTTGTGGTATTTTTATCACCATCTGAAAAATTATTACATCCCTTGTCATTACCCCACCCAGTTTACTATAAATTGCATTTTTAAATTTGTGATCAATCAATTTTTCATGATAAAGGAACAGTAAACTTTTTGAGATATTTTGTCTACAATATATACAAGACCTGAGTTTTAGAATGAAAAAATAAAAATTGGGGGTCGGTGTGCCTATAAGAAAGATATTCAATAAAAACTGAGAAAAAAATGTGCTTTTTTAGATTTCGACGAGCTCTGACATATAACGGCATAGGTCTGTAACAAATAATAGGAACAATACTTTTTATTGCTGTCTCTGTATATCCTAACACATGTCTTTGTAATAAAGTTTAAATTAAGTGAATATCTTAAACGGTTTTTGGGAAATACCACCTTTTGTACCCCTACCCCCCATTTCGGCGTATGTGAAAAATTGTCAATTTTGGGCACAAAATGTGAGGTCAAAAAAAAAATCTAAACAATTTTCATTTTTTTTGCACTAAAATATCCCTATTGGGCATTAGTTTGTTACTGTATAATTATTTTTTCCAGTTTTATTATTATTATTGGAATATAACAAATGTAAATTTCCGGAAGTGCAAAAATCCAAAACCTCAGCAGTGGCCACCCTTAAGATTGATGTGCTTTGCTGACAGATGTTTTTGAAAACTTTAGAAAAATATGCATTGAGTATTACAAATTAGATCCTTGTCATTACTTCAGTAGTCCTGGGATGCATGCCTCAAGATGACTGGTATCCAACTTGATTTAATAACTGATATTGATCAATATGTGTTTGTGGAAAAAGGATTAAGAGCCGGTAGGAGTTATATTGCAAACAGATATTCACAGGCTAACAATAAATATATGAAAAATTATGACAAGAAAAAAGAAAGCAAGTACATAATATATCTCGATGCTAATAACTTGTACGGGTGGGCCATGTGTCAACCGTTACCTACTGGTAACTTCAAGCGGGTTGATAAGTTTGAAAAAAATAAATCAAATTACATTGTTGAGTGCGATATTACGTATCCTGAGAAACTGCATGACTTGCATAATGATTATCCTCTCGCCCCGGAAAGTTTAAATATCAAAGATGAGTGGTTGTCAGACTATTGTAAAAATTTAAAACAAAAGTTTAATTTAGGACATTGTAATGTTAACAAACTTGTTACGACTTTGAAAAATACACAAAAATATGTCGTGCATTTCAGAAACTTAGAATTGTATAAAAAGCTTGGATTGAAGGTACCAAAATACACCGAATACTACAGTTCGACGAATCAAAGTGGTTGAAAACATACATAGACTTTAATTCTGCCAAGAGAACAGCTGGTAAAAATGCTTTTGAAAAGGATTTCTTCAAACTGATCAACAATTCAGTTTTTGGTAAAACTATGGAAAATTTGAGAAAAATAATTAATGTTAAATTGACTCACGACGAGGAGGTTCTCTTAAAATATGCGGCAAGACCTTCATTTATTTCTTGTAAAATGTTTAATGAAAATTTATTTGCAATAACAGAATAAAAGAACGATTAGTTTTAAATTGTCCTTGTTATGTTGGCATGTGTATTTTAGACTTGTCAAAATATTTGATGTATAATTTCCATTACAACTATATCAAAAACAAATATGAAAGAAAAGTTATTATTTACTGATACCGATTCCATGTGTTATGAAATAAAAAAAAAATATGTGTATGCGGACTTTTACAAAGATAAAGAACTGTTTGATAATTGTGATTATGATCCAAAAAGTCAGTTTCATTTTAATGATAATAAAAAGGTTATTGGCAATATGAAAGATGAAACGTGCGGTATGCATTGTTGCATTTGTTGGTTTGAGAAGTAAACTATATTCGTATGTGCTAGGTAATGAGGTTAGTGCAAAGAAATGTAAGGGTGTTAAAAAGTGTGTTGTTAAAAATAGATAGCATATGACAATTACAAAAATATTTTGTTTACGGCAACAGAAGATCACCATGAGATGAAAGTTATTAGATCACAAAAGCATAACATAAGCAGCTATGCAATAAATAAAACAAGTTTATGAGCTTATGATGATAAACGGTACATACTAGATAACGGACAAGATACGTTAGCATACAAGTAAAATAACCATGATAGAGTATGATAGATATTAATTGTAATGGCTGAGTAACATTCAAGGGTTTAAAAATAATTATATAGTATTATTATATAATGGAACAAGAAATATTAGAAAAGGTTTGCAAACAACTGAACCATTTAAAAGATAAATATAGAAGAGAATTGATGAGAGGTAAGCAACTCCAAGTAGAATATGAGGTAGTCCTGATGATTTTATGGACACCTAAAAAAGGCGATTGCTGGTTGAAATGGATAATTATGAACGTGAGCTGGCCGGAAACAGAGAAGAGCTTCATGAACTGAAATACAAAATAGCAATGTGTAGGAAAATAAAATACTCCATGTTAAAAAATGATATGCAGAACGATGATGAAGACTACTGCCCGGTTCCGTCTGACTTTGCCTAATGAGTTGCAAATGTTATGTTATTAAAATGACAAAACCGGATTGATTAGTAGTATAGATAGTAGCGGTATCAGGCGAGTTTCCCTCGCGGGGTGCTTGAGAAAACTGTTGAAATATGTTGGTGTTGATTTAGGCGTGATTTACAACCTTACCACATCATCTTATTAAAGACAAGCTAATTTCTCTTATTCAAAAAACATTCGCTAGAGAAAATGCTAAATTTTTGGCATGTAATAATATTAAAGCGTTTTTCACTAACGGCAGTTTAGACAATTATACTATGTGAACTTGCTATGAAGTTTGTGAAGCACTCATCTTCCTATTGGAAAATATTTTCGTCAGGTATGGTACCACCGTTTATAGACAACTTGTTGGTATCCCTATGGGTACGAACTGTGCACAACTTGTCGCAGATTTGTTTTTATTTTGCTATGAAAGGGATTTCATGTTGAGTCTTTCACCAGATACCCAGGCAGATGTTATTGAAGCTTTTAATGACACCTCTCGGTATCTGGATGACATACTGAACATTGACAACCCTTTCTTTCAAACTATGGTTCATAATATATATCCTAAAGAACTTCAGCTTAATAAAGCCAATGTATCTGATAATAACGCTTCTTTTCTTGATTTAGATCTTTCGATTGTAAATGGTGAAATAATTAGCAAAATCTATGACAAGAGAGATGATTTTAATTTTGACATTGTTAATTACCCCCACTTGGATGGTATGTTCCCCGAGCAACTTCTTATGGGGTGTATGTGTCTCAACTTATTCGTTTTTCAAGAGCTTGTGCTCGAGTTGAGGACTTTAATATTCGTTATCTTTGTATAACTAAAAAGCTACTCGATCAGGGTACCGTTACCATAAACTTCGTAAACCTTTGCAAACTTTTATTATCGTAACCCTGATCTTCTTTTCAAATATAAAAGTAATTTAAGGACTCTTCTGCGACATGGACTATCACAACCTGACTTCTATGGTGATGTGATTTATAAACTTCGTAAGATTCATGGTCATGATCACTTTCATACTATCTTTGTTAAACTTCTTAAAAAGTTTATCAAAAGAGGTTATGACCCTATCATTTTGCAACGTACTGCATGCTTGGTGGTGGACCCTTTTACAAATCGCCACTATGCTTTCCTCTTTAATTGTACGATGACCGGACAGTCTGTGGACCCTATGATGACGCCTACCTAAAGCCCATTGGGACGGTGGCTTTTGATGTTTTTCTATAATCTTTCCTGTCGTGCCCTTAATGGTTTATTCTCTTGTTGCTCTGGCTTCTGCAAAGTCATTGAGTACCTTCATTGTGGCTTACTAGGCTATTGTTTTTTTTGTATTATATTTACACGAGCATATTTGTGTTTTACTTATATTGCCTATTGATGCTGCCTTGTTGGTTAGAGATTAAATCATGGCGGGGATTTATTTATTTACACTGTCCTGTTTTAATGGGTTGACAGTAGGGTAAGTGTGAGGTTTGGTGCACCCTAGAACCGGTTTAAACCCCCAGTGGTCTACTTTGCCACTGACCGTTCCAAGGCGGTAGTCCTATTGTCAACCCTTTTGTGTTTGTGATGTCGTTTGCATTTTTTATTACTATTGCCTTTCTGTTTGTTTGTTTGCGTGTTTGTTTTTGTGTTTTGTGGTTGACTGTCGTCCTTGAATGCTGCTTTCCCTGTCCGATATTTTATCCTTCTTTACATTTGATCTTGGTGTGAATGAGGGTTACGCCTGAGTCTCCACTGGCATATTTCATTAGTTGTCTCGTTCCCCGCGAGGGAAAACTGGCCTGGTACCGCTACTATCTATATTACTCCTCTTCCGCTAAAGGTAACAACGCTAACACTAAAGGTAACAACTTTTTATGTTAACTCTAAAGGTAACAACTATCTACGCAAAAGGTAACAACGTTTTTTCAAAATATACAGTTTCAATGCAAATTGAGTAAACAGGTTCTTGCTAGTTACTGTGCCACCTTATTCAACATTTTTAGCTGTACACGTACACTCTGGTCAATGTAATTTGCAATGGAGCGACGTCAGAAAAGATGGAATATTGATTTGTCTTTACTACAGATAAGTATACTGAAGCGAAAAAGAAACGCAACTCGGGAATTTCCGCAATATATTGTATGTACAATATGCTGCTGTTAATCGAATGGTACATGGCTACGTAAGACATTTCCTTTCGGCTTTCGAAAAAAATACTAAAACAACACAGCAAATAGTATTCATTCAAAGTTTCGTTATTGACATTCGTTTGGCTCAAACATGTGAGCAAATTTAGGATGCAAAATTTTGCAAACTCTTTACGTTAAATACAGAACTGAAATTGATCAATTTGTCAAATAGGAACTTCAACATTTATGAATTTCTTGTAACAAAGTGCACTGTGATTAACATCTTGGGATTTCTTTGGACTATTATGTGGAATTAAGTTCATTAATTTCCAAAAGAGGCCAAAATCTAGGTCAATACTGCAAATTATTTTTAAACGTGTTACAGCCCTATAATATTTTATTATGTATTATATAATTATTTTTGTTTTCAAATCAACTTCTTTAAATTTAAAAGAGTATATATTTCTGTTATATATATAAAAGGAACCAAAATACCTTTACCATCTTTAAATAGATTATTAAATAAAAAGAGAAGATGCAACTGAACAATAATACATCTTGCTACTGCAATATTTAATAAACATTTAGTTTTAGTAATATTGTAAAATTGTTTATTTTAACTACAGTGTATTTTAAATTATTAAGAAGTAGTCTTAACACACTACCCTAAAGTATTTCTCCTCGTATGACTATTTTACCTGTGAGTATTTTACCCGAGCACCTGGAAAGTTTATGAAGAAGGAACATTCAAATGTAAACTGTAGACATTTAAATAAATTTGCTGTTTGAACAATCTCATTACAATCAGAATCGTAACATCCTGTTACAAAGATGTTTGAGAGCTCTGTCTACTTTGGGCAGAATTTCAGTCCAATATTGCATCTGACTGCTTGCTTGACACAGAAAAGGTAGTATATACTCAATTATAATCGCCCCTCCTAATGAATACAGTACAGTATACACTACACTAAAACGAACAAACGGACAATGAATGCCCTAGGTCAACGTAAAGATGTTTCACTGAAAGTTTAATATTATACGAAGGATACGAGGAGTTCAATAACAGTTTTTTGATGTCTTACCAAAGAAGACAATGACAAATAGTAAAGTAAAAGTTATCCTAATTAATAAGGAAGAGATGTATTTAGGGCTAATGACCATACAATAATTAAAAAGTACCCTACTGGAAAGCGTTCTGACTTTTGAGAATGTAGCTGGTTGAGTTATTTTTGTGATGAGGGAAACATTGAAATATTGTATATAAAACACGTAGCTTAAAGTACCCATGAACTTCTTGGAGAGGACCAATATTATATACATTAGCCATTGAAAATAGCATATGCCTCTGTAGTTGTCATTGGAGATCTTGAATCTAACCATGAGAATGATGATACCATCAAAATTATTCATTTATTGCTATACAGCCAAGTTCAAAACCAGATAAGGTGTTGTTGTTCTTCTTATACCAGACACGGATGTACTTAAATTACTAGTATACCACTGTGACCATTACTATTCTTTAAGATTGGCAAGAAAAGTATTTAGACTTGCCCAGTTTAATCCATATTGATGATAGTGTTGATACACGTTAATGTGAGCGAATCTTGTCGATGGTTTACACACTCACTGAGTGCGACAAGAGTGCGACACATGATGCTCTTCCTTTGAAATTGGCAAAACAATGGCATCTACAGTAGTGATGGACAGTGCTGGTGAGGCTTAGGAATTATCTGTCCGATAAATGTATATCTCTAAACTCGTTAGGAATAAAAATAAGAGTTTAAACCCAAAGAAGTTACTCCTCCCTCAACATCTCCCCCACCCCCTATAAAGTGTGCATGTCAGTTACTGATTTGGCGAGGATATGCTAAATGTGCCAGACCCAACAGAGTGTGGATATGAGATTGTTAAGACACCGGTTTTAATGTTATTAACCAGCAGTTAACGCCCAGAAATACTGCGCGAGGTGGTCTGCTTCTGTGATGATCAATGTAATGATGTTAGTTCGTCAAATGAACAGCCGTGGGCATATACTGAAACATGTCTTGGCCTAACCAGCCTGGCCACATTGGCCTGGCTTGGCCTGATCTTCAAATTGTTTCAAATTGTTTACCTTAATTGTTATTGGTCCAGGTCATGCCCTTAATCAGATTCTTCGCAATTAGGGGCATTCACAGAAATGTTTGAATGTTAAATAACTATAATAGTTGCATTGAATTAGCATTGATTGTGAGATGTCACTGGTATTAATCATGAGAAACATATAGAATGAAGAAACATAATAGTGTGCAAATGGTAAAACAAAAATAGTTAGGATATATTCATATTAATATGAAAAATAAAGTGAGTTAATGTTTAAAACTGATTAAACGATTGCGTGATTGATAAATTAATGACAGGATGAATTATGTTATAACAATGGACTTATTTGATGATTATGATTCAAAAAATAAGATTTGGAATGATATAATGGTACAATGTTTTTGGAAGAGTGATTTGATGGATGGATGGTTAAATGAAACTGAATGTGTAGTGGGTTGATGGATGGTCGAATGGGTGATTTCGTGGTTTCATTTTGGTAGGGTGGAAATGTGTGTAGGTTGCTGGATGGTAGGGTGGGTAGTGGGACCATACGCTATAAATATATATTGTCTTAATGGAGATTTTGTAAATTAGTTTTATTATGCCAACAACAAAAAAATATATGTTTTAAATGCTATATGTGCTTGTTGCATTAAGTTGAAGTAGAATACCACTTAAGCCGGTGCTAGGGGGCGTGAGAGATGTTGCTTCTTTCATTACTTCTCATGAACAGTCTCAATAAAACCGAGTCTGCTACTTTATTCTCTTAATTGTGTTTGTTGCTCCCTTAGGATCACCTTTATCAGTATGTATTAACATTCACACAAGCGTTCGTTTAGTGCAGTGTGGCGGCTGTAAAAAGTCTCCCCGTGCTACGAATCAGTAGTGTTATTTTTACTGGTCCTTTGGAACCAACGAGCACGATATAGGTGGCTTTAAAGTAGAATACCGCTTAAGCCGGTGCTAGGGGGCGTGAGAGGTGTTGCTTCTTTCATTACGTCTCATGAACAGACTTAAAAAACCGGGTCTGCTACTTTATTCTCTTAATTGTGTTTGTTGCTCCCTAAGGATCACCTTTATCAGTATTTATTTCAGTTACTTGTTTAGAAATTATATTTGTTTCCATTAATACATGTAACTTTTGCTATTTCACATGAATTAAACAAGTTTTCCTAATATCATAAATTGGTTGCATTTCATCATCTTAAGACAAAAACGTGTTGTTTCAACATGATAACTATCAATTTAATACTTCTGAATGACCCTCACAAAGTGTACAATTCCTAACATAATCAGTACAGCTGAATTGTCCCATGATACATGCACTAACAATAATGTGATCCACTGACCATCTAGAAACAACATAGAAGAATTTGGATACTCAAACATTAACACCAGAGTTGAAGCAATGACCATTTAGCCTGACCTAAACTAGTCCCAAGAGACCAACTAATCTTAGGCCAGACCAGGCCAAGCCAGGACAGGCTAGTTAAGCCAAGCCATGTTTCAGTGTATGCACAGCCGTGTGTGATTAATTATGCAAGTATGTGCATGATGAAGATTTCTAATTAAGATAAGTTATTCTGGGATTAGCGATTCATTTGTGTTATTTCGTCAAATAAACAGCTGTATGAATAATTATGCATGCATTGCATAATGAACATGTATGATTAAGATAAGCCCTGGGATTTGAAATCTATTTATAATATATTGTGATTTTATCACAACGAGATGTTACACATATTGATATCAAATCTTAAAATATCTTAATCAGAATATTATTTTCAATATGTAGCAATATGTAAGAATGTATACAGAAACACTTGTGTATTAGTAAACGTGGAAGAAAATATGCTAAAATACGCCAAGTGCATGCAGTGTGCATAAATAGTGCATATATATGGAAGTGGATCACGCCGTAGACGCATGTCATGACTCATCCAGTCACATTAAACTGAATCGGACCGACTAGTCATAGCATAACTATGGAAAGCCTCGGCTGCCTTCTGTTTGTCTTTTGCATTTTGTGCAGTACGCTTTGTAAGTCGTCTTGTGCATTTTCTAAGTTGTTATGTGCATTTTCTAAGTTGTGATGTGCATTTCGTAATATGTTATTTGCATTTCGTAAGTTGTTATGTGCATTTTGTAAGTTGTTATGTGCATTTTCTAAGTTGTCTTGTGCATATTCTAAGTTGTACTGTACATTTTCTAAGTTATCTTGTGCATTTTCTAACTTGTTATGTGCGTTTCGTACTTTGTTATGTGCATTTAATAAGTTGTTATGTGCATTTCCTAAGTTGTTATGTGCATTTTTTAAGTTATCTTGTGCATATTCTAAGTTGTTATGTGCAATTTCTAAGTTGTCTTGTGCATTTTCTAAGTTGTTATGTGGTTTTTGTAAGTTGTCTTGTGCATTTTCTAAGTTGTTATGCACATTTCCTAAGTTGTTATGTGCATTTTTTAAGTTATCTTGTGCATATTCTAAGTTGTTATGTGCAATTTCTAAGTTGTCTTGTGCATATTCTAGGTTGTACTGTACATTTTCTAAGTTGTCTTGTGCATTGTCTAAGTTGTTATGTGCGTTTCGTACTTTGTTGTGTGCATTTAGTAAGTTGTTATATGCATTGTCTAAGTTGTTACGTGCATTGTTTAAGTTGTCTTGTGCATATTCTAACTTCAGTACTATATAAATAAAACAATGAAGTTATACAATAATTGTATTCAAAGCATTATCGTTTAATTGTCTTTTATCTTTTGGTTTTGTCTGATTTCAAAATTCCAGTTGGATGAATGTATTATATACAGTAAAAAACATTTCGATATTTCATGACAAGGGTAACACTACGTATAGCCTCTTCACTTTTATGGAAGCGCATATAAATATTATGGAATGATTTTTTAACACTAGTATAATTGTGTAATGAACAATTTTATCGTATGTATTGTGTTTATCCCAGAACGAAGTTTCTACAGCTCAATAAGTGTGCCAAGTTCTCCGTCAGGACTCGAACCTGGATCTTTTTTCTCGAAAGAAAAGCGTGCTTACTTACACTACAGAGATGTTCCCAACAGCACAGAGCGTACAAATAATTAATCAGCCCAACTTAGAATTAGATTACACATATTTTACTTCAAATAATACTTCAAATAATGTATATTTACATAATCCATTCTGGGCACTGATCTTAATTCTTAAAGCATGTCCTTTAAATCTGCCAGATAAAGCTGCAAGTTATGCTTATAAATTAATTCCAACACTTCATTAAAAAGAAACCCGTTGAAAACAAGCAAATTCATCGAAGTACAAGTCTCCTATATGTGTAACCACCTACATGTATCTTAAAATAATGGATACTCCTCAATCCTGCCAAATTTCATAAGACAGTCCTGAAGGGAAAGTAAACTTATTGAGAATTTTTTTTTATTTAAATTAACAGCAACCTTGACCTTTGACCAACAATCTGAATAACAATCTAATGCTTCCTTTCAATGAGCGGCATATTTTGATGAAGTTTTGTTGACCATTAAGATAATGTGATGTCAACAGTTACCTTGACCTTTGCATAAAATATCTCTTTGCATAAATGACCCGAATAACAATCGTATGCTTAGTTCTCCATGAGCCACACCTTGTGGTGAATATTTTGTTTAATCCCACAAGGGAGATTAAAGTTACTGAGCGATAAGAGGTGTAGCTTCATGGTGAAGTCTTGTTAAAATCACGCAATGGGAACTAATTTTACTGAGCGGAAATAAAAAAAAAATACTTTGACATTTCGATAACCTACAGAACAATCCAATGATTAATTCCAAAGAGGTGAAGTTTTTGTTAAATCCGTCAAGGGAACCTTATGTTATTGAATGGAAACCAAAATCCTATTTATAGTAACAGTGACCTTAACCTTTTACCAAATGACCTGAATAACAATCCTGAAATTTCTTTCCAAGAGACCTTGTGGTGACGTTTCATCTGTATTAAAGGAAGAAAATTTCGACAAGCCGCAAAGAGCAACTGTTGTTCCGATTTAACATTATGATCTACAATTGGTCAGTGAAGCCTTTCTCGGATTACTTTATTACAATTTTTCATGATCGAGTTTACTCGGTTGATACAATACAGCTCACGCAAAACATACACTTTATTATTTCATTTCGAGCGAGTGAAATCGCGTACTTATGCATAGTTTGATGATAAACTACTTGGAGTGGAAATCAGCTACATGAAAAATGACTTAGCGAAGATACTTTGCGTAAAAACTCAAAATGTGGCCATGTTGAAATTACAGAGGTAATGGGCATCTATTTCTATGTTTAGGTCATTTTTGTCCATAAATATTCAGTAAGTTTAGAGAAAAATCGTAAACTTTCTATTTTTGGATGTTGGAAACTCCTAAATACAATATTTCCTGGTTATTTTCTTGCGCCACAATGCATTTTATACGACTTTACGGTGATCGCACATATCCAGTCAAGTGGAAATGCTGCATATATGTAATATTATTCTAATTAATTGTTTTTTGTACAATTTGAACTGAGTTTTGTGGTGCCCCAAATCATGAAAGGTTACATACCGCCTAACAGGAATGAACATGCAAGGCTCATTCTCTATAATGTTATACATCAAAATAAAAAAATATGGAAAATGGGCCTAGAACAGTATAACCTAAGAACCGTAGAGTTTCTGTGAATTCTATAGTAGACACTGCATTTACAATGAAGCAACGTTTCCATACGCGGTGTCATGATAAAGACCTTGAATGAGTATGATAAAAATGGTAAAATGACTATGACGTGGGGGATTGGACGGATCCCCTATGGCTTAAGTACAATTTGCAGTGGTTGTATTCTACCCCAGCAACAACACAGGGTGATAGTTATTTGTAATCAGTTACTTAACTATTAGCCTAAGTTTACTAGCTGTATTTTTATATAAATATATCAATGGTATAAAGAAAACTAGAAATGTGTCTATGGGACACGGATGCCCCCATTGAAAACAATGTGTAAAACGTAAAATATGATGAAAAAGGGGCCATAACTCCGGTAATACTGGGTCAATTTTGACGCCGAATCGGTATGCACATTTGATATTATTATAAGCAAGCATCCTGTAAAGTTTGAAAAGAAATGTAAGAAAACTGTGGGAGGAGATAGATACAAGATATTTTAACGTAAAATATTATGAAAAAGGGCCATAACTCCGGTAATACTGGGTCGATTTTGATACAGAAAAGATATTGACATCACAGATAAGTATCCTGTAAAGTTTCGAAGCAATCGGTTGAAAAGTGTGGGTACGAATAGACATACAAGATACTGTGACGTAAAATTTGACAAAAAAGGGGCAATAACTTCGGTAATACTGGGTCGATTTTGACGCTGAAACGATATGCAAATCTAGACGTCATCTAGGTAAGCATCCTGTAAAGTTTCAAAGCAATCGGTTGAAAAGTGTTAGAGGAGATAGACACACAAGATATTGTGACGTAAAATTTGACTAAAAAGGGACCATAACTCCAGTAATTCTGCGTCGACTTAGATGCCGAAAAGATTTGCACATCTTGACATCATACGTCAACAACCTTTAAAATTTCAAAGCAATCGGTTGAAAAGTGTGGGAGGAGATAGACACACAAGATAGGTTCACATAAAATTGAACAAAAAAGGGGTCATAATTCCGGCAATACTGGGTCGATTTTGACGACGAAACGATATGCACATCTTGACATCATAGGTAAGCATCCTGTAAGGTTTCGAAGCAATCGGTTGAAAATTGTGGGAGAAGATAGACACTCAAACTTTTCGTGACGGAAGGATGGACGGACATGAATTAACGCTATATGCCCCCTCACAATTCGGTGGTGGGGGCATAGCAAAAATAAAGAATCCCGGGTCATAAACCTGTTGTGAGTGCCGCCTTGTAAAATGCATCTTTTTATATCTCTGAAAACGGACAAAAACAAGAGGTCAATGACCCTGAAGCTCTACTTATAGTTTTTTATAGCTAGATTAGCATTCATGTGAACTTTTATGAAAATCAGCTACAACTTTTTACTATATAAATATATGTAATGCCATGCTTAATGTCGAATCAAAATAATTTTCAGCAAGAATCCATATCATGTCATGCTGGTCATTTTAGAAATAAATCCATATTTGATTCAATATCACTTATAGTCGCTACAAATTTGTTTTTGACCATCTTCATATTCCGGCGACCCTGACATTTTGGAAGGATCAACTGGACATCAAGATCAACATTTATATTAAGTTTCATATAAATCCATCCAGTTGTTTCAGAGGAATAGTGGCTACAAGTTCTTACTACATAAATCTATGTAAACAATGATGACAATGTTTGATGACGAATCAAAATGATTTTCGACAAGGACCAACATCATGTCATGCTGATCATTTTAAAAAAAAATCCCATATTAATATCACTTATAGTTTCAAAAAGTAGGTGCTACAAACTTGTTGGCAACCATCTTGAAACCCGGTCGACCTGAAATTATTTGATGTTCAACTAGACATCAAGTGCAACATTCCTGTGAAGTTGCATGAAAATCTGACAAGTAGTTTCAGCGAAGTACTCGTTACAGGTTTTTACTATATAACTCATGTAAACATAGATGACCGCTGACAGCAATGTTTAACGTCAAAATCAAAATGATTTTCAACAAGGATCTGTCACCAACATCATGTCATGCTGATCATTTTAAAAAAAGTCCCATATCAATATCACTTCTAGTTTTCAAGAAGTAGTTGCTACAAATTTGTATTTTAAAAATCTATTTTTATCCGTGGCGGCCATTTTTAATTTCCGGCCGACCTGAAATTTTCTTAGGGTCAAACTAGACATCAAGAGCAACATTCATGTAAAGCTTCATGAAAATATGTCATGTAGTTTCATAGGAGTAGTCGCTACAAGTTTTTATTATTTAAAGAGAGATGGCCGCTGACAGCCATGTGTCATGTCGAATCAAATGATTTTCGACAATGACCAACATAATGGCATGTTGATCATTTTAGTGTAGTGAAAGTCCCATATCAATATCACTCATAGTTTTTAAGAAGACGTCGCTAAAAAAAAAAAAAAAAAAAAATACTTTTAACAGTGGCGGCCATCTTGAATTTCCGGGCGACCTGAAGTTTTGCTATGATCAACTAGACATCAAGAGCAACATTCCTGTGAAGTTTCATGAAAATCCGTCAAGTAATTTCAAAGTAGTCGCTACCAGTTTTTTTATTATATAACTCTATGTAAACAAAGATGGCTGCTTGCGGCCATGTTTGAAATTAAATTTCGTCAAGAATCAACATCATGTCATGCTGATCATTTTAGAAAAAGTCCCAAATCAATATCACTTATAGTTTTCTAGAAGTAGTCGCTACAAACTGTTTTTTTTTAAATCTATTTTTATTCGCGGTGGCCATCTTGAACTTCCAGCCGACCTAAAATGTTGCTAGGATCAACTAGCCATCACAAGTAACATTCCTGTGAAGGTTCATGAAACTCCGTCCAGTAGTTTCAGAGGAATAGTCGCTATAGGTTTTTACTATAATATGAAAAAGGCACAGTCTAAATGGGGATTTATCCAGTTTGAGTAATTAACTTAAGAATGTTGGCTTGGCAAGTTTTGACATTTTCAAGTTTAAGAATTGTATTTTTTAAATCATAGTTATATTTGACAACAGAATTGTTTCGTGTTTTACATTCTCATAGATATGGATATGATGTAGGATTTAAGATGGTAATCACATTTTAAGCATTTGTTTTTCTTCATATTGTTTGCGTCATTGGTGATCATTTATGTTGTCAGCAAAATATATATGTGTATCAAGAAAAGGTAGGTCATCACACTTTTTTCCCGACTAGACGTCTTTGAAGAGACATTCTAACTCCAAAACTGAACATTTTCACCATTTTTTTCATAACATTACATTTATTGAAAAACAAAGATTAATTTTCGATTACCTATACATGCACATCTTTGAAAACATAAACAATTGTAATTCTCATTCGTCTTTTTACTTTAAAAGCACTTTAAAAGGTGGGATACGGTCCATATAGCGTATCCCACCTTTTTCGTTACAAAAAAAATCAATATATAAAAAACGTACGTTGTAATGCTCAACTTTTGTTAAAACTTGTATATGACAAGGTCCTATGACATTTCTTTCAAAACAAGTAAATATATATAGATCTAGGTTCTAATTATTTTATTATTACAATTTCTATAAATTACACATATTTGTAGTTTGACATTTCGCTGAAAAAATACTGTACACACAATTTTGCTGACATGGAGATAGAATATAAAATTAGCTCAGTATCTACTTTTATGTATCTATTTCCTTAAAATATCAAACTGTATAATTGAGGATACTGCACTCATCTTCCTTTTTATGTAAAAAAAAAAGGACAAGAGATCACATGCACGTGTTCTGGGATGAAAATTGAAATAAAAGTTGTTCCTGATTTCGGAATCAATCGAGATATAGCGAAGGTGCATGGACGTAGGTATTCGGATGCAAATGTCAGATTATTAACGATGTCGCAACATACAAAGCGAACTAAATAATGCATATTAACCCTGTTAACATTGATAACAGACAAAAGGAAAAGCCCAAGGTGTTATGGTTTTAGTTTTTCCTTTTTGTTTATACTGTATTGTGTACGAAACAACAATTATAATACACCAATGCCTACGTCTAGTTTGTAATTTTTGTAATTATGTCCAATAAGGTTGTGCGCATGACCTGGGAAAGATTGGTTGACGTCGTACAGTGATGTAGATAGAATTTCTAAGAATACGCTGGGATTTTGTTAAGTACGTTAGTACTTTGAATCTAAAATATGCCAATTAAAATAATTGCGGCATCATAGTTTACTAGCACCACAAACATCACCACAAATGCTTTTGCAAAATACGTTTTTGAAATGTTTAATGTTAACGCTAGTGATGTACCGATTAATCGATTTATTTAAACCCATCATCGGTTTGTTAGGCATCCGATTATGATGATCGATTATGAAGGCCTATAATCGATCATCGGTTAAATGTAAACGTGCACTTTTATTAACATTCAAAATAGAATAAACATAATTATCCAGGAGACAACTCTTGTAAAAATGAGTATGATACACAAATAAACACATTTATATCAGTTAGAATAAAATACAGACTTTCATGGCATCAAAACTCAGATTAACATACACATGCTATACTTCGTATACGGGTAAGTATTATCGAGGTAATTTAAAAAGATCCATATTTCATTTCATGCAAATATATATTTAAAGTATAATTCTGCATCTTGATCGCGGGAAGTAGGTAACTAGTAGATTAAGATAATCTAGAAGATAAGCACACATTTCAAATGTATGTTGCTAAACTGTTCGTGACTCAAACCCATGGTCCAAAGCATACAATTATAATGTGACAAAAAATATGGTTGTAATTTATTCGATAAATCTGAATTATAACACTCTGCGTTTGCTTTCATTACAAAATGTTACGTCTAACTGAAACAAATAATATATTATTAATCTTGTTTGCCAGATTTGTACGTGAAAAGCCTTATCATAAACGTGTTATGGTTGTAATATGTATTTCTCAACTATTTTTTTTAATTATAAACTGCGTTTTAAATTCTTATAGTTAAAAAAAACATAGTAATATATGATGTACATATATTGTCAAAATTATTCATGGAAATGCTGGAAACTGGAGCCATTAGGGTTTTTTGTTCCCTGTTTATCATGACTAATCTAAATCAAAGACCAAGATTCACTTTAGAAGATTCCTTCAATTAATTTTCTTTTCTTTTGTTCAAAATATTCCTTTAACAAAAGTTTTTAATTAATAATTACAGTTACAAAAAAATATAATATATATATATATAGAAACTCGTGCGAAAACGCACTCGTTTCTATATCGCAAGAATCTTTCTCACTCGGGAATTATTTCCCGTATCACTTAAACTCTGTATCATTAACTAGTATATAATGTAATGCGTTAGTCGTTTCCACGACTACGCGATACTTACCAAGACCTGAGTAGTGAGTAAATAAAGCTTTTTAAAACCCATATCAATTGAAATTGTTTTGTTTAGTCGTATTTATCGATTATTGGTAAATGGCGAGACAATTGGCCAGTATTGATTCATCCTCTCTAATTGCGGAAAATAACAAAAAGTTCCGATGTCTTTGATCGTACATAGTCGGCCAATTCCGTCATTCTTCGCGCCAGTGATAAATCCCCTATAACTCTATGTAAATAAAGATGGCCGCTGGGCGCCATGTCGACAACGACCACATCATGTCATGTTGATCATTTTAGAAAAAGGCCCATATCAATATCACTTATGGTTTTCAAGTAGTCCATCTTGGATTTTACATCAATGTGATTTTTTGCTAGGATAAACTAGACATCATGGGCTACATTCCTGTAACGTTTCATGAAAATACATTTAGTAGTTTCAGAGGAGTAGTCGCTACAAAAAAAAAAGTTTACGAACGGATACTGCACCACGGCTAAAGTTAAAAACAAACAAAACAAAAACTTGTGATTTACTGCATTAAACGTCTGAAAATCAAATATGGATCTGTTTCACAATTTACTAGAACATGTAAACGTGAGTTAGCAAGCTTGTATACCTTTTTAACAGAGCATACATTTTAAATCAGTTGTTTTAATTAACGGCTGTGTTCATCGGGTGATTTAATGCAAAATGGATGGCAACATATTATACAACAAGAGCTATCGGAGAACAGGGCAGCACGACTATTCGATTTTTCAGAGAATAATACATTATATAGCTAGTATATGCCATCAGAAAACAAGGCTTAAACAATGTGGGGTGGGGTTGGGGGCGCAACATAGCTATGTGTAAGAATGGACCAAAACAAACGAGAAATATTTAAAAAAAAATATTTTAAAAAAAAAGAGCTCTGAGTGGGGGTTGGGGTGGGGTGGTGGTGGGGGAGAGGCGGGGATGGTCGGTGGGGGAGTGGGGTGGTGAGGGCAACATATATGTGTAAGAATCTATGTAAGAATTGACCAAAAGACAAAAACATGTAAAAAAAAAAAATATCGAGTTTTGAGTGGGTATGGGGGAGAGGCGGGGGTTGGGAGGGCAACATATATGTGTAAGAAGCTATGTAAGAATTGACCAAAACAACACAGAAATATGGTAAAACAAAATAAAAATAAAAATGTTTCGAGTGGGGGGAGTGGGGGCGGAGCGGGGGGGGGGGGGGGGGGGGGCAAGATAGCTATGTGTAAGAATTGACAAAAACAACACAGAAATATGTAAAACAAATAATAAAAGAATCGAGTTTCGAGTTGGGGGTAGTGGGGTGGAGGGGTGGGGTGGAGAGACAGGGAGTGGAATGGAGGGGGCAACATATATGTGTAAGAAGCTATGTATAAGAATTGACCAAAACAACATAGATATACGTAAAAAACAATAAACATTAAATAAAAATATTCCATTTTCGAGTGTGGGGGTGGGGTGCGGGGAAATATAGCTATGTGTAAGAATTGACAAAAACAACACAGAAATATGTAAAAATAATAATAAAAAAATCGACTTTCGGGTGGGGTAGTGGGGTTGGAGTGGTGGCGGTGGAGAGACATGGAGTGGGGTGGAGGGGGCAACATATAACACAGATATATGTAAAACAAATAATAAAAAAAATCGAGTTTCGACTGTGGGGTGGAGGGTGGGAGTGGAGAGGCAGGGAGTGGGGTGGAGGGGGCAACATTTATTTTTTTATAGCTAGATCAGCATTCCTGTGAAGTTTCATGAAAATCCGTCTGGTAGTTTCAGAGGAGTAGTCGCTACAAGTTTTCATTATATAACTCTATGTAAACAAAGATGGCCGCTGGCATGTTTAACGTCAAATCAAAATAATTTGTGACAAGGATCAACATCATGTCATACTGATCATTTTAGAAAAAGTCCCATATCAATATCACTTATAGTTTTCAAGAAGTAGTCTTGTATTTTAAATCTATTTTTAGCCATGGCGGCCATCTTGAATTTTCGGCCGATCTAAAATGCTGCTAGGATCAATTAGACATCAACAGCAACATTCCTGTGAAGTTTCATGAATATCCGTCGAGAAATTACTCAGGAGTAGTCGCTACAAGTTTTTACTAGATAACTCTATGTAAACAAAGATGTCCGCTGACAGCCATGTTTAACATCGAATCAAAACGATTTTCGACAAGGATCAACATCATGTCATGCTGATCATTTTAGAAAAAGTCCCATATCAATATCACTTATAGTTTTCAGGAAGTAGTCGCTACAAACTTGTTGTTTTGAAAATTTATTTTTAGCCGTGGCGACCATCTTGAATTTTCGGCCGACCTGAAGATTTGCTAGGATCAATTAGACATCAAGAGCAACATTCGTGTGAAGTTTCATGAAAATCCGTAAAGTAGTTTCAGAGGAGTAGTCGCTACAAGTTTTCTTTATATAACTCCATGTAAAAAAAGATGGCCGCTGGCAGCCATGTTTAAAGTCGTATCAAAATAATTTTCGAAAAGGATCAACATCATTCCATACTGATCATTTTAGAAAAAGTCCTTTTCAATATCACTTATAGTTTTCAAGAAGTACTCGCTACAAACATTATATATAAGACATTGTCATTAAATCAAGGGCAATATATTATACGATATATGTAGTTTGCAGTATGGTACACGCTTTCGCTAATATAAAGACTGTGACCAAGTTTGGTAAATACCGGATGCATAATGAGGGGATTATATTATAAGTTCACAGGGCAAAATATAAGATTTTCCATTAAATCAAGGGCAATATCTCTGAATTTTATTAACCGCTATGGGTTGTTTTCAAACTTGTCTGAGCCTTTATTAATATAAAGAATCTGGCCAAGTTTAGTAAGGATCGGATGTAAATTGAAGGGGCTAGTGTTCACAATGCAAAATATAGGATTTTCCATTAAATCAAAGACAATAACTTTTGCTTTAAATTTATTATCCGATATGGGTGGTTTTAAAACTTGTCCAAACTTCCTTTAAAAAAAAGACACTGACAAAGTTTGGTAAACATCTGATTCAAAATAAAGGGACTACTAGAAATATGGGATTTTCCATTAAATCAAGGACAATAACTCTGACGTTCATCATGTTCATTTATATAAAGACTCTGACCAATTTTGGTAAATATCGGATGCACAATGAAGGTGCTAGTGTGTTCACAAAGCAAACGATTGTATATTTTATTAAATCAAGGGCAAACACTGGTGTATAGAACTTGTCCGAGCTCTCATGGTTATCAAGACATTGACCAAGCTTGTAAAAGATCCGATATATAATGAAGGTGCTAGAGTGTTAACAACAAATGTCTAAGGCCAAATGACAGACAATCTGTTACAACGGCTTTAAACCTGTTACAATGGTAGGAAGTCACAAGTGTTATGGGACCTACTCTGCATATTAAATCAGATGCCAGTTACTTGTGGGCAAGTTTTATCCCCCAAAATATTGCCTCCAATAGTCAAGGAAGTAGGAAATAAAGGAAATAAACTATTAAGTAACAAAGCAATTTCTATTTACATTTTGTAGACAGATATTTTATAATCAGAGGTCAATGGCGTAACCTAGAAACGTCTTCTGCTGCAGGGACAAATAACTTAACAAGAGGCACTCCTCGTTGATTCAACTTTCCTATGTTTTTCTCACACATTGAAAAGAAACTTTACTGTAGTATTTACTAAAAAAATAAAAATACACACATTTATAGGTGGAAAGGTGGAAAAAATAACTGAAATTGACCATAAGTACATACACGGGTAAAAGTGGCCATAATTTTGATAAAAAAAACAAACAAAAAAGAAACAGAACAGAACCTAGCCGGACGAAGTAGGTTAAAATGCCGCAGCCATGTGCAATTTCATGATTTAGTCGATTTCGAAATACATGTTTACAAACAAAACATTAAACAAAAATAGTACAGTGCCCGAATTCACCAAACATTACTGAGAAAATTAATAGGCTTAAGACTCCATAATATATTTATGAAAATGGATATAAAAACATTTATTAAAATTAACATGCAAATAAAAATAAACATAACAAAATGCAACTCGGTTTAAACATTTGTCATTATGAAAGAAAACTGAGATAATCCGGAGCTTGACACTTGTTATGAATGAATACTGATAATCTGGAGCTTGACACATGTTATGAATGAAAACTAAGATAATCTGGAGCTTGACACATGTTTTGAATAAAAAGAGCATCAAGAATTGCAGGGCAATCCATAGTCCCCCGACGGCCCAGACAAGCATTTTCCAGACATTTCCTAGGATGGAGGTCAAAGATCAAGGTCAAGGTCACAATTACCTTATTTTGGTACGCGACACACCGCTATCCCAAGATGTATTAACATACCAAGTTTGGTATATCTAAGTGTTATAGTATTGAAAATACGGTTCGGACAAGCATTTTCTATGACAGAGGTCACAGGTCAAGGTCACAATGACCTTATTTTGGTACGCGAACACACCGTTATCCCAAGATGTATACACATACCAAGTTTGGTATCTCAAAGTCTTATAGTATTGAAAATATGGATCGGAGAAGCATTTTCTATGACAGAGGTCACAGGTCAAAGTCAAGGTCACCATGACCTTATTTTGATATGCGACAAACCGCTATCCCAAGATAATTCACATACCAAGTTTGGTATCTCTAAGTGTTATAGTATTGAAAATACGGTCTGGACAAGCATTTTCTATGACAGAGGTCACAGGTCAAGGTCAAGGTCACAGTGACTTTATTTTGGTACGCAACCCACCGCTATCCCAAGATGTATCCGCATACCAAGATTGGTATCTCTATGTGTTATAGTATTGAAAATATGGCCCGGACAAGCATTTTCTATGACGGAGGTCACATGTCAAGGTCAAGGTCACAGTGACCTTATTTTGGTATGCGACACACCGTTATTCAAAGATGTATTCACATACCATGTTTGGTATCTCTAAGTGTTACTACGATCTGGACAAGCATTTTCTATGACAGAGGTCACAGGTCAAGGTCAGAGTGACCTTAATTTGGTACGCGACACACCGCTATACCAAGATATATTCAGATATCAAATTTGGAATCTCTTAGTGTTATAATATTGAAAATACGGTCCGGACAAGCATTTTATATGACAGAGGTCACGGGTCAAGGTAAAGGTCACAACGACCTTATTTTGGTATGCGACATACCGCTATCCCAAGATGTATTCACAAACCAAGATTGGTATCTCTAAGTATTATAGTATTGAAAATACGGTCTGGACAAGCATTTTCTTTGACAGAGGTCACAGGTCAAGGTCACAGTGACCTTATTTTGTTACGCGACCCACCGCTATTCCAAGATGTATCCACATACTTAGCTTGGTATCACAAAGCATTTTCTATGCATTTTTTATGACAGAGGTCACAGGTCAGGATTAAGGTCACAATGACCTTATTTTGGTAGGCGACACACCGCTATCCCAAGATGTATGCACATACCAAGTTTGGTATCTCTAAGTGTTATAGTATTGAAAATACGGTCCAGACAAGCATTTTCTATGACAGAGGCCACAGGTCAAGGTCACATTGACCTTATTTTGGTAGGCGACACACCGCTATCGCAAGATGTATCCACATACCAAGTTTGGTATTTCAAAATCTTATAGTATTGTTAATATGGCTCGGACAAGCATTTTCTATGCATTTCCTATGACAGAGGTCACAGGTCAAGGTCAAGGTTACAATGACCTTATTTTAGTATGCGACACACCGATATTCTAAGATATATTCACGTACCAAGTTTGGTATCTCTAAATATTATAGTATTGAAAATACGGTCTGGACAAGCATTTTCTATGACAGAGGTCACAGGTCAAGGTCAAGGTCACATTGACCTTATTTTGGTACGCGACACACCGCTATCCCAAGATGTATCCACATACAAAGCTTGGTGTCTCAAAGTCTTACAGTATTGAAAATATGGCCCGGACAAGCATTTTCTGTGCATTTTCTGTGACAGAGGTCACAGGTTGACAGAGGTCACAGGTCAAGGTCACGGTCACAATGACCTTATTTTGGTATGCGACACACCGCTATCCCAAGATGTATTCACATGCCACATTTGGTATCTCTAAGTGTTATAGTATTGAAAATACCGTCTGGAAAATCATTTTCTATGACAGAAGTCACAGGTCAAGGTCAAGGTCACAGTGACCTTGTTTTGGTACGCAACACACCGCTATCCCAAGATGTATCCACATACCAAGATTGATATCTCAAAGTCTCATATTTTTGGAAATATGGCCCGGACAAGCATCTTCTATGCATTTTCTATGACAGAGGTCACAGGTCAAGGTCAAGGTCACAATGACCTTATTTTTGTATGCAACACACCGCTATCTCAAGATGTTTTAACATACTAAGTTTGGTATCTCTAAGTGTTATAGTATTGAAAATACGGTCTGGACAAGCATGTTCTATGACAGAGGTCACAGGTCAAGGTAAAGGTCACAGTGAACTTATTTTGGTACGTGACACACCGCTATCCCAAGATGTATCCACATACCAAGTTTGGTATCTCAAAGTCTTATACATGGACCGGGCAAGGATTGGGAAGGACGGACGGAAGGACGGACGGAAGAACGAGGTGAAAACCAATAGTCCCCACCGGGACCGGTGGGGGACTAATAAAAACTCAGATAATCTGGAGCTTGACACTTGTTATGAATGAATAGATTTTGATCAGAACCTGGTCAAACACGGGCGTCACAACGGTCAGGGATGTGGTCATTTTGAATGTATTGTTGTTAAAACTGTCATCGTTGACTACACTGATTGATTTTATAGTAAAACAACTTATCAAATCCGATTAGTGAACAAAATACAGAATATATAACGATAACAAGGTTTTTATATATACTATATTTCAAAAGAATAACAATCCAGTGGTGTCTAATGTCTAAACATGTTTCTTTATTTCATCTTATCACTAATAATAATTCACTGACATCGTGAATCACTAAAACCCTTTTTAAGTATTTGTTGCTATATACAATTTTACCTAATAAATATATTGAAACAACTCTAAATATATTGAAACAAATCTTCCCCTGGAAATCTCGTTTAATTTGGGCTCTTTGCGCGAATATGTAACACTGTAAAGCAAAGGTGCGTGTGACGTCACATCGTGTTTCCCCTTGATGAGAAAACACCTTGAAAAAATTCGCTTTAAAAAAATCGCCCACAACTCATACATAATGAGATTTTCGTAGAGTTTCTCAATCTGTTTATTTGCATTAAAGTTGTTTGCAGCATCGAATACGTCTGTCTAGCATAGATCAGCATGCATGTACGACTTGAAGCCTCGATTTATGAGAAAAAATGTAGGCTATCCGCCAGATGGCGATGAGGAGGCGCCAAAAGCAATGACTATAAATGCAAATTGATAAATTAACCTTGCATTCAAAAATTGGGAGTAAAAATCAGCATTGAAAATGAACAATGCTAGTTTAATAAAGTCATATTTTGAAGTAAAATGCAAAACAATTATAACATTTACTCTTTAAAATAATCTGAATCAGCACTGCAGATTTATTTAGGAGGTAAAATACCCTTTGACATGGAAGTTTGTCTGGAGCTCTGAACAGTCTTCACGAAAAATATTTTGAGCTACTAGCCCATCAGGCATGTGACTTACAAACATTTACTAGCCGAACACATTTCTACTGACTCGAATTTTTTAAATATGTATATTGTCACAGAAAGTTATATTTTCTATAGAATAATATCACAAATAATTAAATAAAATAATTAAATAAAATAAAGAACTTGATTGTTTTGACACTTTATTCTCAGTCATTGGGTCTTAAAACGTCTGCATTGCTTTTTTCTGCCGGGTTACGCTCTTTCGAAATAATGAAGAAAGCTCATCGTAGTTTACAAAACAGACCGGAAATGATCTTCAGCTCATTATCAGTCGGGTTTACATCGCGGTATTTATTACTCCTTCGTCCCCAACGTCGTTCGAAAACAGCAAATAAAATTGAAAACCAGTCTTTTCCGAAACCGAGAGTTGTTTGCGGCGATGTATAAACAAAATAAATCGACTTTTATATTAGTTTGCAAGCTGTCGTTAATTTTTGGGTCCAATTTCGTTCCGATTCATTTTGGCCTTTTCGTCTAATTTTTAACATGCCCGCTTGCAAAATTTACATGCTCGACTAGATTTTTACTGACTGCGGGTTCCGGCTAATTTCAAAGACTGTAACAAACTCATTTTTGTTTTCTTTTAATTGTCTGACAATAGCAAATAATACACTCGCTTGTTTATATGAATATTTACACTAACTATGTCGGCCATTTTAAAGATTATGTAGTCACTCACATGAGTATTGATTGTAAACACTTTCTCTATAAGCTCATGTTCTGACACAAACATTTCGAAACTGCATCGGTTCAGAGATAACGAGCTCCCAAATACTTATTACATAATGTATTTCTTCAGACAAGATCAGACAAGTGATGAGTATATTTAAATTGCACTTTGGTGACTTTTGACTTCGATATCTCGGCGGGTTGACAAGAGATCGTAGGAAGAGTGGTATTGTCAGATAGGAAATATATTTCTGCACAGACAGTGTACAAGGTGTATGTATTTGATACATTTGTAAACATCTACTTCACATCAGAATAAAATATCACTAAAATGTCCTCTTTCATAAGTAATTATAATAATAAATACTGATAAACGTGATCATTTGAGAGCAACAAACACAATTCAGAGAATAAAGCAGCAGACTCGGTTTTATTGAGTCTGTTCATGAGAAGTAATGAAAGAAGCAACACTTCTCACGCCCCCTAGCACCGGCTTAAGCGGTATTCTACTTTAAAGCCACCTATATTGGGCTCGTTGGTCCCAAAGGACCAGTAAAAAATAACACTACTGATTCGTAGCACGGGGAGACTTTTTACAGCCGCCACACTGCACTAAACGAATGCTAGTGTGCATGTTAATAAATACTGATAAACGTGATCCTTTGAGAGCAACAAACACAATTCAGAGAATAAAGCAGCAGACTCGGTTTTATTGAGTCTGTTCATGAGAAGTAATGAAAGAAGCAACACTTCTCACGCCCCCTAGCACCGGCTTAAGCGGTATTCTACTTTAAAGCCACCTATATTGGGCTCGTTGGTCTCAAAGGACCAGTAAAAAATAACACTACTGATTCGTAGCACGGGGAGACTTTTTACAGCCGCCACAATGCACTAAACGAACGCTAGTGTGCATGTTAATAAATACTTCTATAAAGGTATATATCTACATGTATATCCATGATAAAGGTAATAATCAAAAGATGCAATTTCCTGTGCCACGCCTCCTCCCAACCTGAAATTAATTCAGTTAATGTGATGGATGTAAGTCTGTATTGTTTTATTCCATTCATTTGTTGTTCAATAAACCGTTCCCAGTTTCGCGTTCGCTAGTAAATACTAAATTGACACACACACATTCGAGTCTTGTTTACAAATAGGCTGATATTTTGATAACTTTTGCCTTCGATTTCATGGTGGTCCGATCAATGGGAAGTTACTACAGTTTAATAGCGTAATAAAGGCCTAACTGTCCATTCCTTCTAGGAAAATTTTGGGACCCACACTTGCTCAAATACCAAATAAATTACTGAGCACGCAGTTGCGTGAGACGCTCAGTGTACATGTGTATCTATACTCCGGCGTGGAGTTACGTAGCTGGTACAGGACAATTTACGGTACTCTGGGCCTGAGCAGCTCAATTAATGTGAGCTGGTACTCAGTGTGCCGAGCGTCTCCAAAATGATATTCAATTGAACGCCTGTGACCTACTTTCAACTAGCTCTATCCAATATATTACCTCAACACTTACAACATAAACCCGTACCTACCTTCCTTCATGAACTTTTTTACAACCGGTACCTACGAACATGTATGCAATAAGTTTAAAATGCTCAATGAAAATGACGTCGATATGCACTCGTTGATACACTGCACACAGCCATGTTCACATGAACTTGTAAACAGTCACGTGAAGCGTGACCTACTTTTCTACTAAAATCATAAAGTGACATGATATTGCCACTAACGGATCATAACCCTTAGCGAATCACGTTATCATTCGATCTAAAATTTCTCAAAAAGTTGTAAAGTAATCACAATAAATTTATTGCAGTCATTTACCTTCACCTTTGCCCTATTTAATAAAAATTAATAAATTGTAAACATCCGATTGATAACGATCTGAATCACTGAAAACGGAAACAAGCGTTGTGGTCACACGGTGTTTTTGGCGTCGTTTTAGAAAGTAAGTTTTGGAAAAACGGCGAGCACATGTTCAACTAGAAAGCGTAGGTAAACAAATTTGGTACAAATTAAAGATTAACCTTTTGACTTCTAAATCTACATTGTTTTATAAGAAAGTGTTTTGATGTGTTAATGATAACACTGAACATGTCGCAAGTGTCATTAACTAATACCCGACCACTCTAATTTCGGAAAAGGGTATTCTCAAACTTACTTATCATGTTTGGTACAACTTTTAAGTATGAAAACGTCTTTATGACAATGTGTAATGTAAAGTTAAATACTTATTTGATACTTTTGTTCAACAGGTCGTCTGTCTGTACATGAATAGGGTAATATTTTCCATTAACAAGTCACGAGACCCTGCCTATTTATTCTCTGAACTGATTGTGTCTACAACACAATATTGATATAAGTGTTAAAATGTGTGTCCGTTCGTCTGTCGTTTTGGTCATACACCAATAACATTAATATTAGATACCACTTATAGATTTATATAATACTATGCCTGTGTATCATATATATGGCTTACAATGACAAATATAACATTATTTGGTTAACGGACATCAAAAACATGTTTTCTTTTCTCAAATGCATAATATATAAACATTGCTAAATTAATAATGACATTTCTTTTTGTCGAAGACATAAGTAAATAAAATGTGTGTATATTAGGTTGTTTATAATATTTCCTTTGCTAATACGATACTCGGTTTCAATATCATCTTTACAAGATATACAAATACGCTGCTCTCCAGGCAATTTCATATGCCTTCCTTTTTCAATAAATAAACAATGCGATGATGTTCGTAAAGACACATACGCAGCTCTAATCTATACGTATGTTAGAATATTTAGACAGTTTTCGAATTTAAAATCATTCTTAAAATGGTATAATAAAACAGTTTTTTATTACCTTGTACCATCTGAGACCACTTTTGTAAGTATTGATCTTTTAGTCATATCGTTTTATATTTGTTTCATATCGGCTTATAAACAACTGTTCATTTTCCACAATTTGCCTCTCAAAAATATATCCAAAACCGTTTGAATATAGATTCATTTTCAGCTTTGTAACCCAATTGTTATAACATAACTATCTAAGTTTCTAAGCATATTATAACATTTTTTTACGTATCTATCATCTGGCATGTTTGATATTTTAATCCAATACTTGATCTTTTTGTGCGCTGTTTTATACATAGGATACCTTTCACAATCACCTACAACTACAGCACTGCATGCTTTTACTGAAGCTGACATAAATAGTTTGCATGCATAAATTTACACTCGTTCAATGATTCTATATAATTCAGTCCCCATATCTCTGCACCATATAATAGTATTGTACTTATTTTTGTTTCAAACAATTTTAAATACATATGCTGAGGCATTGGACATTAACTTGATAGCGAAGACAATAAAGAAATTAAAACGCTTTTACTGGCCCTGGATCATTGAAAAGAGTTACAGATCGAGAGGGAGTGGGGAAAATAAGTGAAAATGAAATACGGTCTTTCTGGCAGAAGCAATATACATAAACAGTTAACAGGCCGGTTATGCGCTCATTTAACCGAACTCATGTTGTAACACGCGGCATATATGACCAGTTAGACATAGACCTGGCGGACATGGTAGAATGGCAAAATATAACGACGGCGTGACTTTTCTATTAGTGGCGATTGACGTCTTCAGTAGGGTCGCCATGGTAACACCCTTGAAAAACAAACAGTCCTACACGGTTATATACGCTCTTAAAGCTATGCTTGGAGAGTCTAGGAATACTGTCGGGGTCATATACCAGGAATTTAAGAACAATAACATGTCTGCATTTCTAAGAGATAACAATATAAATCATATCAAAAATGTATTTGCCTATCACTCCGGTCAAGGCTGGGTATGTGGAACGTCTAAATTTAACACTAAAGCGTAAGATATATCCGTTTCGTCATCACAATAATACGTATCGTTACTTGGACAAGCTGCCGTCCCTCGTTCGAGCCTACAAACACCGACCACATCGATCGCTGCTCGGGAACATAAGCCCGATGGAAGTAAACAAAACTATTGAAACTGCTCTGTTCAACGATATGAACATACAAGAGTACGCTAACACTGTGAAGGATTAAAAAATCAAAGATTGCCGTTTGTCCCTTTAATAAAGTTTAACATCAATCAATATTCAGTGACGACACCGATTTGGAACCAGCTGTATTCGTATGCTGAGAACAGATTGATAGACTGTATCTCTAAAATTGATACCGTAATTCAAATAGTAGAATAAAATTTGACTGCGTCCCGGTATTCTTACTAAAATACAGTTGTTTTATGGACAGTAAAATGACGTTGATACTCAGTCCAACACCAATAGCAGCTTTCGGAGCCTGTGATTAATATAACCGGAGCCGGCAATAAACCATTGAGGGCACGACAAGACAAGACTGCAGACAAACATCAAACGTCACCGTCCTTTGGGGATTTAGGTAGACGTCATCATAGGGTCCACAGCCTGTCCGGTCATCGCACAATTAAAGAGTAAAGCATAGTGGCGAACTGTAAATGGGTCCACCACCAAGCATGCAGTGCGTTTCAAAATGATAGGGTCCTAACCTCTTTTGATAAACCGTTTAACAAGATTTACAAAGATAGTACGAAAGTGATCATGACCAAGGATATTACGAAGTTTGTAAATCACGTCACCATAGAAGTCAGTTTGCAATAGTCCTTGTCGCAGAATAGTTCTTAAATTATTTTTATATTTGGAAAGAAGATCAGGGTTACTATAATAAAATTTACGAAGTTTATGGTAACGTACCCATTTAAATTAGTTAATTAACAATATTAAAATTAAAATTATCTCTCTTGGCATATACTTTGCTAATTATATCACCATTTTCAGTGGAGAGATGTAAATCGAGAAGAGAAGCGTTAGTATCAGAAATATTAGCTTTGTTAAGTTGAAGTTCTTTAGGGTATATATTATTAACCATAGTGGAAAAAAAGGGTTGTCAATGTTTAATATATCATCCAGATACCGAGAGGTGTCATTAAAGGCTTCAATAACATCTGCCTGGGTATCTGGTGAAAGACTCAACATGAAATCTCTTCATAGCAATATAAAAGCAAATCTTCGACATGTGGTGCACTTTTCGTACTCATAAAGATATCAACATTTTGTTTATAAACGGTCGTTCCATACCTGACGAAAATATTATCTAATAGGAATATGAGTGCTTGACAAACTTCTTGGCAAGTCCATATTATTACAGGCCAAAAATGTAGTATTTCCCCTAGCGAATGCTTTTTTAATAGGAGCAATAAGCTTGTCTTTGATAAAGTGAAGTGGTAAGGTTGTATATAGTGCAGAGAAGTAATAAGTGCTTACAGAGATGAAACTTAACATTTAAACAAATTTTATCAAGAACGTCTCCTGAATTGTTAAGAGATCAAAATAAATTAATCCCACAGTCAAGTTTATGTGGTGCCCAAGTTGGACTTTGTTGCTAACTCAAAATCAATTTTAAGGTAGTATTACTTTAAAACATGTGGCCACACATATCCGGAGGATACAGAGTCACAAAAGTTTGGAAACTTTCAAAAGGCGACTTATGTGAGGTGGCGCCTTCTTGGATGTTGACCAGTCGATCTCAAAATTGTACGTATACGAAGTTTTGCATGTTTACAGCTGCATGAATAGGATACATGAACAACTGTATCCACAAATGCCAATATATCTTTTAAAAATCATGTTTCGAAATTCAGCATGTGCCGCATTCATCATGTGGCGGCCATCTTGGATTTGACGCGTCAATCTTAAGATCAAATGTAAGCGACAGATCGTCTGTCTGAGGACGCAAGGCTAATTTGAAAAGGGTTCCGAAAAATTGCGGCCACAAACGCTCGGAAACCTTTACGATGCATTTCCTTTACGATGCAAATCTTGGATTTTGACGCATTGACCTCAAAAACGAGCCTTTAAAGCTTATGTCTGCATTCACAAAGATGGATACCAAGTTTTATAAAGCTACGATAAAAAGTGTGGCCACAGCTATCCGGAAAACTTCGGGCTGGACAGACGGAAGGCTGAACGGACGGAAGTATAGTCCCATTAGTATAGTCCATTCGACTGGCAGGGGGACAATAACAACAACCAGTTAGCATATTACATTTGTAAAACTATCATAAACATGCTTCCCAATACCCATCCTTAGTCATACAAATTCCGACGCACAATTAGATACCATTACAACTTGATACACAATATATTAATCACGGGACATTATCGATTGTATCTTCATCATGCTCATAGACCAAACATTACTCAAACCCACTGCAATCTATTAATTGTTTGGTTCTTTAGCTAGCTGTTACACGTGCAGTTGCAAACCAAATTGAAATATGATACTTTAGATATGTTTATCATTTACCTGCAGCTGAAATGTTACAAGCTTAATGCTTCTCAAAACTCGTGCCACTCTGTAATCAGATAGTTAGTAGATAATGATTTAGTAACATTTGGTGAGTGGGCAACACAATTGTTGAAACGTTTTAGAAGATACTAGAACTCTATGTATCAGTCGCTCACACATTTTATCTAATACTTATACTGATAGTGTCTACTACTAATTGAGTACTTTTATTCAATTTATTTAAAACGTTTTTGAAAAAAATAAGAAAGAACCATTCTTAAATAATACCGCCTTTCGTTATATTCTCCTCAAAATAAGATAAGGACGATCTCTTCTTTATTTCAATAAGATTAAAGTTTGCATCATCGTACAAGTTTAAATACACAGTACATTTCAAAAATGAAAAATGTTTTGTGTCTCTATATTATTTAGGAACATTTTACACGAAAGCAAATTAATTTGAAAATTCAGATTTTGAAATTTCAATAAAATGCCCTTTTTCACCCAAAAATGTTATTTTGTATTATTTTCATGACTATCTGTCACCATTTTCTTTAGGGTAACTCTACAGATAAGCGTGCGTGCCAAATATGCAACTAGGTCTTGAAAATGTACTTCATTTTGGATGGGATAAAAAAAATCAGCGATTTCCAAAACTGTTCGGTGTATGTATTTAAACTGTCAAAGATAATTAAAATGTCGCGTCCATAGTTCCGTTGATAGAGATAAATTGACAAAACATAATAAAAATTTTAGTATTGTTGTTTTGGGGCAAAATTTACGCTACAGTCACTATCATGGGTTTCAAACGAGTGCCTTCTGTCGTATTTAGAGACAGTCAAGTTAGCAGAAGAACCTGTCACATGCGGGATTCGAGCTCATGACCGAAGTTGTAGTATAATGTCTAGTATACCACTACAGCACGAGTTCTACTACCGTGACTTCCGACTCACGAGCTTGCACTAAGAATCCAACTCTTGCAATGATATATGCGTTTACTATTTCGGTTAAATAGTAAACGAGCATTATATCATTTGTGCTAACGTGTTTGGTGGATTCAATAATGAATGAGAACGAATGTTAGATTCTATTTATCACGTAAATCACATATCTATTTTTATTGCATTTTGTCTGTCGCTTTAACACGCGAAACCGACATAAACCGTGGGAATTGGATCATAGTCATTATCGATTTGTTTTGACTGGACGTACTAGGCTTATTTGCATAATTATATAACTAGCGGTATATTGAAAATATAGAATGGTGTTATTCCACTCCCACGTCATTAGTTCCACGTCGTAAGTTATGTGATAAAATTGCATAGTTGGAAAACGTACCAGCAGGTCATACATAACTGATTTTAAGTAGCCAATAATGTACGAAATCGGGGTTTGGCCCATATCGTTACCCCCACAGTGTAAAACTATGATATTGATGTGGTGGAGCTTTATAGGAAAGGAGATGATTCAAACGTTCTAAAACATTCTTGATGCGCATTCCTGGTTGGAAGTCCCATAGTATACCGCCTTTTATATGACGTAGTCCTGGATGTACCCCGTATTGTCTATGATGGGCTCGGTTGAAAGCATCTCTAATGATTGAAGACCCGACTACCCAGACTTGAAATTGACCGAAAATCAAAACTTGAACAACTGTCAGTTGTTTTGTGTATAAAACCAAACCTACTAGACAATGTTTAATGAGGGCATATTTAATCGGATGTTTCTATGGACCTAATTCGTAATTTCATCTTCGGTTTTTCCTTCATTAAACATTGCTGTTGCACCCCTAATTCTGAAAGATTGGGATTTATAATATGTTCTCTGAATGCATATATATAAGGATTGTAATGCTTTAAGCACCCTTAAATTGGTAGCTTGTTACTGGTGATCCATCAAAATGGCATAGAAATTGACCTTCTATTTTTGGCATGCATGCCAAGTATCTACACAGAGCCTCTTTAATGGAAGTGTTGTGTTCGGAGCACTGTACTGTGATTTTTGCTCCCCTACCGAACTGATCGTTTTTCGAATTTCTAATGAAATTATTAATGCAGTTAAAGGCCCAACTGCCGAATAAAAACCACTAGATGGAGCTGGGGCAGGTTTTTTATTTAAATTTGTATATAGTTATATCAGCGAAATCTTTTTCAAAATATTGAAAATTCCACCTCATAAAAATAAATTCAATATTTGGCACAGAAGTAGTCTGATATTAAACAATTGTATCAGTAAAAAAGAAATTGTGAAAAAGTATCACTTATTCCTAGTTTCAAATAATTTTTTAAACCCAACTGACAAATATTTCAAAATATAGGGGAGGAGCCTGTGGGGTTATGAACTGAAAAATGTACACAAATACACGTGGTAGTGTTTACAGCAGACGACACACATTATGGCATGGAGATTGGCAATAGTTTTGTGTGTAAAACCTCCATAGCATTACTCTGAGATGGGATATTTGAATCTGTGACTATTCATGTATTCCATATAACAATTCATCTTTATTATGTTCACATCAGAATTAGAAACACACAGAATCAGTAGCATCACAATGCACTTCTATACACCACCTTGAATATTGAATATTCCCCACTTAGGCTCAGAGATGTATATGTTCCTTAATCATTACTAGGCATATATAAAATGTAATTCCTTATCTTATTATCTCCATCATGTTCATCCATTCCTTACAATAATGTATAGTTATGCTTCATTTTTGAAAATGCATTCCTACCACCATAAATGTCCAAATTATACCATATGTTGTGTACTACAGTAAATAAAGCCTGTTTCTCCAGACCAACTATAATTGGCAATTAATTTTCATTCACAAACACTGATAACTTGTGAAATATTTACGGTGTCCGGTTGGGGCCAGATACAATGTCGTATTGTCGTGGACGACAATGCGACGCCCGACAACGCGACATCGCGATACGACAGTGCGACATTGCGATACGACAACTCGACATTGCGATACGACATCACGACATTGCAATACGACATCGCGACAATTATGTCATTATGTCGTATCGCAATGTCGTGATGTCGTATCGCGATGTTGTGATGTCGTATCGCGATGTCGCATTGTCGTGCACGACAACGCGACATTATGTCGTATTGTCGTAATGTCGCCCACGACAACGTAACATTCTTTCAATTGTCGTAATGTTGCCAACGACATCGCGACATTACGACATCGCGACATCGCGACATCGCGATACGACATCGCGACAATACGATACGACATCAAGACATCATTATCGCGATGTCGTATCGCAATGTCGCGATGTTGTATTGCAATGTCGAGTTGTCGTATCGCGATGTCGCACTGTCGTATCGCGATGTCGCGATGTCGCGTTGTCGGGCGTCGCATTGTCGCCCACGACAATACGACATTGTATCTGGCCCCAACCGGACACCGTAAATATTTGCTGGCTGTTCATCACATTACATTTGTTAAAAGTTTTTCTGTTTTATTTTATACACAGTGCAGTGGATAGTATATAGATGACAATACAATAAAAAATATACATGGTAAAACATGAATAATACTGGGAAGTAAATTGTCACAGTTCCAATAAAATAAACAAAAATTATGTAGTTTGGAGTCGTTGAATTCAAAACTTTACTCCTCACTGATATCTACGGTGTCCGGTTGGGGCCAGATACAATGTCGTATTGTCGTGGGCGACAATGCGACGCCTAACAACGCGACATCGTGACATGACAGTGCGACATCGCGATACGACAACTCGACATTGTGATACGACATTGCGATAATGATGTCGTGATGTCGTATCGTATTGTCGTGATGTCGTATCGCGATGTCGCGATATCGCATTGTCGGGCATCGCATTGTCGCTCACGACAACGCGACATTATGTCGTATTGTCGTAATGTCGCCCACGACAACGCGACATTTTTTCAATTGTCGTAATGTTGCGATGTCGCGATGTCGTTGGCGACATTACGACAATACGACATAATGTCGCGTTGTCGTGGGCGACATTATGACAATACGACATAATGTCGCGTTGTTACGGTGTCCGGTTGGGGCCCGATACAATGTCGTATTGTCGTGGGCGACAATGCGATGCCCGACAACGCGACATCGCGACATCGCGACATCGCGATACGACAGTGCGACATCGCGATACGACAACTCGATATTGCGATACGACATCGCGACATTGCGATACGACATCGCGATAATGATGTCGTGATGTCGTATCGTATTGTCGCGATGTCGTATTGCGATGTCGCATTGTCGGGTGTCGCATTTCCGCTCACGACAACGCGACATTATGTTGGCGACATTACGACAATTGAAAGAATGTCGCGTTGTCGTGGGCGACATTATGACAATACGACATAATGTCGCGTTGTCGTGCACGACAATGCGACGCCCGACAATGCGACATCGCGACATCGCGATACGACATCACGACATTGCGATACGACATAATGACATAATTGTCGCGATGTCGTATCGCAATGTCGTGATGTCGTATCGCAATGTCGAGTTGTCGTATCGCATTGTCGCCCACGACATTGCGACATTGTGTCTGGCCCCATTCGGACACCGTACGTTGTCGTGCACGACACCGTAGATATCTAACAACAGTTTTATGTCGTCTGCTTGAAGAGAGATTTGTTTACATGAGTCATTCACTATAACGGACAGGCTAGATAGCTGGTGTAATTGATAAAGAAACACCTCCAATTTCTCCCTACCAGGGTAGGGAATGTTGCCCCTTTAACTGCGTCTTTGAAACTCAAGACTTTGTTATCAGAATCTTTATTTGACTTAGACACTTCACCTACACTTAAAAGAGCACAAAATACCAGAGCATATGCACAACTGAACAAATTCGCTTCATATTTTGAGATACAGGTATATATTAGAATAGGCATAATCATTTTCAACTGTGTAATAGTGATGGGCCTTCTATTGTTTTTTTGTTTTTTGTGGGGGGGTTTTTGTGTTGGTTTTTTTTGTGTTTTTTTGTGTGTGTTTTTTGTGGAGGGGTTTTTTTGTGATCTGTTCATGCCATTTAACATGTTTTTGTTTCATCTTTGAGACTAGACCCTCGGACATATGCATATCTTACTTATAATTATTGTATATTCCGGACGATTAGCAATATTGTCAATTCGACTTATAATCACATATTCCGGATAATCGGAAATATTTTAAATAGTCATTGACTATATTCGACTCCGGAAAAAACGGAAGTATATTAAAGTATATTCCGGACTTCGGAAATATTAAAGTATATTCCGGACATCGGAAATATTGAAAAAGGACCGCCACCCTGTTTAGATAACAACGGCATTTTTGGCTGGTCATTGAATATTTTAGACTCCGGAAAATCGGAAGATATTAAAGTATATTCCGGACATCGGAAATATTAAATTATATTCCGAACATCGGAAATATTGAAAAAGGACCGCCGCCCTGTTTAAATTACAATGGCATATTTGGCTGGTCATTGAATATTTTAGACTCCGGAAAATCGGAAGATATAAAAGTATATTCCGGACATCGGAAATATTAAATTATATTACGGACATCGGAAATATTGAAAAAGGACCGCCGCCCTGTTTAAATAACCATGGCATCTTTTGGCTGGTCATTAATTAGACTCCGGAAAATCGGAAGATATTAAAGTATATTCCGGACACTCGGACATAGGCATATATTACTTATAATTATTGTATATTCCGGACGGTTAGCAATATTGTCAATTCGACTTATAATCACATATTCCGGATAATCGGAAATATTTTAAATAGTCATGGACATTGACTATATTCAACTCCAGGAAAACGGAAGTATATTAAAGTATATTCCAGACATCGGAAATATTAAAAGTATATTCCGGACATCGGAAACATTTGAAAAGGACTGCTTCCCTGTTTGAATAACAATGGCATTTTTTTGGCTGGTCATTGAATATGTAAGACTCCGGAAAATCGGAAGATATTAAAGTATATTCCGGACATCGGACATATTGGAAAAGGACCGCCGCACTGAATAAATCACAATGGCATTTTTTGCTGGTCATTGAATATATTAGACTCCGGAAAATCGAAAGATATTAAAGTATATTCCGTACACTCGGAAATATTAAAGTATATTCCGGACAATCAGAAATATTTATATAGGCCGGTTATTGAATATATCAGACTCCGGCAAATCGGAAGAATATTACCAATTCGATTATAAATGCTTTAATTTAAATTATACTCCGGATATCGGAAGCATTTGGTGCTTGGGTTACATTAATAATTATGGCTAAGTTTGGTGCTTGGGTTACATTAATAATTATGTTTTGTATTATATCTACTTTGTGGTATATTTAACTGTAAACTGACCTTTTCCATATTTCATCTTTCTTTATACGAATACATTTTGTTAACTTTGTAAACGCCCTCTACTGATGCAGTAAGTGTATATCTTTATTTTGAGACTTTTCATACAGTCCTAGCAGCAACCGTGTAATCGCTGATAAGACAGAAAATGTTAAACACTGAAATAATTGTTTCCCGATATTGATGACGTATTTTCATAACTACACAAGATCTATCTCTACTCCGTTGTTATGGCTACCGCCTGCCGATCCAATATGTGTCTGATACGTCACAATGTATATAGATAGGCACTGATTATGTCGAAAGCATTATACATCCATAGATCTACATACGTACATACATATATATCCATGATATATCGTAGATCTATTAATTTTAGGCACACATATATCGATAAGTCATTTGTTTGTATTTTTCTTATCTACCAATCTTGTTTTGAGAACATTTGATGTCATATCTTTATCTTGCGATATTTCGATCGTGTGTCTGGCGCCATTTTAATTCCTTTGTTCCTTATCGCCGATATTTTAAATCTTAAAACATCGTGTTTAATAGTGCAGTACCACTCAATTTGAGTTCAGTAGCTTGTAAAGCCGGTATTAATTAAGTTAAAAAACTTAAATTTATAATGAAATATTGTTTATTTAACTATGAAATTGTTAATTTTGTATCGTGAAACAATTTGCAATAAACTTACTTGAAGTTTTCCAAATCCAAGTTATGAAGGGAGCTTACTCTAGGTGAAGTTTTAACACTGTATATACAGCAGTAATTTCCCCTTTTATAATAACTCGAATTACTTGTCATTCTTACCTTCATAATTCCATATATTACATGGTATCATATAATATTTCCAGATTGTACATTTAGAAAAAATAAATAATAACACGATAATATATTCACTAGATGCAGGTATATATGTAGAACTCAACAATAACATTGTTAGGAATAGAAAAAAAGAATAAAAATAAAACGATACTATTGCGTAGGAGAGTGTCATTTACTTCACAGAATAATGTACAGCGCTATTTAATGCATCTGACCCGTTAACCTTTGCATTTTTCTGTGCGCTTTATTTTGTTTTGGTAAAAAAAGTCATAATTTCGTCGAATGTTTGAAAAAAAGACAACGGTTTAGACAAAACAACGTTCAGGCTGTGTTCGAAAATGTATGGACCACATATTGCGCTATGTCACACTTCTGGAATATATAAATAAGAACAAGCAAATAATCATTTTCTTACCTTCGGTGTAAATTTACACCCCACTGAGGCGTTATTCCACCACAAAATGTTGTTACTGCCACCACATCAATGGGTAATGTATGGATATGGTGCCCTTTATCAGGCAGAAACGTTCATATTTGCATGATAAATTGTGATTACAACGTCGTCCGTCTTTGTCCGTCGTCGTCCATCAACATTTGCCTAAATAAGTTCTCTTCGTAAACCGCTAGGGCGATTTTGACTAAACTCTTAGGTATCATTGCACCTTTGATTTTCCTTCTTCGTTTATTATAGGACGAATGTATGTCAAGCGGGGAAAAAATGCTCATTTTTCTCCGTAGAAAATATTAAAACTCGTATCAATCAAACGATCGAGCTCCCGCCAATATAAAAATGCACTAAAAACAGGGGGTCATGTATCATGTAAGAAAAAGCAATACGTTGCATGACGTCACGTTCTATTTTGCCATTTAGATTTACCCCATTTCTACTTTCGCTTTACAGTCTATGTCAATTATAATCAAATATCTCAAACTAACCTCAGGTGTCAAAAGTTTACATACAGCGATGGGTAAAATCTTAAACACACTTTTTTCTCATGGCATGGCATGGATTACGAATATATTGCATGTATCATCGGTCAAAATATATGACTTTTGGAGTCTCAGTTTAACGTATACGAAGAGCGTTAAAAATCATTCTTCGCTGAAACTACTAGAGCTAAAGGTCTTATATTATGCATATACAATAAGCTTATATTATATTCCTCTATACAGCTTGTTCAAGTTACGACTCTTTTCATTATGAACATTACAGAGGTGACACATTATATATAAAATATTGATTGACAATAGGTGATTAAGTAAACGCAACAGATTAGTCTAATTTATAAAACACTACTGGAATAACGTGTACATCATTAACAAACAGAAGTAACTCGAACAGGATAGTTGTTTAATATATTTCATAATACAAAACAATACAAAAATTTGAACATGTAATTTATGACAAATAAAACAGTAAAGAAACGAACATTGTTCAGTAACGAATATGTCAAACCGTACACCTCTTGCAAAATATGTGTTGTGGTTTGCACAGTAATTGACTGTTAGTAATGACATATTATCCATGATTTATTATAGTTGGCGCACATTCACCTCTAATTAAAAACAACAACACACAAGTAACAGAGATAACAAAAGTAAATATAAAAGTCGAACAGGAAATGTAGCATTCAGAGACCACAGTCAACCAAAAGCACGCATAGAAAAGAAACCAATAATTACATAGATGAATAAAGGGCAAGTTATGACATCCCAAACATAAACTAATTGACAATAAGGCTACCCCATTGGAACGGTCAGTGGCAAATAAAGGCCGCTGGGGTTTTAACACAGGTTCTAGGGTGCACCAAAACCCACTCTTACTATATTGTCATCCCAATAAAACGGGACAGTGTAAGTAAAGATATCCCCGCCAGGTGATATTCTCTAACAAACAAGGCAGCATCGACAGGCAATACAAGTATAAGGCATAGATGATCATGTATATATGAATGTAAAAAACGAAAGCTCAGAAAACCACAAAGTAATTACTCGATGACTTGGCAGAAGCCAGAGCAACATTTCACATTTGCTTGAACAATACTGCGCACAGATTTTCTAAATCAACTGAACTGAAATCAATTGGATTTTATAGTAGCACCAACAGCAAATGTCATATGGAGACTTTCCGGCTTCCTCTCGTGGAAGAAGACCACAGGTGCCCCTACGGGCAATTTTCGCGCACGGGCGGGCACATGATTAAAACCACAGGCATTTCCAAGGCAGATGGATTGCTTTCTCACGTAAACATTCCTAGGCCCCTGAGGGATAGAACTTACAGCGGTGAGAGACAAGTGATTTCAAGTCAGAGTATCTAACCACTCGGCCACGGACACCCCGTCTAAATCAAACCTTTCCCATGTGTTGAGATACTCACTTTGACTTGCAGACAGTTATGGCACCAGCTGTCTGTATTCCTCGGATATTTCAAACGGCCGTTTAGAATATGATCAGGCTTTGCTCAGTTTCAGTGCTTTGTCCTTAGGAATCTGGTGGTTACTGCATGGCCGATCTACTCGTGTTGTTTCGTTAGTCCACGAGTCACAGTTAACATGCAAACGTGGCACTAACAGCTTGACTCTCTCGGTAATAGTTTTGAGTTACCTTATCCAACAGTTGCGCTTACTTTCATGCTGGCCTTTATTGGTGTCAGTGGTTTTGCCAATGTCCTTGAAATATGATTAAATTTCAATGCCGGTACAAATCTAAATGTCACATTTGTCATACTTGCTGTTATTGCTCAAGCAAAGAAGTTATTTGCATCTTGAATCAAAATAGTGCTACTGCGGGTATAAAGCTTCATCGGCCATGTGCTTACATGTTACTTCAATGTCATTACATGGCCCGTCAAGGCAAAAACATGGCCCTTACCGATATAATTCCATTGGGCTTTTACGCGGAAAAGCTCTTCATGGTTTTTTATGATATCGACACATGTTGATTTCTACAATGACTAGTTGGACAGTCTGTCCAATAATGGAATGTGTCTACATCATCATCTAAGGCCATCGCTAGTGGCATAGTATCCTAAATGGAAGAAAACACGGTCGACGTCTTGTATGCCAACTCACCAAATAAATGATTATGATGATTTTACAGACACATTGATGAGTATGATGATGAGTATAATACTTTGTTGATACCATGGTGATGGTGATGAAGATGATGTAACGATGCTGATCGTGGTTTATTGCGATGATGATTATGAAAATTATGTTGATGTAATGGTGGTTATGTTAATGTAGTGGTGATTATGTTGATGTAGTGGTGGTTATGTTGATGAAATGGTGGTTATGTTGATGTAATGATGATTATGTTGATGTAGTGATGTTTAGTTTGATGTAATGGTGATTATGTTGATGACAATGGCGATGATTATTATGATATTAGTTTACTGCAATGATGATTATGATAATTTTGTTTACGAAATTGATAATTATGGTGATAATTTTGATTAATATGTTGATGGTGATGAATTGATGATTATGATGATGCGGATGATTAGGATTATGTTAATGTGAAGATGATGATGATGATTATTAGGATTACGTTGATGCAAAGATGGTTAAAATAAACGGTGATGAATATGATGGTAATGTTGATGCAATGTTGATAATGGTGATGATTATGATTTTTATTATTATTATTAATGTTGATGCAATCGATGATAACGGTGATATTCCGAAAATGCAAGTGATATTAATAAGTTGATGATTTGATAGATGTCAGCGAAATGATGTTGTTGATTGTGATGATAATCACGTTGACAGACTGATAATTGTGTTTATGTGATGATGATTATGTAATGAAGAATATTTTGATGAGAAATATTTTGATGGGAAAATGGTTGTGTTGATGTAGTGATGATTATGATGATGAAAATGATAATGATTTTAATGTGATGATGACTGGATTGATGTGATGATAATGGTATTGTCCATTAGGTGACGACAATATAATGATTATGATGATTTTCATTGTTTTGTAATTATGGATATTTGACTATGTTTATATGTTTTGATGACGATAATGACAAGTCAGTCTTTATATGAGTTAAATGTCACATTATCAAGTATTTAGTGGATGCACCAACTTAACTTAAGTTATCTGATTTTCTGTATGATCTTCGTTCGTTTCGAGTTCGATAAGTAGTATGAACTTGTCTGTATTACATTTTTTGTTTTTTACGATAAGCTCTATCTCTAGTATTTTCCCTTTCCTTGTAGATGCACATTTCCTTGCTCGGTTTGTTGACTCAGGCATCTTGGTTGTACTAGGTTGGCCAGTGTGACATGTTGAGAGTGTCTTTATTGCCCGAAGGGTAACGATATAATGTGTTGGAGGGTAGCTATTGGCCTCTTTCATTGCATCTGTAGTGGCATTCCCAGGAAAATGACATTTATAATGACATCGTTAATTTTTTTTGTTTATATACTATCATGTTTAGCTGAATGTTTGCGTATTATGTTAAAAAATGTCACGGAGTATTTAAAATTAAGTATTTTAAATTCAGAATTTGCACTAGTTGCTTTATAAGTAATCATTACTTCTGGAGATGTAGAACTAAATCCAGGTCCGTCAATGTCAACAGATACTAACTTAACTTTATTTCATCTTAATATTAGAAGCATTCGAAATAAACTTGAATTTATTAAGGATAATTAAAGTGACTTTGATATATTGTGTTTTACCGAGACACATCTTACAGTGGGGCAGATTGGTGAAAAAAATGTGCATTGTTTGACAAAAGCACCAAACTTTGCACATAGCTAGACAACACTGAAAAAAACTGGCTATGGACCTACGCCAAATTTTCCAAAATGGCCGCCAAATATGTAATAAATAATCAGTTGTACCTATATGTATCAGGTTTTAAAAACATTTATTATGGCAATCGCAACGATTTCCGCAAAATGATAGACAAAGGGTCATGAAATACAATCTGGGTATATTTTAAGTTCAAAATGGCTACCGTTTTCAAAATGGCCGCCAAAACGTGTTGAAAATAGTAAAGAGTATAATTCGTTTAATAGTTGTTTGTAAGAAAGTAATTAATATGTTGAGTTTGTACACTCAGTTTTCTTGGCATATTATTTGTTTTTTAATATGGTACTAAAGAGTTATTTAGAGGCACCCTATGGTTGTGTTGAGGGATTTACAAGTTTAAATCAAATTTCTCTTACGGTTGACTCTAGGTTTTCTCCAGCCTTTGGAATTTCTGAAGGGTACTAAACTAATTTTCTTATCAGAAACTTAATTATAAAATATATTTATAAAACCCTCAGATACATTGACTTGGTAAACCTTATTTACAAGACAAAACAAGTAAACAAAACCTAAACATGAAGACATTTTATGCTGACGGATTAACTGCGTCAAAACTATATAGTTGCCAAGCAGAAATGAAATTGGCCTGAAACCCAATGTGAAGATCATAATGGCATTTTGCGCTGAAACCTCCGTATTTAAAATGGAGGCACTTAAAACAATCTGAGACTTGTTTGAAGACTATAGATGTACCCGTGCCCATGAGGCAATTATGACACTGCAGATTCCTTTCTGAAATAAACGCATGCATCAGGGAATGCTCATCATATGATTACCATACTTATGGTAAACCGGGCTTACAGTTATTTGAAGTGTGAGCAAGGCGAGCCTTAGACCATTGAATATTGCACATGACGATCATAAAGAGAAACCAAAAGTTCGCAATTGCAGTACTGTTCAGTTACACTTTAAATCTTAAAATTAGTCATCTGTGTGTGTGAGATCAAATGCATTAGTGTTGTCTCATCAGTACTCAATAAACTAGCTCACAAGCAGAAATACAAGATTGTGAAATAAGATGCAGGTGCAGTAGGTGATGTAAACACATCGCAGCTTCCACACTGGATGATCTCTGAACCAGATATGGTTAGAGTTATCTGTTATTTTCAGTTATTGCAATAATTCATCAGGTGCTGACTATGAAAAGACTCTGATATTTTCCATCATGAACAAGTTAAAGATGTTCGTAAGACAGTTTGAGTGACACAGTAGATGAATTGGAAAATATATTCAAGGACAATATTGAGGATTTACTGGTACTTGACTTACGTCACATAGACGACCCTCGTGTGACAGAAGTTGCAACACATAGGTAAATTATGTAATGCAAAGCATGACACGTTTGTAACAGAGCTTATAGATGACATAACCAAGTCCGCCTTTAAACAGATCAACCAGAACATGTTTTCTTTCCTCAGTGGTCACCTACAACAGATGCTATTACTTGCTTTCTTTTCTCGCATATATATGTATCATATTAGGTTCCGATTAACGGCAGATTGGGGTGTCTCACCAGCCTTTTCTAACTTTGGAAAACTTTTTTGGATTTTAATCAGACTATACGAGCTGCCTTAAAATGCATTTTAATGCTTGCAAAACATTAGTAAGTATGATTAACAAGATCTTTTACACATTGTTGAATGTCACTTGCAGAAGGTTTAGTAGGTGACGGCCATCATGCAAAACAAAATCAGAGCTCTGGCTAACTGGCATAGCAATCGGTTGCGGATAGAAGAGAAACTAAAAACACGTTCATTAAAACAGAGATGAAGATGTGCCTTGTATCAAACAACGAGAATCAGGGACTGATCTCGATCATTTCACTAAGATGATACGATACAATGCGTGTGTTGCATGTGGCATGTGCCAAACAATACTTCATTAAAAGTATGCTATATACAGTAGACACAGACGTTGTAGTACTTGTTATAGCAATGGTAATGTAAATACAGTTAGATGAGTTATGTGTTAGTTTTAGGAGCTAGGGATTCGTTGCACACTGTATTGCCTATTCATTAGTTCATATAAACCACGACGAATAGTTGCTTTTCACACTTACTAGATGCAATGAAATACCTTCATTTGCTGAAAAAGGTAAAACCTGAGCATGGAAAATCTTGAAATACTAAAGTTGAGGTTGAACAAGCTTTTGTTCTTGTTGGAAAATGTATGACAAGAGGAAGTGCATGTTCGACAAGAGGAAGTGCTGTTGATGTCGCAAAGAATTGTTGACATTCAATTGTTCCAAGATACAACATGTCCATGTCACCAATTGGTGTAGCTCTTTTCAAGGGCACCTGCCGAGTTGTTTACAGGTTGTAACTGGACATTGCTGGAGGCATGGCCTTTAGGTCCACCTGTGAAATGTCTACATCCGGTGACTGCGGTTAGAAGAAGGTATGTTGAAGCCATTCTCGATAACACTACCACAGGCATCAGCGTTTGCAAGGAACTTATTAAATGTAGATGTCAAAGAGACAAGTGTGTTGCAATTTAAAACGAAGTGTCAAAGCAGGAATAATGTTTACAGTCTTTTAAAAATGGGATGTTGGGTACTGTGACTGTGATTAAGAAAAATTGTACTATTCAGATCATAGATAGTAAGATAAGATTACATTTAATGTTAGTTCTCATATTGAAAATGTTCAAATGATATGACCACTTATTACATTTGAGATTTTGAGTTTGTATATATAACAAACTTCTTTTTGATTTTGTTTTCTCATAGTGTCTTGTTAATATTGTTTAAATCAACAAATGTAATTTAAGGTCGTAATTAAATATAATTCCGATCAATTGGAGATGAAAAATATTGTTTAAGTATCCAAAACGATATTTTTTCTCCAAGAGTTTAGAAGACTCGCCAAGCTTAATTTTTTTTTATAATCTGCGGCGTCCCATTAGTTTTGTTACTTTATATGCATGTTTTAAAATCAGTTTTAATAATTATGTAAATAGTTCAAAGCAAATTAGTTTTACATATTGCTCATTGGGGAATATATAGCACCAATAAAATATTAGAACTTGTAATAGAATTACCACAAACAATTAAAACATTCTGCATTGTATTTAAGTATATGCAAGAAGTTTTAAAGTCAAACTGATATTGGATTAATCAATTTGGATGCTTGATAAATGATTCAAGATTGTTGCGTATACCTTTAATAGTGTTTTACCAAGTCACTGGATGTATACTTACGAGTTATTATATACTAAAAGCCGCTAATAAAGATGATACTGAAACTAAAACACACTTCAGAAATGCTTAAGGCTAAAGACAACTAAGACAAAACTAGTCTCAGAGTTGACAGAGTATGTATAAATGTGTAAAACCCCTAACCCCTGAAATATAGGGTTGTATCTAACAACTATTTATGGAAGTATAGACATACACATAAATATACTCGGCAAAAAAAGTTTTGGACCAGGGTATATAAAGTCATATAAAAATAAAACTAGTGGACAGAATTTAAGTATCCTTTTTTAGTAACCAAGGTCTACCCAATCCGGTTAATTTGGTACCAGAAACATTAAATTCCAAACAAGATTTGATTTTTAAAAAATTTGGCAACACACAAAGGGTCTGTAAAAAATGTTGCAAACTCCATAAAAAGTAACAGTTACAGACATTCGAGTAACCAATAAAAAGATGATTATGCTTTTGCAATTTTTCATTGTATACGATAATTATTGTTGCTTGTTGATCTATTGTCAATTATCAACTGAGATAATAAGGGTTATTGTATAATGTCATGGTTCAGCGATCATTGTACGGGTTCAAACACTGTTTGTGCACGTGGATTTCGAGGAAATAAAGGAGTGAAAGGATGAAAATGGGCTTATTTTCATCAGTTTTCAAAGTGAACGTGTGGACAGGACATTTATCGTGGAATAACAATTGTGGAATTGTGACATTGGATCTTAAAACGTGGTTATGAATAATGTACAGCAGCGCATATACAGTCGTTTGTCGGACGTTCAGCGTGCACGAGATTTGGGTCATCTTCAGGCTGGAATTAGTAGTCGTGAAGTCGCTAGAATGTTCGGAACCAGTCACCAGTCGATAAATCGAATTCAGGAGAGGTATATGCAGACTGGTTCGGTTGCTGACAGGCCAAGATCTGGGAGACCCAGGGCAATATCTGTTAGAGAAGACCGCTTTATTGCAGTAACTGTTGCTAGGCGAAGATTTGTGGACGGTCCATCTCTACAGCGGATGGTACACCAAGCACGCGGGGCAGGTGCCATTCCAATATCTGTTCAGACTGTTCGGAATCGTGTTCATGAAATAGGGTTTAAATCCCGCATTCCAGCTAAAAAGCCATTACTGTTACCAAGACACCGCCTTGCATGTCTTCAGTTTTGCCGCCAACATTTACGTTGGAATAGACAACAGTGGCGGGGAGTTTTGTTTTCGGACGAGTCACGATATTGCCTTCATAAAGTTGGCGGAAGGGTCAGAGTCTGGCGCAGACGTGGTGAAAGACACTTGGAACCAACTGTCAAACCAACACGCGCTTATAATGGAGGTAGTTTGATGGTGTGGGGAGGTATAAGTGCCGACGGCCGGACCGAACTGGTAACTGTGCGTGGTCATCTAAATGGGCAGCGGTACATTGATGAAATTTTGACACCACATGTGGTTCCTTATTTGCAACGCATGAATAATCCAAATCCCATTTTCCAAGATGACAATGCCATGCCACACAGGGCGCACATCGTTGACAACTTCTTGCAAGCAAATAACGTTCAAAAGCTTGGTTGGCCAGCTATGTCTCCGGACTTATCATGCATTGAGCACCTTTGGGATGTACTGGGGCGAGATGTTGCTACTCACATCGATAATAACACAACGTTGGCGGATTTGGACCGGTTGCTACAAGCTTCCTGGAGACAGTTTCCACAGCATACTTTCAGAAATCTTGTGTATTCGACCAGTGACAGGCTCATTGAATGTCATGGAAATGGTGGCGGTTATACTCATTATTGAGAAATTTTGCAACTTTTTTTAGTGACCCTTTGTGCATTCGGATAGCTACTGTGATTGTTTTTTCCGGTGATATTGTTTTGTTTATTTATTTTATGTAATGGAATACATTTTGTCTTTGATTTGATACATAAAATATTAAAATCCGTCAACTGGTTTTCTTTTTATGCGCCATTATATGCCCTGGTCCAAAACTTTTTTTACCGAGTATATATCAAGACAACACCTTTGTAAAACACATCAACATTTTGTTTTGATTGCTTTGAAGAAAAAAATGACCCAAATTATATTGCATATTTTATTGTCTGTCAATGACCTGAATTTAGTGTATTAAATTTTACAATAACAATTTTGATGAAACCAATTAATTATGGGCTTCATTAATTATTTTTGGAATATCTGAGGGCCATTTTTCAAAATCTGACGTGGGTCCATAGCCAGAAATGTTTAGCAGAATATTGTCTAACTATGTGTCAAATTTGGTGCTTTTGTCACAAAATGCACAATTTTACCAATATATGTCACCAATCTGCCCCACTATTACACATGAAATAACTGACGATTTCTTACTTATTGAAAATTGTGTTACTACTTATAGGAAAGACAGCACTGCTCATTCTGGAGATATTTTATTGTATGTTTCGTCAAATCTAATATCCAACAGATTACATGAACTCGAACATATTTTACCAGAATCTATATGGATTGAAATTCACTGCATCCGCTCTTGACGCCAAACAATATACGTGTATTGTATTCGCAGATATCTCTAGAGCTTTGCATAGGGTATGGCATAAAGCGCTTTTATTTAAACTTAAGCAAAATGGAGTTCATGGTAAATTACTTTCTTGGATTGAAAGTTATCTTAATAATAGAAGGCAACAAGTATATGTCGGAAACGCGTATTCTGAAATCAAAAACATAGCCGCGGGCGTTCCTCAAGGCTCTGTACTCTGACCACTTTTGTTTTTAATATATGTTAATGATATATCCGAAAATATGTAAAGCATAGCTCATTTGTTTGCCGATGATAGTTCTTTTTCGGTATCCACTTCAAGAATTGATGATATGGACGGTATTCTAAACCATGATTTAAACATTGTTTCAAATTGGTCAAAAACATGGTCAGTTCAGTTAAACGCCAGTAAAACTGAAGCATTATTTTTCTCAAAAACCAATGAACAGCGTCGGGCTAATATTATTTTAGATAACACCCAGTTGTCGTTTGTTGAACACCGTAAACATTTAGGCCTTACTTTGAGCCATGATGGCAAATGGCATATGCATATCGAAAATATCTCTCTTTCGGCTTCCAAAATCATTGGAACTATGAGGCTTTTGAAATTTACACTAAGTCGTAAGGCATTAAATCAAATGTATTCACCGTATGTCCGTCCAATCTTAGAATATGCTGCTATTAGTTCATGGGCCAGAACGATATCCGGTACCATTTTGGTGGGCAAATTCTTACTATTGTCAATTTGGGGGCAATTTTATGGAGGTAAGGAAAATGCATTATAGCAATTTCAAAATTGCAGCTTTACATGATTTTAATGCGTTTTTAAACATAAACCCCTTGAAAAAAATGAAAATCACAGAATGTCATAAAATGTGACTCAAAAAGTTTTTTTTAAATATGTTATGTATTTTCACTATTAATAATTATGTAAAACAGTTAACAGCCCGAAATATGACATGTACAATCAGTTTAAATGACCTTGTTTTCTTTTTTTTAGCCAAAAATCTGATTTTTACATGTAAATTTACCCCACCCACTTTTGGAGATTTTATACTTAACTTACAGATTTCCTGTTTGTTACATCAGCAATACACGTATGTGTTATTTTGAGACAATAAAGCATATACTAAAAGAAAATAACAAGAATTCAAGTGTTTGTAATACATTTTTTAAGTAAGCGATGGATAAAAGAACCCATTGAATTCTAAAATGAGTGCAATATTAAGTGATTTTTTGGCGTTTATAAGCACATTACTTTGATATATATCACACTTGAAGTATTTTTTCGTATTTCAGTGACGAAATTTTCTAACAACAGATAAAAGTATGTTCAGTTTATTAAAAACTGTTCTGTTTTAGGGTCAATTAATGACATTTTTTTGCTAAATTTGCATATGAAATTGTCCCACCCACTCAGGATTAAGATAAAAAAACTATTCAAATGGACAAAGATGAAAATTGGTACCAGTTTTAGTGTCAAATTGAAACTATTAACATGTTCTGAGTAAATGTTCAGGTAAAAAATGGAAATGAAAAATGCATGACAATAAATTCTAAATTTCATTACTTAGTGGTAGTATAGCTTAAATTCATTTCTAATGTGTTTTATACAGTGTACATGTATAGGGGTAAAATACCGATTTTCCTCAAAACTTATATCTTCATTTATTAGCAGCGGTGAATATATGACTAGAGTTTAAGTGTAAAATGTCAGATTTCTTACAATTTCTTTATAAATAGTATTGTGGAAATTAAAAACTTTTCAAAATAAAAGGAATACTTTAATAAGTATTTGAAAAGTTACTTCCCTTGTTAATAAATTCACCATTTATTATGCAGAGTAAAACTGTAAATAATTGCAGAAAATAACATGAAATAAAAAAAGACAGCAAGCAAATAAGGTAAAGATGTTTCTTATTAAATTTCATAACTTTATTTTTTGTTTTTAACCCAAAGTGACCTCATAGTTTGCATATATCTGTTGTAAAGGTAAGTCAAAGCAGACCAACCTCATGAACATTAGCTAATGTCAATGACCTTGCAATGTTAGTATTTTAGTGTGGCAGAAAATGAAATCTAAAATAGTAGCTCTACCATATTAACAAAATGTAATCTTAGTCTAGTATAAACTGTGTTGTACTGGTATATATCTGGCAAAGAAATTAGTCAGTGGTATAATATAGGGTAAGTCCTGCTCAATTTTTTTCATCCGAGGGAGACAACCACCTGAGGAAATTGTGAAAATGGTTATCTCTTGTGATTTCCTTTTAACGATTTTTTTAACATATTATGCTTATGAAATATGATTAATAATTCATTGTGTTTCTTTTAAAATAAAAGTGTTCTTTATGATTTGATTTTATTGTTATTAGACTTTACAATAAAACGTACATAACAGAACATGTACTTCTCTGTGCAGACTACGCGAATGTTCCAACCAAGGAAAAGATGATATGAACTTTGATCATGAGGTAGATTTTGATGAAGAATAAATTGAAGAGGAAGACGAAATATTTGAGTAAATGGGTTGGATAAAGTTTTATTGAAGGATGTTGATGTGCCAATTTGAGCATTATATGACGATATTAAATATAAAACCAAGTGTGTATACAAACGTTTATTTATACAGTTATACACAACATGTATTGATGTGTTAATGATCTGCCATACTGATCAATGAACTTGTATGGAATGCCATGACTGTCTTAAGATGTTGCCGGTTAATATATGCAGTGCATTTCCCTTTATGTGTGGTGAATCTTTCTTGATATGTAGTTTATTTTTAATTATATGTTTTAAATAAATCTTTATATGTGGTAGAAAAGTATTTATATGCAGTAGATTAATCAGTAAATGCGATAGATAAGTCATTGTATGTAGTAGATAAACCATTATATGCTGTCCAGTTATTACTATATTCAGTAGTGTATCTAATATATATTAGGTCCTTTGAACATTCTATGAAGTAGGTTTGTATTTATATGCAGTCCTTCTGTTGACTTTATATATGGTATATATTTTAATATACGTGATGGATACGTCTTTATATTCGGTGGTTTCAATTGCAGTATATTCGGTACAAACGGCTTTATACGTGGTGCATTTCTTATGATATGAAGTCCTTTTTCTGTTATATGCTGTGGTTTTTTCATTATGATGATGATGAGGAGATCAATCAATTTTCATATGTTACGATTTTATAGATTGCTTCACTGCACATGTCCCGTTTCACTCAAACAAGAAACAGTCACAGGCCGATTTTTGAAACGTTAAATACGTAATAATACGTAAAGCGCATTTCAATCACGATGATGACCAAACGTCTGATCTACGTTCTATAAAAAGATCTAGAAAAACAAAAATAATGTAATAACAAAACCCTCCGAACCCCACCACCTTCCCCACTCATTCCATTTTTTGTGCTCTTTTAGATATTTTAGAATGTTCGTACCTGTGAAAATGATGTAGGATAGAAGTAATAACTGGGAGAGTACACGTAAAAGCAAGTACGCACTTATAATTTATTTCACTCACCTGGGTGGGGATGGGGTTGTGGCAGCAACGGGAGTACCCAGGGAAATAGGGAAATGTTTAATTTCTATCCTAGGAGCAACATTTTACAGGGTAGTCCCCAATGTTGGTACTGTACCGGTTCTGTCTTAAGTCAGTATCCCGGTGTAAATAGCGTTGGTCTAATTGGGCTCTGCACGCAATATCCGTTCCTAACCGTTACGGGTAAAAAGTATCAGGAAAGGAAGTGCAAAACCAGCAACAACAATTTTTAAATTAAAATCAACAAATTTATTTAAATTGTACAATGAACAATATTCACTTGCAGAATACACATAAATTATATCAAATATTTCTAAAATCCGCTATTAGAATAAAGTCCAAAAATATTGGCACATGCCCCTTTAATCTGAATTGTACAGTGTCCCTTAAATACAATGTTATGTTAAATCATATCAACATCATCATTATAAACACTCATTCATAGGAAATATCACCCATTAAGGGTGGGGCGGGGTGAGGTGATGGGTGTGTCCGGTTTTCGATTTTTTTTTTGGTGAGTGGAATATTTTCGAAATTTTCCAGGGGACTGGGGTGTTGTAAATAAATATTTTTAGGTAAACGAGATAATGAGGTCGGCTGGTAGGGATTTTTTAGGTGTGTTGGGTGGCGGTAAAGGAAAAAGATCCAGGGAGGTATTTCCGAAATTTCAGAGATTTATTTTATATAAAAATATCCATGGGTGTATTTGTAGATTTTCTAGTGGTTCGAGGTTTGAATAAATGCTCTTTTCAGGGTAGGTTTGTTTGAGGATATGTTTGAAGAAAAAAGTTTAAAGGGTATTTTGTTGACATTCTATGTGCGGGGTCTAAATCCAGAGGGTGGCGGTGGGGTGGTGGTAGTGCGAATAGTTTGGCTGGAACAGCCCATTCCTTTCAAACAGGAGTTAATTTCTGTCAAATCCTCGGTTTGTAAGTCACACCGCCGCGCCGCCCCTTCCCCACCTCGCAATCCCTCATTTTAAAAGTAAAAATTCAAATAGGGTGATACAGTTATATTCTATTTTCTTTTTATAATCAATGAAAAATAAATCAAACTTAGTATTTGCTATGTCAGTTGCAAAATGATAGCTTCAATCTCAAATAAATATGCATACACATCTCCATACACATTCTATTAATACATGTAATAGACACAGATAAATTGTATGACGTGTCTCACCCGATAATGTTTGGCCAGTGAATGCCTTCTAGTTTGATCACGTTTTGTGAGTGCTGACAGTCGTCAATTTAAGGCTGTGTAGCAATAAAAATCCTAATATCTTAGAAAACGATACATAGATAGATTTATTTCGGCAAAAATAAAGATGTACATACATGGTTAAACAAGAAATCCGCGTATTCACATGTCTCGCCTAACGAAGGTTTGTAAACATTTTAATAACTAAAAACAATGGAGCTTACAGTTTGCTGAGGCACTATGAGAAAATGATGTAAATGTAACAATTAAAGTTACCGGGTATCTGCCATTTACTTGGATGGTGAAGGTCACAGCCACATTTGCTTTTTGACACGTTGTGATGTATTACCCAAGAAACAACTATAAGCGAAGTTTGAAAGGTTTAATGCATAAAGTTTGAGAGAAAGTGACCTAAACGCAAATGTTGAAGGTAAACATTATTGTTACCTGTCAATTGCTTGGAGGGTCGAGGTCACATGCACATTTCTTTGTCAAGTTGCAATGTACCACTTGAAATGTCTTAGTGCATACAGTTTGTGAAAAAGTGAGCTAAACGCAGAAGTTGAAGGTAACACTTATAAGGTTATCTGCCCTTTGCTTGGAGGGTCAAGGTCTCATCTACATTTGCTTTGTCACGTTGCGATGTATCACCCAAGATACAACTAAAAACAAAGTTTGAAAGGTTTAGTGCATACAGTTTGCAAGAAAGTGACCTAAACAATTATAAGGTTATCTGCCCCTTTATTGGAGGGTCAAGGTCCCATCCACATTTGCTTTGTCACTTTGCAATGTACCACTCAATATACAGCTATAAGCTACGTTTGAAAGGTCTAGTGCATACAGTTCGTGAAAAAGTGACCTCAACGCAAAAGTTGATGGTAAAACTTATTAAGTTATCTGCCCCTTGCTTGGAGGGACAAGATCACATCCACATTTGCTTTGTCACGTTGCAATATACCACCCAAGATACAACTATAAGCAACGTTTGAAAGGTCTAGTGCATCAGTTTGTGAAAAAGTGACCTAAACGCAAAAGTTGAACGTAAAAACATACAAAACATGGTTATTCATTTTATATTTCACAGAAAAAAATATGCGGAAGTATTTTATGTTAATAGCTGTAAAAATAATCAAATGGCAAAACAGGTTTCAAAATGTACGGTCGAATTTAAAGAAGTACAAAACACCCCCATTCTATTGTAAAAGTTGCATAAAAGAAATGTCATTGTAATAGTAATAACTGACAAGGTATTCAGAATAAAGTTAATTGGTTAAAATAATGAAAATGGAAATATTTTATAATGTAGAGAAACATCTGTCATTTACATCAAAAGGAAATGTTTTTGTGAAGAAAACAACTTCAATTTACCCCACCCACTTAATATATGTAATTCTAGTATAATTTGATGTTTAATTGTGCTTAAAGATGTTAAAAATAAAAATAAGAATCAATTGCATCTGTAATTTAATTTGTTGATCAGAAGAATATAAATCAAATGAATTAGTGATACACATTTACACTTACTTGAGCTTCCCCATTATAAATTGGGTGGGTGGGGTAATTACACAGCTAGGTAAAATTACTTTTTTGAACAGCCAATATGTTTATATAGAATAAATACATATTATATTGTTAATCATGTTCTACCTAGAATAAATATATAAATCAAATAAACCACTGCTATACATGTATACACTACAATGATCCTATATAAATATTATTGTGTAAATATGGAAATTGGTAATGTCATGCCATCAGCAATATATCCATGTTACCAAAAGCAAATATCCCAAAATGGTTTTATTAAAGTATTCCTTTTATTTTCACAGGTTCTTAGTTTCCACAATACTATTTATAAAGAAATTGTAAGAAATCTGACATTTTACACTTAAACGCTAGTCATATATCCACAGTTGCTTATAAATGAAGACATAAATTTTGAGGAAAGTTGGTATTTTACCCCTATACATATACACTTATAAAACACATTTGAAATCAAATAAAGCTGTAATACCACTAAGTAATGAAATTTAGAATTTATTGTCATACATTTTTAATTTCCATTTACCTGAACATTTACTCAGAACATGATAATAGTTTCCATTTGACACTAAAACGGTATCAATGTTTACCTTTGTCCGTTTGAATAATTTTTGATCTTAATCCTAAGTGGGTGGGGCAATTTGATATGCAAATTTAACAAAGAAAAGTCATTAATTGACCATAAAACAGAACAGTGAACATACCTTTATCTGTTGTTAGAACATTTCATCACTGAGATACGAAAAGATACTACAAGTGTGATATATGTCAAAGTAATATCTTATAAATACCAAAATATCACTTAATAGTGCACTCATTTTAGAATTCAATGGGTTCTTTTATCCATCGTTTACTTAAAAAATGTATTACAAACACTTGAATTTTTGTTATTTTCTTTTAGTATATATTTTGTTGTCTCAAAATAACACATATGTGTATTGCTTATGTAACAAACAGAAAATCTGTAAGTTAAGTATAAAGTCTCTAAAAGTGGGTGGGGTAAATTTACATGTAAAATTCAGATTTTTGGCTAAAAAGAAGAAAACAAGGTCATTTAAACTGATTGTACTTGTCATATTTTGGGGCTGTTAACTGTTTTACATAATTATTAATAGTGAAAATACAGAAATTATTAAATATAACTTTTTGAGTCACATTTTATGACATTATCTGATTTTCAGTTTTTTCAAGGGGGTTATGTTTAAAAACGCATTAAAAATCATGTAAAGCTGTAACTTTGAAATTGCTATAATGCATTTTCCTTACCTTGGGATGGCTGCAGCGAATATGAAAAAAAATAAACTTGAAAAAATACAATATGAAGCTGCGCGTATTGTGACCGGTCTTACCCGTTCGGTATCTATTGTTAATTTAATGAATGAAATAGGGTGGCTAACGTTATCAGAACGGCGTAAGTTCCAAAGACTTTCTGTTGTATATAAAATGAAAAACGGAACAGTGCCTGAATACCTGGCAAGTCTACTGCCAAGAACCGTAGCGGAAGAGACTCCGTATCCCCTCAGGAACGCAGAAAATCTCCCGCAGACTTCAGTTAGAACCTCTATTTTTATGAATTTATTTATTCCATCAGCTATAAAACTCTGGAATGATTTACCTTTAGATATTAGAAATTCAGATTCATTAAACATATTGAAAGGTCAGCTTATGCGAATAATGTTTACTAATTCAAATGTTCCTAGTTTTTACTTTTCTGGTGTACGTTTTTTTCTGTTATGCATGCTAGGATAAGAAATTCATGTAGTAATCTCAATAATGATCTTTTTCAAAATCATTTACGCGAATCGCCTCAATGCATTTGCTGTCAGGGTAATGAAGATGCAAATAATTTCTTCTTTGAATGTATGCAATTCAATGTTGAGAGGCTCGAACTCTTCCAGTCAACACGTTCGTTTCATCCTTTAAGCTCAAATACATTATTGTTTGGATTTACAACACAAGAAAATGGTTTGATTTTTAATTCTGTTCAAAACTTTATTAGAGATAGTCATCGATTTACTCAGGTTTGCCATTACATTTTATCTGTCTAATCAACCCGAGCAATGTCACAAGTGTTGCATTATTCTTTCTTCCACTTCTACTTTTCCTTTATTTTTTATTTCTATTTTCTTATTATCTTAACATGTTCTACTACATATCATGTTGTAGTTAAATCCAGTTTATTGATACGTGTTAATAGCAATTGCCATTCATTATATTGGTTTAAACTCCATTGTAGGTAAGGGCCGTAACTAATGTGGGTAGAACTTGTGGCCCGACCCGACTGCATTGTACTAGGACATATATGGCAACAAAATATGTTTAAATCACAAAATCTCACCAAAAACACACGACCAAAATCTTGAGTACTGCAGCATTGTTATACCGATAATAAGGTACCATAGGATGCAGAATGACGCTGATTTTGTTAAAGTAGGCAATTGTACATCTTCAGATGACTTCCGCAGAATAGCATGGCGTGTTAGTAGGAAAGCCTATAGTCGTCTAATATGTTATACTTTTTCTCCAAATTCCCTACTAAATTCATCATTACTAAACTTCGTAGACACTATTTTGTTTCCTTTTTCCTCGACTTCTATGATATTTCTTGTCGTGCCCTTAATGGTGTATTCTCTTACTGCTCTGACTTCTGCCAAGTCATTGAGTACCTTCATTGTGGCTTTCTAGGCTATTGTTTTTTGTATTATATTTACACTAGCATATTTGTGTTTTACTTATATTGCCTATTGATGCTGCCTTGTTGGTAAGAGATTAGATCATGGCGGGGATTTATTTATTTACACTGTCCTGTTTTAATGGGATGACAGTAGGGTAAGTGTGAGGTGCACCCTAGAACCGGTTTAAACCCCCAGTGGCCTACTTTGCCACTGACCGTTCCAAGGCGGTAGCCCTATTGTCAACCCTTTTGTGTTTGTGATGTCGTTTACTTTTATTATTACTTTTGCCTTCTTGTTTGTCTGTTTCCATGTTTGTTTCTGTGTTTTGTGGGTGACTGTCCTCCTTGAATGCTACTTTCCCTGTCAGATCTTTTTATATTTCTTCTAGTCTGTTTCACCGGGTTATAGGTACGTCTTTTTTCAAAGATTCTGTTATTTTCTTGAAGATGATCTCTTTCTTTTATTTAAGTTGTCTAAGGCTGTAGTATGTCGACACCTACATTCGGCAGAGCTGTCAATTGTGCATCAACAAGAGTGTCGGCTAATGAAAGACGTGGTAAGCTGTTCTTCGGGGGAGATCGACAAAAGAACGTAAATGACATGATCAATACAGTGTTCTCAGAATAAAGGTTGATAGCTAGTCCGTAAAACCACAGGTCTGGATCTTTTGTCCGTTGTCCATGGAACGGTCGGTGGCAAAAACGGCCGCTTGGGGTTTAAACCAGGTTCTAGGGTGCACCAAACCTCATTCGATTAATAGATGGAACATCTGCAATAAATAGGTTGAACGTTTATAGTTTTTTTATATTATTTCCTACCTATCTTAAAAGGTGTATACCTTTCAGCGGACTTTGATTCATGTTGTTTTATCAGCGCATTAAATGTTTTATATAAAAGGAGGGTAACTCTCTTAAAATGTAATAATTTAAACAAAAGATAATTATTTTACAAACTATGGGTCAAACAAAATACTTATCACACAAGGACGTATACGAGCCGCTGGTTAGAAGATATTATCTGGTATAGTTAATAGCTTAACAAAATGGAAGCTACCTTCACTCCTAACACGAAACTATTCTAAAACATATTTTAAAACTACGAAAACTGGATAAGATACAAACGTGAGAAATTAGGAATGTTGATCAGCGTATGTTTATCGATAGTCTCAAATTAGGTAAGAAAGATAACGAAGTGAAGTTTAAGCGCGCGTTAGGAGTGAAGGTAGCCTCCCTTTTGTTAAGTGGTATAGTTAAGATCTTCTAACCAGCGGCTCGTGTACATCCTGCTTGCTTAACGCTTCAGAGAACCTGAAACTCAATTGTGAAAATTGTGGAGCACGATTTAAATGACCATAGGAGCAACATCAAAACTTTCACCCATCAAATCATGTCGACAATGTGCAACCATCCAGAAAGCATAGAAACACCTCGACGCAAACGTATCATGTGAAGCTCCATCAACTCGTCGCAGATATAGCGTGCATTCTGCAGCTCATATGACCACCTTGCGGTATTTACCTGTGTTTATGTGGAGGAGGACTAAACAATTGACAATTTCGAATCTCATCATCATTATCATCCATGATTTATTATTTTAATGGCGCTATCCCCTAACGTGTGATTATGACTGTCTAAAAATGAGTGTTGCGGTAAACAGGAGTATACTGCATGTAATGCTAACCTCGAAGGATTGTTGTTGGCCTTCATTATTCATGCTTTACTGAGCATGTTTCTTCGATACTGTTTATTTAATTTAATTTTATTTAATTTAATTTTATTAGATACTGGGTCCATACGCCGTACGACATGGGGAAGCAATAAACTCCATGTCCACCGCCATATGCATGCCATCTTCGGGATGGTTACAATTTTGTACTATTGATTTTATTAATATTGATTTCTGCTCAACCCGGGGCTAGAGGGCGTGAGCGGTAGCTAGCATATTTACCCGTACAAAGCAATGTGGATAAATTATCTTGCTCAAGGATAAATAAGATGGACACGATTATTTATCATTGAGCAAGTTGACCTTTCGATATGGAGTCCGACGCTTTACCACTAGACAACCTCTATAGGTCCAACCTCTGTGATATGTAAACAATAGACAAAATACCCGCAGTAGTGCGTGGGTTGCTTCGTCCATTATACACCTGCACATGGGCCACAGTATGGCCATTGTTTGAGTTAAAAAAAAAAAGTTAATTGTATGGGGTCGCGTTGGCCCATTGGATAGAATGTTTAACCATGAATCTGGAGAAATGGGCTTTAGCACGGGTTCGAATTTGACAGGTACCACTGGGTTACTTCCTTATGCACGTCACTTCTCATAGCCTCGTCTGTCGTATGGGGATAAAATCGGACGGTCCCGTGTATCGGACTTCATCAGCTGATAATGTTAACTATCCAAGCCAACTATCCAAAGGAATGTATTCGATATTAACTATAGGGCATAGTGCATCCTTCACCTCTCTTTCTTTGGCGGCTCGATATAACATAAAGCAATGTCTTGATGGGTCGAAAATCAACAATTCGATTCAGTTTTACAGTTACATTTTACAGTATACAGCCATGTACATGTGTACATAGTTTACTAGTCTATAGTAAAATGGACAGTCATGTACATGTGTACATAGTTTACGTCTCTATAGTGCAGTATACAGCCATGTACATGTGTACATAGTTTACTAGTCTATAGTACCATGGACAGTCATGTACATATGCACATAGTTTACATGTATATAGTACAGTATACAGTCATGTATTTGTCCATATCATAGTATACAATAATAAACATGTGTACATGTTTTCCTTAACCATACAGTGTACAGTAATGTACATGTGTACATGTTTTCCTTAACCATATAGAATACAGTAATGTACATGTGGACATGTTTTCCTTAACCATATAGAATGCAATAATGTACAATAATGTACATGTGTATATAGTTTGCCTAACCATATAGAATACAGTAGCATACAAGTGTATATAGTTTGCCTAACCATATAGAATACAAAAATGTACATGTGTATATAGTTTGCCTAACCATATAGAATACAGTAATGTGCATGTGTATATAGTATGCCTAACCATATAGAATACTGTAATGTGCATGTGTATATAGTTTGCCTAACCATATAGAATACAGTAAAGTACATATATATATATATAGTTTGCCTAACCATATAGAATACAGTAAAGTACATATATATATATATAGTTTGCCTAACCAGATAGAATACCGTAATGTGGATGTGTATATAGTTTGCCTAACCATATAGAATACAGTAATGTGGATGTGTATATAGTTTGCCTAACCATATAGAATACAGTAATGTGGATGTGTATATAGTTTGCCTAACCATATATAATACAGTAACATACATGTGTATATAGTTTGCCTAACCATATAGAATACAGAAATGTGGATGTATATATAGTTTGCCTAACCATATAAAATACAGTAATGTGGATGTGTATATAGTTTGCCTAACCATATAAAATACAGTAATGTAGATGTGTGTATATTTTGCCTAACCATATAGAATACAGCAATGTACATGTGTATATAGTTTGCCTAACCATATAGAATACAGTAATGCACATATGTATATAGTTTGCGTAACCATATAGAATACAGCAATGTAAATGTGTGTATAGTTTGCCTAACCATATAGAATACAGTAATGTGGATGTGTGTATAGTTTACCTATCCAAATAGAATACAGTAATGTGGATGTGTATATTGTTTGCCTAACCAAATAGAATACAGTAATGTGGATGTGTGTATAGTTTGCCTAGCCATATAGAATACAGCAATGTACATGTCTATATAGTTTGCCTAACCATATAGAATACAGTAATGTGGATGTGTGTATAGTTTACCTATCCAAATAGAATACAGTAATGTGGATGTGTATATTGTTTGCCTAACCAAATAGAATACAGAAATGTGGATGTGTGTATAGTTTGCCTAGCCATATAGAATACGGTAATGTACATGTGTATATTTTGCCTAACCATATAGAATACAGTAATGTACATTTGTATATAGTTTGCATAACCATATGGAATACAGTAATGTGGATGTGTGTATAGTTTGCCTAACCATATAGAATACAATAATGTGGATGTGTATATAGTGTGCCTAACCATACAGAATACAGTAATGTATATGTGTATATAGTTTGCCTAACCATATATAATACAGTAATGTACATGTGTATATAGTTTGCCTAACCATATAGAATACAGTAATGTGGATGTGTATATAGTGTGCCTAACCATATAGAATACAGTAAATGTACATGTGTATACAGTTTGCCTAACCGTATAGAATACAGTAATGTGGATGTGTATATAGTTTGCCTAACGATATAGAATACAGTAATGTACATCTGTATATAGTTTGGCTAACCATAGAGAATACAGTAATGTGGATATGTATATAGTTTGCCTAACCATATAAAATACAGTATTGTACATGTGTATGTAGTTTGCCTAACCATATTGAATACAGTAATGTGGATGTATATATAGTTTACCTAGCCATATAGAATACGGTAACATACATGTGTATATAGTTTGCCTAACCAAATAGAATACAGGAATGTACATGTTTATATAGTTTGCCTTACCATATATAATACAGTAATATGGATGTGTATATAGTTTACCTAACCATATAGAATACAGTAATGTACATCTGTATATAGTTTGCCTAACCATAGAGAATACAGCAATGTGGATTGCCTAACCATATAGAATACAGTCTTGTACATGTGTATATAGTTTGCCTAACCATATAGAATACAGTAATGTGGATGTGTATATATTTTGCCTAGCCATATAGAATACGTGTATGTACATGTGTATATAGTTTGCCTAACCAAATAGAATACAGGAATGTACATGTGTATATAGTTTACCTAACCATAAAGAATACAGTAATGTGGATGTGTGTATAGTTTGCCTAGCCACTTAGAACGCAGTAATGTACATGTGTATATAATTAGCCTAACCATATACAATACTTTTATGTACATGTGTCTATAGTGAAAAGTACATGTGTATATAGTTTGCCTAACCATATAGAATACAGTAAAGTGGATGTGTGTATAGTTTGACTAACCATATAGAATACAGTAATGTACATGTGTATATAGTTTGCCTAACCATATAGAATACAGTAATGTACATGTGTATATAGCTTGTCTAACTATATAGAATACAGTAATGTGGATGTGTATATAGTGTCCTTGTTTGCTTATAATATACGGTAATGTAAATGTGCACATTTTTTCTTTAACCATATAGAATACAGTAATGTCCTTAATCATATAGAATATGGTAATGAACACGTGGAAATACACTCCTTAACCCTATATTATACAGTATTGTACATGTGTACATATTTTCCTTAATCATATATAATGCAATAACGAACACGTGTAAATACTCTCCTTAACCATATAGTATACAGTAATGTACATGTACACCTATTTTCCTTAATCATATAAAATACAGTAATGAACACGTGTAAATTCTCACTTATCCATATAGTATACAGTAATGTGCATGTGTAAATATTTTCTGATCCATAACACTTAAACGGAATGTTTATGCACCGTGGCAAACTTTGAAATACTCGTAAAATAGTTCAGAAACAGATTTTAAGGTACTTGAAGGCACCAGGAATAAGATCGCATCTTGTTTTAAGCAGATTTTTACAGCAGTTATTAAAACAGTTATTAAAATATATGAGAAAAGATGTTATCATCACAGAGAAGATGCTAATGAACTAGATATTATAATGAATCTTGGCAGCGTTTTCAAAAGTTTGTATCACGCTATAGGGTTTTATTGCGCCTCGCAAGATGAAATACTGTAAACTGTTAATGATTCGATTTCATGCTGCAGATATGTATCGCATACTCCTTAATATGTGCTGTTTGATATTGCGAGATAGCGTGTTTTTAGACGAGGGAATGATGTTTAGATAAGTTGATAAATCAAATGTATTAATATGGGGTTTTATCAGATAACATGCATATTAAAATAATTTCTCGCGTATTTTTTTTTTTTTTCGTTTTTCTCATTTTTTTTTTTTTTATCTAAGTTAAGGCCAAAAAGAAAAAAAGGTTTGTTCTCGCTAACGGCTTAAAAAAACAGGGTAGGTAGGTATTGTTGTTTTTTTGGGATTTTTTACTACTTTTCTCATTAGTAAATCTTTTTTTTTTTGCTCCTTTTCTCATTGGTAAATCTTTTAATACTTGGACTCCACATGTATGTATCATGAATATAGAATACATGAAAAAAAAAAAAAAAAAAAAAACTATATTTTTTTTTTTAAATAAAAAAATGTAGGGTCGGCGGGTAAAAATAGGGTCGGTCGGCTTAGCGGAAACAAACCTTCTTTTTTTTTTAGGCCTAACTGAGTTTAATTTTCTATCCAATGAAACAAAATTAGCACCTCTGATTGAAAGCGTTTGATGTAACATGTGTGAGTGTTTATGGCACGTTGTGTGTATTATCTTTAAATGAATAGATTTGCATGTGAAATATAATTGTATCCACGTTGTGTGTGTGTGTTGTTTTATCAGTTTGTATACTTTTCCAGATTTTTTTTAAAAGTTAGCATAAATAAAGCCCAACTAATGAAAAACTGATCTAAGAAAGATGTTAATGCCTTTGCTAATAAAATAGTATATGTTTCCTTGTAAATGTTTGTAACCCACGTTAAATAAATGTGTTAAACATATGCCATATAATTATACGTATAAAATTAAGTTTGTTGCTTTAAAAATCTTATATCGTGGCCATATATGTATAAACGGAAGATGAGATAACTGGGAAGAAAAAAAATCAGTGGAAATCACATGAACATATATATACTGGTTGTGTACCAGTTATCGTCATTCACCAGATTTCGTCATTATCAATAAAACGCTCTATGTTGTAATTATTTTTCGACCCCACTTTACAAATCACTACACACTATCATCAGACGATTGGAGAGGAAAAAATAGTTTAGAAATGTTAACATACACTCTCAAACCAACTTGTTTACCTATATAAATACCGTTATAAACAAAACACAATCGGGGGAATCACACGCTAATGCGCATGCGCAGGAAAATTTCCTTTTAAAATAGCTGACCTTTTACGTCGAACCATTGAATCAAGTTGATATGCCCAAAAAACTAAAAGCATGTGCTAAAAACATTTTCAGCCAAGGGAGACAAATAGTTCACGTCAATCAATCAGTTATTTCCCTTTAAATTAGTGAAGTAAATTACATCCGATACCTACAGTTGAAAAACCATTTTAAATTATAGATATAGCTTTTTTCTAGATATTTTTTTTGTGTATTCATATGCAATGGTATATTTATGTTTCAATTAATAACTACACACGTTTTCATCATCCCAAACATGGATTATTCGGTATTAAACTGAACATGGCGATAACTATTACATTCAGTTCAAACGACCGGCCCAGTTCAGTCTATATTTAGTAACGGTCACGTGACACTTGTTACTGAAAATAGGAACAATGTAAACACAGTATATTTACGGCAAAAGCGTAAGCTTCTCTACCGGCAAAAATATTTATGAGATGACTAGTTTTGATTTAGATATATTAAAGAAACAACATAAAAATGACGATATCTGGTATACAGCCAGTATATCAACAGCATTTGGTGCAAGACATCAGTTTGCCTCAGACAATGTAAAAAGCGTTGCAAGACATCAGTTTGCCTCAGACAATGTAACAAGCGTTGCAAGGCATCACTTTGCCGCAGACAATGCTACATGCGTTGCGAGGCATCATTTACCGCAGAAACAAGCGTTGCGTTGCATCATTTTACCGCAGACAATGTAACATGCGTTGCAAGGCATCACTTTGTCGCAGACAATGTTACATGCGATGCGATGCATCACTTTGCCGCAGACAATGTAACAAGCGTTACGAGGCATCACTTTGCCGCAGACAATGTAATATGCGATGCGAGGCATCACTTTGCCGCAGACAATGTAACAAGCGTTGCGAGTCATCACTTTGCCGCAGACAAAGTAACAAGCGTTGCGAGGCATCCCTTTGCCGCAGACAATGTTACATGCGATGCGAGGCATCACTTTGCCGCAGACAATGTAACAAGCGTTGCGAGACATCACTTTGCCGCAGACAATGTAACAAGCGTTGCGAGGCATCACTTTGCCGCAGACAATGTAACATGCGATGCGAGGCATCACTTTGCCGCAGACAATGTAACAAGCGTTGCGATGCATCAATGTGCCGCAGACAATGTTATATGCATTGCAAGGCATCACTTTGTCACAGACAATGTAACATACGCTGCGAGGCATCACTTTGCCGCAGACAATGTAACATGCGATGCGAGGCATCACTTTGCCGCAGACAATGTAACAAGCGTTGCGCGACATCACTTTGCCGCAGACAATGTAACAAGCGTTGCGAGGCATCACTTTGCCGCAGGCAATGTAACATGCGATACGAGGCATCATTTTGCCGCAGACAATGTAACAAGCGTTGCGATGCATCATTTAGCCGCAGATAAGTTACATGCGATGCGAGGCATCACTTTGCCGCAGACAATGTAACATGGGTTGCGATGCATCATTTTGTCGCAGACAATGTAACATGCGTTGCGAGGCATCACTTTGTCACAGACAATGTAACATACGCTGCGAAGCATCACTTTGCCGCAGAGAATAGTACATGCGATACGAGGCATCACTTTGCCGCAGACAATGTAACACGAAAGAAAAAAAAATGTAACATTCGTTGCGATACATCACTTTGTCGAAAACAATGTAACATGCTTTTCGAAGCATCAATGTGCCGCAGACAATGTTATATGCATTGCAAGGCATCACTTTTCCACAAACAAACAATGTAACATGCGTTGCGAGGCATAAATTTGCAGCAGACAACGTCAAATGCATTGCAATGCATCACTTTGTCACAAACAAACATTGTAACATGCGTTGCGAGGCATCACTTTGCCGCAGACAAACAAAGTAACATGCGTTGCAAGGCATCATTTTGCCGCAGACAATCAATGTAGGACAATGTAGCATGCATTGAGAGGCATCAATGTTCCGCAATCAATGTCACATGGGTTGTAAGGCATCATTTTGCCACAAACAAACAATATAACAGGCGTTGAGAGGCGTCGATGTTCCGCAATCAATGTTGCATTGGTTTCAAGGCATCATTTTGCCACACACAAACAATGTAACATGCGTTGCGAGGCATCAATGTGCCGCTGACAATGTTACATGCATTGCGAGGCATCACTTTGCCGCACACAATGAAACATGCGTTACAATGCATCAATTTGCCGCAAAAAAACAAACAAGCAAAGAATCACGCGTAGCAAGGCATCAATTTGCCGCAAACAAGCAATGTAACATGCATTGCAAGGCATCACTTTTCCGCGGTCAATGTTACATGCGTTGCAATGCATCAATTTGTTGCAAATAAACATTGTAACATGGTTGCAAGGCACCACTGTGCCGCAGACAATGTTGCATGCGTTGTAAGGCATCACTTTGCCATAGCCAATGTAACATGCGTTGCGAGGCATCAATGTGCCGCAGACAATGTAACGTGCGTTGCAAGGCATCAGTTTTCCGCAAACAAACAATGTAACATGCGTTGCAAGGCATCACGTTGCCGCAGATAATGTTGCATGCGTTGCAAGGCATTAATTTGTCGCAAACAATGTAACATGCGTTGCATGTCATCATTTTTCCGCAGACAATGTTACATGCGTTGCAAGGCATCACTTGACCGCAACTAAATAAATTCACATGCGTTACAATGTATCAGTTTGCCGCAAACACACAAACAAACAAAGTAACATGCGTTACAAGGCATCAATGTTCAGCTTACAAGCAATGTAGCATGCGTTGCAAGGCATCAATTTTCTGCAGACAATGTTACATCCGTTGCAATGCATCAATATGTCTTGAACAAAATATGTAACATGCGTTGCAAGGCACCAATGTGCCGCAGACAATGTTGCATGCGTTGTAAGGCATCACTTTGCCATAGCCAATGTAACATGCGTTGCGAGGCATCAATGTGCCGCAGACAATGTTTTATGTGTTGCAAGGCATCAGTTTTCCGCAAACAAACAAAGTAACATGCGTTGCAAGGCATCACTTTGCCGCAGACATTTTTACATGCGTTGCAAGGCATCAATTTGTCGCAAACAATGTAACATGCGTTGCACTGCATCTCTTTGCCGGAGACAATGTAACATGAGTTGCGAGGAATCAATATTCCGCAATCAATGTTACACTGGTTGCAAGACATCACTTTGCCACCAACAAACAATATTATATGGGTTACAAGGCGTCAATGCGCCGCAGACAATGTAACATGCATTGCGAGGCGTGAATGCGTCGTAGACAATGTTACATGCGTTGCAAGGCATCACTTTGCCACAAGCAAACAATGTAACATGCGTTACAATGCATCAATTTGCCGCAAACAAACAAACAAACAAAGTAACATGCGTTCCAAGGCATCAGTTTTCCGCAAACAAGCAATGTAACAAGCGTTACTAGGCATTGATCATTTTTCCACAGACAATGTTACATACGTTGCAATGCATAAATTAGTCGCAATCAAACAATGTAACATGCTTTGCAAGGCAAGAATGTGCCGAAGACAATATTGTATGCGTTGTAAGGCATCACTTTGCCGCAGACAATGTAACATGCGCTGCGGGGCATCAATGTGCCGCAGACAATGTTACATGCGTCGCAAGGCATCAATTTGCCTCAAACAAACAATGTAACATCCGTTACAATGCATCCGTTTTCCGCAAACAAGCAATGTAACAAGCGTTGCAAGGCATTGATCACTTTTCCACAGACAATGTTACATACGTTGCAATGCATAAATTAGTCGCATTCAAACAATGTAATATGCGTTGCAAGGCACGAATGTGCCGCAGACAATGTTGCATGCGTTGTAAGGCATCACTTTGCCACAGGCAATGTAACATGCGTTGCGAGGCATCAATGTGCCGCAGACAATGTTACATGCGTTGCAAGGCATCACTTTGCCTTAAACAAACAATGTTACATCCGTTACCATGCATCAATTTTCCGCAAACAATGTAACATGCGTTACAAGGCACCAATTTGCCGCATACGAACACTTTAACATGCGTTGCAAGGCTTCACGTTGCCGCAGACAATGTTGCATGCGTTGCAAGGCATCAATTTGTCGCAAACAATATAACAAGCGTTGCATGGCATCACTTTTCTGCAGACAATGTTACATGCGTTGCAAGGCATCACTTTGCCACAGACAATACTGCATGCGTCGCAAGGCATCATTTGCCGCATACAATAGTGCATGCGTTGCACGGCATCAATTTCTCACAAACAATGTAACATGCATTGCACTGCATCAATTTTCCGCAATCAAACAGACAAACAAAGTAACATGCGTTACAATGCATTAGTTTGCCACAAACAAACAAAGTAAAATGCGTTGCGCGCCATCAATGTTCGGCAGACAATGTTACATGCGTTGCAAGGCATCACTTCGCCGCAAACAAATTATTGTAACATGCGTTGCGAGGCATCAATGTGCCGCAGACAAACAATGTAACATGCGTTACAATGCATCAATTTGCCGCAAACAAACAAACAAAAAAAGTGACATGAGTTACAAGGCATCAATTTGCCGCTAACAAGCAATGTAACATGCGTTGCAAGGCATCACTTTTCCGCAGACAATGTTACATGCGTTGCAATGTATCAATTTGTCGCAAACAAACAATGTAACATGCGCTGCAAGGCACCGATGGGCAGCAGACAATGTAGCATGCGTTGCAAGGCATCACTTTGCATCAATGTTCCGCAGAAAATGTTCTATGCGTTGCATGGCATCTCTTTGCCCCAAACAAACAATGTAACATGCGTTACAAGACATCAATTTTCCGCAAACAATAATATAACATGCGTAACAAGGCTTCAATTTGCCGCAAACAAACAATGTAACCTGCGTTGCAAGGCTGCACTTTGCCGCAGACAATGTTGCATGCGTTGCAAGGCATCAATTTGTCGCAAACGATGTAACATGCGTCGCATTGCATCACTTTTCCGCAGACATTGTAACATGCGTTGCAATGCATCACTTTGTCGCAGTCAATGCATCACTTTGCCGCGGACAATGTTACATGCGGTGCAATGCACCACTTTGCCGCAGACAATGCTGCATGCGTTGCAAGGCATCACTTTGCCGCAGACAACGCTGCATGCGTTGCAATGCTGAATGCGTTGCAATACATCACTTTGCCGCAGGCAATGCTGCATGCGTTTCAAGGCATCACTTTGCCGCAGACAATTATGCATGCGTTGCAAAGCTTCACTTTGCCGCAGACAATGTTGCATGCGTTGCAAGGCATCACTTTGCCGCAGACAATGCTGTATGTTTGCAAGGTATCACTTTGCCTCAGATAATGCTGCATGCGTTGTAAGGCATCAGTTTGCCGCAGACAATGTTGCATGCCTTGCAAGACATCACTTTTCCGAAGACAATGTTGCATGCGTTACATGGCATCACTTTGCCGCAAACAATGTTGCATGCGTTGCAAGGCATCACTTTGCCGCAATGTTACTTACGTTGATTTTCAAGCGTTGCAAGGCATCACTTTGCCGCAAACAATGTTGCAAGCTTTGCAAGGCATCAGTTTGCCGCAGACAATGTTGCATGCCTTGCAAGACATCACTTTTCCGAAGACAATGTTGCATGCGTTACATGGCATCACTTTGCCGCAAACAATGTTGCATGCGTTGCAAGGCATCACTTTGCCGCAATGTTACTTACGTTGATTTATTTTTTTATTTATAACAGAAGTATTAAATTGAAAGAGTTAAATATAAAAAAAAAAGAAAAGTTAAGCATATCATGTATTAAATGTACCATTAATTTAAATAGCATTTTTATTAATTTAACAGTATTTAAACAAATAAAAGATATCATAAGTATATGGTGGCCAAAACGACTGTGCGCAAAATGACCGGTGATTGAAAGAAAGACGTGCCAGCCATAATGCTATGTTATGTTTTTACAAAGAAATGATGAAGGGTTGAAACAATGTATGTATGGCTGCTTCCATAAATTTCCCTGAGAAAATGAAAAGATAGACCAATCGCGTTCCATAATTCCAGCATGTGTCCCGATTATTTATATGACCTGTTCTATTGGGTACGGCCGGTCAAAAGTTACGGCCTAAATATAAAATCAAATACGGGATAATACGTCAAATGTGTTTACCGATTGCGCAGTGGGGTCAGTGCAAGTAATTTAACAATTATTTCAAGAGACCCGTAAGAAATACAAAGAAACGGAAGTTCCATCAAGATGAGATGGTCACAGATGGACCAATTCAAAGAACAATGTCAAGACGTCAAAATGTGTTTTACCGAGTGAGCCGAAGGACGACAAATGCAGTCACCACTAATGGAGCCTTCAGAAAAGGCGGTGGTGGATCAGACATAAAAGACAAAAAAAACGGTTAAGACGATGTCTTAAATAAATGTGGTCACTTATTTTTGAATTTGTTTCTTTCACTCAAACTCCTACTCCGACAAAACGCAATACGCTGCATATTAAAGCTGTGGAAATGCCACCAACTCCAACATGATCCGACATTCGGATCAAACGGTATAGCATTAACACACTTAAAACAGGATGCAGACCCTGTCATGACTAATGGGACCTTCAGTGACGTGACCTTCGGCATAGGAGGACACAAACTGTAAGCACATAAACCGGGCGTTTGAAATATTATAACGTAGCAACAAACATTCATGGTGCAGTGGTTATCACCAGCTCATGACGAGAAAACAAGTGCTTAAGGTCCGTGGTTCAAATCCCGGACGGGAAACTATTGCGTATAAAATATATTCAAAAACTAATACCCGTGACACAATCATATTTATGAGTTAGTATCAGTTTAAGTATAGGGTATGTAGCTTTAAGTAATCTATTTAACTGATCCAGGTCAAATAATCACATGATGATCATGGTATTTCATTCACACATATGGAGATAAATTGTCATAAATCAATGAGCGTGATCTGTTAATATGCAAAATAGTGTAGAATTGGTGTTGTTTCTTTTCACTGAGTCTTGAGATATTTAGATAGTTTAGCGTTTCACAATTCAGCATAAACCATAAGACAGTCACATGTGTGATAAAGAAAGCAAAACGTCGTTGTTTTTGCATATTTATTCGATTTTTTTGTTTGCCAGTTTGTTTTTTGTTTATTTGTTTATTGTTGTTGTTGTTTTTGCGTGTTTTCGTGTTGTTTTTTTGTTTTTGTTTTGTTGGTTATTTTGTTGTTATTGTGATGTGGGTGTTTTGTGGGTGGTTGTAGTGGGTAGGTAGGGGTGCATATTTTAATTAAAAATCATGGGTGGGATATGTGTAATCTCATAATTGGAGCGCTACAAAACGTTGTACTATTTTGGGGCTGTCATTATTGTCATGTGTGATTTTTCGAGGCAAGGGTTACCAGCATAGGGAATACATAAAATAGTTAATGTTGAATATGTGTACTCAGACTGCATTATATGTATCCAGGTTAAAAGTCAAAAATGCATGTAAACTGAATTAAGTATTTGAGGTATAAGTTTAATGCTTGATAAATACTCAAAAGTGACGTGTGTCTCTTTAAACTTTTCAAATAAGTTCGTATAGGACGCTGTATTGTTTACGTTTCAAACTTGTTATTTTCAAAATTAATATCCTTTACAAAAAAAACAAAAATAAAAAAATAAAATAAAATAAAATATCCATTTTATTAATATTTGCTTATTAAAATACAAACCCCGACATTTTGAAAGTCTTGGTAATCCCTATCTTTACTTCTTGGCAGATTTTCAAACCGCATTCTATGTTACCACTCAATCGGATCTTTCCAATAGAAATACTAGTTTTCCCTAAAGACAAATATGGGGCAAAACTTACACCTCACACCCATCCCCCGCTCCTCTTTCCCTCAAACACTGTCTTTATGTTTTGGTGTAAAGGATACAGACTTAACTCTCGATTGTGTAAATATCGTGAAGACTACACGTTACACCCCTCTTTTCTTTACTTCTCTTGGTTTATACATAATAATTATGTTATACACCCCGTATACCGCAACAATGCCAGTATGCCATAAAGTATTACATGTAAAAAAACGTTCGTCGGTAATTAACGGAATTAGTTTATTCAGAAGTTTCGGCGGTAATAACGAGGGACTTTTAAATGATCAAAATTGAAATTTTAATTATGCTGCTAGAAAATAAATCGTCAGACATATCAATTTTCGCCTGAGGTGTAATTGATTGAATATAAAGGGGGTAATTAGGATATATTAACAGATGATTATATCGAAGGTCGTGCTAGGCACTCGATTGCCAAAGGCAAAACCTTTTGGATTTTAATTGAAAGGCATTTTTCAATTTCAATTTATTTCAATGTCATTTTATGCTCAGTTAAGTTGAAATAAGCTGTTATGATACGCTTTAACTGATATTAAATTAGCACATCGAGATTTCAATCAAATACTGTCATATTAAGTATAGATTTCCTCATGACTGAAAAATAACAAATCGCATTTGCCTTGATTTGATTTCAGAGGCGATACCACCTAATTTGTTCCTAACATTAATTTCGTTTGCAGAAACTATTATTAGTTATTGGGTTTGTTACTAACCCCCTACAGAAATATGTGGGGTCAGTAAGATTTATAGGGGGCGAGGCGATAGCCGAGTCCCCCTATAGATCTGACTGACCCCACATATTTATGTAGGGGGTCAGTAACAAACCCAATAACTGATTTATTGCATCGAGCACCTTTTTTAAGGCAAACGCCGATATTTAACCCATTATAATGGAGCGTCAACGTCATTGAGACGTTCGCGCAATTTGACGTCATGACGTTGACGTCACGACCGGTACAGTTTAAAAACATTGTTAAATTTACTTATTATGTTTGTTACTAACGATTTAAAGAACTATTTGCAAATGATTTAAACTTTGAATCAAAATTGTAGTCCATATTGTTTTAGTGACCCTCTATGAAATCTACTGACCCACTATAGAATAATAGAGGGTCACCATGTGACCGCTCTAATCCAATGAAATTCCTAGGATTTTGTGCGAGGCGCAATAAAATAAAATAATATAAACGCACATTTTGGATAGTAGTCTTTATATACAACAATGTGTTAGCTCTCTTCTATACGGTGTCCGGTTGACGCGATGTCGTATCGCGGTGTCGCATTGTCGGGCGTCGCATTGTCGCTCACGACAACGCGACATTATGTCGTATTGTCGTAATGTCGCCCACGGCAACGCGACATTCTTTCAATTGTCGTAATGTCGCGATGTCGTAATGTCGCGTTGTCGTGATGTCGTTGGCATTACGACAATTGAAAGAATGTCGCGTTGTCGTGGGCGACATTACGACATAATGTCGCGTTGTCGTGCACGACAATGCGACGCCCGACAATGCGACATCGCGACATCACGATACGACATCGCGATACGACATCACGACATTGCGATACGACATAATGACATAATTGTCGCGATGTCGTATCGCAATGTCGTGATGTCGTATCGCAATGTCGAGTTGTCGTATCGCAATGTCGCACTGTCGTATCGCGATGTCGCGATGTCGCGTTGTCGGGCGTCGCATTGTCGCCCACGACAATACGACATTGTATCTGGCCCCAACAGGACAGCGTACTTCTAAACATTAGTGTTGGTATATTGATTTTCCTCGTACATCCGGTGTGCGATCTTTAAAACTCGTTTGTCATCAGTTTAAAATGAACTCCTGTTTCGGTTTCGGTCATGCTGGCTTTGGATTAGGTGGGTTTTGCTAAATTGTTTTTGAAATGATTTTTACCAAATATTCAATGCTAACACTGTCAGACATCGATTGTATAGGCTTAACCAAAATATTGCAATGGTGTGATTATTCAAATCCTGTTTTGCGTATCTTCATTAATTACGTATGCATATTTCAACGATACGGTTTGGACTGAGCCCAGCTTAGCAAAAGTGTTCTCGTTAAATTAAGCGTGTGTATTCGCATCAATCTCTTAGCGGGTGTCGACAGGGCGACACAATAGGACCGGTTTTATTTCAATGAGGGAGCCGGGACTGTTAAGGCAAAATAATCACTAATAATTTTGATCTTCTTACATTTCCTACCATGCGGTAAAAAGTCATATAAATCATTTGAATACCTGGAGATGTGTTTTTATTCATTTTTTTTTTATTTAGGATAAGTTAATAATCGAATTGAACGACATATGTAGCGTGGTCTAAAAGTAAATTTTGTATACAGTTCTGCTTAAAATTAACCTTGATTTTCATTTGCTGAGTCTAGTATCACATAAAGTTTAGTATAACGCGCAATATTTTGATGATATATTTTACATTTTAAAGGGAATGTAGCGACACAGCCAAACCATCTTTATTATTGAGAGTTCTGAAATACTTGAATAAGGGTGAAAGAATTATCTAAATCGGATGATAAACAAAGAAGATATGATCATTTGTAGTTTCTGTTGAAACGGATATGGAAGCGGCCATTTTGAGAGCTATGACATCACGGTTCTAAATGACCATATATGGAATATTTATAAATACGAAAATTTACTAATTTATAGGGAAAAAATGACAGCAACTGAATGAAAAAAATGTAATACTTAATGGCAATAATGCTTTATATGACCAGTAAAAAAATCATTCATTTGCAGCGAGTTTCTTCGTTTTAAATGATATTCATAAATTTTCCATATATGGTAATATGGAACTATGACAACATAGTTCTAAAAATGGTGGCTCCCATATTCGTTTTAGAACAACCTTTAAATGGTCATATCTTTTTTGTTTATCATCCGATTTTGATAATTCTTTCACCTTTTTCCAAGTTTTTCAGAACTCTCAGTAACAGAGCTTGTTTGGCTGTGTCGCTACATTCCCTTTAACAGTATAGCTAGCACACTTGCGCATGTAATTAAGCTCAATAAATAATATATGTATGGCAATCTTTGTTTTATTAACATAATACTTCGTTTAAAACATTGTATTTATTATATTTTTACCTGAAGTTTAATTGTACCAGTATGCTCTTTTGTAGTAGTAAAGCATTACCTGAATAATGAAATAATGAATGATAACATATTACGAAACATGTACGTTTATATAAACTAACCCGCCAAAAATTACACTACAAGACCGTTTATCAAAAGTTTATCCAGGTTTTCAGGTCATATCATAATGTACGATTAAAAATTACAGGTTTATTCACGTGTTCTTAAAATATCCGTGGGAATTAGGGGCTAATTTAATGAAATAAAAACTAACGCACAACATATACAATTCATGATTCTTAAAAATAAAGTCGAGTAAACTGATATAGATCAAATCCCACTGGGAGCTCAATTTGTAAGTGAGAAAGTGTCGATTCTAAGTTACGGATGGCGGGAGGTATACCGTACTGGTTCTTCCCAAGCAAATGGCGTGGTCTGCCTCTACCACAAATATATGGCCTAAATGTGCTAAAAATGACGCAAAACACATGTCATACAAACAAACAAAAGACTAACGCTGAGGGACATTTATTAAATAACTAAAGTTGTAACTTTTTCAGGACAATAGGCTTAATCACAAGTAAACGTAACGAAATTGATGCAAAACAGACACTGTTTCAGTTATCAGGTAGTCTTTCACCTGCGTCTGCTCACTAATGAAACAAGAGGCCCAAGATGGCCTGCATCGCTCTACTTGACTTGCTACAATTATGGTGTCCATGGTGGGTGGGGTGGGGGTGGTTGGGCGGGGTAGAAGGATTGTGTGTCTGATATGGCAATATCAACTAGTTTGTTATAAAGTGTCTTCATTTACCAAGATATAGGGGAGGGATGTAATGGGCTTAAGTGTGGCTGGCTTTAAAACAAATTAAATTTTCGTTAATATAAACACTCAAACCAAGTTAGACATGTGACCCAGGGACGGGGGCCAAATTTGACCCCAGAGTCACCCTTTGAACAAACTTGGTAAAGGACCATAAGCTGAGTGTAAATACAAAATATTAAACCTCTGGCTCTTGTAGTTTCAGAGAAGAATGTTATTTTTTTAAGTTTTTCCCTATGTAACTCTATGTAAAACATGTGACCCCTGGGGCGGGGTCAAATTAGACCCCAGAGTCAACATTTGAACAACATGTTGAGGAACATAAGCTGATAATAAATACAAGTACCTTTGGCTCTGATAGTTTCAGAGAAAAAGATTTTCGAAAGTTTTCCCTCTATAAGTCTATGTAGACTGTGGCCCCTGGGGCAGGGCCAAATTTGAGCCCATGGTCACCATTTGAACAAACTTGGTAGAGGATCCATAAGCTGATAATAAATAAAAAAATATTAAACCTTTATCTCTTGTATTTTCATAGAAGAAGATTTTTGAAGTTCTTCCCTATAACTTCATGTAAAACTTGAAGTTCTTCCCTATAACTCTTTGTAAAACTGACCCAACAAGGGCCTCTAAGCTCCCAATTAAAGAAAAAAGAACCAAAGTTTCTTATGAGGAAAAAAACATTAAAAGAAATATATACATAAAAATCTTCTTTCTTTTTTTTAAATTGAACCCATGAACCACGGTTTCTCATGAAAAAAAATGTCTCCAGTGAGATTTGAACCCACGTCTCCTTGGGGTTTCCATAGACTGGTATCTGTCGATAAATTAGACTATAAATAATAAAATTAGACAAATTAAAAAATAAAGTAATACCCTGCATAAAAACTGTTTATTCTATTTCAAGTTCTGTTTCTCTTCATGGCTGAATTTATTATGTTCATATAAGACAATACAAGTTATAAGTGGAGACATTTGCCTCTTTATGTGCTAAGGAAATTCTTTAATAATAGTTAAAAGGTTATAATATTAAGGATTGATGCCAGTCTATGATTTCCATGCAGTGTCCGTTACCAAATATTGAAAAAGGGCCATAAATCCGGTGTTACTGGTTTGATCTGGCTGGTTTTCAAACTCGCCCGAGCTTTTATTGATATCAACAATCTGGCCAAGTTTGGGAAAGATCGAATTCAAAATGAAGGCGTTAGAGTGTTCACAAGGTTGAAAATGGCATTTTTAAATAATTCAAGGGCACATTACTCTAGTGTTTCTGGTCCGATATAGCTGGTTTCCAATTTTTCTGAGCTTTCATTGATATTAACAATCAATTAAAGTTTGGTAAAGATCCGATGAAAAATGAAGGCCCTATCGTCTTAACGAGGCAAAATATAGCATGTTTAACAAAATCAAGGGCCATAACTCTGCTGTTACTATTTTGATCTAGTTGGTTTTTGAACTTGTCCATGCTTTCATTAATATTAACAATCTAGTAAAGTTTGGTAAATATTGAATTAAAAATGAAGGCCCTATCGTCTTAACGACAAAATACAGCACGTTTAACTAAATCAAAGGCCATAACCCCAGATTTACCTGCCCGATCTGGCTGGTTTTCGAATGTGCCCGAGCTTTCAGTGACATTAACAATCTGGTAAAGTTTGGTAAAGATCGGATAAAAAATGAAGGCCCTATCATCTTAACGAAGCAAAAGTTAACGGACGTCGGACGGACGACGGACAACTTCGGCCAGTAGAGCTAAAAAGCAACACGCCTCCCATCTCATGACAGTATTCCAGAGAATCAAACATCCGCTAAATAGCCTCTTTATATTTAATCATTATTTAAAGTTAATTTATTTAACTTGTTTATTTCGTTACACATATTGCAACTGTGCGTGCGTGTTTCGTGTTTCATCTCGAGTTGCCTGTTATGGGCCATGAGTAGAATAACAGGCATATGCATTGAACTATGGAACATCTGTATTTAATAGCTTGTACAATTATATTTTAACTAAACGACACATAACAGATATGAGGTTAAAACAGTATCGATCCTTGAAAAACGAAAGACTTGTAAGGGAAATTAACTCCTCCAATTTAAGTGATAAGACAGAAACTATTAAATTATATTGACAGCAACATGGATTTCCTCAACTTCAAAACGTTTTGTGAAGTATTATGAAATGAAAGTCGTAAATTCTTCAATATATAACGATAGTTTGTAATTGTTTATAAAATGTTAAGATTATCTTAATCTGTAGATATGTCGGTTGTCTTTGATGGTATTCCCCAGCACGTGCACTACGAGTATGCAATTTATTGCGTAAGATAGAGAATTGCGAGATCAAAGAGAAAATGCAAATAGATGGAAATTCTCTTGATATTTGAAGAGTATAACGAGTCACGAAATAACTTTAGATGTTGTTTTTTTTTCAGAGGGGGCAGTAGGGTGATAAGGATTTGAGGGAAATGGAAAACGGACCAAATGGTGTGAAACCACCAGTTAGTGTTCCCAGTGTCCCCAGGGAAATGGAAAACAGACCAAAAGGTGTTAATCACCAGACAAGATGGGACCATATGACATGTAAAAGATAGTTTTAGTTTTTGTTTACGAAACCGTGTACATGGTTTCATTGAAAGTTGCTCACAAAGTGTATGTATAAAGGTTGTAATGGTAACAAAACACATCAATAATCCATTAGAAACCTTTAATATACTTCTTATATATGCAACAACAACAAACAAATGGGCCAATCACCCCTTATCAACAAAACAGAGGTATGACATACTATTCTATCTAAATTGGATAAAATGGTTTCGGGATGCTAAAGGGACAAATGGCAATCTTTCTTTATTTTCACCGACATCATTTTGAAAGCAAGAACCTGTCCATGCTTTCATAGTGAAAATTAAACGCAATGTATGTTCTATAAGCACTTCATAATTTCAGTATTTAAGGGAATAACTCTAACCAAAATATAAATTATTTTAAACGTTCGCACATGCTATCGATAGTTTACACCGTGAACTCATGGCATATTATAGGGGGAAAAACTGAATATTAATATCATTGACTGACGTAAGAACACATAATTATGATATTAAAATAAGTTTGTTTTTTTTAAATATGTTTATATTTTACAAATAAACACAACCTATTTCAAATACAGCTTCAAATACAAAAAATATCAGCTTATTAAACATTGGGAGATACGGAAGAACTGAAGAAGACTGTAGATGGTTGCTTTGTTTGGAAGCGTGAACGAATTTAAACAAACCTCAAGATTGCCTTGTATTCTAATAAGTTGGAATATGCTAAAAACGAAAGTCGGAATTGGCGAAATTGGTCCAAAATATTGCGGGAAGTGCGAGAATTTGGTACATCGTTCACCCCACGTGTTAATCAAAATATGTAGCTTCTATTGATGTGAGAGTTTATTAGGTTGATATGCAAAACGTAATGAGACTAGAACTTAGCTAGCAGCGGGATTCAACTATATCTGATACTTCCAAAGTGTTTTAAAACATTATCGACAAACGCAAATATATAATATCTACACAGTGTGCTTGTGCGTGTGTGCGGATGAGTGGGTGAGGGGTGGGAGTGGGAGTGGGAGTGGGAGTGGGGTGATATTCATGCGTGGTTATAAGGTTTAAATCCATCCGTCAAAATACCACAAGTGGAGAATCCGTCAAGAACGGCTATATGTCGAGGGTTCAGTGAAAAACTATTGTATCTCTTTCTTTATTCATATGTAGTTACAAATAGTTTTGCGCTGACCCCTCGATGTGTGGACTGTCTTCAGTTGAGTGCGTCGTTGCATACGTAGTGTGATTGATGGGCCTTCGTTCTGGTGAGGTGAGTCGGTTCAATCGATATCTGCGTTGTGCAATCGTTAACGCTCGGCCAATCTCGTCGTTCTTCGGGATCCCGCCTCGTCTGTTTATCGAGCTTCGGTATGGTCAACATTTTGTTAGCAACAGCACAGAAAATAGTACACTGTTGCTATGTAAACAATATGGCCGCTGAAGCTACACGAGTCGATGTATAAGTTGCGTTGAATGTTGTTGTTTTTACAATGCAGATGAAGGTTTTATCACTGCTTTCATGTAAATAAACTAATGATGAAGCAATCGCCATAATGACATTGCAAAATTGGGATGATAACTTTGATTTTGAATGCAAGTTTGTTTTGGCGGGAATCTCAGGTACGATGAGTAACCAATATGGAAACGTTCGATTTACATTCGAGTAATGCTGCGAAATAGTGTACGAGATGTTGCGAATGCTGCGTTGCAATCGACATCTGCGTTGTAGTGAGCCGGTTCCATCGATGTATCTGTGTTGTGGTGAGTCGGTTCAGTTGATGTATCTGCATTGTGGCGAGTCGGTTCAGTCGATGTATCTATGTTGTGATAAGTCGGTTCATTTGATGTGTCTGCATTGTGGTGAGTCGGTTCAATCGATGTATCTACGTTGTGGGGAGTCGGTTCAATCGATGTATCTGCGTTGTGGTGAGTGAGTTCAATCGATGTATCTGCGTGGTGGTGAGTCAGTTCAATCGATGTATCTGCGTTGTGGTGAGTCAGTTAAATCGATGTATCTGTGGTGAGGTGAGTCAGTTCAATCGATGTATCTACGTTGTGGTGAGTCAGTTAAATCGATGTATCTGTGGTGTGGTGAGTCAGTTCAATCGATGTATCTGTGTTGTGGTGAGTCAGTTCAATCGATGTATTTGTGTTGTGGTAAGTCGGTTCAATCGATGTATCTGTATTGTGGTGAGTCAGTTCAATCGATGTATTTGCGTTGTGTTGAGTTGGTCAAATCGATGTATCTGTGGTTGAGTTGGTTCAGTTGATGTGTCTGTGTTGTGGTGAGTCGGTTCAATCGATGTATCTGCGTTGTGTTGAGTTGGTCAAATCGATGTATCTGTGGTTGAGTTGGTTCAGTTGATGTGTCTGTGTTGTGGTGAGTCGGTTCAATCGATGTATCTGCGTTGTGTTGAGTTGGTTCAATCGATGTATCTGTATTGAGATGAGTCGGTTCAGTCGATGCATCTGCGTTGTGGTGAGTAGGTTCAGTCGATGTATCTACGTTGTGGTGAGTTGGTTCAATCGATGTATCTGCGCTGTGGTGAGTTGGTTCAATCGATGTATCTGCGTTGTGGTGAGTCGGTTCAACTGATGTATCTAAATGGAGGTGGGTTTGTACAATCAATGTATCTATGTTGTGGGGATCGGTTCAATCGATGTATCTGCGTTGTGGTGAGTCGGTTCAGTCGATGCATCTGTGTTGTGGCGTGTGACAACAGTTCTACATCCGCACATCGATCCTGCCAATCCGCAAGTCAATGGAGTAACAAACTAATACAATTATTGAATTTCTTCATTTTGATACTTATAAAGTGTTAAATTCTACATTAAAACACACAATCTATCATAGCAATAGTCTAATACCGCTCGGTGATACATTGTGCATGATAGCCGCAGGCCTTCTCCACTGAAGTTAGTTGTACTGCCACTATTAAAGAGACGTGCAATGCATCAAAATCATCAATGTTAGAATTGTCTAACAACTATGAACGTTTCCATTTAAAAGAAACGGGTTTTCATCGTTTATTCAATGTAAGGGTGGAGGGTGGTGATCATATGGTTATTTAAAAAAACAAAGTTATGTTCTACAAAAAGCAATGATTATTTAAACGAAATGCTTCTATAAATAAAGTACAGTACATTAAACATAAAGACAACACTTTAAAAAACAAACTCAATCCGTTGAATAATGATGTAATTTCAATTAACTATAAAACTGTACCAACATGGCAATTTTATGCAAAAAGTGAACCCTCACTATGCTCTCTCACTGTATTTGATAATATTGTTTATCATTCAAGCTTAGGAGGCGGTAATTTATTAAATACTCGATTTACTCAAACCATATCAAACGAAATGTAAATCTGATTTTATTTAAATGTTGGTTCAGTTCAAAAATCTTCATAAATAATCGATTATAAACTCAATATTAGCAAAATAGAACCAGTCTATATACACCGATTATAAACTCAATATTAGCAAATCAGAACCAGTCTATATACACCGATTATAAACTGAATATTAGCAAAACAGAAACAGTCTATATACACCGATTATAAACTCAATATTAGCAAAACAGAACCAATCTGTATACACCGATTATAAACTCAATATTAGCAAAACAGAACCAATCGATATACACCGATTATAAATGCAGAACCAGTATATATGCACTAAGAATTTTGACCTTGATCTGGGACGATTGATTGTAACAATCCTTGTAAAATGCATATTTACATATTCTGCATTTTTTAATTAATTATTTGTCATGACATAGTTTTTGAAGACTGTCATGCCACATATTTGCATACAATTGCATGGTGTATTTGCATTTGTGTCGTCTGATCTCCATGTTAGTAAACAAACTACCCGACTTCAAAGAACACATGTTTGCTTTGATGTCGTACTGTGTTAACATTTTTCAACAGTCAATGAATATACTTTTAGCAAATAATTTATGCATTATTTTCTTTTTCTTTTTCTTGGAGAGCTAGCTGGCTATAAGAAAAGAAAGAAACAAATATTGGATCGTATATTAAACATTTTGATGTGGCAATCCAAATATTGAATTAGTATGCTCAAAAAATATATTGACAAAAAAAGAAAGCTTTACGTCAGAAAAATAGTTCCACGTTGTTGGAGAAGAATGGGATGTCTGTCTGGCATGCTCTCTAGATTTACGTTAGTATTATTATTATTGCAATAAACGACATTTTACATGCCCCACTTAAAAGCCGTTTTAACTAACATACTGAGTCAAAAAATATAATGTGCAATCAATTCTGCATCAACAACTTCATTACGAATATTATATTTCTGTAAATATTTACGTCATAAAATGTGTTCAGACATAAATACGTTTAAACATCCTAACTTTATATTTGAGAAAAAGTTAAAAGTTTGACATTCATGAGAAATTCCAGAAAACCAGGAATTGACAAGATGACTGTTTTTCCCATTCAACTGCTTGCAAAATTGTAAACTTCTTGCATTATGCAATTTTTGTTTGGCTCTTTTTTGACTTTGAGGAACTTTGAAGAAACTTTTCATACACAGGTAACACTACTTACACAGGTATCACTACTTTATTAATGCATAAAATTTGTATATTTCAAAATATGTTTTCCTAAATGTGTCATTACAACTTTTTGAATATTTCCAAAAATAGACGTGCACACTTACTTTTTTGGCGCAGTATACATACGATGCATTTAGTGATTATAATGTTCATGCACGTTCCCAAACTGCATACTGCGTTTAATAATTAGAAGCCAGGGGCGGAATTCATCGACGTAATTATATAATAATCAAACTAGTTTATATACGTTTTAAGCACCAGAGGGAATAAAATAAATATGTTATTAATTACATTTTGGAAGTTATTTCTTATTCGAAGAGCGTTATTAATGGTAAGCCCATTAGCTTTCTATGAGAAAACACACTTTGGAGTTATTCCAACGTTTTTATTCTCGATGAAGTATCCTACCGTGATTGTATGGGTTCATCCAAGTGCATCAACTTGAGGCTAAAATGCATACTTCACTGCAAAATAGATATAATGACTTCTTTTTATTGTTTCTATATTCCTGCCTATCAGTCTTGTAGATAATGTTTAATTATCAGAAATGCACCATAATGACTCAGATACACTGTCTGTAAGAAAATAAATACTGAAAAGGTGATCCCTTGGAAGCAACAAACACGAACAAGAGAGAAAAGTATCAGACTCGGTTTTATTGAGTCTGTTCATGAGCGGTAATTATAATATGCAACACCTCTCACGGCTCCTGGCTGTTTTGAGCATAAGCATTATCTTGCAAAATTAGCATAGCTGGTGCTTGTGTACAATTTCAAATATACATGTATTAACACATGTTTTAAATTTATGGATATTGAGTTAGTTTTAAGTGTTGATACAAAGTCATAGTAATGCTTCTATTGAAAGAGAATTGATTAAGAATGTATTTCTTATTTATCCCATTGTATTTAATAGTATTTCCTAAACGTTTAGATTGCAACAAGAGACGAAGGCACTTTGTTAAGAGGTGTCAAGAGATGTATTTAGTACTGTCTACAAACGTGCTTAAAATGTACTACTTTATCTCATGTTTTCAAAAACAATATTGTGGCAGAACTCCCAAACCTCTCTTACATGTAGATACGACACTAAATCACACACCCTTCTCCACCTCGACCATTTGGTACCGGTACGTATATATGACCCCTCGACCATTTGGTATCGGTACGTAGATACGACCCCCTCGACCATTTGGTTCGGTACGTAGATACGACCCCCTTGACCATTTGGTATCGGTACGTTGATACGACCCCCTCGACCATTTGGTATCGGTACGTAGATACGACCCCCTCGACCATTTGGTATCGGTACGTAGATACGACCCCCTCGACCATTTGGTATCGGTACGTAGATACGACCCCCTCGACCATTTAGTATCGGTACGTAGACACGACTCCTTCGACCATTTGGTATCGCTTGCTTGCAAGCACTTCTTCCAAGACCAAGCTGCGCTCCTGTCCTCGGCCACGTTTCCAAATGAGCAAATGCACGTGCGCACTTTACATGACATGTGTCGACGATATGCATTCACCCTTCATCTTTATCGTTTACGTAGTCGAACTCTCATCAATTAATTAAATCATAATTACTCACATTGCAAAACCGCCGCTATAGATTAAATTACATTTTCCATTACTGTACCACCATTAACGCTATTAAAACTGGTTTGTAGCGACTCGGTTCTAAACGAAAGATTCCCTGTAGTTGGCACGCTGAGCCGAGCTGACATCAAAGGATTGCTGCGAGTGATCTTGGACATATTGCATAATGAAACTAATTGAGCATAGTTCAACATCACCATTTCTATGATTTATTGGATATCTTCGATATGAATTGATATTTGCTTTCAATCTGAATTGTATTGTATGGCTCTTTAATTCATGAAGGAAGTGTTACAGGAATGTCACGAATGAACAAACCGACAAAACAAACAAGCCGCAAATTTAAACTATCTGGTATTGTGGCCAACATTTTGTATTATTCCCGACCTCGGCTCATTTCGGTTACAAAGTGTTTTTTTTTTATAGTTTATTAAAGTCTCGTCATAGTACAGTATTATATACAATATAACATTACATACGATTTTAACTATGCCATTCTAAAAGAAATATAAGACACTATACGAAAATAAATTTCATTTACAACAATAACATAATTTGACAAATTGCACTTAACTGAGTGATTGGTTCTGGACTGTTGCACCAGCCGTGTCATCAGACTCACAAATAGCTGAAGAAACCAATCAAGAAGGTTTCATTACTATCACAACATATATCATAGAATAAAATGTGAATCATAGCCATGGTACACATATTAGTTTAAAACGCCATTGAAAGTGTCTGCATGGACTGGCTATTAATTTTGTAAATAAGCACCTGGAGATAATTTAATCCACCTTACAAACGCAAGATAAATAAAGCTAAAAAAGCATTTATCACATCAGGTTAGACCAGACATGAACTGATTAACAGTAACTGTTCATAAAATACATGTCACATTCAAATTAGATATACATTCACTTAAAACAGTATTATTTATAGAAAAAAGAATTTCTAGATTGTCAAATATTACTAAATCTATAAGAGAATCAACAGAGACTGTAAGAGCTTGTTGCAACCCCATATAGCAGCGCCATAAGAAATAACGGACCAATCTAAGAGCCATATAATTTATAACAAACATCATATGGCATACCACCTAAACACTTATATTTTGCAATTAGCAATCCCAAAGCACGACTCGCGCTCTGAGCGACTACCTTTGCAGTAACACTATAGTCTAGATGTTCGGTTAAAATGATTCCAAGATATACATATTTATCAATAATATCAATCTTATCGGTTCCACAAGTAAAAGCAAATTCTTACCTAGATATAGTGTTAGGTCTAAAATGAACAATGTTGCTTTTAGTGGTATTGACAGACATTCTATTTATAGCGCACCAATCATTAAGTTCATTTAGCATGATTTGAAGATCATTCTCATTTGCTGCAATTAAAGCAATATCATCAGCATACAGTAGTATATTTACCATTTCGTTATCGATATCAATGCCGTTACCTCAAGCTTTAATGCGAAGGGCCAAGTCATTGATAAACAGATAAAACAACAAAGGAGATAATGCACACCCTGGTCTTAATCTTTCTAAATCCATTTTGTTCATCGACAAGTTTATCATGCCTTTCTGACCATACAGTAAGGCGATTATTTGTGATAGAACTATACATCTTATACATTGAACAAGCTAATGTTATGCCTCTATAAGAAAGAGGGTCCCTTGGACCGACGGGGCTCGACTTTGGAATAGGATTGATAATGCTTTGACCCAATAATGTAGGTATACAACCTGTATCAAAACAAATATTAAACAGAGTATGCAAAAATAAAATGGATGTATCATTCTTTAAACATCAACTGGTATCATATCCACCCACAAAGCCTTGTGAAGTTTGGAATTGTCAACTACTTTTTCAACTTCTAGTATGCAAATAATTGCGTTTAAAACATGATCATACTCGTTATTACTGTTTACATGAAGGTTGTGATATGTACAAATTATGAAGCCACATAGTGTTAGAGTGCTTGTGATATTGTAGTTTATATTCTATATCGTGTTGTATGTGTACTTTATGTTTATGAACAGTCAGGTCTAGAATTTATACAACACAATATATATCGTACATTATCGTGGAATCTTTAATAGAAACTGATGAGAAACTGCGTGGTTTTATCGTCTGTATCGATAAGATTATTTTTTATTGTTCTGCTCTTTGGCAATTATTTAGTAAGTTTAAGACCGATCTTCCAAACTTTTCGTCAATATCAGTCGAAAATTTACGTCTGGACTCATCAACATAACTACATTCAAACAAAGCGTGATTAACATCGCCCGTGTACATAACACCACACTTTGAGCAGAGAACATAAGAGCATAATCTGGATATCATTTGAACAACTTATCTGCATTTACATAACATACTTGGATTATTTCTACAACTTTCCAGATCTGACTAACACTAAACCAAGGATGGATGAAAGAAAACGCATTATGTTCATTTGATACCACAGACTTTCTTCTCTGTATTTATTACGTTGCATCTGCACCATACGCTTCATAGTGCTGGTCAAACGCAATGTAAACGCCCGTATGTAAAAAAGAAACAAAGAAAAATGAAGATCCCCAGACGTCAAATAAATGACAGCTGACGAGGTATAATCTATATATAACTTACATATTTTGAGAATCCACACGCTATAGATACAATATAAAACGACTTCAACCAGCCAGGCGAAACCACAAAACTGTAACGCAGGCGAAACCCCAAAACTGTTACGTGTAATTAAGAGTTACCAGCTCATAATTCATTTTATGCATACTCAATCACGGGTATTTTAAGAAACCGTGAATAAAACTACACTTTTAATTGACACATGAACATTATTATAATGACCTGAACACTGGATAAAGTTTTGATAAACGGGCTTGTAGTATAAATTGGCGTTACTTGGCGGGTAAGTGTCTTCACAGCCTAATTATATATACGCTATATATTTGTTATTATGAACTTTATTGCAGACAGGATCTGTTTGTTCCAGTAAGGACCAGTGTTTAAAGAAACAGTTTCTTCTATGACTGTGGAAAGAATGACGTTGTGACTGTGGAAACAAGGAAGACACTATAAGTAAAACCATCCATACATCTTAGATAAGGCCAAAAAGATAGGTGTAATTAGGTGTATTAATTATGTATCTGTGCCGATAAAGAGTATGGGTTTATTCATCGGTTCTTAAAATAGCTGTGATTGAATATGCGTAACATGAATTACGAGTTGGTGACTCTTTATTTGACGCTCCAGTCTTGGGGTTTGTCCTGGCAGGTTAAAGCCAGTTATATTGTGTATATAGAGTTTGAATTTTTTGAATTCTCAAAATATGTAAGTTATATATGTAAACCTCGTCATCAGTGGGTTTCTAATCAGTAGCTACATGTGTTGATAAAGTTGCCTGTTGATGGCGATAAAGGTTCAATAATCTTCATCTAGGTTACAGATATAGGACAATTTCTGTGTAATAAAAAAAATTAAAAAATATAAACTCAGCTGCTGTTTACATAACTTTTCACTATGATGTATTACTAATTTTAATTTACTAATTTAAGACAGTTAATTCATTATTTATCCCCGGTCTCGGAAATTTATTTGGAGTTTTGTTGTCATATTTCAGCTCATTTTAGGCTATATATGATGGTTTATTTTTTTCTGGTGGAGGCAGATCACCCATAAATATAATTAGGCAACTTGTGTAATATTCTGTTTCGTGTCCGGTCCATTAACTTTAATACCCTTTAATCATCTTCTAACTTGCCACAATGAATAACCATTTTGTGGCAACTATAATTTATAAATAATTAAAACTCAAAATTAGTCATGATATTTTAACAATTGCATGTGTATAAATTGCAAGTCCTTTGACAAAATGTAATATAAAAACATATATACTAAATACTCGATTTACTCAAACCATATCAAACGAAATGTAAATCTGATTTTATTTAAATTTTGGCTCAGTTCAAGAATCTTCAATAAACTCAATTAGCAAAACAGAACCAGTCTATATACACCGATTATAAACCCAATATTAGCAAAACAGAACCAGTCTATATACACCGATTATAAACCCAACATTAGCAAAACAGAACCAGTCTATATACACCGATTATAAACTCAATATTAGCAAAACAGAACCAGTCTATATACATCGATTATAAACTCAATATTAGCGAAACAGAACCAGTATATATGCACTAACAATGTTGACCTTGATCTGGGCCGATTGATAGTAATAGTCCATGTAAAATGCATATTTACATATTCTGCGTTTTTGTATTAATTATTTGTCATGACATAGTTTTTGAAGACTTTCATGTCACATATTTGCATAATTTGCATGGTGTATTTGCATTTGTGTCGTCTGATCTCCATGTTAGTAAACAAATTATCCGACTTCAAGGAACACATATTTGCTTTGATGTCGTACCGTGTTAACATTTTTCAACAGTCAATGAATATACATTTAGCAAATAACATATGCATATTTTTTTCTTTTCATTTGAGAGCTAGCTAGCTGGCTATAAGAAAAGAAAGAGAAAAAAAGTTGGATCGCATATTAGACCACAGACCTAATAACAAATTATTAATATGTCTGTGATTAAACATATTGATGTAGGCATGTGGCTATCCAAATATTGAATTAGTATGCTCAAAAAAGTTTATTGACACAAAAAAGAAAGCTTCACGTCAGAAAAATAGTTCCACGTTGATGGAGAAGAATGGGATTTCTGCGACTCTGACCGTATTATTATTTTTGCTGTAAACGACATTTTCCTGCCACTTAGCCTTTTTAACTTACGTACTGAGTCAAAAACGAAAGTATACAATTAAATCTGCATCATCAACCTCATTACGGATATTACATTGCTGTAAATATTTGCTCCGTGTGGTTCCCGGGGGCCCCCGTTGGGTCACGGGGCAAAGAATAGGGCCACTGCAGATCCCTTTGGAGGGATAGGCAGAGGGGTAGAACCCCCCTAAATTCATGTTCATTTTATCATTTTTTGTTCATGTTCATTAAAGGTCTTCATCATGATCCCTGCATTGTTTCAGGTGCTATCTCGCTCGCATCAAAAGAGCAGTGGCAGAAAAACAATAACGTGGCTCCAGCGTAAATGGAGTAAATGTCTACGATAGAATTTGCAGCAACTCTGCAGTTCAGGGTGAGAAGGTTCTAGGTCCATTTTCCATATTTTATCTCGATGTACATGGAAGATGAGCCTGGCATGTTCATGCCTGTTATGCGCCATATAACCTTTTCATGTGTTGGTGCGCCTTAAAACCCCAATTCAATTCAATTCAATTACGTCATAAATGTGTTCAAACGTCCTAACTTTATGTTTCTGTTTTGCTCTTGTTTTTACTTTGAGGAACTCAAACTCTGGTAGTGAAGAAACTTTTGATACACAGGTAACACTACTGTATTAATGCATAATATTTGTATATTTCAAAATATGTTTTCCTAAATTTGTCATTATGTTTTTTTTTAATATTTTCAAAAATAGATGTGCACACTTTCTTTTTTAGCGCAGTATACGTCGTACATACGATGCATTTAGTGATTATAATGTTCATGCACGTTCCCAAACTGCATACTGCGTTTAATAATTAGAAGCCAGGGGCGGAATTCATTGAGGTAATTATATAATAATCAAACTAGTTTATATACTTTTTATGCACCAGAGGGAATAAAATAAATATGTTATTAATTATATTTTGGAAGTTATTTCTTATTCGAAGAGCATTATTAATGGTAAGCCCATTAGCTTTCTATGAGAAAACACACTTTGGAGTTATTCCAACGTTTTTGCTCTCGATGAAGTATCCTACCGTGATTGTATGGGTACACCCAAGTGCATCATCTTGACGCTAAAATGCATACTTCACTGCAAAATAGAAATAATGACTTGTTTTTATTGTTTCTATATTCCTTCTCATCAGTCTTGTAGATAATGTATAATTATCAGAAATGCACCGTAATGACTCAGAGTATCTGTAAGTAAATAAAGATATAAAAATCGAACAGGAAAAGCAGTATTCAAGGACGACAGTCAACCACAAACACAAACAAAAACAAAGAACAAATTTAAAGATGAATAAAAGGCCAAATAAGACACCACAAACACAATAGGCATGTTTTGAGCATAAGCAAATAACTGTCACAGGGACTTTGATATAGATATAGACATATTTATCAGAGAGTTTGTGGCTTTCAACGACAGGTGAGCTAATTTTGGATACTATTGGTAATGTATATACTCGGATACGTCATAGGTCTCTTCTTAATCATTATCTTACAAAATTAGCATAGCTGGTGCTTGTGTACAATTTCAAATATACATGTATTGACACATGTTTACAATATTAATGCATCTACTGAAAGAGAGTTATCCCATTGTATTTAACATGTTTAATAGTATTTCCTAAACGTTTAGATTGCAACAAGAGACGAAGGCATCTTAATGTCAACAGATGCATTTGGTACTGTCTACCAACGTGCTTAAAATGTACCAGAACTCACTAGTTTATCTCTTGTTTTCAAAAACAATATACTGGCAGAACCCCCAAAACCCACTTACACGTAGACACGACCACCTCGACCACTTGGTAGCACTTCTTCCAAGACCTCTGCCTCGTTTCTAAATGAGCATACACGTTGTGACAATGCACGTGCGCGCTTTACATGACATGTGTCAACGATATGCATTCACCCTTTATCTTTATCGTTTATGTAGTCGAATTCTCATCAAAACCATTAATTAAATCATAATTACTCAAATTGCAAAACCGCCGCTATAGATTCAATTACATTTTCCATTACTGTACCACCATTAACGCTATTAAAACGGGTTTGTAGCGACTATGTTCTGAACGAGAGGTTCCCTGCAGTTGGTATGCTGAGTCGGCTGACATCAAAGGACTGCTGCGAGTGATCTTGGACATATTGCATAATGAAACTAACTGAGCATAGTTCAACAACACCATTTCTATGATTTATTGGCTATCTCCAATATGAATTTATATTTGCTTTCAGTCTGAATTGTATTATGCGATATGTATCGGAGAACTTCAAATGATGAACATTGGCTCATTAATTCGTGAATGAAGTGTTACAGGAATGCCACGAATGAACAAACCGACAAAATAAACAAGCCGCAACTTCCAAATATCTGGTATTGTGGCCAACATTTTGCATTATTCTCGACCTTGGCTCGTTTCGGTTACTTAGTCATTATGAAGCCACATACTGTTATAGTGCTTGTGACAGAGTAGTTTCTGTTTTTGTCGTATTTTATGTGTACTTTGTAGTCATGATCAGTTAGGTCTAGTATTTGGACCACCATTATTTTTACATATACCTGTTAATAAATACCTACACGAAAATATTCAATCCGAACTATGCTGGCAATATAACACACACAATGTAGTATCGGTCAGGCCCAGTGCAACACAAAAATGGGCTTCACAAAAAGTAGTCCATCTTACTTTCAATTTTGATGCACTAAAAAAAAAAAAAAAAAATATATAAGGAAAACATTCAATATATACCAGCAATGTGTCTTTCACCACTCCTATGCGTCACAGTAACTAACTCAATAGTTTACCTAGGAGATTATTTTGCGTTCCACCAGATTGACCACATACACCGATACACAGTTCCGAAGTGCGCATGCGCATTATGAAAATCTATCCAGAGTTAACGTTCTTGAAATGCGAGTAAGAATTCTTGGAAACTGCGTGTCGAACATACAATGGCACTGACCTGTGCCGTAAACAATTGTTCTAATGGGGCGTATTGGTTGAAAAAATTGAAAGATCAACTGTGCAGTGAATGTGGATGCCTTCACAAAGAAAAACACTGCAAATGTGATCCACCTTTCAGGTAATTGTCTGGAAAATTGTACTCGTTCATAATGTAGCGTCGGTGGGTGGGGTAATGCGGAAGTAAAAAGGTTCAGTGTATTTTTGCGTGGAATAGATTACATTATAACGTAGTTAAAGTCCTTGTTTGTGTTTTTTGTCATTGTTTTGTATGATTTTTCGAAACTCTCGGCATTTAATAATTGTATACTTATTTCTAATAAGGATAAACTTCACATCTTGATTGAAAGGTTTTAACGTTTATAGTCTTTGTTTGTTTATTGACTAGATCAGTTTAATAAAATCAAAATCTAACAGTATGTTCTCATGTTTCTCTGCAGGCTTTTCACCTTTCCAACAAAGAAAAAGAATCCCGAGAGACGAGAACGTTGGAAGTAACTGATCGGCAGAAGTAGTGGAAACAAACTATGGTCTCCTTCAAAAGATTCAAGAGTATGTAGTCTACACTTTGTAGAAGATGAACCTACACTTCAAAATCCTCTCCCAACCCTTAGACTCGGTTATGAAGGTTATGAATCGAGGGTGAAAAGAATATTATTCTTTACGGAAGATAAAAAGTCAGTTTTTTACAAAGAAATTCCCAGCACAGATGGTGAAGTATATACGGCTTATCCTTTTTATCCAGACCCACCCATGGAAAATCTTGAATCGTCGAACACATTCTTCCCATGGCCAATGGTTATTGTGCTGGTTCTGATGTACTTACTTAAAAGCATGAAAGAGCTTAACGTGCATTTGCAAGCTGTCCTTGCAGAGAACAGGAGACTAAAAGCAGAGGTGAACAACTTACGAAGTAAAAAGTATGTCGACAATCTACTACAGTGTGATGATGATGTAAATTTCTTCACTGGTCTCAAGTCCAAAACAGTTTTTAAAAGCTTACATAACTATATTGCTCCAATGGTCAACCGACGATGGCTGGGTGTGAAGGGTATTAAATCCAATGTTCGAAAATTTGTCAAAGAGCCCAACAGATTCGGTCCAAAACGGAAACTTTCTTCACAAGCAGAATTTTTACTAACTTTAATGCGATTGAGACTAGGTCTTTTAGGGATGGATCTTGCAAGACGATTTGACATTTCGGAATCTCTGTGTGCACTCATTTTTTTAACTTGGTTACGGGCTTGCTCACAAGTGTTTGGGTCGATGGTTTACATTCCTGATGAAGAGACCCTAATCGCTACAAAACCAAATAAATTCCGTGAGATGTCCGACCTACATTCAATAATTGACTGCACAGAAATTTTTATAGAAACACCTAAAGACCTTGAACTACAGAGTGCCACATGGAGCGACTATACGCACCACAACACCATGACATTGTTGGTAGTCTGTGCACCGAACAGTTCAATTATTTATGTTTCACCCGCATATACAGGCAGGATTTCCGATAAGGCATTAACAATGGATTGCGGATTCTTGGATGATATCCCGCCATATTCTGTTATAATGGCTGACAAAGGATTCAACATCTCTGAGGAATGTGCGGCACGCAATTTAACACTATATGTACCACCTGGACGCAGAGGAAAAGCACAAATGTGTGGAGCAGATGTACGGAAAACCAAAAAAATTGCCAACTCTCGCATAATAATTGAACAAGTGATTCGCCGTTTAAAAACTTTTAGAATTATTCAAAATGAACTACCTATATCTCTCATTCCACATGTAGATGATATTGTACAAACATGCAGTGGCATCTGCAACACCAAAGAACCTATATACAAATAAATGTGATACATGCACTGCTATATAATGTTCATTATATTTTCACGAGCAATGCTTATTATCGCTGCAGTAATAAATAGAGGATATTGGTTATGGTTTGTCGTGAATATAGGATTTATTTTCATCGAGAAGTGAGAAAACTTATATTTTCACGTGTGTTTTAGCACGAGTGAAAATATAAGTTTTCTCACTTTGAGATTAAAATAAATCCTATATTCACGACAAACCAACAATTATTCAAATTTATTATATACTTTTTATCATGCAACACTACCAATTTGTTTCAAACAGAAAATTGTATACGTTTCGTTCCGATTTTAACGTAGTCGCGGATAAATATAGTAACGCCAGCGCGTGAGGCAATTTACATATATTTAGTGTGCATAGAATATAGTTCTTAACATTGACACAAATTATGACTGTTATAAGCAAATGTAGAAAAAATGTAGTTCCATGTTTTCCGGCAGTGAGAAAAGTTCTTATATGCTCACTGTGAAAATATAAACAATGAGAATATAAGGTTTATTATAACCATACAATCCACTATTTCACTGGGAAGTATATAATAAAATGTTATTTCTGCTGTATATTAGTTTTATTTCTTATTTTTTTCTACTACTTGCCCAGCATCGATTATAAGCGCAACTGTGGCCGCGATGGTAAAAAAACGTCTCGCCTTTCACCGCTGCATGTTCGAATCCCACTGGGAGTTCAACTTGTGAGAAAGTGAGAAAAGGTCAAAGGGACACTGAGATTCTTACGGATAGAAATCAGGGAACTTTCCCTACTCTTACAAATAGCAATGATTCATGTTTGTAGGATATGCTCTAATATTTCTCCTGATCTACGTCCGCATCGGAGAAGACACTCAATACTTATTAGCACAGGTAGAGCTTGAACCCTGTCCCTTGTTTATAAGGTCAGCATCCTAATAAGTCTATCAACTGGGCCACACCAGCCTTTTAAATACAATTATTACCTTAGGGTGTGGACAAACAAACACTACTAAAACAGCATTTTTTTTAACAAATATTTTTTTATAGCAAATAAAAACAAATATATATATATTATTTAATGCATAAACATGTTGCAAATATAGTGATGCCAACCTCGTTAGCAATTCATGTCTGTATTTAACATTACTTAATTTTAAGATTTTTTTGTCTGGAGTTTGTCTTATGTGTAAACTTTGCCTAGCTGTTAAAGAAACTAACCTGACAATGGCAAAATTACACTTCATAACCATTTATCAACATTCTATGCAGGTTAAATAATAATGTATATGTGCCAGTTAAAAGTATAGGTTTATTCATGTTCTTAAACTACCTGTGGTTGAATATGCGTAAAATGAAATACGAGCTGGTAACTCTCAATTTGACGAAACAGTTCTGAGATTTGGCTTGGCTGGTAAAGTCATTTATATCGTGTCTACCCATTTTTATGGAGTTTTATGTATGTGTAAACTTTATTTTTTCACTGATTCATCTGCATGTCTTTTTCCATCAGTTTTTTCTTCTGAATTTAACAGTTTATCAATAACAAACTTTTCCCAAAACCACGAAAGGTCTTTGATTATTTCCAAAAAAAAAATCTTATCAAAAGGTATTCTTATACACATATGGCCATGAAAGGTAAAAACAAAAAAATCACAGTACTGTCTCCCAGTAATGCCCATTTGTCCCTGTATTTGATAAAAATAAGGGTGATTTTTTTTCAATGATACACTTTTATCTTTTAAAATTATGAGATACGGAATATTATCTGGAGATGGTTTCCGGTCTTTGACCGATTCTGGGCATTTAATTTCACATAGGCCTTCGCCACAGCACTTACATTTAACAAGCAAATCTGGACTTGCAGAAATGAACTGTTTTTCTTTAAAAATAACCATCCCAGAATCTTCACAATTGAACTGTTTGTGTTGGGTTTTCATCATGGCACTATATGCCCGTTTGGCAATTGGTTCTGAAGAAATGCCATGTTTCATCGCCTTTGTCTGTATACACTGGGCCGTACCCATAACAGCATTAATCACGGATGTAGCATCTTCCTCTGTGCTTTTTCTTAGAGATTTTGTTCGACAGCACACCCGGTGAAAGAGAATAGCTGTAATGCGTCCTCTACGGTGGTCTTTCCATTCATCTGAATGACTTTGAGTCACAGTAGCTGTGTTTACCAAAGAGAGTTGTTCGGCATTCATTTCAATTTTCGTCAAAAACAGTTCCTTTCTCTCTTCTCGACTTAGTCCATCTTTTTGCACTTGTTTACCGAGTTCAATTAAATTTGATGGTAACGGAGTAGCTTTCTCTACAGACACATTAATTCGTCTCTTATCCATGTTCAGGGAAAAACACGAATCTGGTATATGATTCTTTAACAATGAATGCAAGTCTGTTCTAGTTCGATTTTTATCTTGCAAATTTGTTTGCTGACTTTTATTTAGAGGTGTAAAGCTCTTTTTCTTGGTCGACTTTTCGTTTTCCTTCTCTATATCAATGGGAAGCTTAGTATAGTGGGATTTTTTCCAAAGGAAATCAGCCACTTTACCAGGCTTTATTGACGTTTTCTTTTTTGGGATAGTCCATTCACAGGTTTTACTTGTACATGTCGGTCTGGTCATTCCTGTCTTTACCGCATGCTCCATCCTAAACAAAACCCCTGCTATATGGTTACAGGAGCCCAACATACCGGCTGTACAAGAACAATATGCCTGTGCTACCTGTCCACCTGGAACATCTCCAGAGTCTTTTTTCAGTATAAGCCACACTTCATACGCTTTGTTGTTTATGGCTTGAGACGGGGTCACCTTAGATTTGACCATGCAGTATTCGCTGGATTCAATGTCATGATAAAGTATCTCCTTGACCCAGTCACCAGAGAAGTATCGAAAGGCTTTTCCCTCTTTATATTCATTCATTAGTCGCTTCATCAAATGTTCACTGTTTTTCGTATTTAAATACTCTGAAATGTCCATGATGTAAACAGCCGGCCATTTCATCATACCTTCCTTTTCACCGATCCATCCACTTTTCACTGATAAAGGATCGTCTACACACAGTCCATCGATGCTTAGTTTTGCCTTGTATTCTGCAAGCAGGCGTATCTGATACTGTTCAGCATCTAGGTCCACAGGGAGGTTCTCATCCCATGCGCAAAAAGCTCTGAAAACAAGAACAAAAACATATTTACTATTTGGCTATGCAGTTAAGTTTCATACAGAACGTATGTACAATGTAATCACTTCTGACAGTACTGTACAGTAAGAAACCAAACATGACATCATACAAACTAGTTGTTTATCATATAATCTTTCATTTCATGAATTAAAAACATTGCACTTTTACGGTTTTACTTATTTCAAAACAACAAATAACAAATGCAAACAACAGCGAGTCATATTTTCTTTATTACACGCAACACGGATAATTTGTTTACGCCCGTGTCACGTGACGTATGTAACCAAAACCTACAGTACACAGTTAAAACACGAACAACGCGATCTGAAACTGTTGTTCTAGATACCTATTCAACTATAATTCACCTCGTTAACAGTTGCTATTTTCCTTTAAAACCACAGACGATCAAGAAATACTCGACCGTTAAAAAGATGTTCATGTCATGATTCAACAATTTGTCGTAACTTACCTTGCTGTTAATTCTTCAAAATTCCCATTGATCGGCTTCTTTCTAAGCGACAAGTATACCCTCAAGGCATTGGATGACCATAATTTAAATTTCTCTAGGGTCATGTCACCTAAATCGGCCATTTAAATCGATTTTCACACTGTTTTTGACAGGTATCGTAGTCTTTCCCTTTACAACATCAAGCACAATGGCGGACGTATTGATTTTTTACTCGTACATCCGGGCACTTTCTCTCTTATCGATTTTCTGAACGAAACTGTGCATCGGTGTATTGTACCCGATCTATCTCCATTTATATAACACAATGATATGCAGTATCGTGCAATATCGTGGAATCTCGCATAGAAACTGCGTGATTTCATCGTCCGTGTAGATCAGACGATTTTATCGATCACTAGGCGCTTACTTGTATTGAAAAGCATTTGAATCCCAAATCATATCCTGAGATAGGTCATCCGACACGTGTCCTAGGGTCAATTGTCGTTGTATTCAACTCATGTAACTGTAATGAAAATGCGGTTGCAAGTTAAACTTAAGTTGTCTGAACTGTATTAGTTGCAGGATTACTTACCTTGTTTAAGAAGACGCCATCTACATCGTGTATAAAGGTGTCAGACCAGTCAGGAAGTACTTCCGGGTCGTAGGGTGCTAAAATAGTTAGTTGGAAAAAAAAAGTTTCTAGTTTGCATGTGTTTTTCCCAAGATTAGTTTTTATTTCATTGTTATTTCTAATCTGAGGTCATATGTCTGTTGTCGTGAATAGTAAGTATTTTACTGTGTTTGTCAGGATTATTTCTTTGGAGAGTATGAGTACATAGGTTAGGTAGAGATGTGGTTTTGACAGATGTATATTTCAAAATATGCATAGTGTGAATGAATGACGCGAAATGTTGAAAAACTGAATCGGTGTTTTATTCCAGATATGGGACCGTTTGCTAGCCAAATGTGTTTAATTCACATAATAAAGGTGTATCTAACCGAACGAATGCTGTGGAACTTGTGACTGATATCCAAATATAGCCTATATTGCATTGTGTTCAAGAAGCTTGAGAAAAATTGTAATATATAAATTTAATTAACACTTTCTCAAACAATGAGTCAGTTTGAAACAGTTATACTTGTTAGGATATATAATTGTAAATGTTACACGTTACATAACGTTAGTGTCCGTCATGTAATAGCTGTACAAGTAAAAGAACATATTATGACATTTTTATTATTGAGAGTTCTGAAAAACGTTGAAATGTTTAAGGAATTATCAAAATCGGACAATAAACAAAGACGATATAATCATTTGATTGTTATGGAACTGGAAAGCGTCATTATTTTGAGAACTATGACGTCATTCTTAATAAACATATATGAAATAGTTATACATATTATAGTTTACTGATATATAGGAAAGAAATGCACGGCAACTGTATGAAAATAAGTATGCCAAAGTGAAATAATGTATTATATGAAAAGTTAATGATTTTGTATTAAATTCGATGATGTTCTTTGCTTTAAAGGATAATTATCAATATGTCATACCTGTACGGTAATATATAACTATGCATGCAGTCATAGTTCTCGAAATGGCATCATCCATAGTGTTACAAGTTTTACATGTAAAGAGAAAGGAAGCAAAACCAGCAACACAAAAATATAAGTAACAAATTTATTTACAGAAAATGTTCACTTACAGAATACACAAATCCAGTTTTTCATTTATATCCAATTTTTGAATTAAGTCGAAATAAAATTATCCAATGTTTCTTTAATCCAAAACAGTAAGTGTCTCTTTAATCCAAAACAGTAATTGTCTCTTTGGTCCAAACAGTTAGTGTCTCTTTAATCCAAAAATGTAAGTGTCTCTTTGATCCAAACAGTAAGTGTCTCTTTAATCCAAAACAGTAATTGTCCTTTCAGTCCAAATTAATTTCCAATATTTCTGGTTTAGTCCAAATATCCAATTTCACTGTTATTATGAATGAGCGTAATATGTATTAAATCCTCTCACAGTTATATTTTCTAAAAGCATCCAAATCTAAATTAACTGTAATGAAGAGTACTGAAACTGGTCTGCTGAGTTGCTCCCAGAGTCTATTTATTAACTGTCATAGACTGTTCCTGAAGGAGTCCCCTCTAAAACCGTCCAATGAGAACAGTCCATCATAAATGAATTTGCATAAATAATTTGCATAAATGGTAAACATGTTTACATCTATTTTAATTTAGCTGTTCTTCAATTCAAAATCAATAATAAATATACAGCTTGATCTCATCATAATGTCTATGTTTACAACATATATAGGGTAACAATATACGTTTTAGAACAACCTTCAAATGATCATACCTTCTGTGTTTGTCGTCGGATTTAGATCTTTCGCCCTTGTCCAAGTTTTATTCAAAACTTGCAGTTATAAAGCCTGTTCGAATATAATTATGCACATACTCTTTAAGAAGATAGGGTGTTGTCAAATCGGGTATTACACGGGATCGACTGTAGAAAATGTTCTTAGGGTTTACGGTTAGAATGTATAACACACCATGATTATATACACAATACAGAACTGAACTCCGAGTACCGTTCTGTAGTGCCATCGCTGCGGGTTCAAATCCCACTGGGAGCTCGACTTGTGATAACGTGTCTACTCTTACGGACCCAGAAAAATGACGTAATACACCATTCAAACAAACAAACAAACAAACAAACAAATCTGTTGTGCCAGGTACGACAATATTATACAAACAATATAGAACTGTAACCCGGGTACCTTTTTGTAATGCCTGTTACGGCACTATTATACACACAACATGGAACTGTAACCCGGGTACCTTTATGTAGTGCCAGGTACGAAACTATTATACACAATATAGAACTCTAACCCGGGTACCTTTCTGTAGTGCCAGGTACGACAATATTATACACACGATATGGAAATGTAACCGGGTACCTTTATGTTGGGCCAGGTACGACAATATTATACACACAAAATGCACAATATAGAATTGTAACTCTGAGTACCTTTCTCCAGGTACGACAGTATCCAAATTTCAAAATATTCTATTAAACTATTGTATTTTCATACTTCCGAATGAGACGTTGTTGTGTTAAAAGAACGTATTTAAAACACATGTTTGCCACCGTCACCCCTCACGTGCTCTTGAAAACAACACAGCATCTGCACCATACGCTTCATAAAAAAGGTGTTTGAGTGAAGAGTCAAGAGGTACATGAACTGTTTTTTTTCTGTGGAAGAGAGACTTTGAAAGTGCAAAGTTTTTTTTCTGGAATTCGGGATAATTGTTAACAAATTAACTCTATAGCAGCAATGTGTAAAACGTAGACATCTGCTTTATTTCAAAGCATAGTTTACTGAGGTTTCTATTACCACGAGTGGAAGAAATAAATAAAAAGATTGCATTGGGAACGTTGCATTTTGATTGGTATTTGAAGAAGAGTGCATTTACCAGCACCGTGGGTTTACACTTATATCGAGGGAATAAATTAATATCCTTGAAAAAACCTGTTTTCAAATCTTATATACAGTTTATAAATTAATAAACAGGTCTTTGAAAGCTTGTTTTCAAATCCTTATAAATCCTATACATTTAACAAATCCTATACATTTTACAAATCCTATACATTTTACGAAATACTACTTGCTGATCTCCCAGTGGGTTTGAACCCGCAGTGCTGAGAGACGGGAACGTTTGAGCTCGCAGTGCTGAGAGACAGGAACGTTTGAGCCCGCAGCGCTGAGAGACGGGAACGTTTGAGCCCGCAGTGCTGAGAGACGGGAACGTCAGTGCTGAGAGACAGGAACGTTTGAGCCCGCAATACTGAGAGACGGGAACGTTTGAGCCCGCAGTGCTGAGAGACGGGAACGTTTGAGCCCGCCGTGCTGAGAGACAGGAACGTTTGCGCCCGCAGTGCTGAGAGACGGGAACGTTTGAACCCGCAGAACTGAGAGACGGGAATGTTTGAGCCCGCAGTGCTGAGAGGCGGGAACGGTTGAGCCCGCAGTGCTGAGAGACAGGAACGGTTGAGCCCGCAATACTGAGAGACGGGAACGTTTGAGCCCGCAGTGTTTGAAAATAGTGCATCAACCCCTTTAAAGTCAAAATATTAATGGCTTAGTAAATCGAGACATTGAATTAAATGCTCGATAAAAATGTCAAGATTGCCATGTGTCACTTTAAAGTAATTTGACATGTATGGATACCAAATTGACTAATACAAATGAATGACTTGAGATCTGCATCTGTTAACTGGGTAAACTTCAATCGTGAAATCTCGTCATTCGGAATTATGAAGAAGAGTACTAGATGTTGCGAATGGATAAGCCTCATTCAGACTCTTCAGATTTTGGCACGAAACTTACATTCATTCCAATTTTATACCCCTCGCATATGGCAGCTGCGTGATATCGAGGACATAAAGCCACGAAGCCGCGGGTAAATCCTTTACTTGATTGCTATTCCAGTCGGAGACATGCAGTAAAACGGAGGAGTTAGTAATAAGAACACATAACAATGCAATAAAACAAATGAACAAATGAATATAAATAAACATGATAAGTTGCAGTTTCTGTTGCTCATTGTTACTAGATGATAGCAATGGCAATTTGATGAGCGCTGAGCGGCACAATCGACATGGAATTCAGCCGACTGTATTGGTTTGGTTGGTTGGGGTTTTACGTCATTTTAGCACGTGTTATGCCGTATATGACTGTTGATTTTTTTGTGGTAGAGGCTTTTTTTTTTTATCTTGTGTTTTACGTCATTTTCAACACATGTAAGGTTATATATGACGGTCGATATTTTTTGTGGTGGAGACAGACCACCGACTCTTCCTGGGTAGAACCAGTGCTGTACACCTCCCGCCATCCGTAATGTGGTAGAGGCAGACCACACCATTTTTCCTGGGTATAACCAGTAATGTATACCTCCCGCCATCCGTAATATGGTAGAGGCAGACCACACCATTTTTCCCTGGGTATAACCAGTAATGTACACCTCCCGCCATCCGTAATATGGTAGAGGCAGACCACCCACTCTTCCTGGGTAGAACCAGTGCTGTATACCTCCCGCCATCCGTAATATGGTAGAGGCAGACCACACCATTTTTCCTGGGTATAACCAGTAATGTATACCTCCCGCCATCCGTAATATGGTAGAGGCAGACCACACCATTTTTCCTGGGTATAACCAGTAATGTATACCTCCCGCCATCCGTAGAAATCGGCGCTTTTTCAATTGACAAGTCGAGTCAATGTAACTGAAAACATAACATTAATGAAACCCATTAAAGCAGATTGTATGTGTAATACAGGCAGGGCACTATGTTTTTTAGAAATGGTACACCAATGACAGAGGACTCGGTAAAAAGAAAAAGAAAAAAATGATCCTACTTACTTACCCACTTAAGGCTTTTTGGGTCGGAGCACAGCAAACCAACAATGTTTTAAGGATAGCCTAGACGACGATTTAGCTTCACTGTCCTGTTTTAATGGGATGACATTAGGGTAAGTGTGAGGTTTGGTGCACCCTAGAACCGGTTTAAACCACCAGTGGCCTTTGTTGCCACTGACCGTTCCAAGGCGGTAGCCCTATTGTCAACCCTTTTTTGTTTGTGATGTCGTTTGCATTTTTTATTACTTTTGCCTTCTCGTTTGTCTGTTTGCGTGTTTGTTTTTGTGTTTTGTGGTTGACTGTCGTCCTTGAATGCTGCTTTCCCTGTCTGATATTTTTATCTTTCCCTTGTGTGTGCTGCATAACTCATTAATATTCATATGATGATTTAAGGCTATACAGTGCTACTTCCTTGTGCTGTGAAGTAGTCATTACTGAATTATATGTATATCTGCTAGCGATTTGAACCCTATAAGAATTAGTATTTATGATTTAACAACAACACAACCCTTTTCAGACTAAACAATTTTCATAAACAATAATTAAACCGATGGTAAATTGGGGTTCAATTGAATGTGTGTGCACATTAATATTTTAAAAGAAACTAAAGCACATTCTGATCGCTTTTATTTGTATACTGAACAAAAAAAGAAATTTCCGACTTTTTTGCTGGTATTTCCATAGGCCAGTTTTTGAGGGCGTATAAAAGCTTAAAACAGGGTTTTGATAAAACAATGTTTGATGTTTGTAAGCACACTTAAGTGAGAACTAAATATCCCATTAAACAGTTTTAAATTTGCCAAGCGATAATCTTTTATGGAATATACGGAAATGTTAAAGTGAGGTAAACAAATTGTTTTGTTTGGGGTTTTTTGCTATGGAAAATATACAGAATATTGTCCCGGACAAATTTTGGTAATTTTCATAGATTGAATTTGTTTTTGTGCCCACAATGCATGTTGTAAGAAAAAGGGGGCTATCTTTCTTGTGTACTGACCTTTTCAAAAACATTTTTGTTTGGACTATTGTTGGTGGTCTATCTAATTATTCTTAAAGCATCATTAATATTTTCCTGTTTTGCTGTCTAGACAATCAGCATCAACATCAGCGGAAGTTTCTTTTTTTGTTCAATATATTTGGATTGATACCAATCACACTTCCAGCTTGCCTCTAGTCCCTTTGTTAAAATCACAATATATGTGAAATACTCATCAATAAAAAAAATGTTTACTTTGAAAATAGTGTTATAGATCACGCAAACAACTGAACAGTCGGCGCTGCGTTATCTATAATTGATATATAAATCATATATGACTACAATTTAGTCTCCCGGGAGAAAATCTGCGCAGCGAATTGCTGGAATCTGACATTGTTCGATATTTGGTTGAGATTTCTTGCACGCATGAGCTCAAGATGAAGCAGTGGCACGTGATTTATGTACATGCAGTAGCACGTGATTTAAAAACAAGAATGAATTGAATTGAATTGAATGTTGTTTAACGGCTCATCAACACAGTATAGGTTATTTAGAGCCGCCCCAGAGAGAGGGGAAGGATACATAGGAATCCGGGAACCGTGTCCTACTCTTATTATCGAATAGATTCCTATGGTTCCGGAGGATAGACCGATACACGGGACCGCCCGATTTACGTCCCCATCCGACGGACCAAGGCTGTAGCAAATGATATACTACCTTCTGATTCGTTGAAAAAAGTATAGGGTCTATTAGGGCATATAGTCAGATTGTAAGGTAGATTATGATTGGATTAAATTACCTAAATTATAACAAATCCCTATAAAACATCAACATATTATATTTCCATCATAAAACATGTTGATTTAGGATATTTTGACTGAAATTTGCATTTTTATGGATACAATTGTACTGAGAGTATATTTGCAAAAAATCTGGGGGTGCCCATCTTCAGTGAAATATTAGAGACTGAAAGCATTACATTACCCCGAATTTGCTGGTCATTTATGAGTGTCTCTAAGACAGTTCTTTAAAAAAAGTTAGGTTTTATCATCCGTTCCGATAGAGGAATATGGTTGTAGGCCAAAAGGCTATAATGGAGGCATATGGGAAATGCAATAGTGTATATATAACCATAAGCAGTAGCATGTGATTTGTGAACATGGCAGAAGCACGTGATTTGTGAACATGGCAGAAGCACGTAATTTATAACAAGACAGTAGCGCGTGATTTATACACAAGGCAATAGTGCGTGATTTATGGACAAGGCCTCGGCACGTGATTTATAAACAAGGCAGTAGCAAGTGCTTTATGAACTAGACAGTAGCACGTGATTTATGAACAAGGCAATAACACGTGGTATATGAACGTGCTATATGAACAAGGCAGTAGTGGATACCGACACGTGCACGTCGTGGGGAAGGCACGTCAAGACTGATTGGGACCGACTATCCCAGTCAGTGCTGATGACCAAGATCGGTGTCGTCTCCGTTGTCCCGCCCGCCATGGAACATCGCCAGGAACAACCATCGAGGTGAAGAAGTTAGCTGAGCGTCGACAGTCTGTATGTGGAACCCCCCGAATGTTTGGTGTGGCATATATGGGCTATGTATATATTGAATGTGTGGTCGACGACTCAGCAGCTTAACGGATCCAACGTGGGGAAAGCCTGGCGAGGTACATGGAACAACGGAGTCAGCAACCTGCGTGCCTATAGAACTTTAGGCCTCCGGGGACGCAGGTTGCAGAGGCGGAGTGGCCCAAAGACAGGACCCCGGCCCAGTAGCGGATGTAGGCAACAACACCACCTACCGGATGTAGGCCAGCACCACTCCAGACAGCACATCACCGCCGCAGCGAAACCACATAGAGCGAGAGCGACAACCATCAACACATCAACAATAGAACCGACGCAGACATCACATCACACAGATACAACCTACACACCACAACGATGAAAAGTGCAGACATAATGCCGGGTCAACGTGGGATTCTTCACGGGGGCCCATATGGTAGAGGCACTCTAATCCTTAGAACAACAACCAAGGCAGTAGTATGTGAGGAAAAAAATCCAGCTGTTACCTTCACCGCGTGCACGTCGCTGCCTGGGCACTGCCGGAGTTCAGGATGCCGAGAACTTGAAAGAGGATGTGTGCGGCGCAGGGGTCATAATGTGATGAGATGAGTGAGTGTGATGAGTGTGGCCCTCAAGGGGATCATTTTCCAGTAGCGGATGTAGCCTGCACCACATAGGCGTCGTCCGGGCACCCCATCTCCCCACTTCACCGCCGCAGCGAAAACTACAGAGCGAAAGCGACAACTACCAACATACGATCAACAGAGACGACTACACAGCACCACAGCAGTACTAGATCAACCAACACACTCATCTAGAAAAGTCCAGACTCTATTGTGCCCATCTCGGTGAACCGTGAGGATCATTGAGTATGTTGGTGGACGGACTATAATCCTTAGAACAACGACACTTCCTATCCTTAAGAATCGACACTTCCTCACAAGTCGAGCTCCCATTGCGATTCGAACCTGCAATGCATGCGGGAAGTTTTACAACGCAACGTCTTAACCCCTCAGCCACAGAGACGCTATTTAGAAGTGAGGAATGGTAAGATCTTCGGGTTTAGTAATCCATGGATCGTGCGGTCTGTTCCAGCCAGGACTGTATTTGGATTAATTATCGAAATTATTAAAAGGGCTAGTCTTTCGAATGAGACTTAAAGGGTATATGCACAGGTGGCCTGAGGTGGGGAACATCTAAAACAATGTCAGGTAGCAGGAACATATGGCACTTAAGTAGTACATAACACGAGGTTCCTCGTAGAAAAAACAATGCTCGTGTGCGTTTATGGATATGCACGAGAAATATAATCCAACTGGATACTAAAACCAGACGAAAATGTAACTATCTATTTTTGTGCACACACATTTCAGACAAACTATAGTTATACTTTCGTAATAGAAAGAATCTGGTTATACACCACTGTTTCAATCATTTTCCCACGTAATAATAATATGTTCCATTAGATAGTAAATTATATATAATAATTAATACACGTGTTTTTAATCGTGCATTTTGAATTAATGTTTCTTCCTCTGACTTATGTATCCCTCCCTCTCCAAAATAGAAAATCCATCAAAATGCAACATGGAATACAGATATTAATGTTTTATCTGCCATTTTTTCTTTCAACCATGTGTAATCAGTGTAGTTTGTAATTAGGGTTATGTTCTTTGGCAAATATAATTAATACACCACGTGCAGTTGATTGACATCACCATTAAAAGAGGATTGTCCCTCGAGTCTTTCATCTCATACAGTAAACATGGAGGTGATGGGAAAAACACAACCAGGCGCTACTGCTATAAGAAGTGTATATATTGATTTTTCTCAAGATACCGATATTTTGGGACTACTTTTTTCACGCATTATGACTTGGTATTTAGTGCGTACTTAACCGCGTTCGGAATTCATTACAACTCTTTATCCTGCGTTAAATCAAAAAAATATATATAGTACGGATGGGGTTCGAAACAAATGGTAATAAAAACAAAATAGTTTTAGTACGGATGGGGTTCGAACCCATGCGGACATTCGTCCATTGGAACTTAAGTCCAACGCCTTAACCACTCGGCCACCGTACTGTGTGTAACGCATACTATCGACAATACGTATAATATACATGCTCGATAAAACGATAATAACGATATTTTTGTAATTCGTATGCAGTATTTTAAAACGGAGCTTAACAACTTTTTACCCTAAAACAAATGGTAATAGACGTGCAAAAAAAATATAGTACGGATGGGGTTCGAACCCATGCGGACATTCGTCCATTGGAACTTAAGTCCAACGCCTTAACCACTCGGCCACCGTACTGCGTAGCAATTGTCGATCAAAGTAACACTACACATCTATGAACCTGCGTACATAACACTGCACGCATTTGATTAATTAACCCGTTATTTGGTGTCAGGGTTAATAATATCATCGCTTTATTATGACAGTCTAATTCATCAACTCCCCATTCTATGTATGTATTAACAGTACACCTTTTTACGCTAGTTTTAAATGCCTTTTTTTTTTAAAAAAAAGAAAGAGTACTTAGTTTCCATCTCACTTATCCTGTCTATCACACTTAATCTCACTAATCTGCGCAGACGCGCATAGTCACTGTGTCCTTGCAACAACAACAACACGTATTCGAAGAAAGAAAGAAAGAAAGAAAGAAAAGAAAGAAAGAAAGAAAGAAAGAAAGAAAGAAAGAAAGAAAAAAGAAAGAAAGGAAAAGAAAAGAAAGAAAGAAAGAAAGAAAGAAAGAAAGAAAGAAAAAAGAAAGAAAGGAAAGGAAAAGAAAGAAAGAAAGAAAGAAAGAAAGAAAAAAAGAAAGAAAGAAAGAAAGAAAGAAAGAAAGAAAGAAAGAAAGAAAGAAAGAAAGAAAAGAAAGAAAGAACAGAAAGGTGAAGGCTACAATTCCTGTATGACTTTATAACAACTTTTATAACATACACAAAAAGCAACATCTCTGACAACTGTACAGTTTTCTTGAGACTTATTATAGTACGGATGGGGTTCGAACCCATGCGGACATTCGTCCATTGGAACTTAAGTCCAACGCCTTAACCACTCGGCCACCGTACTGTATGTAACGCATACTATCGACAATACGTATAATATACATACTCGAAAAAGCGATAATAACGACCTTTTTGTAATTCGTATGCAGTACTTTAAAACTGCTCTTAAGAATGTTTTACCCTAAAACAAATGGTAATAAACCTACAAAAAAAATATAGTACGGATGGGGTTCGAACCCATGCGGACATTCGTCCATTGGAACTTAAGTCCAACGCCTTAACCACTCGGCCACCGTACTGTATGTAACGCATACTAGCGACAATACGTATAATATACATACTCGAAAAAGCGATAATAACGATCCTTTTGTAATTCGTATGCAGCTTTAAAACTGCTCTTTAAGCTGTACAGTCCCTATTTTAACTGGTAATAACTCATGAATATGAATGAGTCACGTGTGAAGTAGTTTCAAATCGACGAACACCCCAAAAGTCGGTATATAAGGAGAAATCGATACGTACAATTTCGCGGGCTCATATACTAGCTTAACATTTATAATAGAACTAACCCAGTCTGGAATGATTAATACAGTAATATAAGCACCGGCACAGATACTTATAAGTATGCAGGTGGTGATATATGCAGTAATAGGTGTAAATATGTGTAAATAATAATATACACCACCATATATTAAATACCAACTAGAAATCAAGTAAGACATGTCAATGATAAGAAGATAGTGTAAAATAGCAGTTAACATTAAGTATTTAACTATATGTGTATGTAATTACTATATGTAAAAGAACAACCTCTTATAAAACACGAGATGGCAGACAAAGAGGTACGTATACAAAACCTTAACCAACAAGTACCATCTACACCTATAAGAGATTGACCAAACCATCTTGTTTCTGTAAATAAAACCATGTTAAACTGTTTTATAAATGTATATGTACCAATAAAGGCTATATGCCCAAACCCAAAATGTAAATAATGATCTAAAAATGAGGCCGTTTTATGTTACAAAAAAATCAGCAAAAGGTATGGTCAATCAATAATAGGTTAGAATCTCACTAATATGTCAGTATAATGCGCCTAGATGTCTTGAAGAGGGAGCCCGGACCTGCAACGCCAACCTACCTACGTTAGCGCGGTCTACGGCCCAGGGGCACAAGTTGTCACAAACCTCAAGTGGGTGGCACAAGTGCACCTGGGCACCTTCAAGAAGCATCAAACAATCAACGCATTCGAGATTCAACCTACAAGACATCACCCAGGGAAGCCCCCTCTGGTGAGGCTCCTAGCCTCGCCCTAGTCGATCCAAACTGACCACGTCCAGACTCTATTCAAGCCTCGTGCCCAGAGGCACAATAACCCATAATACATCCATATACACCTGTGATACGCAACTGCTGACCTTGAAGTGCCCAACAAACCCCATAACAATGACCCTTTAAAAAGAGATATTCGGTACCTTGTCAGTACGCGCATACAACAACAATGCCCCAAAAAACCCAAACCAGGGGCCGTGACTCCATAAAAGAGGGTTATGGTCACCTGGTATTAATATAAAATACGGTACCATGCCAGGCAACAAGCAGGGCAGTACGCGTATCCCACATTCAACCTTGAAGTGCCCAACAAACCCCATAACAATGACCCTTTAAAAGAGATACTAGTATGCGGTACCTTGTCAGTACGCGCATACCAGGGGCCGTAGCTCCATAAAAGAGGGTTATGGTCACCTGATATTAATATAAAATACGGTACCATGCCAGGCAACAAGCAGGGCAGTACGCGTATCCCACATCGCCCCACGGTCCGTCACTCTAGGACAAACCAATTATAACAAGTAATGCAGTTGCGTACCAAAACACAAAGTAAAATCAAAAACAGTCTAAAAAACCACCAAACACCAGCATAATCATAGCATGCGAAATTAGGTTAAATTAACCGCCAGTGCTATGATTATATATTTGGCAGACAATTCAGACACTTTGGTCGACTCTGAGGCGGAGTCTTTCAATTCAAAATTCAAAAATAAAACCTTTTTTAGTCCAAACATAATGCCGAGTCAACGGGGGATTCTTCACGGGGGCTCATATGGTAGAGGGACTATAAACCTTAGAATGAAACAAAAAAAAAATACAATTTCGCATTTTTATTTAGCCTCCGTACAAGTAACATCGATAAATATATGGCTCCAGAATATGTGATAAAAAAATAGTTGCTCTGATCGGGATTTGAACCTCAGCCTTGCACTTGTAAGATTTGAATGATGTACGCTGAACCTCTAGACCACTGCTATTTATTGGTATTTTGTAGCATTTTTAACACTAAATAGGCATTACGTAATAACAAGAGCGCGCACACAAACTCATCAAGCGCTAAATAACAAGTCGAGATATGGTTGATTTGAGGCGAAGTATTAGTTTCATATTGATACGATACAGTATTACACCAGGCAATGTTAACTTACACGTGCGACAATATGGACTGCATATTTATTGATCCATCTTTAGTTGCGTTCAAATATGTTAAGTTATTTTGCCTCATAATATATGGTAGTTAGTATACTATTTTCAAGTAGCGTTGTAGTTCAGTGGATACAGCACCGGACTTGAAATCAGAAGGTCGTGCGTTCGAGCCCCGAAAGAAGCTAACTTTTTTTTCTGTAAAAATTACTGATACCTGTGTATAGGTACGATGTGCACTGGTCGATGTATATACAGTAAATGATTTCTTGCGCTATATTTGCTCGCTTAAATACCCGATTTCGACATGAGCTGGTGAACATGAAGTTACAAATAAAGACACTCCTACAAAGAAGAAATCGATTGATATAGGGACTCTGTAGCTTTAAGAATGTTTTACCCTGAAACAAAATAATGGTAATAAACGTACAAATTTTTTTTAGTACGGATGGGGTTCGAACCCATGCGGACATTCGTCCATTGGAACTTAAGTCCAACGCCTTAACCACTCGGCCACCGTACTGTATGTAACGCATACTATCGACAATACATATAATATACATACTCGAAAAAACGATAATAACGATATTTTTGTAATTCGTATGCAGTATTTTAAAACCGCTCTTAAAGCTGTACAGTCCCTATTTTAACTGGTAATTACTCATGAATATGAATGAGTCACGTGTGAAGTAGTTTCAAATCGACGAACACCCCAAAAGTCGGTATATAAGGAGAAATCGATACGTAAAATTTCACATTTTTATTTAGCCTCCGTACAAGTAACATCGATAAATATAAGGCTCCAGAATATATGTGATAAAAAAATAGTTTCCCGGAACGGGCTTTGAACCACAGCCTTGCACTTGTTTAGATTTGAAAGATGTACGCTGAACCTCTAGACCACTGCTATTTATTGGTATTTTGTAGCATTTTTAACACTAAATAGGCCTTACGTAATAACAAGAGCGCGCACACAAACTCAACAAGCGCTAAATAACAAGTCGAGATATGGTTGATTTGAGTCGAAGTATTAGTTTCATATTGATAAGATATAGTATTACACCAGGCAATGTTAATTTACACGTGCGGCAATATGGACTGCATATTTATTGTTGTTATTTTGCCTCATAATATATGTTAGTTAGTATAATATTTTCTCAAGTAGCGTTGTAGTTCAGTGGATACAGCACCGGACTTGAAATCAGAAGGTCGTGTGTTCGAGCCCCGAAAGAAGCTAACCTATTTTTTTTCTGTAAAAATTACTGTTACTTGTGTACGATGTGCACTGGTCGATGTATATACAGTAAATGATTTCCTGCGCGTGTGTGTGTGTGTGTAGTTCTAAGGTTTATAGTCCGTCCGCCAACGAATTGAATTTAATTGAATTGGATTTTATAGTCGCACCTAGAGCTAAGGTCATATGGCGACTTTCCAGCTTCCATTGGTGGAGGAAGACCCCATGTGCCCCTCCGGGCAATTTTCGTGCACGGGCGGGCACCTGGGTAGAACCACCGGACGTTCCGCAAGCCAGCTGGATAGCTTCCTCACATAAAGATTCTTAGGCCCCTGAGGGATCGAACCTACAGCGGTGAGGGGCAAGTGATTTCAAGTCAGAGACGTTAACCACTCGGCCACGGACGCCCCCGGTCCGCCAACGAACACGTCAAGATATACCTGACGCGATGGGCACAATAGAGTCTGGACTTAATGATTTCCTGCGCTACATTTGCTCGCTTAAATACCCGATTTCGACATGAGCTGGTGAACATGAAGTTACAAATAAAGACACGCCTGCTAAGAAGAAATCGATTGATATAGGGACTCTGTAGCTTTAAGAATGTTTTACCCTGAAACAAAATAATGGTAATAAACGTGCAAAAAAAATATAGTACGGATGGGGTTCGAACCCATGCGGACATTCGTCCATTGGAACTTAAGTCCAACGCCTTAACCACTCGGCCACCGTACTGCGTAGCAATTGTCTATCAAAGTAACACTATACATCTATGAACCTGCGTACATAACACTGCACGCATTTGATTAATTAACCCGTTATTTGGTGTCAGGGTTAATAATATCATCGCTTTATTATGACAGTCTAATTCATCAACTCCCCATTCTATGTATGTATTAACAGTACACATTTTTACGCTAGTTTTAAATGCCTTTTTTTTTAAAAAAAGAAAGAGTACTAAGTTTCCATCTCACTTATCCTGTCTATCACACTTAATCTCACTAATCTGAGCAGACGCGCATAGTCACTGTGTCCTTGCAACAACAACAACACGTATTCGAAGAAAGAAAGAAAGAAAGAAAGAAAGAAAGAAAGAAAAGAAAGAAAGAAAGAAATAAAAAAGAAAGAAAGAAAAGAAAAGAAAGAAAGAAAGAAAGAAAGAAAGAAAGAAAAAAGAAAGAAAGGAAAGGAAAAGAAAGAAAGAAAGAAAGAAAGAAAAAAAGAAAGAAAAAAAGAAAGAAAGAAAGAAAGAAAGAAAGAAAGAAAGAAAGAAAGAAAAGAAAGAAAGAACAGAAAGGTGAAGGCTACAATTCCTGTATGACTTTATAACAACTTTTATAACATACACAAAAAGCAACATCTCTGACAACTGTACAGTTTTCTTGAGACTTATTATAGTACGGATGGGGTTCGAACCCATGCGGACATTCGTCCATTGGAACTTAAGTCCAACGCCTTAACCACTCGGCCACCGTACTGTATGTAACGCATACTATCGACAATACGTATAATATACATACTCGAAAAAGCGATAATAACGACCTTTTTGTAATTCGTATGCAGTACTTTAAAACTGCTCTTAAGAATGTTTTACCCTAAAACAAATGGTAATAAACCTACAAAAAAAATATAGTACGGATGGGGTTCGAACCCATGCGGACATTCGTCCATTGGAACTTAAGTCCAACGCCTTAACCACTCGGCCACCGTACTGTATGTAACGCATTCTAGCGACAATACGTATAATATACATACTCGAAAAAGCGATAATAACGATCCTTTTGTAATTCGTATGCAGCTTTAAAACTGCTCTTTAAGCTGTACAGTCCCTATTTTAACTGGTAATAACTCATGAATATGAATGAGTCACGTGTGAAGTAGTTTCAAATCGACGAACACCCCAAAAGTCGGTATATAAGGAGAAATCGATACGTAAAATTTCGCATTTTTATTTAGCCTCCGTACAAGTAACATCGATAAATATATGGCTCCAGAATATGTGATAAAAAAATAGTTACTCTGATCGGGATTTGAACCTCAGCCTTGCACTTGTAAGATTTGAATGATGTACGCTGAACCTCTAGACCACTGCTATTTATTGGTATTTTGTAGCATTTTTAACACTAAATAGGCATTACGTAATAACAAGAGCGCGCACACAAACTCATCAAGCGCTAAATAACAAGTCGAGATATGGTTGATTTGAGGCGAAGTATTAGTTTCATATTGATACGATACAGTATTACACCAGGCAATGTTAACTTACACGTGCGACAATATGGACTGCATATTTATTGATCCATCTTTAGTTGCGTTCAAATATGTTAAGTTATTTTGCCTCATAATATATGGTAGTTAGTATACTATTTTCAAGTAGCGTTGTAGTTCAGTGGATACAGCACCGGACTTGAAATCAGAAGGTCGTGCGTTCGAGCCCCGAAAGAAGCTAACTTTTTTTTCTGTAAAAATTACTGATACCTGTGTATAGGTACGATGTGCACTGGTCGATGTATATACAGTAAATGATTTCTTGCGCTATATTTGCTCGCTTAAATACCCGATTTCGACATGAGCTGGTGAACATGAAGTTACAAATAAAGACACTCCTACAAAGAAGAAATCGATTGATATAGGGACTCTGTAGCTTTAAGAATGTTTTACCCTGAAACAAAATAATGGTAATAAACGTACAATTTTTTTTTAGTACGGATGGGGTTCGAACCCATGCGGACATTCGTCCATTGGAACTTAAGTCCAACGCCTTAACCACTCGGCCACCGTACTGTATGTAACGCATACTTTCGACAATACATATAATATACATACTCGAAAAAACGATAATAACGATCTTTTTGTAATTCGTATGCAGTATTTTAAAACCGCTCTTAAAGCTGTACAGTCCCTATTTTAACTGGTAATTACTCATGAATATGAATGAGTCACGTGTGAAGTAGTTTCAAATCGACGAACACCCCAAAAGTCGGTATATAAGGAGAAATCGATACGTAAAATTTCACATTTTTATTTAGCCACCGTACAAGTAACATCGATAAATATAAGGCTCCAGAATATATGTGATAAAAAAATAGTTTCCCGGAACGGGCTTTGAACCACAGCCTTGCACTTGTTTAGATTTGAAAGATGTACGCTGAACCTCTAGACCACTGCTATTTATTGGTATTTTGTAGCATTTTTAACACTAAATAGGCCTTACGTAATAACAAGAGCGCGCACACAAACTCAACAAGCGCTAAATAACAAGTCGAGATATGGTTGATTTGAGTCGAAGTATTAGTTTCATATTGATAAGATATAGTATTACACCAGGCAATGTTAATTTACACGTGCGGCAATATGGACTGCATATTTATTGTTGTTATTTTGACTCATAATATATGTTAGTTAGTATAATATTTTCTCAAGTAGCGTTGTAGTTCAGTGGATACAGCACCGGACTTGAAATCAGAAGGTCGTGTGTTCGAGCCCCGAAAGAAGCTAACCTATTTTTTTTCTGTAAAAATTACTGTTACTTGTGTACGATGTGCACTGGTCGATGTATATACAGTAAATGATTTCCTGCGCGTGTGTGTGTGTGTGTAGTTCTAAGGTTTATAGTCCGTCCGCCAACGAATTGAATTTAATTGAATTGGATTTTATAGTCGCACCAACAGCTAAGGTCATATGGCGACTTTCCAGCTTCCATTGGTGGAGGAAGACCCCATGTGCCCCTCCGGGCAATTTTCGTGCACGGGCGGGCACCTGGGTAGAACCACCGGACGTTCCGCAAGCCAGCTGGATAGCTTCCTCACATAAAGATTCTTAGGCCCCTGAGGGATCGAACCTACAGCGGTGAGGGGCAAGTGATTTCAAGTCAGAGACGTTAACCACTCGGCCACGGACGCCCCCGGTCCGCCAACGAACACGTCAAGATATACCTGACGCGATGGGCACAATAGAGTCTGGACTTAATGATTTCCTGCGCTACATTTGCTCGCTTAAATACCCGATTTCGACATGAGCTGGTGAACATGAAGTTACAAATAAAGACACGCCTGCTAAGAAGAAATCGATTGATATAGGGACTCTGTAGCTTTAAGAATGTTTTACCCTGAAACAAAATAATGGTAATAAACGTACAAAAAAAATATAGTACGGATGGGGTTCGAACCCATGCGGACATTCGTCCATTGGAACTTAAGTCCAACGCCTTAACCACTCGGCCACCGTACTGCGTATCAATTGTATCAAAGTAACACTACACATCGTGGTCTCTTTGAACCTGCGTACATAACACTGCAAGCATTTGATTAATTAACCCATTATTTGGTGTCAGGGTTAATTATGACGTTTAATTCATCAACTCACATACTATGTCTGCATGAACAGCATACATTTTTACGCTAGTTTTAAATGCGGTTGTTTTTTTTTTTAAAAAGAGTACTAAGTTTCCATCTCACTTATCCTGTCTATCACACTTAATCTCACTAATTTGCGCAGACGCGCATAGTCACTGTGTCCTTGCAACAACAAGTATTCGAAGGAAGAAAGAAAGAAAGGAAGAAAGAAAGAAAGAAAAGAAAGAAAGAAAGAAGAAAGAAAGAAAGAAAGAAGAAAAGAAAGAAAGAAAGAAAGAAAGAAAGAAAGAAAAGAAAGAAAGAAAGAAAGAAAGAAAGAAAGAAAGGTGAAGGCTACATTTCCTGTATGACTTTATAACAACTTTTATAACATACACAAAAGGCAACATCTCTGCCCACTGTACATTTTTCTTGAGACTTTTTATAGTACGGATGGGGTTCGAACCCATGCGGACATTCGTCCATTGGAACTTAAGTCCAACGCCTTAACCGCTCTGCCACCGTACTGTATACATTGCATATCATATATACATATAATATACATAATCGAAAAATTTCATTCACCATATTTTGTCTTGATGTAAATAGAGGATGAAACCTGACAAGTTCATTCCTGTTAGGCGCCATATAACCTTTCATGTGTTGGTTCGCCTTAAAACCCAATTCAGTGTTTGGGTTGTAATTCGGGTGCAGTACTTTAAAACCTCTCTTTACCCTACAGAAACTGCTAACTAAAGTAAAAGAAAAAATATAGTACGGATGGGGTTCAAACCCAGGCGTATATTCGTCCATCCAACGCCTTAACCACTCGGCCACCGTACTGTATATAATACATACATATACTGAGCAAAATAAATTAAGCATATTAAATGCATGTCAATTACAGAGCTGTGTATGTTCGGGTCAATGACAAAGTGACATATATATATATATATGACCAATTATAGTACTACAAAGTTATTTGTTAAAGACAAAAAAAGCCGATGATAAAAAAATAAAGCAAACATACTTTTATAGGTTAGGCCAAATAAAATTACACCTGTGTTTACTGTAACATTGCTGAAAAAAATAGGGTAGGTAGGTAGGTAGGCATTTTATTTTTATTTATTTTTTTATTTTATTTTTTGGCGAAGTTACATTTAAGGTGGCGATGAGCTTTGATGAATGGGAAAATGTGGTATTTTAAAAACTACAGTAGACAATCACTTGCAATTATTGCAAAGGGGTAAAACAGTTAAATTTATTTTTCGCAAACAGGACAATGAGCACATGAGTCGGCCATGATCGCGTGAACATAATTATTTTTACCAAAAAAAAAAAAGGAGTCGTGGGTGGGGGGGGAGGGGGGGGGGGGGGGGGAGGGGGGTCTGTCGGGTCACAGTAAACTCAGGTATAATTTTATTTAGCCTTATCGAAAATCGTTCGCATTTCAATGAAACGGGAGATAATTTTAAAATTACGAAATTTTGAATGTTTTTGTTTGAGAATAACAGTTAGTGTCGATACATTAACATTACATTTGTTCAAAGCAATACGTTTGTATATTGAAATACTCGTAAGTTGTTTGTAATACATGGGAGGTAAATCTTTTTTTGAAAATCACATCCTTACCAAGCATTTCTAATATCTTCAAACAAGTATCGTTTAATCTATGACCCTAAATGGTCGTGCTAAACTTTTTTCAGTATATAATATACTTACTCGAAAAGTGACAAGAAAGATTGTTTGGGTCGTAATTCTTATGCAGAACTTTATAACGGTTTTTACAACGTTTACCCTAAGATAACTGCTGATTAAACTGTGAAAGAAACAACTATAGTACGGACGGGGTTCGAACCCATGCGGACATTCGTCCATTGGAACTTAAGCCCAACGCCATACCCGCCGTACTGTGTGTGTATCACATAAACAACAAAGTGGAAATTAAGATCGTAGTCATCAGCGTATAATAATCAATGGAAATCTAAAAATACCGCTATTGCTATGTTATCAAGAATCTAGTCATATTTCTTGATGTCACACACAACCATTGATGCCCCGTGTGGTTCCTGGGGGCCCCCGTTTGGTCACGGGGCAAAGAATAGGTCCACTGCAGATCCCTTTGGAGGGGCAGGCAGAGGGGTAGAATCCCCCCAAATTCATGTTCATTTTATCACTTTCTGTTCATGTTCATTAAGAGGGCTGGCGTGGCGCAGTCGGTAGCGCGGCGGAGGCCCCGGGTTCAATCCTCCGTGGTGCCACTGAGTTCCATCGGTGTGTTCTTGGGCAAGACACTTTCCCTTAGCCTCGTCCGTCGGATGGGGACGTAAACCGGGCGGTCCCGAGCACCGGGCGGTCTCCGAGCACGTTAAAGATCCATAGGAATCTATTCGATAATAAGAGTAGGGCAGGTTCCCGGATTCCTATGTATCCTTCCCCTCTCTCTGGAGCGGCTCTAAATAACCTATACTGTGTCGATGAGCCGTTAAACAACATTCAATTCAATTCATGTTCATTAAAGGTCTTCATCATGATCCCTGCATTGTTTCAGGAGCTATCTCGCTCGCATCAAAAGAGCAGTGACAGAAAAACAATAACGTTTCTCCAGCGTATATTCTACGATATAATTTGCAGCAACTCTGCAGTTCAGGGTGAGAAGGTTCTAGGCCCATTTTCCATATTTTATCTCGATGTACATGGAAGATGAGCCTAGCATGTTCATGCCTGTTAGGCGCCATATAACCTTTTCATGTGTTGGTTCGCCTTAAAACCCCAATTCAATTAAAAAAACACAACCATTGATTTCCCCATAGACTTATATTACATTAGGGCCCTTAGGGCTACTCTGCTCTCCCTATATCTCCCTATATCTCTTAGACATATATGACGTCCCTTGCCTGAAATTAGATTATTGTTATTAAGGTAGAGTTTTTGGATATCATGGTACAAGGAATCAAAACTGGGGGTGGGGAGTGCGGAGTAGTTTTCTGTGTATCAAATTGTACCGTACGCTTTTTTTTTTTGGTGTTTTATGTCATTTTCAACATAATTATGTAAGGTTATATATGACGATTCTTTTTTATGGTGGAGGCGGACAAACCAATTTTTCCTGGGTAGAACAAGTACTGTACACCTCCCGCAATCCGTAAGAATTGGCACTTCCTCACGTACAAGTCGAGCTCCCAATGGGATTCAAACCCGAAGCGGTGAGAGGCGAGAAGGTTTACAACTCAACGTCGTCAACGGAGTCAATGTACCGTACGCAGATTTTTTTAATGTACCGTATGTACTTTTCTGTACTACCATGTACGACACATAACCCATTTGGGATACAAGTTAATATGCAATTTCTTTTTAGGCTTCAGAGTTCGTGTATGCAGTTTAATATGTACAGATGGCCCGGCCCTATCACGGAACTACTTTATACACACTTATGGAGTTACGCGGTACTATACATTGTCGTTATTATTTGATTGTTACAATAATACAGAGTTTTATTACAATCAAGGGGAAATAAAATGCAGAAACGTAATTGCAAAATTGCGAACTACGTTATCTTCAAAGTCTTAGTATTATTAGATTAATCTCTTAAGCCGATATGGCATAATTCATTTTAGTAAATTCGTCTGAAATTCCGCGCCAAAATGGCGTTGCAAGAACATTATCTGCCAACGTTCTCTATGCTTGTATTTTCCCTCCGTTAATGTCCTAAAACTAAACATTTGTAACGAAATCACTATAAACAAAATTTGCCGTTAGCTAAATCAGAATCTTACTTCAAAGAGCCAAAGTCGTAAAAAAGCTAAATAAATTACCCAAGGTTCTTTTAAGTTTCCGGTCATGAATTCTAACTGTAGTAATTTCTCTTTGAAGACCTGCAGCTATTTTGAAATAATTTAAGTCGTTATAATTCTGTATATATTAGATGAATACTGCGATAGTGCTTCTGTGGATCATTTCCGCGATACTTACAGGGAAGAAACATAATGTAGGTCGTCATTGATGTTACATACTTTCTTTGTATTACTACTCCGAATCGGGAGGGCACGGTTTCGAGACTTACTTTCGTCGGTGTGTTCTTGGGCAAGACACTTTCCCTTAGCCTCGTCCGTCGGATGGAGACGTAAACCGGGCGGTCCCGTGTATCGGTCTATCCTCCGAGCACGTTAAAGAACCATAGGAATCTATTCGATAATAAGAGTAGGGCACGGTTCCCGGATTCCTATGTATCCTTCCCCTCTCTCTGGGTCGGCTCTAAATAACCTATACTGTGTTGATGAGCCGTTAAACAGCATTCAATTCAATTCAATTCATTGATGTTACATACTTTCTTCGCATTACTACTCCGAATCGGGAGGCCACAGTTTCGAGACTCACTTTCGCGGCACTTGTGTTTGGTTTCTTCGGCGTGTCATTAGCCAATACAATTCCCCTAGCCTTGTCCCTCGGATGTGAATATAAACCGGATTGTTCTTTGTATCCAAACGTATCCTCCTAGCACGTTAAGGAAGCACGGGCATGGTTCCCGGATTCCTATGTATCCATCCGATCGCTTCGGGGTGGCTCCAAATAACCCAATATAATTGCGTTTATGAGCCGTTTTACAACAATTCAAGATTCAGTTCATTACTTCTAGAAATGGTGAGGCTTATGCACAAACCCGGATTGAACCTCAGTCCCATTTGATCAAAAGAGGTAAACTCTTTATAGACTTCCCTTTGGATGTTTAGAAAATATGTAACAATCTTAAATTTTGACTTAAGTAATATTTTCTACTTGAATGTAGCAACACAGCCAAACAATTGCTATTTTTGAGAGTTCTGAAAAACTTGGAAAAGGGTGAAAGAATTATCAAAATCGGATGATATGATCATTTGAAGATTCTATTGCAACGGATATGGAAGCCGCCATTTTGAGAGCTATGATATCACAGTTCTAAATAACCATATATGGAATATTTATAAATATGAATATTTATTGATTTATAGGAAAATTGCAGCAACTGTATGAAACATATGTATACTTAATGACAACACTGTTTTATATGACAAGTAAAGGATTTTGCATTCATTTGAAGAGATTTTATTTGCTTTAAATGATATTTATAAATATTCCATACATGGTCATTTGGAACTATGACGTGATAGTTCTAAAAATGGCAGCTCCCATATTCGTTTTAGAACAACCCTCTAATGATCATATCTTTTTTGTTTATCGTCCGATTTTGATATTACTTTCACCTTTTCCCAAGTGTTTCAGAACTCTCAATAATAGAGCTTGTTTGGTTGTGTCGCTACATTCCCTTTAAGGTGCTTTAAGGTGCTTTATGAATATGGGCCTTGAAGCTCAACCGGGAACCATGAGGTCAACTTGATAATACTATGCTGAAGAAACTTTGTTTGTTTGAATGATGTTTTACGCCATTTTTAGCATATGTTAGGCATATATGAAGGTCGATTATTTTGTGGTAGGGGCAGACCACTTCAGTTGTCCTCGGTAGAACCAATCTCCACGCAGAGTTATCGTTCCTTGCAATCAAATGAGGAACGAGTGTACACTGGGTAGAGATTGGGGTAGAACCAGTACTGTATAGAGTATGCATTCCTCCATCCGTAAGAATCGACACTTTCTCACTTGAACATACCTAACTATGACGAAATAAAGGTAAAATCAACATTGTGCACCATGATTTTTGTGAACTTTAGCCATTTTCTATCACAAATTCAAAATTAATGGCGGTTACTTTCAGATTGATTAAGCTTGTGGACACATTGCGGTGCATTAGGTACTGCGTCTCTTACATGCTCCTGTTGGGACATACTTGATGACGCATTTCTACAAGGTCTTAAGGGAGAAAACAGTGGTCTAACTCAACATAACGGATTTCCATGAATAAAAAGAAACATTATTTATCAACTTCTTATTTAATTGTTGCTATTAGCTTTTACCAGGAACATGTCATGTCAATCAAACTTTGCTGTTAGCACCGCATTATTGAGGTCTAAAATTTAAATTCACCATAGATTGTGAATGAAATTGATTTAAACGGACAATGTCCGTAACTTTTAGCCTATGAAAAACAAAGTAATTACGTTGACAAACATAACACTACCATTATTGAATATTTACTAAATAAAACCAAGAATGTTTGACGGAACTCAATAGCGGTACAAAAAACAAAGAACCGCTTCGTGGGGTTGAACTCGTAACCCAAACTAAAATCACACTCGCGAGTATGTTGTATCTCTTAAGTAATATATCTGGACTGGTTATCTCATAATTGTCGATCGTCGCAATAGTCGAGCTCGCTACCGACTGAGATAACCAGTCCAGATATATTACTTAACAGATACAACATATAAAAGTTAATGCGCCAATGGATGTAATGTGATCCGCAGAAAATGTAAATAATGTGGTCCCATTTTTAGGTCAGTTTCATAAATGGTGGTTATTACAAAAGCAAAATGATTCCTTGAATCGAGCATCACCTTATCAAAGGACCTCTACCGAAATAGCAAGTATAAGTAACATATAAGCCTATATACCCATTTGTATAAGTGTTATAACTTATTTCTAAACAAGCTTATCGACTTGAAAGCTTTGATAACCCCATTATACTACATTTTTTTAAATTGTGTGTTTTTCAGCCATCTTTATAAATAAAGTCGACCCATTTATTTTCCCCGTCCTATGTGCACATGGGAGTCGGAGAATCATCCACCGTAGTACCGTACAACAATTAGCAATTGCAATACATAGTTATTTGTCATACTGCAAAGACAATTCTCAGGATTTCATTGGTCAATGCGCCGTAGACATGAGCCCATGTCTACGTCTCGAGACGTGAACATAAAACGAATTCCCCATTACTCCAATACACAAAAACAAAATGGCGACGATAACGTTGCCGATTCGTTTTGGAAACCGCCAAGTGTTTCCTTCCTATCGCTTTTCTGCGCTTTCCACTGTGTGTAAAAGTCTGAAATAATCGTAAGTGTATTTTTTTTGCAACTTTACAGATAATAAAACATTAACAATGTGACAAAATACGTTTATTTTATTTAAAAAATCAGCCAAATTTAAAGACGTTAGAGCGATGACGTCACGAAAGTAAACAAACGTCTAGTTAGAGACACGTTACGGGGAAATTGGCGCAATAAAAATGAAATCGTGTTTTGGCTGGGTTTTTTCTTAAATAAATGGTTACAACTTTGAAGTATGACAAATTCGTTATTAGGATTCTTGACAGGGAACATGGGCTCACATTCCCTGCCTGGAAATATATATTCCTCCTCGCCTAACGGCTCGGGTGAATATAATTTCCAGGCAGGGAATGTGAGCCCATGTCCCCTGTCAAGAATCCTAATAACTAATATTGTCATACTGCAAAGAAAATTCTCAGGATTTCATTGGTCAATGCGCCGTAGACATGAGCCCATGTCTACGTCTCGAGACGTGAACATAAAACGAATTCCCCATTACTCCAATACACAAAAACAAAATGGCGACGATAACGTTGCCGATTCGTTTTGGAAACCGCCGAGTGTTTCCTTCCTATCGCTTTTCTGCGCTTTCCACTGTGTGTAAAAGCCTGAAATAATCGTAAGTGTATTTTTTTTGCAACTTTACAGATAACAAAACATTAACAAAAAGACAAAATACGTTTAATTTATTTAAAAAATCAGCCAAAATCAAAGACGTTAGAGCGATGACGTCACGAAAGTAAACAACGTCTAGTTAGAGTTACGGGGAAATTGGCGCAATAAAAATGAAATCGTGTTTTGGCTGGGGTTTTTTCTTAAATAAATGGTTACAACTTTGAAGTATGACAAATTCGTTATTAGGATTCTTGACAGGGAACATGGGCTCACATTCCCTGCCTGGAAATATATATTCCCCCTCGCCTAACGGCTCGGGTGAATATAATTTCCAGGCAGGGAATGTGAGCCCATGTCCCCTGTCAAGAATCCTAATAACTAATAATATTCAAGCAACAGAGAGTTCATAATACATGCCACCCAAATAAATATTCACACAAGAACGAAGCTAAAGTTTCTCTACTTATCCAGTGAAGAGTCTTCATCTTTGAGCATAAAATACGCACAACAGAAGGTGTTATGTCTCGCGGTGGTATTGTTATGTCTCGCTGTGGTAGTGTTATGTCTTGCGGTGGTAGTGTTATGTCGCACGGTGGTAGTGTTATGTCTCACGGTGGTAGTGTTATGTCTCGCTGTGGTAGTGTTATGTCTCACTGTGGTAGTGTTATGTCTCACGGTGGTAGTGTTATGTCTCACTGTGGTAGTGTTATGTCTCGCAGTGGTATTGTTATGTCTCGCTGTGGTAGTGTTATGTCTCACTGTGGTAGTGTTATGTCTCGCTGTGGTAGTGTTATGTCTCACGGTGGTAGTGTTATGTCTCACGGTGGTTATGTCTCACAGTGGTAGTGTTATGTCTCGCTGTGGTAGTGTTATGTCTCACTGTGGTAGTGTTATGTCTCACTGTGGTAGTGTTATGTCTCACGGTGGTAGTGTTATGACTCACTGTGGTAATATAATCGGTTTACTATTTATTATGAAACATCTCGTGATAACTTAAACACTTGTGTGACCGTTTTATTTTTTTCTATTTCACCATTCCATGTGGATTCTGGTTGATTCTTTACTGTAATATATGTACAGTTTCAACCGCAAATATGGTCCTGATCTAAAAAATAAAATAAAATAAATATATATATATAAATGAGCATCAATGATCTTCTCGTATGTATCAACATTGAACCTTTACTATGAAGGTATGAAACCACTAATTATTTTCCCCATAGACACTTATGTTAAAATGTCACATATTAATGATCTGCTGCAACTTCAACTCAAGTATGGATAATGCAGCAGTGTAATTTTCATATAGAAAACTAATTTTCAACTTGAAAAATCACCAGAAAATGTGGGGTCACAAGACATGTAAGAAAGTTCTTGTTTGTATACTAAACAGGTCAATGGTACAGCTGTTTTAATTGATAGTTGCTCACACAGATACCGGTTTAAAAAAAAAATCTTATAATTCTAATAACTATATTTAATAGAAATATAAGACTCTTTTTTTTAAACCGGTATCTGTGGTTGCTCACAACGTGTAAGCATAGAGACGAAATTTCGAAAATATTCATCAGTGATCCAGTGAAACCTATTAATACGCTTCTTATACATACAACCAAAAAAATCGAATAGAAATGGGCAGTTTTCCACTACTAATAAAGCCCATTTTCATCAAAAAAGGAGGGATTACTTTTTTTATAGGAACTACATTCGATACACCTCGGATGTTTACATATAATTGGTGGTGGTAAACCTAAAGGGACTTTGTCGGCAACATGTCAAATGGTTATACACACTAAATAGTGTATACATCATCATGGTCATTAAACGTACGTAGTTGTATATCTTCATTGCAAACCTTTTCGCCTCTAACCGCTCGAATCCCACTGGGAGCTCGACTTTTAAGTGAGAAAGTTTCGATTCTAACAGATGGCGGGATTTGTATAGAACTGGTTCTGGGTGGTCTGCCTCCACCACAAAACAATCGACCGTCATATATAACCTTAAATGTGTTAAAAATGACGTAAAACACCGTACAAACAAGCACCGTGATTGCGCTTCTGGAGAAAAATATAACAAAAACAAGAAAAAAACAAGCTTATATTGATAAAACACGGTGATAAATTTGCTTTCATGATAAAACGGCTTAATTATTCCAGACTTTACTATAAATAACGAACACGCCCTTTGGTGTCGGGCTTGGGAGATACCAGTGCAATTGTCATGTATTACTTATTCTCAAAATATTGTTTAGATCTATTTTATTGATTTGTTTTATTTCTGGAGGCAATACTCTTTAAAGGGCTCTCTATAATGGCAGTGTTTACCATTTAAATCCAGGGAAGTGTTATCACACTTTAGTAAACGATTACCCTCTTATCGTAGCCAAGTACGGTGGCCGAGTGGTTAAGGCGTTGGACTTAAGTTCCAATGGACGAATGTCCGCATGGGTTCGAACCCCATCCGTACTAGATTTTTTCCAAAAAGAGAACTTCAAAGTGTCTTTTTTACTTAATAAAAATAAGTCAACTATGCGACCTCCAGTGAATATCTTAAAGTCCCTGTCCCGCAAAACAACAAGTAAGGTTTATAACAGATGTATACCAGTTTCTAAACCTACTGACGACCAGTTATAATATATTGGCCGTCAATGAAAACGCACCATTAACTCCATATGTTTATGCTACTGGATTATTCGCAAACCATTTGGAATAAAACAGCTGAAATAATATTTTCTACTGAATATTGATACCTAACTTGTCCTACATGTTTATTGGTAGGTTTTTATGACAAGCAGTTGCGCAGTTATTTACCTTGTCATTTAACATTGTTTACTATGGATAATCTTAAAAGGAAAACTGTTCCATAAATTCCAAATGGTTTCATTGGCCTTTTTGTTTTGCACCTTCGGGTGCTAGTCTTATGCATTCATTGGAAGTAACCGGTTCCCTGGTCATAACTTGAACGTTTCACCAGTGCGGACCGATGCGGTAATAATTGATTGTCTGCTCAAAAGTGGAGTTTGCGCTAATACAAGCGTGGGTACCAATATATATAGTTTATTGTGTTTTCATAACCAGTCTGTGGTTTTATATGTTTTATTTTATGTTTTTACCAAGCTCTATGTATGTTCATTTCTAGTTTGTTTGTTAACCAGATGGCTCAGAATTTGACATACTGGCTACATTTATTCATGAAGGATTTACACTACCCACGCTCTTCATGGTTTAGAGGGTGGCCTATATAGGGACTATCGATAAATCTATGGTAAACACTAAGCCGGATAGAGTCTATGAAGAGAAATCTTCACCATTATAAGAAACCGCGGTGGGTCGCTATGTTCCCTCTCTTTCGTTTTCTTAATGGTGAAGATGTCTCTTCATAGCCTCTAGAATTTTCCCTCTTTATTTATTAATTTTGTGTCTTTCTGCCATTCTGTATATCTTCGACAGAACGTGCATCTGTATCAGCCAGTCAGAAACGATACCAGATTCTCGGTAAATTGGCTGCCGCGTCAAACGGTCTTTATCGCCCAATCTTTTTTAAAAGCTGCAATATCTTCTTCCAATAGTTTCATATGACTTTTTTCAAACTATTTGATCTCCTCGTCTGCTTTAGTTTAAAGAGTCTGTTCAAAGGCAGATACTTTTTCGTAAATCTTTTTTGGCTCATCAAAGTGCTTACTTTCTTCTTCTGCATAACTTCCCATATACTATAGATTATATTATTTAATAATTAATCTTAAGCTTCTAATAAACATTTTAAAGTTTTCGTAACATTCAATATCAATATCACTCATATGATCTTTTTTTTCCTTAATTAATTCTTTCTTAAAATACTCGACCTTTTTGTCTACTGCGTCTGCTTGGTCTTTTTGAAAAATATTGATTTCTTCTCTCGCGCGTTCTGTGAATAGCTTTATTATCCAGTCACTGTCACTCATTTTAATAGCTTCCTCCAAGCGTTTCATCTGAGTTTTTTTAAACTCTTCAATCTACTCTGTCGCCTTGATCATAAGCGTCTTTTTAAAGTCAGCTACTGTTTCTACACAACTTTTCATATACTATTAGATTATATTATTTGACCATAAATAAAAGAATCAATTTCTTTATCTAGAAGTTGGCTATAGTAAGCAATAAAATATTGCTCAGTTATAAAAACCCTCGGTCGCCGATGTGATTGCTTTATCACAGAAAGTATGTAGCTTGTTTATTTCTTTGTTTTTTATGTTTTTTGATAATTTTAGTTGGTATGCCATGGTTATTATTTCTTTAGTCAAGTCCTTGAAGTTCATAAAAACTAGCAGCTCTCTGTCAAGTTTATTTGTATTTTCAAAATCAATTAGTCGTGCGTGTACCATTTGAGTTTTTATAATGTCTTTTATTTTTATCTGTTCCATTACTCATGCAAATAGATCATTCTTTAAGCCTATTTTAAAACATCATTTTACATCATAGCATATGAATTGTAAATATTGTGAAAGAGTTTTAGAACAGAACAGTGTTTTAGACGTTATTGATTTTCCTAAAATATGTCTAGATTGTGTTTTATTTTATATAAGCAACGAGCAGAAAAACTGCAAGCATTGTGTCAAAACCAAGCTGTGTTACAAATGCTCTAATGCATGTATTAATTGTAATGGCACTTATGAGGTTTTTGATAACGAGCGTATTTGCCTTAATTGTGGAGTTTGCAACGGTTACAATCTTATTGCAGGTTACAACTAGAACCGAAAGGAAACTATTTACCATAGAAAGTACCATTTGGATAAATACTTCGTAGCATATAATTTATCTCCTGCGGAAAGACAAAGATTTGAAGAGCTGTTTTACAAAATTGTAAAGATTTTGGATACAATAGAGGGTCGAAAAAGATCAATCAAATTTGAATACATTTTTCAGAAAATATTTAAAATATTAAAAATAAAAAAATAAACAAAACCGATTAAAACAAAATCTACTTGAGAAAAGTACGATAGGATATGGAAACAAGTTGAAAAAGAATTACGACTGGATGCCATGACCGTTTAACTTGAACAGATGCTCCGTAGGAGCATCATATCTACTAGCTTAATCCATTAAGCTTGTACCTTTTTATATACATTTCCAGAGGTTCTGTAAAGTTATCATTCTTTTGAATTTCTAACATTTTATTAAAGGCAATTCTGATTACCTCTTCGTCATTTGCTAGTCCTATGGTTGTTTGGACATATGAAAGAAGTTGTTTAAAACTTCTATGATGTGTTATCAACAAAGTCTTTTTTTCTGCTATTCTTGTTTTGCTCGCTAAGACAGCAACCACTGGAGGAACTGCGCCAACTACAGCCACGAAAACAGGAAATGCTGGAACTAATGCTAGAACAGCACCACAACCAATTATTCCACTGGCAATATGTAAAGTTGTGTTTATAATACCGCACAATTTATAACTGCGCCTGTATGCAGCTACAAGTCGCGTCAAGTGATCAATTAATTCTTCTTTGGTTTTCATGTATAATTATAGTTAGACAATAATTTAATCAAAATATTTAGAAAATAGTTGCTCATGTTCTTTGGTTGATATTTCGCCTATTTTTAATAATTCATCAATTATGCTTATACCTTTATTGATTAACTGTGGACTTTTATTTCCTGATTCGATACTTCCGCATACTAACTCCAGATCATTAGCCAAATCATCAGGACTATTGTATTTTTCAACATCAGCACAACCTCCTAAAATCTTCTTAAACTTTGAAGAACCTTATGGATTGGTAAATCAGATAATTCTGTTAGTTCCTTAAAAGCATTCTGAGACAGCTTTGAATACGTTTTTTTATTATTGTAACGCTTTGTTATCAAGTCTATAAAATCATCATCTACTTTTAGGTCTAGCACAACTGCTTCTCCTTGTTTGGCAATACGTTTGTGATGACCAACAAGCTTAGGTAAATCAATTTGTAACATTCCATAGTGACCATCTTTGTCGACTTTGTAGGAATTTTTATTTTGTTGTAACGCTTTACTAACTTCCTCGGACGATCAATATACATAAAGTCGTATTGCTTGTCTGTTGCTTTTTTTATACTGATCTTTGCTGACATCTTGTTCGTTGGAAAGGATACCCAGCTCACGATTAACTGGAATCGCAAAGAAGATGTAATGAGAGCAATTCAACCGAATGTCTTTGGGAGTTTTGTAATAAGACTGAGATAAATAAATTACACAACAATTTGTGTGTCTTCCCTGGATGAAATAATTAATAATATCGTTTTGATTGCGCCGCTCGCAAACATAATCATCAAAAATGACTATCTTCTGATTATCTAAATCTAAAGTATCCATGGGGATAACTTCGTCATTTGAACATTCTAATATGTCTTCGACTGGGATTTTATCCTTTTTCGATATTTTTTCAAGTTTTTGCGACAAGACCTGATACTTCGACTGTTCCAAGTTTTTAGCAAATAAGTAAATCTTGTCATAGTAAACTAAATTTTTAATAGCATGTGAACTAACGAGCCATAATCGTGAAATTTGCGACACACAGGGCTCGCCAGAAATTCTATCGTGCGCGCACCCTTGCTAAGGATCGTGGTTACATGGGAATATATGTCAACGAGGATCTCACCAGATTTCGTAACAATTTATTATACCAAGCCCGTACTCTCGTGAAGTCAAGGTGTCTGCTGGGTGCTTGGTCATCTGATGGATCAGTTCTCATCTCAAAGACAACTCGTCCGTTGTGCATAGAGTGACGCACGCACATGACTTAGCAGGGTTTAGCTCATAAAACACTGAATCTTCGCGGCAGAGCATTGTATTCTTTTTGTGCAGTATAGATATTTGTGTGCCACGCACGATTATTATTGACTTACGCCTTGCTCGCATTGTATGGGAAATCCGTGACTTTGTATTCGTTGTCAATTCATCCCAGTGTGACCTAAATCTAGCATATAATGTTTTGAATATCCATTGCACGTTTCAAGCATGTATTTGTTGTTATACTTGTATATATCATGCACACATATCGGTCAAATAAGATGTAATTGTTTTACGTATCTCAAATTCAATTTTAAAACTTTCCCAGTGTATTGCTTTATTACAGAATATATATATATAGTCGCACCAGTACGATTACTAATAACTAATCTATTGTCCAACAAGTTCCTACTGCATTATTTTTAAATCGTCTACTAAGAACATTCACAGAAACATTTTCCCACCAATATCGTTCTGGTGTTGTTATATTTTCTCATGTTTGGCCCCATTACATACACAATTCGGTGTACGTATTGTCTGGATGCATTTTTTACGCGGGTTAACAGCCATGGCTAACACATTTTATAGTTGCTTGGGTTTGAAGCCCGCTCCGGGGAACTGTGCTGGTACCCCTCCACCCCCCCCCCCCCCCCCCACCCCTCCACCCCACAACCTATACTACTTTTGAATGTTGAAACCAGAACTGCCTGTGAATATTGAACCCCGAACTGGGTTCGAATGTCGAAACCCGAACTGGTTCGAATGTTGAACCCCGAACTGGGTTCGAATGTCGAATACCGAACTGAGTTTGAATGTTGAATGTCAAACTGGGTTCGAATGTCGAACACCGAATATTGAACTTTGAATGTTGAACCCTGAACTTGGTTCGAATGTCGAACCCCGAACTGACGTTGAATGTCGAATACCGAACTGAGTTTGAATGTCGAATCCCGAACAGGTTGTGAATGTTGAACCCGAACTGGTTTTTAATGTTGAACCCCGAACTGGGTTCGAATGTTGAATACCGAACTGGGTTCGAATGTCGAACCCCGAAATGGTTTTGAATATTGAATACCGAACGGGGTTCGAATGTCGAACCCCGACCTGACTTTGAAAGCTGAACCCCGAACTTGGTTCGAATGTCGAACCCCGAACTGACTTTGAATGTCGAATATCGAACTGAGTTTCAATGTCGAATCCCGAACAGGTTGTGAATGTTGAACCCCGAGCTGGTTTTTAATGTTGAACCCCGAACTGTGTTCGAATGTCGAACCCCGAACAGACTTTGAATGTTGAACACCGAACTGGGTTCGAATGTCGAGTCCCGAACTGGTTATGAATGTTGAACCCCGAACTGGTTTGGAATGTCGAACTCCGAACTGACTTTAAATGTTGAATACCGAACTGGGTTTGAATGTCGAACCCCGAACTGACTTTGAATGTTGAATACCGAACTGGGTTCGAATGTCGAACCCCGAACTGGGTTCGAATGTTGAATACAGAACTGGGTTCGAATGTCGAACCCCGAACTGACTCTGAATGTTAAATACCGAACTGGGTTTGAATGTCGAACCCCGGACCCCGAATCCCGAACCCCGAGCCAACTTCACACACATATCAAATTCGTATTTGTCCTTTTTCCTCAGAGAGCTCCAAAATTGGCCATGGCTGAAACCCCACGTTTTCGACATGTGCTTTCCCGCCTAAAGCTTCTCTTATGGCGGGACACCTGCACACGTGTTGCCTACACGCGTTTAAGTGTATTGGCATTGCCAGCACGTCTCTGCATAACATTGAATGAAAACGAAATAGATTACGTAATAAACAACTATTATTTTTTATTATGCTTCCGATATCAAGAGTATAAATTAAAGTAACACATTTCTAATCTCGGTAATTTCTAATATACTTCCGATTTTACGGAGTCTAATATATGCAATGACCAGCCAATATGCCAATTGTGTTTATACAAGGCGGCGGTCAAATTTATTTTAAAATATTCCCGATTGTCCGGAATATACTTATTGTTGACCTTCCGATTTCCGGAGGCTAAACTATTCAATGACCAGCCAATATATGCCTATTGTGTTTATACAGGGCGGCGGTCAAATTTATTTTTAAAAAAATCCGATTGTCCAGTATATACTTATTGATGAATTGTCCGAAAATTCCCTGTTGTCCGAAATAAGTAATTATACGTTGAACTGTCAATATTTCCGATTGTTCGCAGTAAGTAGTTATATGTTCAACTGTCAATATTTCCGATTGTCCGGAATATGAAACTATTGAAGTTATATGTCAATACCTCCGATTGTCCGGGATATGAAATAAATGCTGAATTGCCAATATGTCCGATTGTCCGGAATAAGTTCAACTGTCAACATTTCCTATTGTCCGGAATATAATGATCATAATATGTTGAACTATCACTTTATTTATGCATTATTAATTATAATTCCATATTAAATACATAAAATCAGAAATGGCCAATTATGCAAAAAAAAGCTCGTAATAAAAAATGATTCTCAGTCAGTCTTTCTATGTTTTTATTAATCCCACTTTTTGTAATAACTCAAGAAATCCGGAAATGCACGTGCATTTCATAACAGCAATGTGGAATGCACGGAGTGGAGATATGCACGTACAAAATGTTAAATGTTGACTCGTTAGATGGATTATATCATGTTTTGTCCAAAATACCTCAAATTCTAACTTTTGAAAGGATTTGTTTTGTGGTGCGTTTTCACAGACCGTGAGTATAAATATAAATATATATAATTATATATAGTACATACTTTGAAAATCCGAATTCAATAGACACAATATAAACGGCTTTAACCAGCTGAGCCAAAACCCAAAACTGGAGCGTCGAATTAGAAGCTATCAAATCAAAGAATTGATTTTACTCATATTCAATCTATGGTATTATAAGTACCCGTGAATAAACCTATACCTGTAGTTGGCACTTATACATTAGTTTATGACTTGAACACCTTTTATAGGGTTTGGATAAACGATTTTGTCGTGTAATTTTGCCGTTATTTGGCGGGTTAATGCCTTTAAGATTATTTTAGCTAATGACCTGTTTATTTGTGATCAATATTGTAAAATTATGCAAAACAAATACTTGGCTCCAATAAAAGGCGTTTTATTACTTTAACGATCAGACCAGCAAAGACTGGTATCAGTGTTATTAATATTAACATGTTTGCCTATAAAGTTATCTGTCGTGATTAACTCACATTATATCCATAAAAGATTATCACAATTTCAGATTAATAGCTGATAATTCTGCACAATGGATAAATTCGTCCCTTAATGTAAATAATTAAATTGATAAAACATTTTATGACACTTGTCTTGGCTTTAGTTATCAGTGTTTTTGTCTTCAGTATCTCAACGTTGCGATAGGTCAACAAAATGTCGAGAGTTCAGCTCAACACTGAAGTAACTACATGCTTTTTTCTCACATTATATATAACCTTCTTCTTAAAAATTGTCAAACCAACGCGAAAAGATCAAGTTTGGCACTCCGATATCATTAATCACGTTTATGTATAGTCGTTTGCCCAAATGCTCAAACTGTGATCAAAATAAAACTGTTAACGATACATAAACAATAAACATTTATCCAATAAAATAATATTGAGTTCAACAATCTCCAGACAGCGGTTGCAAGTACAGCAACCAAATTCCCCACAACAACACATTGTGGGGTATAAGAACAGTGCTAGCAATTCTGATCAAGAGTGTTACAAAGTTCATGTATGGAAGCAGTGGCCGCAAGTACAGCCACCAATCTCCCACAGGTGTGATGTATAGGCGCAGTGGTAGAAGTACAGACACCAGTCTCCTACAGTTCAGATGTATAGGCGCAGTGGTAGAAGTATAACCACCAGTCACAGTTGTGATGTATAGAAGCATTTGTAGAAGTACAGCCACCAGTCTCCTACAGTTGTGATGTATAGGCGCAGTGGTAGAAGTACAGCCACCAGTCACAGTTGTGATGTATAGAAGCATTTGTAGAAGTACAGCCACCAGTCTCCTACAGTTGTGAGGTATAGGCGCAGTGGTAGAAGTACAGCCACCAGTCACAGTTGTGATGTATAGAAGCATTTGTAGAAGTATAACCACCAGTCACAGTTGTGATGTATAGAAGCATTTGTAGAAGTACAGCCACCAGTCTCCTACAGTTGTGATGTATAGGCGCAGTGGTAGAAGTACAGCCACCAGTCACAGTTGTGATGTATAGAAGCATTTGTAGAAGTATAACCACCAGTCACAGTTGTGATGTATAGAAGCATTTGTAGAAGTACAGCCACCCGTCTCCTACAGTTGTGATGTATAGGCGCAGTGGTAGAAGTACAGCCACCAGTCACAGTTGTGATGTATAGAAGCATTTGTAGAAGTATAACCACCAGTCACAGTTGTGATGTATAGAAGCATTTGTAGAAGTACAGCCACCAGTCTCCTACAGTTGTGATGTATAGGCGCAGTGGTAGAAGTACAGCCACCAGTCCCCTACAGTTGTGATGTATAGAAGCATTTGTATAGAAGCAGCAGTCTCCTACAGTTGTGATGTATAGAAGCATTTGTATCGAAGCACCAGTCTCCTACAGTTGTGATGTATAAGAGCAGAAGTAGGAGAGGTGCTGGCAAGTACAGCCACCAATGCAGTGGTAGAAATTAAAGCCACCAATCTTCTAGGAACAGTTGTATCAATACAACCGCTGAACTCCCAATATTGTGATTTATTATATACCTATCAATAATATATACATAGTACCTTCATTTTCTGACAATGGAATACAACATCCTGTATCACACTACAGGTTATCACTATGCTACTAAAAATAGAATTAGTATCACTATCTTACTAAAAATAGAACAGCGGTTTTTCCAATGATTTAAGCAAGTTTTACGCCACTATGCGCGAGAACGTCAAGACGACGTTACGTCATACAAACAAAACAAGTAGATCAGACCAATGAACACCAACACCTTAAAACTACATACATTTTCCCGCTTCAATTTATCCAGAAATAATATGCTTTATTGAATGTGTATGCAATAGCAATGCAAATATGTCTATGTTAATGATGTGTAAGAGGTATATAATAAAAGGATCATTACTAGAGTAACGTGTTCTGGAAGTGTGTATCACCTCTCGTTGGTAAATGCCAGATCAGGATCACACTCGAGGCTCCGCCTCTCGTGTGATCCTTGATCTGGCATTGACCTACTCGAGGTGATACAAACTTCCAGAACACGTTACTCTAGTAATAATCCTATTTTATTATATACCTATCAATAATATATACATAGTACCTTCATTTTCTTACAATGGAATACAATAACCTGTATCACACTACAGGTTATCACTATGCTACTAAAAATAGAATTAGTATCGCTATCTTACTAAAAATAGAACAGCGGTTTTTCCAATGATTCAAGCAAGTTTTACGCCACTATGCGCGAGAACGTCAAGACGACGTAACGTCATACAAACAAAACAAATAGGTCAGACCAATGAACACCAACACCTTAAAACTACATACATTTTCCCGCTGCACTTTAGCGAGAAAAAAATATGCTTTATTGAATGTTTATGCAATAGCAATGCAAATATTTCTATGTTAATGATGTAGGTAAATGCCAGATCAGGATAACACTCGAGGCTCCGCCTCTCGTGTGATTGATCTGGCATTTACCTACTCGAGGTGATATAAACTTCCAGAACACGTTACTCTAGTAATAATAATGAAGTCCAGACTCTATTGTGCCCATAGCGACCAGAGTTCTCCGGGCGTTTTAGTTGGCGGAGGGACTTTAAAACTTCGAATTACACACACACACATACTCTAGTAATAATCCTATTGTATTGGAACAGTGTAGCAAGACAGCAACCAAAGTGTCGAAAATAATCTCCCACTAATTTGATATATAGGGACAGTGGTAACAAGGACAGCTACCAAATTCCCGGCAAAACTCACCCGACATTGTGATCTTAAATAATAGTATAAGCAAGTATGGTCACTAATCTCCCGACAGTTTGGCATATAAGAGCAGTAACTGTTGCAGCAAGTACCGAGAAAAAAATCCAAACAACAATGTCCCCACATGTTGATGCATAGAACCAGCGTACCATACATTAAGCAACAATACCAAACCCGACAGTGTCATATCCGTATAGAGAAAAGCGTCCTGCGAAACAAATAATTTAAGTTCATAGACACATTAAAAGGTCTAGTTCTTAATTAAGCCTGCAAAATCCGCTGTTTGCGTGGTTCGTGGCACAATATATATTCAAATTACGTGAGTGTCAAGACTTAGCTGATCTGTTTCACATATTTAACTACCTCGTTAACTTAATAAAATATACATTAGTATGCAATAGATGGTATCTTTGCGTTTAAATGGACAAAACGTGCAAGCAAATGATCTAATTACAGTGAAAACCTGGCAAGCCTAAGGTGATATAACACTAATTTACGAACTCATGTCGTAACCTGCACCAGCCTAAATGGATATGGCTGTTGTATTCCAATCAAGGTAAAATCTGCATGCAATTGCATTGTAACTTTAGATAAATATGCCCGGTGCAGGATAGGGCATACACGTTATACTCATTCATTAAAGTTAAATGTCTATCATATTGTTTTATTGTTGTAAATGTGAAATTTAATTGCATAAAATTATAGTCTCTTGTAATTATTTTAGAATGGCATAGTTAAAATCATGTGTAATGTTTTATTGTATATACTATTGTAATATGACGAGACTTTAATAAACTATGAAACTTCAGATTTATTACAAGGTGAGCAATTACCAGAATGTATGCCCTGCTTTAAACCGTTAACGGTCAAACACATATTGTTGGAAATGTGTAGACTTTGATCCTATGCGTCAAACGTACTACAATGTTAATACTATGAAAGAGTTATTTGATACTACAGATTTTAGTCTTGTTCTAGATTTCCTGCAAGAAATCAGACTATATAAATCATTGTAATGTGTTCTTTTCTTATATATATTTAGTTGTTTGTATACCCGTATTCCCGTTGACGGGCATTTGTAAAGAGATTGAGTACAGTGTATACATATTTATTTGCAAACAGATAATGCAGTTTTACAAAATAGTGCTAGCTGTAAGGAAATTGATTTACATTCCGCTGTTCATGAGTGCGTCAAATTCAACTGGGTTAGGCTGCTCATAATATAAATCTCCTAAATACTTCTTTCTGTCTTCAAAACAATGTTTACGCTGAAAGAGATTATGAAATTCATCACCAAGTACATTTCCAATACAAAGATTAAATGTACGTTAATTTCATTCAATATGATAGAATCGGTCTTTCTCAAAAGGCGTTTTGTGATTCATACATCTAGATTTACATAGGGTTTTGGTAAAATAGGAAAAAAGCCCGCAAAGTGGGGTTTTAAATTCAGAATCAGCTGAAAATTGGGTATGGCGTTAATAATCACCCAATATTTTAGATAAACAAGAAGCAAATGAAAAGCTAAACGGGTATCAATACAAAAGTAAGAAAACCCTTAAAATGATCAAAATAGGTGAAATCTTTGAAGTTTTCAATTTTAGCACACCTTCTAATGAAACAAAAATAATCACAGAAAATTGCATTTTGGGTTAATTTTGGGCAAGGCAAACTTATAGAAATAATAATAAGAAATTTGTAATAAACTGGTATATAATAGAGAATTATAAGGTTATCAAATAAATGTGATAAAAATTATAGGTTAGTGTTCATCTAAAAGAGTTAACAATTAAAAATGTTAAAGACCCATCATTTTATTACAGAAAAATAAAGATATATGTACTTTGGTTTTATTTATCATATCATAAGTCATTTAAATGAATGGCATACATACACCTGATATATAAACATCACATATAATTGAATTACAAACAGTGTATCAGTATATAATATACACAATTTGACCAAAATACGTTAAAAGAGATGTTGATTTTAACCCACCCACTTCATTTGTTATGGTATATTTTACCCGACTGTGTATTTGCTTGTGTATACTGAAAATAGCATCTGCCATGTTAGAATTAAAATTAACGTTAACACAATGTTATATCAAATCCAAAAGATCTGTCTCTAAGTGTGATATATCACACAATATACAATAGTTTGTCAATCAGAAGCATGTCGTGTTTCCAGCCCTCATGATATAATTCCTGCCCATTTGATCTCAAAACTGTGGAAAAGTGTGCGATATACATTATTAAAAATCAAACCTTAAGCCTGGTATATCGGACAATATACCAAAGTTTAGAGTTCAGATGTGTAGGAATTATATCTCGAGGATAAAGCCCTCGGGCACATATAGGGTCTCAGGCTGATATATAAACTGACATATAAATAATCTATAATTATCGAACCTACATCAATGTGTGGGGTTCATGATTGTGAACATGTACATTAGGTATCAAGGATGTATAACTAAAATATAACTTTGGAACATCTTCCCGCTTTTTACAACATCCACATGCGCGTTGTCCGAAAATATGAGCAGATCACGCTAATTCGTCACCAGAGGGCACCCTTAAGACATCTACTAAATGTTTACAAGTTGATATTCCAATTTTGAAGAAACATATCGTTAAGTTTAGAATTTACAACCTTTTGAAATATATTTGAACATAAAACATTTTGCCTTAACCAATAAATTGTCAGTCCAAGGTCATTTATCGGCTCATGTATAACAATGTGAAGTTGTATTATAATAAACGTCTTATCATTTCATTTTTGGCATTTAAAAATGTTTGCTCCAATAATTTAAAACTCTACCTTTGACCTGTAGTGGTTCCATGTTCACCACAAATGATGGTGTACTTTGTTTTAAACAAAGGATAAATTCACACAATTTCAATTGAAACTGATCAACAAAATAGGCGTGTTAGATACTTTCTATTGCAGTCTCGGTTTGATTGAGACTGTTCATGAACGGTAGTGAAATATGCTAGCTACGGAAGATGGGTAACACAAATGTAACTGCAAATATATAGACAGTTAAAAATCCCTTGCCTGCTTAATAAGTGAAAACAATGCTTTTCTAACCTGATCTGCTAACATTTTCTAGTTTTATCAACATTACCACTGAAAGAAAATTGAACACCGAAATATGAAAATTCATCAACAATTTCAAGTGCATCATCTTAATCAAATACATTAATTTTGTTTTCGCGACATTTACTTGTAATTTCCATGTGTAACAATAATCAGACATTGCATTTAAACCTTTGGCCATACCAAGCATTTTCTATGTTTAGCGTCATCGGGCTGGTTAGCGTAAGACCTGTTTTTGAATGGCTGGACGAATACACAACCTTTTTGACATTCATATGGAAACCATCGGAAACGCATTTCCGCGTCGACGACAACGCAAAACAAGTGAGAAAATGACTACGGAAATACACAACTTGATCAACTACATCAATTCCTAATTGGAACAAAATCTTACAACATGAACATCATTGTAACTTGTTTTTTTTATTTGCATATGTTTTCAGTTGAAAAAAATCCATAGATTGTTGAAAAATACAGCTGTTTTTTTTTTTCGACTCTTCGTTTGTGTTTCTTTCTGCCTGCAGGTAGGTAGGTTTCGAGAAAGTAATGTGACGCTAAACATAGAAAAAACTTGGTATGACCGTATTGCAAATCCTGATCGCTTTCAGCTAAGACAACAGTATCGTCGGCATATAAAATCATAACTAATTTGAGAGGAACCTAAATATCATAATTATTAAAAACAGTATTGGCATTTTAATAAAAAAAAACTTCTCGGGCACAAATTTATTGAGATCATTAAGAAAATGCGAGAGGGGGAATGGTGATAAGTTTCAGAACTGTTATTCATTCCTATCTTGGGGGATCGCAGAGCCCGATATTTGCAGATATCGGTTGTATATTCTCATATACTTTTGGTTTCTTACTTGAATTTCGAATAAGTGGTTCCACTACTCCAGCCTTTAAAGGTTCTGAGAATTGTTTAATCACCCTTCGGATATATTGTCTGCTTTTTAATTCAGTCGTTTGACTGTTACCTGTGATACGCAGGCTTCATAACCTCTGCTCCCAGCAAAATTCCATTTTATTTATTTCGCCCATTGTTTTCTCGTTTAGGGAACGCGTTTTGTTAGAAACTGGGACCATGCGCCGCTGGCCCTGGAATGGTGTGAAAATACCACAGCGAAGGTTCCAAGTTCAACGTCATATGCATACAATCTTCTTTATGTACTATTGGCAGTTCTGCTCAACACGTAGCTAGAGGGCGTGGACGGTAGCAATCACTTTTTACTACCGTTCATGAAAAATCTCACTCAAACCGAGACTGCAATATTTTTTGTACGATTTACAAATTTCTCCTTTCATGCTTTTTTGACTGTCTACTGACTGACATTCAAAGACGCCTATTAATTTAACACCAGTTTTTTTACAAAGAATTTAGATTTATTATACTATTTTAAATGATGTTCGAACATTTACAATCACTATTGTGATTTAATTACTTTTAGCTGTTCTGTTAACTGAGTCCAAAGTGTTACGAATTATCAGGATTATTTATATCGCCTTTGTTTTTAACGCGGTAAAATAACACCTCTACTCCAAACTTCTGTGGATGTACCTGCATCTTATTATGTTAGTCAAGGAGCAAATGAAGAAGATAGTAAAGTACAGTGAAGAAAGAAAAAATGTTTAATTCAAAACTGTGAACAACCAACGTTGCGTATAAAATATTATATAGGCAAAACAAACACTTGTTTAATACAACTGAAGTTGACTTTCTCCTGTAAGATTCTGATATTGCTTAGCAAGATCTGCCAATTTCCGTGAAGTCGGTAAATGTGTCGATGAGTCAGTTCCGACTTGGGCGAAAGTAACTACCGCATTTAGTAATTATTCGATAAAGGAAATAACTTTTATGCCACTGAAATTGTTCGCAAAATCTTTACAACACCGACGTTGGATTATCATGTATTAAACTACGGAGATTAACACACATATATTACTTACTAGTTATGAAGTTGAATTGCATTGGATGGTAGTGTATGAATGCAATGTTATCGGTGTCTCTTTTTCAGGAAAGCAATGCCATGTCGAAGAATATGTATAGGAAGCACTTAATGGTCATATACCACTATTGCATTTCCCATAGGTCTCCATTATAGCCTTTTAGCCTACAACCCCTATTTCTATATCCGAACGGATGATAAAACCTAACTTTTTTTTAAAAAAAACTATCTTAGAGACACTCAAAAATGACCAGCAAATTGGGGGTAATGTAATGCATACAGCCTCTAATATTTCATTGAAGGTGGCCACGCCCATAATGGAAGTAAATAAATTTTACTTTTTTCAAATATACTCCCAGTACAATTGTATCCACAACAATGCAAATTTCAGTAAAAATATCAACTTGTTTTATGATGGAAATATAATAGTTTGATGTTTTATGGGGATTTGTTATGATTTGGGTAATTTAATCCAATCAGAATCTACCTTACACTCTGACTATATGCACTAATAGACCCTATACCTTTTTCACCAATCAGAAGCCGTAAAAATTAATAGTGGTATCTGACCTAATCGTTCGCTTCCCTCTGCAACCGTGTGTTGCAAAACATGTCAAAAATATCAAAGCAGTAACCTGATTTCGCGCTTCGTTACGCAGCGTACCTTTAAAGGGATACATTATCTAACCATGACGAGGCTGTCTCACATAATCGCGTGTTGGACTATCGATCTGCGCCCATGGTGATTTAATGAGACTCTTCCATTATTTATCTGCTTCAGTTTGTGGAGATAAATAGCTAACAGATAACTACTTAATTAAATTGAATTAGACATTTATTTGCAGGTAAATCGATGACGTAGACGCCGTTATCGCAGATCGGGAGTGTTATGTTGAGTCTTCCACCAGATACTCAGACTAATGTCATCAAAGCCTTTAACGACACCTCTCGGTATCCAAATGATATATTAAACATGGAAAACCCTTTCTTTTCTACTAAAAATGTATATACCCTTAAGAATTTCAACTTAACAAAGCTAATATTTCTGGTACTGCGGCTTCTTTTCTCCGTTATAAATGGAGAAATAATAAGAAAATTTGTGAGGTGATTTTAATTTCGATATCATTAATTATCCCTACTTATACGGGGATGTTCCCAGAGCAACATCTTATGGGGTCTATGTTTCCCGACTTATTTGTTTTTCTAGAGCTTGTTGTAGAGTTGAGGACTTTAACATCTGTAACATTTGTATAGATAAAAAGTTTCTCCATCAGGGCTACCGTTACCATAAACTTTGAAAAACCCTTGCAAAATTGTATTATTGTAACCCTGATCTGCTTTGAAAATATAACAGTATTTGAGAACTCTTCTGCGACAAGGACCATCACAACCTGGCTTCTATGGTGACGTGATTTTCAAAATTGGTAAACTATTTGGCCATGAAGACTTTCATACAATCTATATTAAACTTGTTAAACTGTTTATCAACATAGGTTATGAACAACCTTTTGCAACGCACTGCATGTTTAGTGGTTGACCCATTTACAGTTCGCCACTATGCTTTCCCCTTTGATTGTGAGATGACCGGACTACAGCGCTTTTTGTCCACATGCGTCAGTCTGTGAGAAAAAAAAAAGGCGCCGTGCTGACAAAAATCGCTATTTAAAAAGAAAACTTGAGGACAAAAAGGGACGTAGACGCTTTTTGTCAGCGTTATTTTTTTTAAAATTAGCTCCTTTTGTGGGTACGATACTTTTATTGTCCGAACAAGTTGACACATCTAGACGCCTTTTAAACGAACGCGCGGGCAAGAGAAGACAATTTTGCAGACAAAAAACGCCTTGCGCCGTGGACAAATATCATCGTCACAACGTCTACCTTAATCCAGCGAGTACGGTAACGTTTGATATTTAATCTCCAATCTTGTCTTGTCGTGCCCTTAATGGGTGATTTTCTTGTTGCTCTGGCTTCTACCAAGTCAATGAGTACTTGCTTTTTGACTTCCTAGTTTTTTTATACATATATTCATATGTGCATGATCAACTTTGTGTTATATTGTCTATTAATGCTGCCTAATTTATCTGAGTATGTAGCATTGAGGGGGTTTCTTTATTTACGCTGTATCGTTTTATTGGGATTACAATAGGGTAAGAGTAAGGTTTGGTGCACCTTGGAACCTGCTTTAAATCCACAGCGGTCTGTTTGGCCACTGACCGTTTCAAGGCGGTAGCCCTATTGTCAACCCTTTTATGTTTGTGATGTCACATACCTTGTCTTGTATATATCCTTGTGATTGTTGTTTGTTTCCATATTTATTACAAGGTGAGCAATTACCAGAATGTATACCCTGCTTTGCACCGTTAACGGCCAAACACATCTTACTGGAATGTGTAGACTTTGATCCTATGCGTCAAAGGTACTACAATGTTAATACTATGAAAGAGTTATTTGATACAGTAGATTTTAGTCTTTCTTTTAGATTTCCTGAAAGAGATCAGACTATATAAATCATTGTAATGTGTTCTTATATATATATACTTGTTTGTATACCCGTTGACGGGCATTCGTTGATTTACATACATAGTTTATATTACACCTTATCATCCCTTATTTTTTAATAGTTTTATCTTTATATATTTACATTAATTTTTAATTAATACTTCATTTCTTCATTTTTCATCAATTTTTGCGCACAATATGACCTATTTATGTGTCGACGTGCCGTAAAACACCATTCATTCATTCATTCATTGTTTCCATGCGTGTTTTGGTTGACTGTGGCCGTGAAGGCTACATGTCCAGTCCTACTTTTGTATTTACCTTTATTAATAAACTGTATACACTATTCAAGGTTCAACGTTAGCAGAGCCTGTACTGAGACCCTTTTGAACAATGTCAAACAATGACATTACGTGGGTATCTAGTTAGTTAATGCCGTAATATCAAAGATAAACTGTTCTATTGGTGGTGTTGGTGTTGATGATGATGGTGATTGTAGTGGGGATGGTGATGGTGGTGGTTGTGGTGATAGCTGGCTGGTTATATGGTGGTGGCGGCGGCGACGGCGGTTGGTATACGCAATATGCAGAACGTTTTTAGGGGAAAAGCTCTTCGATGTCACATTTCTGAAATTGTATGACCCCGACATACTGCTGAAATTCATATCTTTTATCTAAAATAAACAGAATCAGTAAAAGCTTTCATGTCGAACATAAATGAAGTTTAATTGACGTCGAGGCAATACTTCAAGGACTGTCATTATTGGAGTAGGCTCACTTTATGCCATTAAACTGGTCTCCAAATGTTTTCAGACAAGTAATTTCGAATTATTTAAAAACGAAACATATTCATGTTGACGGTTCCCTCAGAACAATTGCGTTTTAGCGTTATACGCGCTCATAAAAGTGTTTATGATGGAAACGTGTCCCCGGAAACTCGATAATGGTGGATTGGCATGTGGGCGACAATGTGCCTCCAGATAGCCATAATAATGTTTTACTTGGTGGTATTTCACGTCATTAGGTGATTGCATCCGTCGAATCAATACGATATGCCGCACTTATAGTGTTATTTTGTTTTAACGGTATTCTATTGCAATTGTCTATCTATATACAGGCTATCAATGTATCACGAAACACGAAAGGCACTGACATCGGGAGAGTAATTCCGAGAATATTTTTCTTGCGAATTTAAAATTATCGATTACTTAAGGTTGCTGCAATATATATATATATTCGTATAGTTCGTAGTTGTGTTCGTCCGAATGTTGTCTGTCCTTGGTTGTTCGCAAATACTTCTCCCTATATATAATTCTGCTTTGTGAACGTGAATCTCTTAGATCCCAAATTTCGAAAGTTGCCGTTGTGAGCTCCAATTATCGCCCTCTAACATATACTATTTACTGAATTCACAGTATTCTAGTGATCCGGCACCTTTCATTGTCACTGTCTAAAAATATAGCGTGTGTGTCCTTAAATGTTATCCCACTCATAATAGCTATAATTGTATGCATGTATGCGTGATATGTTAATTGTGCCTCCAGACGAGTGGGTTATGATGTAGAGATACAGTTTATCAGCGTATGTTGCAGCTATTGTTTTTAGGAGGTGAATGCATACGTTTGATTTCTGTGTCTTTCATCATTGCCAGGCGCCCTGCCGTAGTTCGTCCGAAGGTTGTCTTTCCTTGGTTGTTCGCAAATACTTCTCCCTGTATATATATATTTCTCCCTATATATAATTCTGCCTTGTGAACGTGAATCTCTTACGAGATCCCAATTTCGAAAGTTGCCGTAGTGAGTTCAAATTCTCTCCCTTTATTATATTTATTGAATTCACAGTATCCCCAAGATCCGGCACCTTTCATTGTCAATGTCTCAATATAGCTGTTTGTGGTTGAATGCTTAAATGTGGCCCACTCATATGAGCTATAATTGTATGTATGTATGAGTCTATATGTTAATTGTGCCTCCAGACGAGTGTGTTATGATGTAGAGATACAGTTCATCAACGTGTATTGCAGCTATTGTGCCCGTCGCGGCAGGGAAACTTGTCGTGTTTGTTGGTGGAGGGACTATAAACCTCAGAACTACAGATTTCTGTGTATCTCGCCATAGCTAGGCGCCCTGCCGTAGTTCGTCCGAAGGTTGACTGTCCTTGGTAGTTCACAAATATTTCTCCCTATATATAATTCTGCCTTGCGAACGTGAATCTCTTACGAGATCCCAATTTCGAAAGTTGCCGTAGTGAGTTCAAATTCTCTCCCTTTATATATATATGTTTATATATATTGGCATCGCCAATGCACCCTGCAGCGTATGTGTTAGCAGTCATTGCTTGGCGTTCGCTCGGCAGCGTGATTGTTATCAGTGCTTCCATGGTCGAGAGGTTAACGACGTTGCGTTGTAAACCTTCTCGCCTCTTCCCGCTGCGGGTTCGAATCTCACTGGGGGTCGATTTGTTAGGAAATGGGATTCTTACGGATTGCGGGAGGCTTACAGTACTGGTTCTATCCATGGAAAGTGGTAGTTCTGCCTCCACCACAAAAAAATCGACCGTCATATATAACCTTACATGTGTTGAAAATGAAGTAAAACATCATACAAACAAAGAAACAAACGACATATCAGACAGGCGTGACCCTGAAACTGAATCGAAGCCGCAATATGCGTTCAAGATGGCATTGAATATCTACACGGTCATGCTCTTTGACTTTAATATTATTTACTTTTCAGGTTATTTATCCATAGACATGTTCACTTATTATTTATCAATCTAGAAATTGAACGTTCTGCGCAAAGGAGTTTCTCTTGAAAGCTTCAACGTATGAATATCAACCTAGGATGGGTTGTTGACAGGATGGGTTGTTGAACGTGAGTGAGAAGTGAGTGCGCAACCGGACACTATTCAACTTATCGTTATGACCAGCGAACCTCGATGTGTACACTAATCTTTTAATATATTCTCACCCCCCCCCCCCCCCCACCCGCCCCCACCACCCACCCACAACCACTTTGTTTTGGAGGTATTCCCATAGGCCGCTTTTTAGGGCGTAGGACAGCTTGTACAGCGCTTTAATTAAACAATGTTTGACGTTTTTAAACACACTTCACTGAGTACTAAATAGTTTTTAAACACACTTCACTGAGTACTAAATATTCGTTTAAACACTTTCAAATTTTGCCAATCAATACTCTTTTATGGATGCTATGGAAACCTTAAGTGGAGGTAATTTGATGATTTTTATAATCAAAAGCTGCTACACAATCGGTTTCGAACGCAAAATAAAGAGAATATTGTCTTGAACAAATTGAGGGAATGTTTGTAGATTGTATGTGTTTTTACCAAAACTGCATGGTTTAAGAAAAAGGGGGATGGCTCCCTTGTTTACTGAACTTTTTTTCTCAAAAAAAACTTTTATTCAGACTATTGGTGGTGGTCGATCTAATTATTCTATATACATCGTTTATTATGTCCTGAACTGCTGTCTATATAATAATGGAAAGAAAAGGGGGGTACTTTTTATTTTTGCTCAGTGTATACATGTGACTTGAAAAATGCTATCAAAACTATAAAATGTCGAGTGTGGATGAGGGGTGTGGTGGGGGCATTGTCAAAAGAATGACACTTTATATATAATACCTTACATAAAGATATATGTATATTGCAAAAACATCGCATGATTATTAAAAACAAATGTTGCAAAACCTTTAATAAAACAATTAAAGACTGGAATTTTTGTTCATTTTAAACGCCTTTTTTATATTTGCCAAAATAAATTGCAAAAATAGTTGAAAATCAACAGTTAATTTAGGATTTGTGCAATATAACTGAATATCATCTTTTTGTAAAAAGCGAAAAGTTTGCTTTAGGAATTGTTATAGGATGAAAGACGGCAAACAGACATAACACGTTCACTGGTTAAGGCATCTGGGGAAAGTCTCGAAAAAGACAACTAACATAAGACCTACATAGGCAAACTGGCCACATATGAAACTCATATTAAAGGATGTTCTTATGCAAATCATATGAGAATCATATGAGAATCATATAAAAATTGTTTCATATGATTCTCCTTTGAAACTCATATGAATGGGATCATATGAAAATCATATGTTGCTCCTTTTTGTTGATTTTCATATGTGGCAAGATATACGTTCATTTCAAAATCAGCATAATGTTTCTGGTGTCAAGTTTTCTAAGAATGTACATACTTTTCCTTTTAAATTTTAAAGTAGCCTGGTGGGGCCTTAATTCCATTAAGCGACGGGAAAGCTTATATTAGCAGGATTTATAACGGATATTTCGTCAATAAAACCTGTTTAAAAATGTTTTTACTCAAAAAATGCGATAACCTGTTTAAAATTACCTGTTAAATGTTTTAATTTTACAACATGCAAACTCTTTAAACAGAAACTAAGGTTTTATTTCATACCCCCAGTGAACCCCGTTTTTGCTTCCTAGAGAAGGGGTTGGATGGGATATGAAAGTTAATACTCGGACTACGTAGTGGGAGTCAGATCGCTCTTATTACCACGTGACATTGATCATCAAAAGCAGACGCTAGCTGTGTGGCATGAGCATAATGTGCCGTAATCATAAGTATACGTAATTAAACGCATGCTTAATTAGGGTGATTAGCACGAGTATGAACACGTGCGCGTTCAGAAGTTGAACGTCTGTACGCATGTCGTTGTTATAATGGAGCTGCTTTGTTTTTGCATAGCTGCCTGCGTGGGTGTAACATGAACACGGCAAATCTCGTTTATTAGCCATTGTCATTCAACGTAATTATTCAAAATACTGAAGTTATACGAACCAGTTGTCAGAATACTCGGCGTGTGCTGTGATATTCAGTAATTTTGCTTTTTAGAAACCTGAATGTTCCGTCCCAAGAGTGAATATGTTATACGGCAGTTTTTTTCTCTAATAAACGCCACGAGGCTATGGCTTTTATAATCAAGCACTTCTGCGCTTTGTACAATCACTGAAAAGTGTGTGCCTTCTCCATATATACGGTGTTTTGTGTACCTACTTATGTGTACCGTACCATATATACGGTGTTTTGTGTACCTACTTGTGTGTACCATACCATATATACGGTGTTTAGTGTACCTACTTGTGTGTACCATACCATATATACGGTGTTTTGTGTACCTCCTTATGTGTACCTTCTCCATATATACGGTGTTATGTGTACCTACTTATGTGTATCATACCATATATACGGTGTTTTGTGTACCTACTTGTGTGTACCATACCACATATACGGGGTTTTGCGTACCAACTTGTGTGTACCATACCATATATACGGTGTTTTGTGTACCTAATTGTGTGTACCATACCTTATATACGGTGTTTTGTGTACCTACTTGTGTGTACCATACCATATATACGGTGTTTTGTGTACCTACTTATGTGTACCGTACCATATATACGGTATTGTGTGTACCTACTTATGTGTACCGTACCATATATACGGTGTATTGTGTACCTACTTATGTGTACCATACCATATATACGGTGTTTTGTGTGCCTACTTATGTGTACCGTACCATATATACGGTGTTTTGTGTGCCTACTTGTGTGTACCGTACCATATATACGGTGTTTTGTGAGCCTACTTGTGTGTACCGTACCTTATATACGGTGTTTTGTGTGCCTACTTATGTGTACCGTACCATATATACGGTGTTTTGTGTGCCTACTTATGTGTACCGTACCATATATACGGTGTTTTGTGTACCTACTTCTGTGTACCATACCTTATATACGGTGTTTTGTGTGCCTGCTTATGTGTACCATACCATATATACGGTGTTTTGTGTACCTACGTATGTGTACCGTACCATATATACGGTGTTTTGTGTACATACTTGTGTGTACCATACACATATACGGTGTTTTGTGTACCTACTTCTGTGTACCATACCTTATATACGGTGTTTCGTGTGCCTACTTATGTGTACCATACTTTATATACTGTGTTTTGTGTGCCTACTTATTTGTACCATATCTTATATACGGTGTTTTGTGTGCCTACTTATGTGTACCATACCATATATACTGTGTTTTGCGTGCCTACTTATGTGTACCATACCATATATAATGTGTTTTCTGTGCCTACTTATTTGTACCATACCATATATACGGTGTTGTGTGTACCTACTTCTGTGTGCCAAACCTTATATACGGTGTTTTGTGTGCCTACTTATGTGTACCATACCTTATATACGGTGTTTTGTGTGCCTACTTATGTGTACCGTACCATATATACGGTGTTTTGTGTGCCTTCTTATGTGTATACTACATTATATATGGTGTTTTGTGTACCTACTTCTGTGTACCATACCTTATATACGGTGTTTTGTGTGCCTACTTGTGTGTACCATACCTTATATACTGTGTTTTGTGTGCCTACTTATTTGTACCATATCTTATATGCGGTGTTTTGTGTGCCTACTTATGTGTACCATACCTTATATACTGTGTTTTGTGTGCCTACTTATTTGTACCATACCATATATACGGTATTTTGTGTATCTACTTATGTGTACCATACCATATATACGGTGTTTTGTGTGCCTACTTATGTGTACCATACCATATATACGGTGTTTTGTGTATCTACTTATATGTACTATACCATATATACGGTATTTTGTGTATCTACTTATGTGTACCATACCATATATACGGTGTTTTGTGTACCTACTTATGTGTACCATACCGTATACATGAAGTTTTTCAAAAGTAGGATAGGTGAGTGGGGGCTCCTTGTAAATGAACGTCCTTTTTATGATACCAGTTTAGCCCAATAACTTGCCTTATTGCATACGTATTTACAAGCTCCGTTTACTTTCAATGTAACAGGAAACGTCAATAATCACTCATATTGACGTGTAGTAAAGTCATATTGGGTGTGTAATGTATGTACTCGTTCGTGATTGGTGCAATTTTCTGTTTATGTCAAAGAAAGTATGCCACGTGAGGTTAACAATGTTGATTTCATTGCGAAAATTCCCACGAGATAACGACAATATGTTTGTTTCAAGTAAATGTTTTGGTGAAAATTAAATGTTACAACCTATTTTATTGTTCTTATTTAAAACTGCGTGTGCAATAAAATGTTTATTAGATTTATATTGGGATGTTCGCACTCGTTCTTTCGCGCATAAATATTTCGCTCCTAAAGTCGCGCAATATTAATACGCGAGAGAACTCGTGCATATATCCCAATACGTAATATTTATAGTATACTTTTTCGAGTATATGCGATTTATACTGCTTCCCGAGAGCCGTAGGTCCGAGAATGCATTATAAAAATAGCATACGAGAAAAAAGTGCTATAAATGTTTTGTACCATAGCCATTTACCCAATGCAGGACGTTTTAGGGCGTTGCAGTTTTCAGTAAAAATAACAGCTCGATCCAATCAAGAAATGGCATTAGTACGCGGCACGAGCTTGACCCATGTTTTGATTATTGCGGCCAATCGCTTTTGTATATTATTGGGCAAATGCAATGTCAAGGAGTACTGTTTTGGTAATAGTTTAGTCGTTTTGATTGACAGGTTGTGTGTAAACATTACAACTGCGCGCGCGTAAAATTGAGTAGACCATGGTGAACTGCCGAAGCTGTCATTTATAGTACGGTTGAAATATACCGGCATTTATAGCACTGTTTAGGCTCAGACCTTCAGGCTTATGAAAATTATATCGTAAGCAAGAACAAAGGAAAACCATTCAAGCTATGGTACAAACATATATATGACAGATTCGGCAGTTATACCATGGACTAACAAATTTTACACGCGCGTAGTAAATAAATATTACATAACATATAAATATACGGTTCATCGACACATTACAGGGGAAATCCTAGCGGCAGCACGGTTGACCTTTCGTATCAAAACAGTTAGCGTTAGCTTGACAAAGATTTGTTTGTTGCATCTAACACGTGTTACTATAAATACATCGTTTGATATTGACATGAATGTCATTTATTCATATTTACTTTTTTTTCTTTTCTTCCATGGGTTTTGCGAATAATATGACCTACTTAATTGTTAATTAATTCATTCATTCATTATATGGGGCCTTAAACACCATGAATAATTCACCGACTAACTGGCTTGCTCGCTATTATTATTGTATTACATGGGGCCTTATGACGACTGCGTTTAAAAAAGATTGCTTGTTTTGTTTGTATGGTGTTTTACGTCATTTTCAACACATGTAAGGTTATATATGACGGTCGATTGTTTGTGTAGGAGCAGACCACCCACTTTTCCTGGGTAGACAGTACTGTACACCTCCTGCCATCCGTAAGAATCTATACTTCCTCACTTACAAGTCAAGCTTTCAGTGGGATTCGAACCCGTAGCGGTGAGAGGCAAAGGTTTACAACGCAACGTCTTTACCATTCCGCCACGGAGACAATTCATTTGATTTGATTTGAATGGAGTTTTACATGATTTTAGCACTTAATTTTGAAATTAAAACAATTTGTTTGACTGCATGTATGTAAATATTACTTTTTACGAACTGCAAATCACCAAAGAGGGTGGAAGTGGAATGTGTGTGTTTGTGTGTGGTGGTGTGTGTGTGGGTGGGGGTGGGGGGGGGGGGGGGGGGACACAGTATAGGTTATTTGGAGCCGCCCTTAGAGAGGCAATGTTGAATAGGAATCCGGGAACCAACCCTTCACTTCATAACGAATTCATTGCTATGGTTCTTTAATGAACTCGGATGATACACAGGACCGCGCAGTTTACGAATTTAACGGCGCGCCACCACAAAAAGGCTATTTGGCCACAACAGAAATGAACAGGCCCGCTCTCCATTTGCATGTACTTCTCGATAAAACATATGCAGAATGGGCACAGAACCTTCTCATCTGCAGAACTGCAGTAGTTGCAAATTCTGTTGTAAACACTCCATCTTTCACTGGAGCCACGATCATTGTTTTGTGCCACCACTCAAATAGCACATGAAACAATACAGGGATGACGATTAAGAATTGTAATGAACATGGCAAAAATGACACAATGAACATGAACTCGGGGGAATTTTACCCCGTTTATACATGTAACATTATCAACACATGTTTACTGACACAAAATTTCGGTGGTCGATTGGTTAGCATCTTTGCAACTCTTTCAAAATGTTTCGGGTTCGAATCACAGTGCGGTCACATCTCAGATTTTTAAAACATACTCCCGCAGTAGTTTACTCGTGCAAGGTGTTTTGAAATTGTGCCTTCTTTCAAGTGGAGTGTAAAGCCGTCGATCCCATTACAGGGAGAGCCATACCCCGTGCTTGTTAAAGATGTCGCTGAACTTTTGTGTTTTCACAACCGTAAACCCAAGCCTTATCCCTGTGGCGTGGTTTCATATGTCCACAATAAAGGTTTTTAAAGTAAAACAAAGTAAAAAAGAAGAAAGACAGAAAGTGTAACATGAAGTGTAATGAACCCCAAGCAATAGACATTAAAATGTATTTATAGTAACACACGCTCTACTTCTGTCTGTTACAAACAAACAAAACATTTTATTGAAACCTTTGTCATATTAACGCGGCCTTTTGCTTTCCGAGGTCAATCGTGCCGCCTGTTTATGTTATTTCGAGCCTCCCTATGGTTCTTTTACGTGCTCAGAAGATATGCCTTCCGATACACAGGGCCGCCTGGTTTACGTCCGCATCCGACGGACGAAGTGACGGTAGTTAGGACACATAGGTGAAACCAGCGGCTCTGGTGAGGTTTGAACCGAAGATCTCCGGAATCAGAGTCTACCGGGATATCCACTGACCCACTGTGCCTCTTAAAAGTAAGTATGTACACAGAATCCCGACCCGACAACGACTGCATCAGCTGCGACGAAACGTCAACAACCCTATAAACTATATTAAACCTTGAAAAAGAAAATTAAAAAAAAAAAAAGCGCCCATGGTTATAATTATACACTTAATCAAATTTGTATATATTAGATTATATCTACACGAATCATATCCCGCTGTCATAAAGTGGCGAGATGGATGTATACATTATAGCGAATCATTTCCAAGATTAAAGAGTTCGAAATTGTATGAGAACATTATTAAATATATATTACGAGAGTACTTCACACGTGTTTTATATATGAATTCATTATTGCTATCGCGAATAGGAAAAAGCTAAGTAGAAACTGATGTGTTTTTGTAATCAGAGAATATAGATGAATATCATACATATATGTTTTTTTACAATTCTGCTAGAAACGGAATGAAGAAAGCATGTGTAGCATACATTTATCGTTTTCACGAACACTCCAGGCACTAGAACAAGTCCTTGCCATGCTGCAAGTACAAAGAACTGAACTTGTTAAATAAAGATATACAACAATAAAGATATACAACAAAATAATTCAACGAATAGATCAGACAACAATTATGTCAGGCCAGTCTATTATTTCAACAGATTCGCTCATTCTCAATTTGTTTGCAGTCATTCGACGAGTTATTAGTTTGAGCGGTTATTAGTTTGCAGCGTTGGGGCGTTTGTATTTAATGCACGTGCAAATTATGTTTCCATAACAATTCCATTGCACTTCAATAAAGTTGAATATGAGTGAATAAATTTACATATGAGTAGAAAATACTACCTTTATTTATGCTAATTTAGAATTGCTTAATTTAGATAATATTGTCAAAAAATATACTGTAGTTTACGTTACATCACTTTCGTTACCAAAACCTCATCAAACATTAAACAATAACTAGGCCTTAAGCTACCAATATACACCCGCACCCCCCCCCCCCCCCCAACCCCAACCCCTCTCCCTTCCTGTGGAAATGTTGAAAGGTATACTTTTCTGAAAGAGTATGGCATTTGCTACAAAAATGAAGTACGTTTACCATTTGAGGGTGTGAACATAAGGGCGTGATCTCTATTTGAAATTTGTTACCATTTATCGAGTTTTGAAAATATTACGTACATCCACAAAATTGTTTATATATAGTTCATATTATTTATTAGAAATGTTAAAAATCAGACAAAATAATTTCACAAAGATAATGTATTTTACGTTACCTAATTATAAACGCGAAAGTTACGTTATCATTTAAATTTATAGTTACCATTGAATGTTTCCAGAAATAAAGGCTCTAGTATTTTACTTTTAACAATGTCTATTTCAAAAATATAATGTTATTCGTTAGTATAAATAAGTAAATATAATATTTTGAAAATGGAAAGAAATATCTTAAATAATAAATAACTATTATAAAAGAGGTAAATAAATCAAATAAATAGTAATTACTGTTAATGTTAAACAACTGGGAGCATATCGGTTGTTGAAAATGATTTTTTTATATAGTTATAATTTACTTTCGTTTGTAACAATTCAACCATTTGAAGAATATATCCTGCGTTTGAGACGAATCCCAAAGTCTTATTTTGTCCCTCCTATCCAATGTAAGTTAGTCTGGCCTTATTTTGGCTCAGTTATATGGACACCAAACACATAATACTAACTCTGATCAAAGGACAAATGACCTTGACATGCATATCTTCACTCTACCGCCTATGTCCACGATACTGTGTGTATGACCATTTACACCACAACCGGTACATTACATTATATTTAATGACGGCCTGGGTCAACTAAATTTCTCCAAAAGTCTATTGTTCATAAGTCGCATAACCATGTAGAAACTAGCAATCGACAATAAAACTCACAGGGTAGCATCATTAGCTTCAGTAGAAAGTGTGGAGCATGCCCTCATCTCTCCAAATGGCAAATATGACATCAGAATTTACTTCGTCGCATACAAAACTGCATCTATCCCAGACACAGGACAACTAGAATCTTATCAATGGCTTCACAAACCCAATTCGAGTTGATAGCAACAACCACAAGTGATTCTGCCGGTGTTCCAGCACAGATAGATGTTGCTGATGATATATTACAATCCTTATTTCTTTGAGAGAAGGTCATGGAAGAGTTTGTTAATTACTTGTTAATTGACACGTCGACCTGACCCCATTCCACGATCCAGTCAAAAGAGCCAAATGTATGCAAAACCTTTCCATCAACTGTCCAAGAGGCGCACATTCACAAAGAACAAAATGATTTAGATCAAATCAAAACACAATACATTTGGCCAATTGTTTCTTTTATGTGCCAAGCATTATATAGGTTGACGCTATCATATAAATTATATTCTCTATACTCAGTACCAATGTCCCTTTTAACAGTTGATGATATGCCAGTTAAAACAGACAAAGCCAAATTGTTCCACTGCATAGAGGAGGAATCCTTTGAGCCAACTACACAGCGACATGCTAAAGATACTGTTTATGTGTTTGAAGGTTATGTAAGACCTCAAAGATTACCTTCAGTTTCTAATCTAACTTATTATACAACTTAAACAGGTACTTGTATGTCTGACACATTCGTACTTAAGTGTAACAACCATGCCCTTACATTTAGCTAGTGTTTAGAAACTCAGTATTGATGACCAGACCGACATGCTTTTTTTGCAGTTGGCTTTTTGGGATTTGTTTCCGCGTTGTGCCTTTTACTTTGCATCAGAGAGATGAAGCAGAAAAGCACATTGGAAGCAGCAGTTCACAGAAAGCAAACAGCAAAGTAAACAGCTATAAACAAATCATGGTTAACTTTATTACATATATATTCACCGTAGAAACAAACATGTTTCTTGTTACTTCAATTATGCGTTTCTTTGTTCTGTTATGTTTTTTAAAGACCCCAACTGATGTAGCAAGAACCGTTTTTGTTTCATAACATAGTTGCATCATTTGAGCACGGTTGATTTAGTGTAAACACATGAATGATTTCTTTTTATTAAATCGACGACAAGTACGGACTTTTAGATGATATCTCAAATCCGATAACCTTCACACATACCTGCATAAAATGAACCAACGTAATGATGGATAATTGAATTGAACTGAATTGGATTTTATAGTCCCACCAACAGCTAAGGTCACATGGCGACATTCCAGCTTCCACTGGTGGAGGAAGAACCAAGGTGTCCCTCCGGGCAATTTTCGTGCACGGGCGGGCACCTGGGTAGAACCACCGACGTTCCGCAAGCCATCTGGATAGCTTCCTCACATAAAGATTCCTAGGCCCCTGAGGGATCGAACCTACAGCGGTGAGGGGCAAGGGATTTCAAGTCAAAGACTCTTACCACTCAGCCTCGGACGCCCCTAATGATGGAAAAATAAATATCGAAAATGTGTGAAGTCATTTAAGTACTTAGATGCACTGCTCTTGGGTCTGTTAGTAATCTGAGCACTGGTATTTTGTCCATAAGCATCTTGACCATGAGTATTTTGTCCACTGCTATTTTAGCCATAAGCGTGTTGTCCCCTGGTATTTTGTCCATAAGCATAGTGTCCACTGGTCGTTTTTTCCATAATCTTTGATTTTCAGTCCATTTTCTTTTTGTTCAATGTCATTTTGTAAAAAGGTTTTTACCATTCATCTGTTGTCCATTAATATCTCTTTCACTGTTTGTTATCTTTCGCCAAATGATCGTTTTTATTTTCCAAATGTTTTTCCCAACTTCCTTATGTCCAGCGTAGAGTTTGATTTTGCACCATTGTACTGAAGTGCAATCGTATCGCGTCAAATGACCTTTGTAAAGTCAGAATGAATGATGTTCAGTTCATGCCATTTTAAGTAATGCAGTATTAAAGGAACACACGGCAATCTTCAATTTGCATAATTTGCATAATATTTTTTAATGTTTAATAACTGCTTGAATCCTAACAGAATAACACACAAGCATGAAACTCAGAATTTTATTATTTTTTAATTAATTATATGCAGAGATGTTTAAAGTCAAAATGATACTGGATTAATAAATCGAGGTGCTATCTTTAAATACTTGAAAAATAATTATCGAGTGTCCCTTTAACAATTGACTTTATATTTTATCGGCGTTTTATTTGAATAAATTAATATAATTATTAAGATTTTATCACTAAATACATGTGATGCATGACCGAGGAATGTGAAGGCACAATATGTTTATACGCACCGTTTCGCGCCTTATTGCCATTTTAGTACTCTGGTCGCGTACACCATTCCTAAAAGGTATTTTATTACTATGCGTTGAATCTAAATTAAATTGAAAAGGCAGATACTAAATGGTGTGATAATGTTTATTTTTTAAAAAAAACTTCTTGACAGAGGTCATAAAACAACACACGGCTGTGATAGATCATATTGTCGTATTTGTCACTTCCATTCGAGCTGATCCGTACCACTTAATAAATCTATGGTCAATTGTGCTCCTAAGAACATTTACAAACTTTGTCATTAAACAATTTGATTTATTTGACGTTTGCTGTATTTTATGATACCCATTAATCGTGATAGCCAAAGAAAACATGGTTCTATTGAACGTGACATTGGTATTTATTACGTTAATGTGATAAACGACGTGTTTTACTCGAGGAAACGACCGATGTTATATGTTCAACTCCGTGCCATGGTATTGGTACACATCTATGACATAACTTTGCATTCATATTCACATTTCCTTCAGCTCTTTCTTTCAAAACTTCATAACAAAAATCGCATTAACACCAGGAATATAATTATGTAGTTTGTCTTGTTAGCATATATAAGCCAAATTCACTGAGCATGGGCGGATTCAGGCGCTGCCCACTCCACCCTCCCCCCCCCCCCCCCTCCCCACCCCCACACACACACTTATCTCACACACACACTTATCTCACTTTGTTTAAACAGGCTAGACGCAGCTGAAGCTTTTCACGTGTACACACCGCATAACTCACTTTTAAATTTCAAGTGATTTGCACTCACGGGCTTACGCGGAAATTGCAGTTGTCTTTTAAAAAACGTTAGCTTAAGTCCATTATGAATGCAAAAACAACACAGACAAAGAATAAAGTCAGTTTATACTTTAAACATCCCCATATAATTTGTTTTGACCACTATTGGCATATTTTGCATATCCTAACCCAAGGTTCAAATGTGAAGATACGACATTTTCAGTTTTTTTAAACTCCAACGTTACCGATTTCTCAAAACGGTCACGAAAAATGGGTAATCACCGATTTGGCTTAAATTAACAGAAATGATAGATCAGTACCTCTACTACCTTTCCTGAAAGTTTAGGCAAAATTCATGACTACCCATTTTTGAGACCGTTTTGAAAGATGGTCACCCCTTTTTGTCACTCAAAACACACATATTCAAAATGGCGGCTACAAGCTAATAAGCAAAACTGAAAATCAATAATAGAAACGTAAAACAAGAATATTTTTACTCCCGGACATAGTTATTTCCTGTCCCGGATAAATCAGACTTCCAGTTCAACGTTTAACACTTTTCTGCCTGTCGTTTAACATGTTTACGGTAAAAAAAATCAGCAGCATATAGGCGCTTATTAAAAATCGCAACTATTATAGTCGGCTAATGTTGTGTTGAATGAACTTGGATAATTGCAAGTGAATAATTAACAAGTCCAGGATTTAATGAGCAAAAAGACAGACCTATTCATATGTTAACTATTGTTATGGTTGAATGATGTAACAAATACTTGTAGAACAGCTAGTAATAATACAATCTACAGTACAGTTGGGCTAATGCAGTGGATCAAGGACAAGAATCATGTCATGTCATGAGTCATGTCACGTTCGCCTCGATTGGGGACACTGACAACTTTGGTGATTAGAAAGGTATGTACAGTCTGGGATGAAATAATCGTGATATAAAGCCCTGGTACAGACTCGGTACTGACCCATAAATGTGTTTTCCCCCTGCATGTTCATCAATCGGTGTGTCCGTTTGCTAAAATTTAATATAACCACTGACATAATATATTATTTCTATGATGATCTGTGATGACAGAGCAGAAATGCACAGTTGCAACCTCCTTGCCACCCACCACACCCCAGGGTGTAACAGCTTATAAGCACAATACGCATGTTCATATAATTTTCTCAAAATAATCATTGCTCTAGAAAGTGCTAAACTGCATTGCATCATATTAAACCATTTCAATGTTTTCTGGAGTGGCAGAGGCATGTGTGTGTGTACGTGGGGAATGCCCCCATACCCCATCCCCACCCACATAATCGGTGCACTGCATTCGCACCCACACCCCTCTCCACTGCCCAACGTTTGCATATAGCTACAGCAGTACTGTAAATGATTAACAGATCAATATAAACAACAATTGATTTTTCTTTCAGGGATCCTTGCAAATATTTACCACCATCTCCAAGTTCCAGCTCTGAGACTGAGCCTAGCCTGGGTAAGCTAAAGTGTAGTGTGATATAGCTAAATTAGGCTAATAATATGGCAATATTTCGAGCCACCCCAGAGAGTGGAATTATAAAACGTACCTAGATACTCTTACTAGCAAATATTAATATTTCGAGCCGCCCCATAGAGAAATTCAGGACCGTACCTTAGGCTGCTCTTACTATCAAATATATTTCTAATTTTAATAAGCTTGAGAAATATTAGATACCGATTTATTTGAGTGGCAAAACCAATTTGTACATATTTTATTTATTCTCATTGAAGTAGCTATCCCGCCAACAACAGTCACATTTTATAATTGAATTGAATTGAATTGAAAAACAACTTCAATTTCTGCGTAAGTGCACGTGAGTGCAAATTGGGACTACTTCGTGTCAAAACACTTGAAATTGAAAAGTGAGTTATGCGGTGTATGCAAGTGAAAAGCTTCAGCTGCGTCTAGCCGGTATAAGGCAGGACTAGACAAGAACATAACATCCGAAAACAACGCTATTATCTTGATGGCTTACCATAGCTGTTTTATCGTCTGCTTTGACGTCATGCAAATACTTTGACATCACTCAAATATTGGAAGCAAATGGATACACATGGAAATTAAGGCATTGACTTGACTATGACGTCATCATCGTCAAAATTGATTGCGCTATGCTTTTTGTGTGAATGAAGCACGGGTGCGAGCTTCCATTGGTCAACAACAATAGATAACATAGGACGTATGTTAAGTCAGTCATCCCGTACGTCAAAATACGATGATGCTTCAAGGTTATTTTAAAGTCGCCTACCAAAGTGCGCAAATGTTTGTGGTCTACTAGTAGAGCGTCGGATTCCAGATCGGGAGGTCGTGGGTTCAATCCTCGCCATGACCATGTTATTTATCCTTTAGCAAGGTACTTAATCCACATTGATTAGTGCTGGTTCTACCCAGAAAACCATCGAAAGGAAATTAAATCTAATATAAGTTGAAAGAACTGGTGTCGCAAACGATGTAAAATAAATAAGTTTAAACAATGTGTGCAAATCACAAGGTGTATGTAGCAGTTTACGGCTATCTAACGTTTGTTTGTTTGTTTGGTTTGTTTGTTTGTTTGTTTGTTTGTTTGTTTGTTTGTTTGTTTGCTTGTGTTTTACGTCATTTTCAACACATGTAAGGCTATATATGACGATCGATATTTTGTGGCAGACTTTTCCTGGGTAGAACCAGTACTGTACACCTCCCGCCATCCGTAAGAATCGACACTTACTTACAAGTCGAGCTCCCACTGAGATTCGAACCCGCAGCGGTGAGAGGCGAATGTTTATAACGCAAAGTCTTAACCATTAGACCACGGAGACGCTTGGCTATCTATCGTAACGGCGATGTCGGCTTCTTAATTATATACAGCTTCATTCATAGAAGAAGCACGATGTAAAAATGTCGACGTTGTTCACGTCTTAGGAAGTTAACGCATTAATTGCCAAGAGTGTACAACTTTAGATATGCATACTTTCGCAGCTGGATGGAAATACTATCATCTTCAGAACACCAAGGGTCCTAATAAACAAAGCTGCTGTATGCTTAAGGGAATATGTGTCATATTTGTGGCGTATCCTATTCAATTAAGAGTATTTACGTATTTAATACAGTGCTCATTTAAAATGATGAGAAAATGTTTTATTAACGAATGTGGATTATGTATATTGGAAATGAGATTCCTGTCAGATTATGAAAACATGCTATCTGTTTTTCTTATATTTAAAATCGTATACCGTGTTGACTCATTTGTTTTTTGAAGAACGTTGCTTAACAAATAGCACACATCAATATAACCTTCAATGAAGAAAGAAAAAATAGACACAGAAACGTAACATTTAAGTTTTGAACCATACTAAATGCAAAAATGCTGCAGAATGCTTAAGTCCCAATCCTATGGTGGCTGATTTCTGCCATTGTCGTCTTTTCGTCTTTTCATTATTTCGCCCCCGAAAAGTCGACAGAACGAAAAGACGACAGGACGAAAAGACGACAAATGCAGCGCGAAAAGACGACAGAACGAAAAGACGACAGAACGAAAAGACGCCATTTCAAGGGCGAAAAGACGACAGACCGCCACGCGAAAAGACGAAAAGACGACACTTCAGCGCGAAAAGACGCCATTTGATATTGTCGTCTTTTCGTATTTTCGCGTGGCGTTCTGTCGTCTTTTCGCCCTTGAAATGGCGTCTTTTCGTTCTGTCGTTCTGTCGTCTTTTCGTTCTGTCGACTTTTCGCGCTGCATTTGGCGTCTTTTCGTTCTGTCATTCTGTCGTCTTTTCGTTCTGTCGTTTTGTCGTCTTTTCGTTCTGTCGTCTTTTCCCTTCCGGTTGACTACTAGAAGTCGGGACGATTTTGAACTGTCGGAGAATAGGGCAAAATTGTCAGCGAGTGTTCAATAAATAATAAACGAAGGGTTAATAGTTCTGTTAAATCGTTTATATAAACGCAGAATGGTCATCATAATTATACTGAACACTAGTCTTGCGTAAAGCAATAAACATGTACTTATGACATGTCGAATAAACGGAGGGTTACTATTTCTTTTAAATGTCTTTTATAAACGCAGAATGGTTCATTTAATACGAATATTAAAACATAATAATATAAAAATAATATTTTGACTTTGTAATTTAGTAGTAACTTTCCCTGACTGATACTGATGATCATGCCTGGACCAGTCGTACTAATTACCATGTTTGGAGTAAACTTTATATTCTTATTATTTAAATTGGTATGTAACAATGTAGGATGGTTTGCGGACATAACTATTGATTTGTTTATGTAAAGATGTAATAAAATTAATTTGTATTTAATGATTTACTTTCTTGGGCCACTTAATAATAAACACGATTTTGGCTCATATTCTTCGATCTTTCTAAACAAATGGTAAGCAAAATATTGACATTTAAATTTAACACTAACTATCCGGGACCGTTTGTTGAAACCATCATATCACAATGATTATATGATGATAATTATATGTTTGGCTTTATCTTAATCAGTTCTTTTTGAAATTGATTCGATATATGTATCTTTTAAAATCAAAATCTTGAAAATTATCGTCTTTTTATTCTGTCAAAGACATGGACAGTCATGCGAAACTGAGGAGTGCCCCCCGACAATATCAAATGGCGTCTTTTCGCGCTGAAGTGTCGTCTTTTCGTCTTTTCGCGTGGCGTTCTGTCGTCTTTTCGTCCTTGAAATGGCGTCTTTTCGTTCTGTCGTTCTGTCGCCTTTTCGTTCTGTCGTCTTTTCGCGCTACATTTGGCGTCTTTTCGTCCTGTCGTCTTTTCGTTCTGTCGTTGTTTCGGGGGCGAAATAACTAAAAGACAAAAAGACGACAAATGGCAGAAATCAGCCACCATACAATCCCATAGTCAAACACATTTACATTGGACAACCATGTAACGGCATGCCAGTTTCTAGCCGCCCCAAAGAAAGAGGAATGATATATAGGAATCTGGTAGCAGTGCCCTTTAACGTGTCCGGGGGGTAGACTGATACACTGGTCTACCAGGATGCGCCGTCTGGTCTAAGGTCACACCGAAGTAACCCAGTGGCGCCGGTCAGTATCGTCGGACAAAGGTCAGTGCCAAACATTCCACAGTAGAGTTAAAGCGACACACAGTAAACTTAAAGACACATTTCCCAACCGAATATAGTCGTTGAAAAATCATGGATATCATGCTTTTTAACTGCTTACTTCTCGCTGACTGATTACCACAGAGACATTATATTGAGGCCCCATCACATTTTTTTTCCATTTACTATTACCTTAGTGTTTGATATAAAATATATTGTAACGAAAAACAGTAGATTTTTATTATGGGGGAGCATATAGTCGCCGCTTTTTCCGTCCGTGCGTCCGTGCGTCACATTTTTTGTCCGGAGCATAACTCAAAAAGTATGCTTGATTAAAGTTCGTGTGAATGATTAGGACAATGAGACGGAGTGCAGTTCATAGGAACCATAACTCTAGCTTCACTACTTTTATTAATTATCTCCCTTTTTTGAAAAATCTTATCCGGAGCATAATAGAGTTCCGTACGGATTCATTTTGAATACGGAAGCACTCTAAACATTACTTTTTTCTGTGTAACTTTCGGGATGCATCCATCGGTTCTACCGACTCTCTTGTTGTTATTATTAATATCAGAAAACAAACAACAACACACGAACTAGAAGTGATAATTTTACTGCACCATATATTAATATTTGTTCCACCTATGGCCCATATAAGGTTGTCCATACGGATTTGGTAACCACTGTCTACACTTGTATTTTTGCAGAAGATTTTTTAAGATTTGTAAAATGAAACTGATAAGCCCCATTGCGGGGGCATTTATGACGTCAGGTGCACCATTCGAACAAACATATAATGATGCTTCACATAAACTTGGGATCGTCCGTGGTCGAGTGGTCTCAGACTTGAAATCACATGTCCCTCACCGCTGTGGGTTCGATTCTCCATGGGGCCAGGACTGTTTAGTATGTGAGTATCAAGCTATCCAGCTTGCTTGCGGAACGTCGGTGGTTCTACTCTGGTGCGCGCCCGTGCACAAACAAATGCCCGGGTTTGCACCTGGGGTCTTCCTCCACCAATAACAAGCTGGCATGTCGCCAAATGACTTAAGCTGTTGGTGCAACTATAAAATCCAGTTTAATGAATTCATATAAGATTTTGTTGAATTCCGACAAGAGGTTTCTGAGAAAAAGTCGTCAGAAGCAAAAGATAACGACGACGACGGACGACGGACGAAGAGTGTTTCCAAAACATCACATTGAGCCTTCGGCTCAGGTGATCAAAAACACTGACAGATGACAACGATTTTTGAATTTTGAAGTCCCGATGAGTTTCTTGCATTTGAGATTTACTAAAACATGGCAGAGAAGTAACTGATAAGAGAGTATATTTTGCTAAAAATACAAAAACTATTGTTAACACGGGTCTTTTAAGAAAATCCATCTATACATAGTTTTTTTAACATATATACAAGTGCACAAAAATGCAAAACGGTTATAATTGTTACTACATTATTATACACTCTTTATGGGACGGGCCTCATCCTTTGACAAAAAACTAATAATCTCAATTTCCTTGTGCAAATGTATTTCTAACAGCGATTTACAGTTGCCTATAGAAATTCCCCCCCTCCCCACACACACACACAAACACAATAGGCTCGAAATGTGTCTTTAAGTATGTATTAATGCTAACGCTGCAATACTCATTTAAGTCTGAACAGCCTCGTGCAAAACGAGCCTGCTGTTTTAACTGCATTTCGGTTCAACGATTTCCTATTACCTTCTTCCGTATGTATATTTTACAGACAAGTGTTTATACAGTCTTACACTATAATATTAACAAATGTAAACTCCGTGATTATTTGTAGCAAGTAAATTATCTGAGAAATATGTGTTTTATTCTCTGGAATCGTTATCCTGGAGACAGAAAGCGTATAAACTGAATGGATGCAATCGAAATACCTATGAAGATAGCTCTATGTTGCCAAGAGTTCTATTTCCATTCAAACGGATGTACTCGACGTTATTGCTTTTGAACGTGGGTGCCAACACACATTTAGGAAACATTTGGTTCATTTAAAAAAGAATACTTCGCCCATTAGTAATGTAGATATAGACATGAATTGAACATGAATTAACTGTAAATAATCTTACTTGGACCTCGATAGTTAGATGTGTTGGTATATGATACGTCATTTTTCTAATATATTGTAGCTCTAATTAAAGTTACAATACATTAGAAAAATGACGTATCATATACCACCACAATATGATATTTTTAACGCGATTTTTGATCCTGGATTTTTCCCAGAAGAGTGGACAAAAGGTTTTATAGTAGCTTTACACAAAAAAAAGGGAGATAAAAACAATGCGAATAATTACAGGGGTATAACCCTGGTCAGTAGCACGGGAAAGCTGTTCTAAAGCATGTTGAATAAACGAATTGATAAATGGTGTGACAATAATAATAAAATATACGATGCCCAGTATTCAGAAAAGGTAAATAACGACTCCAGAGAATAAAACACATATTTATCAGATAATTTTCTTGCTACAATAATACTGAAAGGAAAAAGAAACGGGTATTTCCGATATATATTGAATGTACAATAAGCTGCTGTTAATCGAATGGTACTACGTAAGACCTTTCCTTTCGGAAAAAAGACTAAAACAACACGTAACACAGCAAATAGTATTCCTGCAAAGTTTCATTATTGACAGAGTACGCGTTTGGCACAAACTTAGGACGCAACATTTTGCAAACTCTTTACGTTAAATACAGTACTGAACTGGCTCAATTTTTCAAAGAGGAACTTCAACATTTATGAACTTTTGTTACTTCGTGTACTGTGATTAAAAGGTCTACAACATCACAGTTGTGTCCTTTCTCTAACTAACTGCAACTTTGATTATTACAAAACATCTTGGGATTTCCTTGGAATATATATGGAATATATATGGAATTAAGTGTGCAGTATATACTATATATTGCGGAAATTCCCGTGTCGCGTTTCTTTTTGTATAACATTCTTACGGATTGCGGGATGGATATAGCAATGGTTCTACCCTGGGGAAATGTGATGGTCTGTCTCTACCACAAAAAAATCGAGCGTCATATATGACCTAACATGTGCTAAAAATCACGTAAAACACCCTTCAAACAATCAAATGATTTGTTTTCTGTTGTCCAATGTTATTACATAGGTTTTTGTTTTATCTATTATATGGAGGATATTTGTTGTTTTGGATTGAATAAAAGATTTTATTTCTTCAAGAATTGAGAACAAATGTATATATTTCTAGAATGCAGCGAAACATGAGTGAATCAAGGAGAATCAGAGCACTTCGAGGTGAACTAAAACATGTTATTCACTCCAAAAGAACAAAATGATCTTTTTATTGTATATGCCTAATTGAATTATCAAAGTGTATGCAGAAGCGACGTCATCGGTTCGGTATGGTGATATTGCACTGTTCACAGAGTACTCAAATGCCAAATTGTCGGAACCAATGAGATTTATTCCGTAGTAGTTTCGTATAATATTTGTTGAAATCTCTTAACATGGTTTAAAAAATGTTGCCTTATAAAAGGCTCGAACCCTGGCTAAGCCACATAGTATACGACGCTCTAACCGACGACGCCAAAGGCGAGGCGCAGTTGGTTTAATGCGGTGTTAATTAGTATATAACAAATGCCAAGATCTGCTATGTGATTGGTTCAGATAATTTGGCATGTGAGCGATCTCTTAACTTCTACAATACTTGTCTGATTTCAATAAACTACATTATGTTTAATTACTACTTCATTCCTTCAGGTTTTTGCGCGCAATATGACCTATTTATGTGTTGACATTTGCTTCGTTGTTTCCAACACAATGATATAAAGTTCATACCACCTTAAATGTTGACCGATTTTCAAAACTACAGTTTATTATTTTAGAAACACCTGTTTAAAGCTCAAGAAAAAAAATTAACAGTTAGTTTCTAAAAAAAGAAAGAAAAAAAGTTTTAGACATTGAAAAAAAATAGTTCAACATAATAAGAAAATAACAGCTATATGTATTTCACTGATAAATCCTATTATTTCGTCATTTAGCATGAAATAAAATGTGCTACAATGACATTATAATATGATCATACATAGCAGTTGTTGATGTTCAACTAAGTATATCTGCGTTTATTTGTCAGACCAGATGAGATCACTCTTAAAAATATCTTAATTTGACCAAACCCGTCCTAAGATTTTTCAGATGGGTAGTTAGGTAGGTAGGAAAATTAGTTATCTTTTTTTCTTCCATACGTGTGAGATTATTTTGTGAATGCTGTTTAAAGTTTAACTGTTTGTTTGGACACTATGTTTTTGTACTTATTAAAGATGATTTTAGTATACTGGGTGTGTATTGCACTGTTTAAAATGTACATAGCATTCCTATCTAAAACGATTGATAAAACCAAATTAATAAGGGTCAATGAAGATGAAACACAAAATGCACAAGAAAGCTAAGTCTTCAAACAATCCATTACATTGATCAATGTTTAGGCAACTTAGAAATGAGGTAATTGCTTTAATCCGCGAATCTAAGGAATCATACAAGACTAAACTTACATCCCAGTTAACTGATAAATCAATCCCCACCGGTAAATGGTGGCGTATAGCAAAATCGATCTCTAAATTGAACAAAGTAACTCAACCAAACTTTCCAATCAAAAATAACGGTCGTATTTTAATACATCCAGTAGACAAGGCAAACGAATTGAATGCTTTCTTTTCTGCAACATCTCATATTGAACATGAACCGGAATTACCTACTTTTCATAATCGCACTGACAATAAAATGAATGACTTTATTATAAAGGAAACGGAAGTAATGGATCAATTGAAAATCTTGAAATTATCGAAACCTCCAGGCCCAGATATGATTAGCCCAAAGGTGTTAAAATTAATAGCATCGCTGCTCCATTGACGCGACTTTTTAATCTGTCATTGTCCACTAGAAAAATACCATACCAATGGAAACAGGCGAATGTAACTCCTATTTTTAAGGGAAAGGGAGAACCTGACATGCCGGGCAATTATAGGCCCATATCCATTACCAGTATTATTTGCAAATTGATGGAAAAAATCGTATTTAAACACTTGTTCAACTATATCAAAACGAATAACCTTCTTTGCAAATACCAGGCAGGCTTTCAACCTAGAGACTCTACAGTAAATCATAATAAGCAACCTCGACGCTGGGAAAGATGTACGATTTATATTTTGCGATATTGCTAAAGCATTGGACAAAGTATGGCATGCTGGGTTGCTTTTTAAATTAGCTAAATATGGTATCAATGATTCATTATGTAACTGGATACGTAGCTATCTCTCTGATAGGCAGCAAAAAGTAGTCCTAGATGGATTCTCTTCAAGCTTCAGTACTATAGATGCAGGTGTTCCGCAAGGCTTTGTTTTAGGTCCGTTTCTATTTTTGCTTTATATAAATGACATCACAGATGACTTATTGAATGATGTACGGTTATTTGCTGATGACACTTCTCTTTTTGTTGTCGTTGATAAAAACCCAGTAGAATGTGCCAACTCTCTTACAAATGATCTTTACAAAATATCTGAATGGTCAAAACAATGGGCTGTTACATTTAATCCTCAAAAAAACAAAAGCCTTGTCTGCACTAGAAGAAACTATAACCACCCACCAGTCTACTTTGATAATGATATAGTACAAGACGTGGCGTCACATTGCCACCTTGGATTAACAATTCAGTCCAATGCAACTTGGTCGCACCATATAGCAAATATATACGAAAAAGCATGTGCACGATTAAACATTCTAAGAATGCTTAAGTACAAACTTGACAGACATTCTCTATTGAAAATATATATCGCCTTTATAAGACCCATACTGGAATATGGCGATTTAGTATGGGATAACTGTACACAGGGAGAATCTGATCTATTAGAGAGCGTCCAAGTTGAAGCAGCACGAATAATAACAGGCCTCAGGTGCAATTCCTCTGGATCATACTTATATAATGAATTGAACTTAGAAACATTAACAAAAAGAAGAAAAGATCATAAGCTTGTAACTATTTACAAAATAATTTATGGCATAAGTCCAGATTACATGTATAACTTAATCCAGCCATACTTACCTGTAAACAATAATTATAACCTTCGAACTTCAGGATTAAACTTACGTCTCCCTCTTTGTCGTACAACATCATATTATAACAGCTTTCTACCGAGTACAATTAAATTGTGGAATACTTTACCTTTAGACGCTAGAAATGCACCATCTGTTGAACAATTTAAGCATAAACTTAAGGCTATTGAACATAGGACTAACAGTCCATATCACTATAATATAGGAAATAGGAATTATAACATCATCCACTGTCAATTAAGAAATAACTCAAGTAATCTAAATAAGCATTTATTTGACCACTTCTTGACAGATTCAGCAGTATGTCCGAAATGTGGCAATCCATGTGAGGACAATACTCATTTCTTTTTCAACTGTCCACTGTATAACCAATTCAGAAATGACTTACTTGATACCCTAGTCAATCTTGTTGATGTCACTCATATCAACATGACTTGATACTGAATGGCAGTTCCAATCTAGACGATACTACGAACTCAGAAATTGTACTTATCGTCCACAAATACATCAAGTGTACCAGGAGATTTTCGTAGAATTATAGATGTATGTACATGTACGTATGTATATGTATGTGTATATAGGTATGTGCATGAATGTGTACATGTATGTATATACTATTGTATTTTCAGATATGTTTTGTCAAAATGCTAGATTTTTTTTATATTTTGTCATCTTTCTTCCTTTTTATTGTAATTTTTATTTTCTGTTTGTCTGTTTTGTTCTCAGTTATCTTAAATTCCAAAATTAACTATTGGTTAAAGAAACTCATACTAAAACCATTATATTTTGTAATAATCGGTACATTTTTATATATATTTCGTATTGGTTTCCAGTATGATTTTCTTTCTGTTTATTCTTTTTTTTTCTCTCACTTAAATTCTTTCTGGCAGTACAAAGTGTTAATACTAAACAATCACGGTACACATGTTTCAAAGATTCTAAGTTAATTGGCAAACCAATATATGTAAACTGTACTACAATTCCACATTTTATGTTATGTTTGATATGAATGTATTGTTTATATGTACCTTGATACGGGAGAGGTCTTACATAGGCATTGCCTGTTGTCCAATCCCATTCAGTACTTGAATAAAATATTGTTTAAATTAATGAAGAGGAAACACTGTCTGAGTTTTACAAAAATAAAACAAATACAATTTAAAAATCAGCTTGGAGTGACCCGACTTTTTGGATCGGTCGTGTTCGTTCAAACAAACATAATGTTAATTATTGTCTTAGTTTTTGTTAAACTAGATGACATTGTTTTCTAACTACATTCTAATTACATAATTGATTATGGAAATCAAGATTGCTGTAAATGACTTTGTACCTAATAAAAGTGTACCTATATTTTTATTTTTTATTTAACCGGATGTTGTATAGCGCGTTCCAGTTGTATTAAAGAAGACGGAAACATGCCTTCAACATGAGACTGGTGCATCGCCTCTGTATCTTATCTCTTTTATTATCATTCAAAACAATTTATATTGAATTAAATATGAAACGTTGGCCTTGTTTCTGCTGCCAAACGTCTTACTGATAATGAATCCGCGTTTATTACATAATTTGATTTTATTACCCGCAATGTCTGGTCGCTGCTTTTTAAAGTAATCTTTTGCTAACACATTATCAGACAAACCTGGCATCTCAAATACGAATAAATTAAATATTGTATTTCTAATCTAAATGAAATACAAACTGAGACTTAAATATCCGTTTTCAAGCATTAATTTGTAATTGTGACTTTGTTTTAGGCATAAAATGCATTAAAATCTAAGGAAGGCCATTTCAGCTCGGCATTATGATTGTTTGTATTTAACAGGAGTTACACAGATAGTAGCAATCTTGGGGATAACGTGTCTTACTCTGACATATTAATAAACAGATAGGTCAGATACCACTATTGATTTTGGGCTTCTGATTGGTTGAAAAAAGTATAGGTCTATTAGGGCATATAGTCATATTGTAAGGCAGATTCTGTTAGGATTAAATTACCTAAATCATAACAAATCCCCATAAAACATCAAAATATTATATTTCCATCATAAAACATGTTGATTTAGAATATTTTGACTAAAATTTGCATTTGTATGGATACAATTGTACTGAGAGTATATTTGCAAAAAGTAAAATTTCTTGACTGCCATACTGGGGGTAGGCACCTTCAGTGAAATATTAGAGGCTGAAAGCATCACATTATCCCCAATTTGCTGGTCATTTCTGAGTGTCTCTAAGATAGTTCTTTAAAAAAAAATAGGTTTTATCATCCGTTCGGATGTAGGAATAGGTGTTGCAGGCCAAAAGGCTATAATGGAGGGAAATTTGACCAGATTTCCCTTACACATTTTTTTATATATATAACAGTAGTAGTATTATTCTATATATACATTGTATTAATGTTTGTGTGTGCGTTTTTCCTTAGCTTTCAAACGTACTTTTCCTTCTAAATCTTGATAACATTTTCCATTGTATAAGAAATATTTTGTTTCTATTTTCTCTTCTTGAGTAATGTATAATAAGTCTGCCATTCTAGTGTTACATATAAACATGGTAAGGAAGCATTACGCTTCCGTTCCAATCCTTTATTTGTTGTTATTGTGTAACTTGTAAATACAATGAATATAATATGTTTAAACTAATAGCTAACATAACCGAAAGACTCCGTTTAAAGGTTGACCGTTAGAATCTGATAAACGATTAACAACAAACGGTCCAAGTTCAGGGTGATCTAAACGAAACTTGTAACTAATAGGTTAAAGGCCAACGCCAGTAGTGCGTAACAATATGTTATGGCTTGTTTAGTTTATTCTTATCAATTAAATGCATTATTAATGTATTTGAACAATTCAAAAAATAATACCAATCCTGATGTACTGCCTTTAAATAAGCACACGAATACCTTTCATCGATCGGTAGAGCACAGAATGTGAGACAAGCTTCGGCACTAATTGAATCTTGTCATACTTCAGCAATGCAATGAACACCTACGCGTGTGTACGAGTCATTAAACCCTGAGCCACGGCTCAATGAAGATCGTCCCATTCAATATTCATAATACGGCCATTCTTGATAAAGATATGCTCAATTTTCTATATCCTAGTTATTGTTAAGTGCGATCAATGTTAGTTATATGTTTTATAACATACAATGGTGAAGTAAATATTTGCCATATCAATAACACATCTACACGCAGATACAACGTTATTAGGTTACAAAGTCTTTGTGTTCTATTATCAACTATTCCTTTGTCGTTCACTTTGTGAATGTAATTGTGCTCGTGTTATTATAGGTAGGTTATCTTTAAACGTGAACTAGGTATCTTTATGATCGCAAGATTTGAAATTACGAACACTGACAGCTATACGGGAATGAAATACAGCAAAGTATATAATGAATATTTATAAAGCGCTAAATATTGAGAAACTGCGAACGCAAACACATTCTGTCACCTATTTTGACGTAAATTCCCAATACGATGGCGACCATCGGGCCTCACACTGCACAATAACGCTGTAGCAACGCTAAATGTAAAAACGTCGCTAAATGTAAACACGTCCCTCAATGTAAAAACGTGTGTCGCTAAACGTAAATAGGGTGGCTAAATGTAAATGCAAACGTCTTCAAATGTAAAAACGTGAGCGTCGCTAAATGTAATAAAAAAAAGGAGCTAAATGTAAAAAAAACATGTTTTGTCGCTAAGTGTAAAAGGAAAAAGCGACATTGTAAATATGTGTGTAGAACAGTAATGTATGTATTGGAAGATGTACATATGTAAATACTTTAACATGTTTAACACAGTATACGATGAAACGAATCTGTTGTATGTACACGATGATTCACACAGGATAGACACTATTCGGCCAAAATGATTCGTAGTTTCGTTATTGATGTAGTTGCGTCTCAATAGCACAATTATTGTGTGGTTAAATTGGTAGGTAATTATTGTGTTTTATTGAACGATGATGTCATCGCGCCTTTTAAAATGTCTTTTAAAGCAAAGAAAATTACTGCAAATGAAAAATATTACTAAAATTTATACATTTTACATCTGTATATTTATTTTTAATCAATTTGCATTGATTTTCTTTGCTTGTAAAGACATTTCGTCAATATGCCATATATGGTAAAAAGGCGCGATGACGTCATCGTTCAAAGATGGCCGCCTCCATTTATGTTCTTTGCAAATTTTCATTAGGTCACATCTCCTTTATTTTTCATGACATTTTGACAATTCTTTCAGCTTTTTCCAATTTTTTCATTGCCCTTTTAAATAAATCCTGTTTGAAAATAGTGCATCAACCCCTTTAAAGACGTTTGCATTTACATTCATCCACCCTTTTTACGTTTAGCTACAAAAGTTTTTACATTTAGCGTTGATACAACTCCCTGCTGTTTATTTTGTAATAATATATTCATATTTTAAGCTGGCTTTGCTATTTCCGACGGATTATCGTCCTTGAGACGACTGAACATTACTAACTACTGTTTGGTGAATATGAAAAATAATCATCATAAATATTAGTGGGGAGTCTGTTTAACTGAGCCACTTATATTTTCCAGAGTGTATTGACGGCCAAAGAACGTTGCACCTTATTTGCTTTGAAGTTCGCCAATGGTCTGTAGTCTTTACTCGGCTGTAGTTTGATACATTTAATATCCAAGTTAATCAACTTTCCAGTGATCTTTATACAAACTAAGAGGGGTCCCGGCGCGTTGAACACTATGCAAAAAGGATAGTGGCCTGACATTCCGGTATCTGAGTGTGAACTAGGGCGATTTGTATGTTTGAATGGTGTTTTACATCATTTTAAGCACATGGTAGGCCATATATGACGGTCGGATATTGTTTTTATATAAAAAAAAAAATTGAAGAAGCAGACCACCCCGTTTTTCTAGGTAGAACCCGTACTGTATACCTCCCGCCATCCGTAAGGTTTGATTTAAATGCCGGTGTTTGCAATACGCTACAGAAACAGAATTCATACTTTTCACTTCAGAAATGTCTTCAGTCTTTCATATTTGAGTGTTTAGAATTGACGCAAGATGGATTTGTTTTTTTAGTATACAATCATATACCACATTATATATGAGTATGCGCCCTGTTCAGATCAGACTACACCAATTACCAACCAATCAGCGGGCAGGGAAAAAGTTCCAGGGTAAATGCGGAGCTATTACACAGAATCTCTTAATTTTGATTGGTAATCAAGGTAAACAAACCAAAAAATCTTGCTAAAAAATTAAAATTCAACTTTTGAAGAGTACTTATAAAGGTTAAATCATACATTTTTGCAATGTATTCATAATGTGTGGCATAATCAAAGAAAGAAGTATATTTTACGTTTTCCTCATGTTTCTACATGCAAGTAGGTGGGTCAGCACCATCCGACCCAAACAGCTTTTTCAAAACATACTCAATATATGGCTTCTGTATGTTTTTTTGATAAAACTAAGATAGGTCTTTCAAAACAAGTAATAAAAAATATAGCTTCCTATATTAGGGAACTCAGTACAGAGCTTAGAGCTATAAGGTAGGCCTATGGAAAATGAATTGGTGTAGTATGACCTAAAGATAGATTCTGCATAGGGTAAAAGTGAAAGTAGGCATACTTTTTCCCTAACACAATGATTTGAAAGTGTGAGAAATGTTGAATTATTGTGTATTTTGACTTTTCTTATAACTCTTTTCATGGTTTTTAAATATTTGAAAGTTTTATGATGCAACATAGGTAATTTAAATTCCTTTATTGAAGGTAGTGGACACAAAATTAGCCATACCTGACACCTGGTATACAAAATTAGCCTGTAATGCACATGTTTGACTAGTTAAAGGTATATCTAGTAAGTTTTATTCATTTCTGAGGGCTTTGCATACATTGTTTGGCAAAAATGTCAGAAAGCGACAATCTACATCCGTCCGAAAAGATGTCGAAAAGCCGCTTTTGTCTGTTTTGAAAAAGATGTTGAGGTAAACTCTGACTTTGAGTGCATCGCTTCTATACAGTTAGTGTCGATATGCAAATATGTTATGCGGTTAAATACATTTTACAAATTAAATTATTTAGTTGGCAAAAAGTATAACCTTTTTATGTTTTCAAAAGTTTTTTTCTACCCAACCCCCTTCATTTTAATGAATTTTCATGGATCCGTACTTTAAACAGTGCTTATTGGCTGCATGGTTACATAAAAATGACCTGTAAAGATGGTATAAACAATATCTAATAAAAATATACAAGAAACAGTACAGTAACAGGCAATCTTGTGTAATGAGCATATTGTAAAACATGGCATGGCCCTAAAAATGGAGTTGGGGAGGATAGTCTCAGAATTATTTTTTGTCATTTCTAAATTGAAAAGTTGCATTTTCTTGATGGTTTCACATATAGAACCTGCTGAATAATTTTAATTAATTTATTTGAAGGCAGATTTTGAATACATACAAAAACAGTGGCGTTTTATGGTAAAATCTGCTATTTTGACCCTGAAAATCACAAATATCATTTTTGAGTAGATATTATTTTCAAGATAGCTTCAACTGGTTGAAAATCACATGTTGCTGATGAAATCAATTTAAAATCACTTTATTTGAAGCAAAAGATTGGAACGGTTGTCGAGATATGCATTTTAAAGATACTGGATTTACGCGTAAAAACCGAAGGAATTTTGCTTTAGCCAAAGCTCTTTTAAGCCCTCATATTTTGTCGGAAAATATTTTTTTTCTTAAAAAGAATGACATCATTTCTCTCAGATCGAATGTATCAAACAATTTAGCCAGAAAAAAACAACTTCAGTCAGGTTTGAATGTCTCTTTAGATCAGACTACACCAATTACCAACCAATCAGCGGGCAGGGAAAAAGTTCCAGGGTAAATTCGGAGCTATTACACAGAATATCTTGATTTTTGTTGTCAAGGTAAACAAACCAAAAATTCTTGCTAAAAAAATCAAATTCAACTTATAAAGGTTAAATCGTACATTTGTGCAATGTATTCATAATGTGTTGCATAATCAAAGAAAGAATTATATTTTACATTTTCCTCATGTTTCTACATGCACGTAGGTGGGTCACCACCATCCGACCCAAACAGCTTTTTCAAAACATACTCAATGTATGGCTTCTGTATGTTTTTTTGATAAAACTAAGATAGGTCTTTCAAATCAAGTAATACAAAATATCGCTTCCTATATTAGGGAACTCAGTACAGAGCTTAGAGCTATAAGGTAGGCCTATGGAAAATGAATTGGTGTAGTATGACCTTCAGTGCTTGTTGTATACTACTAATATTATTATTAGATACAACGTTTGCACATCCTGTACGAGAAAAACTGCATGATTTCCTTATATCCCGTAGCCATATATGGCACCCCTTGCCTAAAACTTACACCCAAGTGCCATATAATGAGGAGATTTTTTTCATAGATAATCTTATGAAAAGTTAATCAGTTCAGGCTCCACATTTTTGTAGCAATTAATCAACTAACCAGTGATTTATAGACCAGGATAATACAAGATAATTTTGATGTTTACACTAAAATAGTATATAATGAAATCCAATACACCCTTGTCTTTATTAATTATACTCGATACCTTGTGAAATTGTAGTTTTATGCCACAGCATGATGATGAACATTAATGAAGAGAATGGGATGGGTAAGCACATTTTTTAGTGAAAAAAAAAAAAATGCTGATTTCCACAACTTTCTAAACATTTAAGCTTCAAAATGTAAAACCCATCATCGCGTACACAATTTTAAGTTTTCGAGGCTTTCGGTATGAAGGGGTCTTTTTGTTCGCGCCGAGTCAAAAGTTCGGTGTAGACACATTTTCTGATTTTAGCCTCATACGGTACCTTAAAACCATAAAATTGCTAGTCATTGTCAGCAGATCTCCATATCTATTACCTATTGACAATATTCCACTGATGGTATTTGAGTTGCTTAAAAAATACTGAAAAGCACAGCCATCCCAATATTTCAATCAAAATCACATACATTCTGGTTAAACTGCTCAAAACTCTGTTCTGTTTCAAATTTCAAAATGTTAACCTCAGTTCTTTTTTTCACACTCAGTTTCAAGTATTCACAGAAAATTTCAAGCTGATTGAGCAATATTAGGAAAATGCATAAACTGCATTTAAACATGTTTAACATCGGTGTGGGACGACGTGGCGATGTTTGTAAGTAGAGGTAACATTTAGCCTAGGTTAGGTAGAAATATAACAATCACCCTAAGTCGGGACTAGATTTTAGGTAGAAGTAAGAATCAACGTAAGTCGGGACTAGGCTTTAGGTAGAAGTAACAATCAACGTAAGTCGGGACTAGGTTTTAGGTAGAAGTAACAATCAACGTAAGTCGGGACTAGGTTTTAGGTAGAAGTAACAATCAACGTAAGTCGGGACTAGGTTTTTGGTAGAAGTAACAATCAACGTAAGTCGGGACTAGATTTTAGGTAGAAGTAACAATCAACGTAAGTCGGGACTAGGTTTTTGGTAGAAGTAACAATCAACGTAAGTCGGGACTAGGTTTTAGGTAGAAGTAACAATCAACGTAAGTCGGGACTAGGTTTTTGGTAGAAGTAACAATCAACGTAAGTCGGGACTAGGTTTTAGGTAGAAGTAACAATCAACGTAATTAGGTAGAAGTAACAATCAACGTAAGTCGGGACTAGGTTTTAGGTAGATGTAACAATCAACGTAAGTCGGGACTAGGTTTTAGGTAGAAGTAACAACCAACATAAGTCGGGACTAGATTTTAGGTAGAAGTAACAATCAACCTAAGTCGGGATTAGGTTTTAGGTAGAAGTAACAATCAACTTAACTGACGACGCGAATAGAGGTAACATTCAGGATAACTCGTAACTAGCGACGCGAGTAGATACATGTATATTAAATATTCAGCCTAAGTCGGGACTAGAGTCGTGAGTAGAGGTATTATTCAGTCTAAGTTAGGACAAGAAACGTGAATTAAGTAATAGATAGAGTCTGGCCTCAGCGAGTTGGCTTATTTAAACACCGAGATGGGCGTAAATAACCAACGAGCTGAGACAGACTCCATCTTTTTTGTAGCATTGTGTACTTAGTAACGCTGTGACGTCATAGTGACCGCGTACTCTAAATTCCAATATCTGGTAGTTGTAGTACGGTATAGCCACGCCCCTTTAGTTACCCAAAATTAAACGATTTAATGCTCTGCATTCATCAAATGAAATGTCACCGACCATGCTATAAGATAACAGTCAGCCTAAATAGGAAACAGGGACGTTAGTAGAGGTAGCTTTCAGCCTAAGTCAGGACTAGGGTCGTGATTAAACTTAGCATTCAGCCTAAATCGGAACCAGCGACGAGAGTAAAGTTAACATTCAGCCTAAATCGAAACTATAGCTTTCAGCCTAAGTCAGGACAAGGTTCGTGAGTAGTCTTAACCGTCAGCCTCAGTCAGGACAAAGGAAACAATCAGCGTAAATCGGGGCCTGGGACGGGATTTGTTTGAATGGTGTTTTATTTTATTTTAACACATGCTAGCCATATATGACGGTCGATTTGTTTGTGGAAGAGGAAGACCACCACATTTTCTTTGGAAGAACCAGTACTGTATACCTCCCGCCATAATTAAGAATCGACACTTTCTCACTTGACAAGTCGAGCTCCCAGTGAGATTCGAACCCGTAGCGGTGAGATGGGAGAAAGTTTTAGACGCAGCATTGTTACTATCCCGGCCACGGAGGGGCGGGATTAGAGTTGCAATACTTTTTTACTTAGCATAACTTTGTTGGCTTATTACCGTTCTGCTGGTTTAATTCGTTTCGACATTATGACACTTCGGATGTATTATCTTTGTAATATTAAAAGTAGAAACATGTTTTACATACTGACTTTGACTTGAACTTCATATGTTAATGAAAAAGGAGAAGTCAGCGGTAAGACATGTTTATATCAAAATGGTTAACAGTAATGTGAAATGAAAGAACTCTACTATGTAAAAAAAAAAAGAAGAAAAAAGAAGAAAAAAACAAGGTGTAACGGAATCTCATTGTGACGTGTTTTGTTTTTCACATCAATGAAAATTAAATGTAAACAAATGTATTCGTGATATTCGTGATTAGAGGTAGAATTCAGCCTAAGTCAAAAAAAAAAGGGACGTAAGTAGAGGTAACATTCAGCCTAAGTCAGTACAAGGGACGTAAGTAGATGTAAAATTCAGCCTAAGTCAGGACAAGGGGCATAAGTAGAAGTAACATTCAGCCTAAGTCAGGACGCAGGACGTAAGGAGAGGTAACATTCCGCCTACGTCAGGACAAGGGACGTAAGTAGAGGTAACATTCAGCCTAAGTCAGGACAAAGGACGTGAATAGAGGTAACATTCAGCTTAAGTCAGGTCAATGGAAGTAAGTAGGGGTAACATTCAGCCTAAGTCAGTACAAGGGACGTAAGTAGAGGTAACATTCCGCCTAAGTCAGGACAAGGGACATAAGTAGAAGTAACATTCAGCCTAAGTCAGGACGCAGGAGGTTAGTAGAGGTAACATTCAGCCTAAGTCAGGACAAGGGACGTAATTAGAGGTAGCATTCAGCCTAAGTAAGGACAAAGGACTTAAGTAGAAGTAACATTCAGCCTAAGTCAGGACAAAGGACGTAAGGAGAGGTAACATTCAGCCTAAGTCAGGACAAGGGACGTAAGTAGAGGTAACATTCATCCTAAGTCATGACAAGGAACGTGAGTAGATGTAACATGCAGCCTAATTCAGGACAAAGGACGTAAGTAGAGGTAACATCCAGCCTAAGTCAGTACAAGAGACGTGAGTAGAGGTAACATTCAGCCTAATTCAGGACAAAAGACGTGAGTAGAGGTTACATTCAGCCTAATTCAGGACAAATGACGTGAGTAGAGGTAACATTCAGCCTAAGTCAGGACAAAGGACGTACGTAGATGTAACATGCAGCCTAAGTCAGTACAAGGGACGTAAGTAGATGTAACATTCAGCCTAAGTCAGGACAAGGGACGTGAGTACATGTAACATTCAGCCTAAGTCAATACAAGGGACGTGATTAGAGGTAGCATTCAGCCTGAGTCAGTACAAGGGACGTAAGTAGATGTAACATTCAGCCTAAGTCAGTACAAAGGACGTAAGTACATGTAACATTCAGCCTAAGTCAGTACAAGGGACGTTAGTAGAGGTAGCATCCAGCCTAAGTCAGGACAAAAGACGTAAGTTGAGGTAACTATCAGCCTGAGTCAGTGCAAGGGTTGTAAATAGATGTAATATTCAGCCTAATTCAGGACAAGGGACGTAAGCTGGGGTAACATTCAGCCTAAGTCAGGACAAAGGACGTAGGTAGAGGTAACATTCAGCCTATTTATGGACGTGAGTAGAGGTAACACACAGCCTGTTAGGACAAGAGACATAAACAGAAGTAGCATTCAGCCTAAGTATGGACATGGACGTGAGTAGAGATAACATTCAGCCTAAGTATGGACATGGACGTGAGTAGAGATAACATTCAGCCTAAGTATGGACATGGACATGAGTAGAGATAACATTCAGCCTAAGTATGGACATGGACGTGAGTAGAGATAACATTCAGCCTAAGTCAAAACAAGGGACGATCGTTGTCGTTACATACAGGCACTTTATTTGTGAAATGGTTAGTGTTTCAGTGTTGATAAACGCTGTTGCGTTGGCAGTACAAATTGCAAGTCATCGAAACCACACTTGTCATTTAAAGATATGGTTGACATAAATAACCTATCAAATCAATACAGGACAAAAATAGATATACCGTCAAGCATAAAATAATTTCATAATATTATTTCGATGAACAACCACAATCATTTTTTTTTTTTTTTTTTTTATAAAATGATACGAAGAAGTGCCTTCTTTAACTAGTGTTCATACGTTTTCGATAAAGGTCATTTGGTGTAATTGAATTGAACTGAATGCTGTTTAACGGCTAATCAACACAATATAGGTTATTCAGAGCCGCCCCAGAGAGGAAAATGATAGATAGGAATCCGGGAACCGTGCCCTACTCTTATTATTGAATAGATTCCTATGGTTCTTTAACGTCCTCGGGGGATACACGGGACCGCCCGGATTGCGTCCCCATCCGACGTGTCTTGCCCAAGAACAAACCGACGAAACTCAGTGGCCTCCGGTTACAAATTCGCCGCGCTACCGACTGCGCCACGCCAGTCCGCTCATTTAGTGTAAAGTGGTAAAATGAATTTTATTTCGTGTTTACAGTTTATTGCAATATTTAATTCATGTTATTATAGTGAATACATCAATCATATTTATATAAAATGTTATCAAATATATGAAATATGTAAAACATTCTTCGACGAGAGTGTTTTTTATCCGAGTGGCAATACAAATAGTACATGTAATACTTATTCATATGGAAATTTATGTAGACAATTAATGCAAATAATTTGGTGGTTTTTATATAGTTAACATAAATCATTACATCTTGTGTAAAACCATTTCTGTGTATAGTCTCGCTTGTACAAACGTGGCAAAACAAATACTGCATGCAGTATTTATTCATAATTATGGACATTTATGTAGATATTTAATGCAAAGATTATGTCCCCCACCCGAATAATTTGACAAAGTATGTGTTGACGTCCCCGTCCCCGCACTCCCCACACCCCACCCCACTCACCATAACAAATAATAAAAAAAAAGTGCTGGTATCCGGGCATTGCCCATTGTCGCAGGGAATCATATATCAAGTTCGCCAATTAACATAGAAACATAGCTATTTTGTTGCTCATTAAAAGTTCTGACATGCAAAAAAACAAACGGAAAAAAATGCGTTCATCACGTTCAGTTCTGATATATACATATCTGAGAGCATGATGCGTATGACACACTAGTCTAGATCATCTCCAACGCTTGCTTATTTTAAGACAAACGTCCAGAAGCTTTCTTCTAAAAAAAATAAATAAAACGTCAGCCTTTTTACCGAGATTCTGGTATATCAGAAGAGAAAATGTCATCAATGTATCGACGAACTAAATGTGAATGGTCAAACATACTGTAATAACAAAATAATAATTACGGACACGTGGTTCCGGTTTCATTTTTTTTTCTGCACGAAGGGTCAAGGTTTACCACCACTAATTACATGTAAGCCTCCTGTAGTCGAATGTAGTTCCTATAATAAAAAGTGATCCCTTCTTTTTTGATGAAAATGGGCATTATAAGTAGGGGCAAACTGCCCATTTGTATTCGATTTTGTGGTTGTATGTATAAGAAGCATATTAATAGGTTTTACTGGATCACTGATGAACATTTTCGAAATTTCGACTCTATGCTTACACTTTGTGAGCAATGAAAACAGTCAATCAATGAAAACAGCTGTACCATTGACCTGTTTAGTAAACAAACAAGAACTTTCTTACATGTCTTGTGACCCCACCTTTTCTGGTGATTTTTCAACTGGAACATTAGTTTTCTATATGAACATTACACTGCTGCATTATCCATACTTGAGTTGAATTTGCAGCAAATCATTAATATGTGACACTTTAACATTGGTGTCTATGGGGAAAATAATTAGTGGTATAATACCTCAAGACGTTTGTATTTAAATCAAGCGTCAAGATGATCAAGACTAAGGACGCATTCAGTGGTAACAATAACAATCTCAGCGTATGTGATTTATTTTGTTAGGTACTACTTCCGGTCCTTGTTCTTGTTCTTGTTAGTCCAGCGAGCCGTCTTGTACGTACGTTCATGCCTATACGGCATATACCATCTTCGCTGTGAGTGACGGAATCAGTTTTCAATTCGTTACATTTATTGCGCTTTAATCGCATTTTACATGCACATCAAGCAAATAACCCACAACCCCGTATTTTAAGTTAATGGAGTGTAAAGTATGGGTATTTTATATATTTTTTGGTGTCAATTTAGGCAAACAGTTAAAATATTTATAAATACGGTAACGGTCTGCTAGAACAACTACTCGTAAACTATTCCGTTCCAGTTATTCACCACGGAAACTTATTTTAGGCCACGGAAAATTGAAGAACATATATAACTGATTAAAGAAGGCATTAAATGCATCCAGGCGCGAATATTTTGTTGACGCATATCATCATTAGTATGGGTATAGTTTCGGTATATGCTGAGATGTCTATGATAAGCTGTATTAAAGGGACATACCGCAATCTTGATTTTTTTAAAAACTCAGGGGTCGAGGGGTTATCGACATTGTTTTGTAAAACTTCTCGCCTCTCACCGCTGCGGGTTCGAATCCCACTGGAAGCTCGAATTGTACGTGAGAAAGTGTCGATTCTGACGGATGGCGGGAGGTATACAGTACTGGTTCTACCCAGGAAAAATGGGGTGGTCTGCCTCTACCACAAAACAATTGACCGTCAGATATATACTCGCCGTCATAAGAAAGTAACCACTTCTAAATATTGATATACAAATACCATGAGAACCAATAATCACAATTTTTCGTATTATTATATTAGATACAACATATACAAACATGTTTTAATATGAAATATGAACATTCAATAAAGAATAAAATGTTTAAATCGTTTCTAAAGCGCAACAGGCGGAAAACAAAAGTCACAGACCTAAATTGTTTTTGCATATTATTTACTGTTGATTATATTGTACCAATAATATATTTAAACCTATGGTTGAATTAGACGAAAAAATGAAACTCAAAATGTTATTTAATTATATATGCAAAAAGGTTTAAAGTCAAAATACTAGATAAATAAATAGAGATGCTAATGTCAATGCTCGATGTTTGATAAACACTTCAAAATTGCCGTGAGTCCCTTTAAACCTGATTAGGTTTTTCTTCACATCTCAGTGATCGTGATCGAAAACATATTGGCCTGTGTAAAACAGCAATATTGTGGTAAATCTTTATGTTATCAAACCACGAAACTAATGAAACAAGCTAGGCAGTAAAAACTAAAAGTATCACGAAAAATAATTCTTAATGATTTTGTTCTCACGAATTTTACACCATATTTAATTATATACAAAATGTTACTTTTTCTTTTTTGCTTTATATATAATGTTTACACTATATTAGCAATTTGCAAGTAAACGTAGGTAAAAGTATTTTTCTTGTCTGTTATCTTATACTGTATATGAACATGATATATTATCCAGGTAATAACACAAATATATGAAAGGTTTGAGTTTAGCATGTCATTTATATTCAAATTTGTTCTGCTTCAAGCAATATCAAATGTATTGCCGATGGGTAATAACAATAAATGTACCGGGTGACCTTTTAAAGAATGTAACTCAAGTGGGAAGTAGTGTCCGGAATGATGTGAGCAAAGTTTACATTTATTGTGTTTACTACGTTTTACCTGCACTTTTTCGGCTAAAAAAAAGGTGTGGTGTTGTAAACCGGTATTCGATTGATCTCGATTCATCTTCACTGGCATGTTCACTTTTGCATATAAGACCCATATAATATAAATCCTTTTAGAATGCAGTTATTGCTTACGTACATTTATTTCCCTCTTCTGTTAGTGCAAAAAGCGTACTTTATCATGCTTTACCATGGTAACAAGGGTATTCAAACACATTTATAAAACCGAGCCTAATACTTTATTTTGTTGTATGTTCGTTGTTGAACAAAAAAAGGTTTAGCACGACTTTTTAGGGATATAGATTAAACATATGAACATTGATATAATTGTTTAAACATGTTAGAAATGCTAGATAAATGTGTGATTTTCAATTAAAAGTATTATTGTAATTTAAGCGAAGTATCTGAATTACCTCCCATATATTAAAAATAATTTATTTTATTATACAGAGGTATTGCTTTGAACAAATGCAATGTTTGGCACTGACAAGAATTGCCCATTCTGTCATTGTTTAAAATCGCTGAAATGTGTTCAAGCACGAATGTTATTCTCAAACAAAAACATCTCAAATTTCGTGTTTTTAAAATTACCTCCCTTTACATTGAAATGAGAATGTTCCCATCATATTTGCTTTACTTTTATCACCGACTTTGTTTACAAATGCTTTTGTAGCAGTATTATTGGTCATATCTAGGTCATTTTATCATTGACAACGAACATACAGGGCGGTTCTGTATCTCGTCTATGGAAATGACATGATTTTATATACTGAATTTGCTCGGTATATTTATTGACAGTTCGATTGGTGCTATGTGGCTTCCGTTAAACGTCTCCCTGTTGGATGAATAGTAATAGTAGTATTACATACTGGTGCGAGCCCAAACTTTGTGGTTTGAGTAGAATACCGTTCAGGCCAGCCAGTTATAAGGGAGTAGTTCTGGTTCATTACCCAGTTGACAATTATTATTTTTTTTTTTTTTTTAACATTTCAATATAATATACTCCTCAAAATAATTTAGGGACCGTGTTTAGATTTGGGTCATTTTTTAAAGTGCTGTAATTGAACACTTTCTGTCTGCTTGTTATTTTTAAGTTTAGTTGTATTATTTTTCAATTGTTACGTTACACACATGTATTAACTTTGTATATGCATATGGAATCCATAATATTATTAAAGATAAAGTGATTATTACCGTTCTATTTTGTGATCCTTAACTTATTTTGAGGAGTATAGAAAGTGGCATAAGGACATTCACATTGCGGAACAAATCGAGACTAAGCACGTGACACGTGTTGCATCTATTGACAGACTTCAGGAAACGTAGTCTGCTACTGCCTTCATGTGTATGTGTTCATTGCCACATTCTCGTATTTATACACATACTCCTCTAATTCTGTAACAGCTTTACAATGAGTATGTTTCTACACATTTAAAGGGACACACAGCAATTTTGAAGTGTTTATCAAGCATTCGAATTAGCCTCTCGATTTATTAATCCAGCATCATTTTGACTTTAAATCTGCTTGCATATATTTAAATGCAATTTTGAGTTTCAATACATATTGATAAGGGAGATCCTTTGGAAGCAATACACACAACCAATAGAATACAGTGGCATACTCTGTTTAATTGAGTCTGTTCATGAGAGGTAATGCGAACGGCATCACCTCTCACACTCCCATAGCACCGGGTTAAAGGGACACACGGCAATCTTGATTTTTTTAAAACTCACGGCGTCCAGTTAGTTTTTCTCGCAACATGCATTCGTTCAATCATTAATATTAATTGTTACAATAGTTCAAAGCAAACTGTTTTTACATATTATTGACTTTTGATAATATTGCATCAATCATAAATGTAAAAAATGTGTAGAATAATGAAGGAAATAGAATTCTCATTTTTTTTATTTAATTATATGCAAGCAGTTTTAAAGTCAAAATGATACAGGATTAATAAATCGCTGTACTACTTGTAATGCCTGATATATAACTCCAAATTGCCATGTGTCCCTTTAAGTGATATTCGACTTCAAAGCCATCAGTACTGGGCTTGTTGGTCCAAAAGGAACAGTAAAAATAACAACTTTTCTTCGTTATTATAATATAGGTTTGAACATAGTATTGGTGAAATGTAATCAACAGTTAGAAATATGCAAAAGCAATTTACTTCATATAATTCTTATAATAAATATTATTGATTAAATGAATGCAATTTATGTAGAAAAGCTTACGGGACGCCGCGAGTTTTTAAAAAAGCAAGATTGCCGTGTGTCCCTTTAATATTATTTTAAGTCCGATATGTTTGATATTCCAGGGCTATGTCACCACGCAATTTGTAATTAGCTCTACTTTCAATGTGACAACCGTGGCATTAACCTTTAACTATTCAGCTTGTATCGATGTATAAATAAATAAAATATATATTTGTTTTCAGTAAATAACGGGCGTTATTTCGAAATATTTGATTGATGAAAGCCTCAGTAATCCGTCATAAAAATGGCAATACATAATTTAACACTAGATGTGTGTTCAATATATGAATACGTTTGGATAAGGTTTGTTTGCGCTTTAACCATTGTACAAGAGGTGCATATACATATATGCAGTAACCATTGTACAAGAGGTACATATACATATATGCAGTAACCATTGTACAAGAGGTACATATACATAATTATATGCAGTAACCATTGTAAAAGAGGTACATATACATAGATGCAGTAACCATTGAACAAGAGGTACATATACATAGATGCAGTAACCATTGTACAAGAGGTACATATACATATATGCAGTAACCATTGTACAAAAGGTACATATACATATATGCAGTAACCATTGTACAAGAGGTACATATACATATATGCAGTAACCATTGTACAAGAGGTACATATACATAGATGCAGTAACCATTGTGCAAGAGGTACATACACATAGATGCAGTTACCATTGTACAAGAGGTACATACACATAGATGCAGTAACCATAGTACAAGAGGTACATATACATAGATGCAGTAACCATTGTACAAGAGGTACATACACATAAATGCAGTAACCATTGTACAAGAGGTACATATACATAGATGCAGTAACCATTGTACAAGAGGTACATATGCATAGATGCAGTAACCATTGTGCAAGAGGTACATATACATAAATGCAGTAACCATTGTGCAAGTGGTACATATACATAAATGCAGTAACGATTGTACAAGAGGTACATATATATATATATGTAGTAACGATTGTACAAGAGGTACATATACATAGATGCAGTAACCATTGTACAAGAGGTACATATATATATATATAGATATATATATATATAATATATATATATATATATATATATATATGCAGTAACGATTGTACAAGAGGTACATACATATACATAGATGCAGTAACCATTATACAAGAGGTACATATACATAGATGCAGTAACCATTATACAAGAGGTACATATACATATATGAATGAATGAAAGTCTTTATTTATCGAGGGTGACCCAATTAGTTGATACTAATTTTCCTTGGGGCCCTCTATAACAAATACATGATACCAAATACAAGAAAGGCAAAATACATAAGATATATGTAAACATAACATTGTTGGTGGTGGTAGTTTGAACGATATTTACACAATAATAAGATGAGATGATATCTATATCGAGTTTAATGTTGTTTTCCCTTTATCCATTTTATGCAGCTGTTTGTAAAACTTTTCATTGTTGCACACTTCTGAATGTGCTTTGGAATATTATTCCATAAAATGGTCCCGGAGTAAGACATGCTGCCCTTGAAAAGTTCCCGATTTAGCTTAGGAATACTAACATTAGTATCAGTTAGTGATCGAAGTCTTCTGTCAGTTGAATTACGAGTAGTAAACATGTCGGAAATATATGAAGGGGCAGTATTGTTCGAAACTCTATACATGAATTTGGCCTTTTGAAGTATAATTCGCTGATCAATTGTGTGGTAATTTAGTTGTTCCATAGCGGCTTGAAAAGTAATATACTGTTCACCTAAAATAACGTGACATGCCCTTTTTTGCATTATTAAAAGGCTTTTGATATTTTTTCGACTTGTGTTACCCCAGATTACATTACAAAAGTCTAGATGTGGCTGTATGTAAGCTTTATAGAAAATAATTCGATAATTCAAAGCAATAGAATATTTTATTCTTGACAGCAACCATACATTTCTTGCTATCTTTTTCTTAATAAACAATATGTGGTCATCCCATTTTAAATTTTCATTTATATTTACTCCTAAAGTTGTATCACCGGTAGTAATCTGTAAATCAATGTCATAATAGCACAAAGAAAGTGATTTATTTTCTAATCTGGCACGTCGATGTGGTGTGGTTACAAAAAGGACTTTCGTTTTTGACGCATTTAATACCATACCGTTATGCAAGCACCAGACTTTCAAAAAAATACAGTAACCATCGTACAAGAAGTACATGTACATATATGCATTAACCATTTTCCCATTCCATAACTTTTAAACATCCAGGTATACGAGTATTCAATATTGTGAAACATTCTGTCAAACTCATGCAAGATTCAAATTGTATGGTCTGTTTACTGCTCAAGGATTGGCCATAGAAAACACAGCCTTATCATAGTTGACCATCTCATATGTGGTGAAATCAGCATCCTACATGGATAATAAATGGGAATAAAAGTGTATATCTAGTAACTATTATAATTAGGTGGATTACAAAATATATAACTCTCAGTGAATATTCCTGATAATGAACAATTAAAATGTAATGATAAAAAGTAGTCTTTATTACACAATAAAAACACTCCCCCAATCATGTGTAATGCTCTGTCAGATAAGATCTCTAAATTCTAAGCATGGTACTGACCAGTGTGAACCATATCAATTAGCACCCCAGGCTGTTATTTTTATGGCTTCAGTTAGGAATAATAGCCCCTTCTCTGCAGCACATGTCAATCATACAAAAGTTCTCAAGGACAACCAAGCTAGCCCTTTAAATAATTCTACACGTCCTCCCATTGCCTTCTATCATTGAGTGAAGTTGTGTTCCTGTCCTGAAAGTAGTTTTCAAGTTATGCTCCCTTACAACACAACGTTAACCACTCTGAACTGTTTTAGTGTTGTTTCTCCATTGCGTACGCATGCGCATTGAGAACGATAATTTATTTCCGATAGAATCCGGACTGAAGGATAGACCTGCTTTTGTGGGAAAATGTATTCACGTGTGACATATGGAGGGAAGGAATTATCGTTATATCTTCAACGTACGACCAGAGTTCATGTACATGGCGTCAACACAAGACAGACGTTGCTGTCATAATTAGTGCCATAGTAGTTTAGCGTAATAGGGTATATTATTATACGTAAGATGTGTCGCTAAAAGACGTTATGTGTATGCCCCCATCACCGACTGGTGAGGGGCACATAGCATTAGGCAAGTCCGTCTATCCGCCCGTCCATCATTATGTCGGAGTGAAGTCCGTCCGTCCCGAAGAAAGTTTGTGTGTCTACCTCCCACAGTTTTCAACCAATGGTTTCGAAACTTCACAGGATGATTACCTATGATGTGAAGATGTGCATATCGGTTCGGCGTCAAAAGTGACTGTGTATTACCTAAGTTGTCAAGTTGTATGTTGTCCGCTGATTGTTTTCAGTGGGGGCATCCGTGTCCCATGGACACATTGATACATGTATTTCAATTTGTATGATAGGTGGTATTTTCTGGTGACAATGTTTATACATAGTAATTGTTTCAATAATTATGACTTTGCAGTTTTCCTGTTGTAACATCGGATTAACCTTTTTAAAGGCCGCATTTACCAACGACTTCTTTATAAAACGTGAGGATCATATTGCTTATCAAAGATCTTCTAAACCTGATATGACAATGGAATTGATTATTTAAACGCCCTAATGGCCCATTGGAGCCCTTACTAGTAAGGATGGGTAGCGTATTGCTTCTGATGAATTTACGCATATAACGCATGCATGCATTGGCAGATCTAGCGGGGAACAATGGGGTCCTTACCAGATTTGAAAAACAATATATGTACAAACGCTGTTGTTGTCCAATTGGAGCCCACCAGGACACTCGTGCAGGACCCCGTGCATTGCGGTACCAGTCTTAAAAAATACGTATGAACTGGACCGCGAACATATTTATGTTGGGTACCCTCCCTAACCTCCAATCCTGAATCCCCGTATGACATCGACTCTACTTGCCTTATCCGTTTAATCATCATTCGCGCCACGTGCTTTATGTCCTCGGGTCCTCAACAGCGCTAATGGTTCTCATCTATCCTCATTGCTGCCTATCTATCAAATTTTACGCCTAATGAGCGACATTTAGCGGTAATGAACGACATTGTCTCATCATAACCGCAATTAACGAATGTTTTAATGAGTTTTTACACATATATTTTTTTTTAAATTTCTTTGATAGTTTCTTTGATATTATAACAAATGAAAGGATTTTCTTTCAAGCTATATGCAGGAGGTGCATGAGTATAGTGTGTGTTAAATATCATTAGTACGCTTACTTGTAATTAACAATATGTAAATGACGTACAAATACGGTCAATGTGTGCAGGACCCGTTTATATTACGTATCTGAGTCCCTGCCGTGTGTTTTTGTGTTTTAGTAAGAAGTATATATTTTCAAACAGTATAGCAATAATTACATCCTTTTAAACAGTAATGTTCCTTTATAAAACTAATTAGGGTTCCACAAGTTAGGGAAAACAAGGTAAATGATTTATGCAATGTATGGCCCGTGGTGTAGATGAGTTTATTATGGTCTGATTGTGCGTGGGAACCGGACAATGCTTGTGCGTGGAAGCTGGACACTGGCTGTGCGTGGAAACCTGACACTGGTTGTGCGTGAAAGCCGGACACTCGTTGTGCGTAGAAAATTGACATTGGTTGTGCGTGGGAACCTGACACTGGTGACATGCCACTGATGGTTGTGTGTGGTAGCCGGAGACTGGTTGTTGGTGGAAACCTGACATTGACTGCGCACGGACCTGGACACCGGTTGGGTGTGGAATCCGGACATTGGTTATGCATGGAAACCGGACACTGGTTGTGCTTGGAAGACTGACACTGGTTGTGCGTGGGAACCGGACACTGGTTGTGCATGGAAACCTGACACTGGCTGTGCGTGGAAGCCGAACACTGATTGTGCGAGGAGGCCTGCCACTGGTTGTACGTGGAAGCTGGCCACTGGTTGTGAGGGGAAGCAGGACAATGGTTGTGAGAGGAAGCCGGACACTGGTTGTGCGTGAAAGCCGGACACTGGTTATGAGAGGAAGCAGGACACTGGATGTGCGTTGAAACCGGACAGTCCGAGACAAACACACGTAAACCGCGACAACCACCTTACCATCTCATATAATATTCAATATATATTTTTAAACCGTGTTTCATTGCTTGATTATTTCGGCAAAAAATTGCCATATCCAGAATTGTGTCTTTAGTAAACGAGGGTTATCTATGAGCCATAAAAGATGAAGATTTACATAACTAAGTAAGCAACTGTATTTTTACAACATTAATACAATACATACACACTGTTTTAATAGAAAATAAAACTTGGGATAAATTAAATATTGCATACAATTATATAAAATATTTTAAATATTCGGAATACTCTTCTATCTTCCCAGTGACTACTTTACTGCTCTCCGTCTAATGGCAATATAAATCGTCTTGTTGTTTTTAAATCGTATCTTACATGTACGATGGCCCATTTGGCTCATATTTACTTCACTTCTATTTCTTGACTTCCGCATTCCGCATTCCGAATTCCGCATTCCGCATTCCGCATTCCGAATTCCGCATTCCGCATTCCGAATTCCGCATTCCGCATTCCGAATTCCGCATTCCGAATTCCGCATTCCGCATTCCGCATTCCGCATTTCGTAGTAATATTTGCAAGCGCTATATATCATAGCGCTATATATCACCAGTGGTCCCCGTGTGGTTGCCGGGGTTGAATACAACCACTGCAAACACACCGTCACATGCAGAGGGGTAGGACTCCCCCCCACCCCCCATTCATATTCATTTTGTAATTTTTTGTTCATGCTCATTAAAGGTCTTCATCATGACCCCTGCATTGTTTCAGGTGCCATCTCGCTCACATCACTAAGAGCAGTGGCAGAAAAACAATAAACATGGCTCCAACGTAAATGGGGTGTCTACAATAGAATTTGCAGCAACTCTGTAGTTCAGAATGAGAAGGTCCTAGGCCCATTCTCCATATTTTATCTCGATGTACATGGAGGATGAGCCTGGCATGTCCATGCCTGTTAGGCGCCATTTAACCTTTCATGTGTTTGTGCGCCTTAAAACCCAGTTCAATTCAATATATCACTAGTGGATCCAGGATGATGTATAAACTCAGAGTGGATCACTAGCGGATCCAGAGGGAAGCCCGTGTGGGCTGGACTGACTGAGATTTTCTAAATTATATAAGATATATTATATTAAGCCCCCCACACCACCACCACACCCGTGAAAAGTCGCAAATGTTTGGTTTTTATTGTTAAAACATTTGGTCTAAGTTAGACTCTCTCCACACGCCTCGAGGTAAAATACTGGATCCTCGTATGCTGATCTATCAAACTCGAGTTAGAAAATGTTTTGCTTTTTTAATTATGTTATTTTTAATATTCGGGGAATTAATAAAGCTTATTCGCACCACTTAGATTTTAAGAGAAGGTAATGGCTTCGCCTCAGAGAGAATGAAAAAACAAAAAGCAAAAAAATAAGTTTTTTTTTCATATTGGCACTAATAATAAATAAGAGTATTTTTGAAAAGCTTATATTTTATATTGAAGTTTATAGTATGAGTATATACAAAGGAAAAGCAGATACTCAAGTAGTGTATATTTATAGGGTATAATAGTATGTACGTTTATGGTGTATTTATACAAAGTATACACGGATACTCAGGTTATAGGGAATTTAACTTAATGTAATTGGGTTTATATCAGTAGTAAAAATAGGTTTATATAGTAGTAAAAATACAACAATCGTGGTCACTGGCAATATCCATACATTTTTATACATACACTTTTATATTACATGGTTATTAAATATGAAATATGAGAAGTAATTGCATCTTTAACAGTAACACTGAGATTTCACAACATACATACATACAAGTGCATGCATAAATTATTATTATTATTATTATTATTATTATTATTATTTATTATTATTATTAATAATAATCATAATAATAATATTATTATTATTATTATTATTATCTTACTACCTACTTCTAAATGCGGAATTCGGAATGCGGAATTCGGAATGCGGAATGCGGAATGCAGAATTCGGAATGCGGAATTCGGAATGCGGAATGCGGAATGCAGAATTCGGAATGCGGAATTCGGAATGCGGAATGCGGAATTCGGAATGCGGAATGCAGAATGCGGAATGCGGAATGCGGAATTCAGAAGTCAAGAAATTGTTATGTGTGTGAGTGGTGTAGTAGCATTAGTAGTAGTAGTAGTAGTAGTAGCAGTAGCAGTAGCATTATGATTAGTAGTAGTAGTAGTAGTAGATATAGTAGTAGTAGAATTAGTAGTAGTAGTAGTAGTAGCATTATTATTAGTGTAGTTGTAATAGTGGTAGTAGTAGTAGTAGTAGTAGTAGTAGTAGTAGTAGTAGTAGTAGCATTAATAGTAGCACTAGTAATAGAAGTAGTAATAGTAGTAGATATAGTAGTAGTAGTAGCATTAGTAGTAATAGTAGTAGTAGTAGTAGTAGTAGTAGTAGCTCTAGTAGTAGTATTAGTAGTAGTAGTAGTAGTAGTAGTAGATCTAGTAGTAGTAGTAGTAGTAGTGGTAGTAGTAGTAGTAGTAGTAGTAGTAGTAGTAGAATTAGTAGTAGTAGTAGTTGTAGTAGTGGTAGTAGTAGTAGTAGTAGTAGTAGTAGTAGTAGATCTAGTAATAGTAGTAGCATTATTATTATTATTTTTTGCGTTGTTTTTTTCATTCTCGCTGAGAGCCATTACCTTCTCTTAAAATCTAAGTGGTGCGAATACGCTTAAATATATACCCGAAAGTTAAAAATAACATAATTAAAAAAGCAAAACATTTTTTAACTCGAGTTTAATAGATGTGATCCAAGGATTCACACACGCGGATCAAGGATTTTACCTCGAGGCGTGGGGAAAGAGTCTAACTTAGACCAAATGTTTTAACAATAAAAAACAAACATTTGCGATTTTCACGGGTGTGGGGTGTGGTGGTGGTGTGTGTGGGGGGAGGAGGGGGCTTAATATAATATATATTATATAATTTAGAAAATCTCAGTCCGGCCCCCACTTTCTTCCCTCTGTATCCGCTAGTAATCCACTCTGAGTTTACACACCACTCTGGGTCCGCTAGTGATATATAGCGCTGGCAAAAATTACTACGAAATGCGGAATGCGGAATGCGGAATGCGGAATTCGGAATGCGGAATGCGGAATGCGGAAGTCAGGAAATAGAAGTGAAGTAAATGTGAGCCAAATGGGCCATCGTATACATGTGATGAAAGTTAAAGTACATTTTATACAGAATTACTACTTAAGTGCTATGTAGTGATAGTTTTATTATTTTGAAACACAGCAAAACACCTAAATTTAGCACAATTTAAAATTTAAACAGCACTCTCCCATATCGTAAAGAAACTTTGTAATTAATATTGGAAAACCAACCTAGACACGCCTTCTTGAATTCGTCTTATATAAATTAATATGCTAAATTGTTGTCTTGTTACGTCATCAACACATTGTTTAGGTTATTTCGAGCCGCCCCAGAGATGAGAGGATAGGATACATAGAAATTCGAGAACCTGCCCTACTCTTACCCGTACATTCGATAAGATTGTGTTTGGTTCTTAGATGTGCTCAAAGAATCGACTGCCTAAGGACACTACTAAGTAAACCAATGGCGCTAGTGAGGCTCGAACTGCATTCAGAGTCGAATGCTTTCCACTGAGCCATCCAACCTCCTCTGTGCGTATTTAAACACACTAAATAAAAGCATAGAAACATGATACACCCTCAGTATTTTTATCTACGAGCGCCCGGTGCAATTACGGGAATGTCATGAAAACGTTTACATTAAACCATCACGCCTGGCACCTGTCCTGTGTGTGAATCTCTAAGCGTCCTGCGCAATAGCGGCAATGTCGTGAAAACGTTTTCATCAAACCATCACGCCTGGCACCTGTCCTGTGTGTGAATCTCTAAGCGTCCTGCGCAATAGCGGCAATGTCGTGAAAACGTTTACATCAAACCATCACGCCTGGCACCTGTGCTGTGTGTGAATCTCCAAGCGTTCTGCGTAATAGCGGCAATGTCGTGAAAACGGTAACATCCACCACAATTACATGTAAACCTCCGAGGTGTCGAATGTAGTTCCTATAATAAAAAGTAATCCCTCCTTTTTCGATGGAAATGGGCATTATAAGTAGGGGGAAACTGCCCATTTCTATTCGATTTTGTGGTTATATGTATAAGAAGCGTATTAATAGGTTTTACTGGATCACTGATGAACATTTTCGAAATTTCGACTCTATGCTTACACTTTGTGAGCAATGAAAACAGTCGATCAATAAAAACAGCTGTACCCTTGACCTGTTTAGTAAACAAACAAGAACTTTCTTACATGTCTTATGACCCCACGTTTTCTGGTGATTTTTCAAGTGGAAAAATAGTTTTCTATATGAACATTACACTGCTGCATTATCCATACTTGCGTTGACTTTGCAGCAAATCATTAATATGTGACACTTTAACATTGGTGTCTATGGGGAAAATAATTAGTGCTTTCATACGTCTAACAGCGTCCTGCGTAATAGCGGCAATGTCGTGAAAACGTTTACATCAAACCATCACGCCTGGAACCTGTCCTGTGTGTAAATATACTACTCAACATTTGCTAAGGATCACTTTTTTGCTTTCTAAATTTCTTGCTGAAATAAATAGCATTATTTCTATTTTACATGCAATTATTTAGGGCAGTGTATGGTCATGTGATCTCATGACTTGATTCAAATTGTGGAATTGTTGAAGTATCGATTAAATTAATATCGTTAATGTGAATTAATTTCTAATAAAATTATATGGAAGAATAAAAGTGATCCTTAGCAAATTTGAGTAGAATATTATATCATTATGTGTTCTATACTAAACTGATGCCTGAGGACATCTTGCGGTGGTACGCCTCAAAACACGTAGTAATTTATTTATCGACAATTCAGAAAACATGCAGAATATATAGCAGAAGATCTGGGGTTGTAAACTCTTGCAATCCCTTCATTAAAGACGATAACGGCGAAGAGTTCAATTAATCCGAAAAAATACCCTTGGTCATTCAAATGTTGCTACAAATGGGTTCGTTTAGTCCTTTCCCATTTATGTTTGCAAAGATCTTTCCGCGTTTTCCTGATCCTTAATTTGTATACATCAATCGATATCAAAATAACAATAGCGTGTATGGCTTTATTCACCTAAATATCGCATGGCTGCGGAACGTTCATTTAGTTTAAACTTTCTTTTTTTTACATCGATTGTAACGAAAGCTCCCTGAACTTATTTTAATCACCATCGATTTCTTCCTGGGTAGAACCAGTGCAGATGCAGATAGTGTCTTACTCAGGGACACAACACATATGGTCATGGCGGGGATCGAACCCGCGACTTTTCGATCATGGGTCCAACGCACTATCACGAGACCACATCGCTTCACAACGTTCATTTAATCCTGGGTTTTGTCATGTTTATGCGCACATGTTCCGTGCACTTGCTTAAACCGTCATTGTTTGTGCAATAAAACAGACAATTTTTAACTAAATCGAACCGGTTATATTAACTTGACTCGACACTGGCTTAACTAAATGAACACATCTTTAACTAAATCGACACAACTAAATGGACACCTGTTTAACTAAATCGACGATATTCAGATCTGCCTATGACTCTCTCATCCGCTCGTTATTATAGTTCATTTTTGCACGTGCATTATCTAGGTACATAGTTAGCATATGTATGTTCAACCGTGGTAAGGTAATAAAAATCAAATACGCTGACATTCTTTATCCTAAAATCGAAACCTTTGTATCTTATCTTAAAATAAGATAAACTATAATCGAATGTATGCGCACTTTTCGGATTATTTTACTGTTTAATAAAACAGAAACTGCCTTATCAAAATGTTGTGGTTGCTAACAATTTGTTTGGAATTCACATCGAAATCATTTAGGGAAAGGAAAACAAGGTATTTGATAGGGTGATACACTATCTGATATCTAAGTTATCGATTTTAATTTATCTGTTGTTTTCCTTTTTTCTCAAAATCATACTTTTTACAAACATGTAACAAGCAACATCGATCGTTAATGAATCACAAGTCTGACATAGAAAGAGTCCATGTCGGCTATGCCAAACTGAGAAGTAATTAATAATATATCATTCATATGAGAAATGATGAAATGCACTTTAACGTTTCGTAAAATCAAACTGGGACAGGGACATCAGAGGGAAATAAGGTGAATGGTGAAAATTCCCAAGACAGGCTACCAACATTGCTCGAACCCTCGCGGTGCTGAGGCTGAAGATTGAACAAACCAGGCATTACCAAGAACAAAAGATGATCATGTAAAAACGGTACATCATATTGGAACAAACATGAAGCAACGTACGAACTTGACACCTGCGGTTAATGGCAAGCAATGGAGCACGAATCGTGAAAGGTATATATCAAGCATTCGGCCGAATAATTTTAAATATTCTATTTATCAAGTAAAAAAATCTTATCAACATGGTTCATATCATTTCTCATTGCGTTTGTGCCTTCATGTAGGTGTTTATGTATTTCTAAATTAGATAATGCTTATTGGGCATTCGCCATTTACGTCTGTTGACCTATAGTCGCATATAATTTGATAAATACATTATATTAAATGTATAGCTATGATATATTGTTTCATTTGTCCTTTCGGCATCCATCCAGAGAAGGCTGTATCATCCAGAGAATGCTGTACCCATTCCCCTTGCATAAACCACGTCGTAATAGTAATATCTAGGCAAGCTTTTTTTTCCTTCATGGCATGATGCAAACATATAATTATATATAGTCATGTTGTAATTACTCTCTTGTGTGTGTCTATTGAGGCAGTTTCGCCGTTGAAGATAGATATCGCATTTATTTATCTGCTAGTGTCCGCAACGTCAAGTTTACGACAATCTTGATTTGCGACAATGACCTCATGTGACATGGCTTTGCATCCGCCCAAATAAGTGTGTGTCCGATAAGCCCGTATCAGCAGTTTGACTGATAGGCGTCGCAGGTACATCACCAATATGTGTTATCTATCAATTCTGTCATCTTAGTTTTTATCTCATCGTTTTTTGTACATGTTGACATGTGTTCCCCAACCACTGATATCCGCGGTTTTGAGGAAATCGGGATATCGAGTCATAAGAGAACTGTTTCAATGTTTATATCTTCAGTTTGATTGAATGGTGTACTTTGGATGGGAAATGGGTGTTTGTATTTTCTGTATCACATACACACGTGGTTTTACTTTGAAATAAAAAAATATATTTAATGAATATTGAACAAAACATCTCATAATTTCTTTAAACAAATCGATATTTTTGTTCGGATTTCGGAATAAATTATAAGTATCAAGTGCTTTGTTGTAGATATGGTCAAACGTTGCAGATATGTTAAGACCGAACTGACACGGTGATTTATTTATACAGAAATCTCCGTGCAATGGTTACAAGAGATATGGCGAACTATTTAATACAGACAACCTATTCTCGGCGTAAGCAAATAAAGCGAGATTTTGAGCGTAGATACACAATTTATAGACCTTCCTGAGTCTAGTTTAATAGAATACATTATTACTGTAATGCAAATATTAGAGTAGAGAGAGATGAAAGAGACGCGACCGACAGAGATGAACGCTTTGTTTGCTAACTGATAAATATCGCGACGTTTGAAGCTATTATACGTTACGGGGTCTTTCTAATAACTCCTGTGGTTATTATACTTCAATCACTCGCTTGTTATAGCCAACTCTTCCAGAGGTTTGTCGTGTTTGTAGTTGTAGTTTTTTATCATTTTCTTTTCATTTATCAACAGTCAATTGTTTTCTAATGCTTTAAACGTACTCATTAGACTAGTCACTAACCTGACAATAAATTCAGTCAAAATGTTAATTGAGTTGAGAATAGAGCAGCCAGTCCATGTTTTTATATTGATATTGTTTTTATGATATAGTGACCGGTCTATAAATCAGGAGTCGGCTCTCCTTTGAAGGTATACATTAAAGAAAAATGAATCATTTTCATATTGACAATTTTAACTGAGTAAAGAACACAGTGGCCGGTCAAAAATGTGTTTATTCTCCTAGTATTGCAGCTATATTAAAAAAGGTTGAAAATAGTTTTAATATTTAAAACTGTAACTGAGTAGAGAATAGAGTGGCCAGTCTATCAGAAATGGACCTACTCTCCTACTGAAGTTACATCAGAGTATGTTGAAGATATTTTTATCATTCAAAACTGTAACTGAGTAGAGAATAGAGAGGCCAGTCTATAAAACACGAATCTACTTTATCAATGAAGCTATAGTAAAGCCTGGAGATTTGTTTGTTTGTATGGTGTTTTAATTCATTTTCAACACAAGTAAGGTTATATATGACGGTCGATTTTTTTTGTGGTGGAGGCAGACAACCCACTTTACCTGGGTAGAACCAGTGCTGTAAACCTCCCGCCATCCGTAAGAATCGAATTTTCTTCACTTACATATCGAATCATGGAAACCCAGTGGAATTCGAACCCGCAGCGTCGTTGACCATTAGGCCACGGAGACGCTGTTGTAAAGCCTGGTGAAGATATCATCACATTCTGTAAGAAATATAAAGAATGTTGACTTCCTGGTATAGGGCTAGGTTCCGAACTCGAGTTTGCATTTGAGCAGCACCCTATGAAAATAAAACCTAAACATGTATTGCAATATACCATAGTAGGTGTTATATGGAGTTTATATTGTGGAATCACTATGGCGCGCTGTTCTCCCCTTTTATTTATCAACACGGATGTTGCCTTCTTGCACCTTATATTACCTTTCATGACAAGACTGTAACTTTATCTCTTGTTTAGTTTAGTTTAAACTTATTTATTTTACACCGATTGTAACAAAAGCTCTATGAACTTATTTTAATGACTCTCGGTTTCATACTGGTTAGAACCAGTACTAAGCAAATGCAGAAAACGTGCCTTGCTCAGGGACACAACACATAATTTTATGGCCATTGGCGGGGATCGAACCCTCCACCACATCTCTTGTTTTTGTTCGTTGCTTCCAAGGGATCCCATTTTCAGTGTGTATTGGCATTCGCACTATCGTAGTGTGATTACTTAGTGGTCCTTTAGGCAATCGTGAAAACTCGGTCAATCCCGGCATTCTTCGGGATCACGCTGCGAAGCAGTGTACGAGATGTTGCGAATGGTCTTAAGGATCATCTAGCGCAATATGTGTGGTTTTAAACACAAGCCCAGTAATCGACGTCATCAGCAGGTGCACGAGATGATCATCCTTAACGAAGATTTGTCTCGACTCGGTAAGTAAACACACGCATTTCAGCTCTAATTCTCAGCTCTAATAAAGATACTATGCCTAAAGTATCAGTGAATTGAGAGCAGAATCAAAGAAAGTTATTTTAGCGAGATGATTCTCAGCGGAGTTTTTTCATTTCAAACTTTCTTTGATTCTTCTCTCAATTCGCTAAGTATTAGCAGAAGTGAATATTAGCCGAGTCTTTTTACCATTGATTGCGATACTTTTGGCATAATTATATTTTTATGGACTGAGAATTAGAGCTGAAATGCGTGTGTTTACTTACCGAGTGGAGACAAATCTTCGTTACGGATGATCATCTCGTGCACCTGCTGATGACGTCGATTACTGGGCTTGAAACACAGACCTGATAATAAATAGATTGGACACTATGAAAACTGTAAATTTCAAGTGGCACAGTTCGAAAATTTCACAAAATATTTCCCAAATTTAAACACACATATCATGAAGAGTTTTATAGATACAAGCTTCATTCAAGCCAAATACCATCACAAATTTAATTTTCTTTTCAATGATAGTATTTTGTTTTCTCTTACATTGAGAGCAAAAAAGGGAGTTTGATGGAAACTTTGACTATGTCAAAACATTGATTTTTATTAATATGTCTGTGTTTTAAAGTAGAATACCGCTTAATTCGGTGCTAGGGTGCGTAAGTGGTGTTTTGCATTATATAACCTCTCGTGAACAGATTCAATAAAACCGAGTCTGCTACTTGTCTCTCTTGTTTGTGTAAATTGCTTCCGAGGGATCCCGTTTTTTTTCAGTATTTATAGAATGATAGAGAGGCCTCATTTTGAAAAATTGAAGAGTTTGTATAGCGTAGAAGTGAATATTAGTGTGGTCAAATCTATATAGACGCAGGTGCACCAATACAATTGTATTTAAAAGGTATTGGTGTTTCTATATATATTATATAGGTGCACCTATATAGTTTATGGATGCACCTGTAATACATAGGTGCATCCATAAAATATATACAGGTGCACTCATAACATATACACAAATGAACCAATAAAAATATATAGGTGCACCTATACGTTTTATGGGTGCACCTATAATATTTTTAAGTTGCACCTGCATCTATAGTTTTGAACCCGATCGTACACCATACATTAGACTGATTTTCGTCTCAACGCCCTCTTGCATCCTTTCGTTCACAATTATACCCCACGTACTGGTGTTCTCCTCCGTGTTATCGCGTATTTTCCACCGGAATTATACGCCACTTATATCCGACATATACCCATAAAAACATTCCGTGAGTATCAAACTTTGAACATGCTATATCCTCAGCAATAACAGCGTTCGTGTGCTGTATATCCACACATTACTTTGTCGTTTGTATCCTAGTAGTAGCCCGAAGCAATATCGTTGTTCCGTCGGAAAGCCATATTGAAGTGTTGTTCTTTAGATGTCGGAACGAACCTGCAGTTTTATGGCTTTAAACTGGGGTCAACAGAGCTACGGCCACGTGGTTCACATCAATGAGATTATTTATGTGCATACGTTTCTAATATAGGTAGCATGTTTGTGTGTATGAATGAAGTACATGGTTACAGATGTCGCTTACATTTAATTCTAAACATATTCTGAGTTTTGAAGTTATGGAGAATTAATAATGACCATCTTAAAACATCAAGCGAACCATGAATGTACAGTTAATTCACTGTCATCTTTCATTTGGGCATGCATATCGTTGCAATTACCAACTTCTACTAGCTAACATATTTAAACAATTAATAAAACCTTTTTTTCTTGTTTACTTGCGTTCAGCAAAACCAAAATTCCGTCTATCAAACGATATTGGATAAAACACATGTTGTAGGTTATTCTCAACATACTTTGGTTACTGGACAATGCTGAACAAGTGACTGATTTCTTATGACAATGTGCGCATGTGCGACACCAGCAACACATCATTTCTGGCTTGTCCTTACGAGTGCCAGCCTTGTGTTGACCAATCTCTACCCAGAGTTGTCATTCCTTGCATACGCATACATACGTAAATGTAATAGCCTCTGGGACAGCTTGAATGTTGACATCAGTTTTTATTTCCGATTAAGGTACTCTGTCCATAAGTTGAACGCGTAACGACGCAGGAACCAATATCAGGTTTAAACAAACATTGCATAAATCGGCACCTTTTCCCGATATTTCCCGGGTACAGGCGAATACTGGTGTTAAACCATGATATCTTAGTCTGTTTTAAAATGGATATTACTTGTATTGTAATCCTCCTCCAAATGTCCATGTAACACCTTGCCACAGCGCGTCCGTCGCCGGGATAGTAAAGACGCTAGGCCTAAAACTGTCTCGCCTCTCTCTTTAGTGTGTTGTTGGTGTGTGAAATGGATTCTAAAATGTTTCCAGTACTGCTAATTAGCGAGTTAGGTTTTCAGTGTGTGATGTCTTATACGTGATCTATTGTTTTAAGACGTTCTTACCAACCATCGATTTACTAGATTCTAACACTCACATTAATTCAACCCAAGAACTATACGTGCCACGTAACATAATATAGTAAACAATACTAACCCTTACCCCCTACATATATATAATGAATTGTTCTGTCTTTGAATTAAGACCATTCCATTTATGTGTGACAAAGGGGTGTTTGGTGGAAAACGACTGATCGGCAGCCCGACACTGTAAACCTGGCCTGCGAGTTACTCACAGGCTGATCTGAGTTTACAATGGACGCAAAGGCTATTATAGTCGTGTTAAGCGGGTTAAGGGCTAATACAGAGAATTATAATTCCAGGTAAAGGAACTAATCTCTAATACAAATGAATTTTGTTTCTTCATTAAACTGATTTTTTAAACTTGTAATGGTGCATTGTTAACTCCAAATAATAGAGATAAAAACACTCGTACTCACTCAATCACTCACTCAATCACTCACTCAATCACTCACTTAATTGCTCACTCACTCACTCACTCACTCACTCACTCACTCACTCACTCACTCACTCACTCACTCACTCACTCACTCACTCACTCACTCACTCACTCACTCACTCACTCACTCACTCACTCACTCACTCACTCACTCACTCACTCACTCACTCACTCACTCACTCACTCACTCACTCAATCACTCACGCACTCACCCACTCACTCACTCACTCACTCACTCACTCACTCACTCACTCACACTCACTCACTCACTCACTCACTCAATCACTCACTCACTCGCTCGCTTGTTCGCTCGCTCACTCACTCACGCACTCTATAACTAGTATGTCTTATCGCTTATAATTCTGAAAAGAACCAGGTTTCTATATGCGTATATATCTTAATGGTGACTGCCCTTTAGTTGCACAATCATAATGTGTTGTGTTTTGTTATCCAAACTAATAGACAGTACACGAGAGATATGACTTCAATTTGACGGTAATTATTTAAGTGTACAAAAAATAAGATAATTAACGTATAAAGCATTAGACATCAAAATAAGACGGTTCTGTGTGATGTCATTTCTAGCAAGCCTCATTTGTTTTTGAGGAAAAATATGGTTTTGATTAATGAGAATTTCATTGTAGCCTAATTGTGATAACTTGTATGCTTTGATATGTAAAAGGTATTAAATGAAAACAGACACTTAATTTATATTAGGATAACATGGATGCCCTCGCCCAAAGCAACTTGTTAACATAATATATCAACAGTCACAAACCGTTGGACGTTATTCATTTTTAATCAAAACGACGTGTGTCGGAGTTTCATTGTAACATGCAAATTGTACTTGCTAATAAAAAAACGGGAAGAAAATAGTAAATGTTATAGTATCTTACTCAACCATTGTGTCCTTGGAGCCCCTCAGTGGTTTATTTTGGAACGTGATTATATTTGATTTGATTTGAGTGTAGTTTTACGTCCTTTTTAGCACATGTAAGACCATATATGACTGTCGGTTTTACTGTGGTAGAGACAGACCACACACTTTTTCCGGGGTAGAACCAGTACTGTATGTATATACACTGAACAAAATTGCTAAGTATCAACTTTTGTATCTTAACTAACTTTCTTATTTTAAATATATTTTAGAAAAGATATACGATAAGTATTTTGTTTTGACCCATAGTTTGTAAAACATTTATTTTTTGTTTAAATTGTTACATCTTTTGAGAGTTACCCTCCCTTCATATGAAAACATGATATGTGCTGATAAAACACATAACATGAGTCAAAGATCGCTTAAAGATATAACATTCTTAAAATTGGTATGAAATAATAGAAAAAAACATTAAAATTTGACCCTTTTATCGCAGATTTTCCGTCTATAAAAAAAATGAAATATGGATAATCTTAAATTACCTCCCTTTTAAATTGAATATTGTTTGAAATTCAAGTAACTGTAATTAAGCGTTAACATTAAATATTTCGAAAATTTCTTTTGCAAACGCATTTGTAGTGGTAATGCTAGTAAACCATGATGTCAAAATAATTTTAACTGGCATATTTTAGAATTAGGAACATCGAAAGCTTCACTAATTCGAAGAACTTAATAAAATCCTATATACTCAGTTGTATAAGTGTAATAACTTATTTCTAAGAAAACACATGGACTTAAAAGTTTTAAAATATGTTCATGCAATCAGAGTAGACGATTTCCACTCATTATTTTGCAGTTTAACCGTATCTCTAATCAAGCACAAAATACAAAAAACAATGAGAATATTATTGACATATTCTTAGGTTGATACTTAGCAATTTGGTTTAGTATACATTCCGCCATCCGTGAGAATCGACACTTTCTCACGTGACAAGTCGAGCAGCTCTCAGTGGGATTCGAACCCACAGCGGTGATAATGTGATTATATAGCGCAATGTATATTACATTTTACTACTGATATCTAATGGTATGTAATAAGTGGTATGTAATAAGTGGTATGTAATAAGTGGTATGTAATAAGTGTTTGAACTGTCTGTCAATACATATCTGCAACTTCTACTTATTTCATGGATTCGACATTTTTCATGTTCTTCTACAGAGCAGAAGTAGAAGCCAATGATAGTCGAAGTGAAACATCTGGTACATATTGACTATATACATCTGGTACATATTGACTATATACATCTGGTACATATTGACTATAAACATCTGGTACATATTGACTATATACATCTGGTACATATTGACTATATACATCTGGTACATATTGACTATATACATCTGGTACATATTGACTATAAACATCTGGTACATATTGACTATATACATCTGGTACATATTGACTATATACATCTGGTACATATTGACTATATACATCTGGTACATATTGACTATATACATCTGGTACATATTGACTATAAACATCTGGTACATATTGACTATATACATCTGGTACATATTGACTATATACATCTGGTACATATTGACTATATACATCTGGTACATATTGACTATATACATCTGGTACATATTGACTATAAACATCTGGTACATATTGACTATATACATCTGGTACATATTGACTATATACATCTGGTACATATTGACTATATACATCTGGTACATTTTGACTATATACATCTGGTACATATTGACTATATACATCTGGTACATATTGACTATATACATCTGGTACATATTGACTATAAACATCTGGTACATATTGACTATATACATCTGGTACATATTGACTATATACATCTGGTACATATTGACTATATACATCTGGTACATATTGACTATAAACATCTGGTACATATTGACTATATACATCTGGTACATATCGACTATATACATCTGGTACATATCGACTATATACATCTGGTACATATCGACTATAAACATCTGGTACATATCGACTATATACATCTGGTACATATCGACTATATACATCTGGTACATATCGACTATATACATCTGGTACATATCGACTATAAACATCTGGTACATATCGACTATAAACATCTGGTACATATCGACTATATACATCTGGTACATATTGACTATATACATCTGGTACATTTTGACTATATACATCTGGTACATATTGACTATATACATCTGGTACATATTGACTATATACATCTGGTACATATTGACTATATACATCTGGTACATATTGACTATATACATGTACATATTGACTATATACATCTGGTACATATTGACTATATACATCTGGTACATATTGACTATATACATGTACATATTGACTATATACATCTGGTACATATTGACTATATACATGTACATATTGACTATATACATCTGGTACATATTGACTATATACATCTGGTACATATTGACTATATACATCTGGTACATATTGACTATATACATCTGGTACATATTGACTATATACATGTACATATTGACTATATACATCTGGTACATATTGACTATATACATCTGGTACATATTGACTATATACATGTACATATTGACTATATACATCTGGTACATATTGACTATATACATCTGGTACATATTGACTATATACATGTACATATTGACTATATACATCTGGTACATATTGACTATATACATGTACATATTGACTATATACATCTGGTACATATTGACTATATACATGTTAGCGAACTTGTTTTGTATTTTAGCAAACTTGCAATTATAATTTATACTCGTCTTGTTTATCCAAAATTGAAATTATCTTGTATTGGTGAAAAATAAGAAATGTATTTGCAAACGCCGTAATATCCATTGTTGTCTTTAAGAGGGGTGGGGGAGGTGGGTGGCGAGTGGGGGTGGAGGGAGGAAGGACACACATAACCTGCAGTTTTAAGTGCGAGCGCTTTTTGTTTTCAATGTAAATCAATTATTCTATAATCAATTATTCCATTGTAACGCTACTCGTTATAAACCTGTGTAATATTTAACGCAATACAAATTGTAAATTGTTAATGTAAAAAGGGAAGAGTCACACGAGATAATTTATTACAACCTAATATGCTTTCTATTGTCGGAGTGGACTATTTCAGTCACTTTACCTGAATGCGCAGATAAAATCGACATTGAAAATTGAGAGACGATAGCGATCGGATGTAATGTGAAATTACCCCATTCCGTCGGAGAATCGACATAAATCAAATATGTTGCCAGGGACGAAGGCATTTAATAATGAAATTAAATTTAATGAATGGATATTAAAATGGCTTGGGATATGTCGTTTTTTAATGACAAATGTGAATATGGTGAATGTGGTCCATAGGTTTATCGCGAGCGTCTTAGCCGTCAGAATTTAAGTATGAATAGTGGATTTATTAAGGGCCATGTGTACGCTTGGTAATTCTTAACAAATGTAAATTATAATTGCAAATGAAGGTAGTTTTAGAGTGGCGAAATCCGTGTCGAAAATCCCCTGGGAAAAAAAGTTGTTTTGAACCATTTCATTTGTAGTGTTCTCTCAGTATCAGTTGTGCGTTGTTCTTTAAATAAATAAAAACAATGTGAAATGTCTCAATTATTCGGCATTATATAAACACCTTAAATGTCTTTATTCTCATCCCTTCTATTTCCATATAACCACACTAGGAAACATGGGTACAATTTGACACCGCTCGTGTAACACCGCGTCCGCGTGTTTGCTATCGGATACCGCTTTTGCAATGATGACGTTTTTGTTATCTCTTTGCATCAGTACCATGACAACAAAGGTCTTACAAATGAAGCCAGATCCTGTGACGCTCGTTGTTTTATTAAAACCAAAAACTAGCATGATGCTTCTGCGCGACTCGTTTCGAACCTTTAATTATGTTCATACGCGTTAATTAGATCAGCATCTCCTTCCTTTTCCTTAAACCCCTTCACATTCGATTGCCTGTCTCCAGTAGCCAGAGTCAAGTGGTTTGCCAATAGACACTCTAGGTGTTGTGTAACTTTCCGTCGTTCACGAGTGCTGGCATCCTGTACTCGGGTGAACTGTTCAAGGAATGTGTGCCTGTTGAATGTCTTATATGACCATTGGTGAACATTTTGAAAATGTATTTCCATTTTTTTAATATAGTGGAATGCTTTCAGCACCCAAGTACATGGTCATGATACAATGAACTAAACAGGCAAACTGCAGGAACGAATTAACTAACAGGCATGACATAATAAACTAACTGGATATTTTTAAATAGATATGTCTAAATGGATACAATAGAGATCAATAGACATAACTAGACAAAGGTGACAATTCTAAATTAGATGGCAATGACTAAATGGACCTGACTAAATGGCAATGCCATTATAAAACTGACTAAATGCAATGGCATAATAAAACTGACTAAATGGCAATGACTAAAGCAACTTATATAATGACACTGACTGAAAATGGACTTTATTAAACAGTTATTGATTAATTATTTGACAAAATGGAATTAAATAGACTTGACACAATTGACTTGCCTAAATGGACTTGTCTAAATGGCAAGGACTAAATTGGTGTGACCAAATGGACTAAATGGACTTGACTAAATGGGCCTGACAAAGTTGAATTTACTAAAGGGAATTTAGTTAATGTTAATGGACTTGACTCAGTGGGCTCGACTAAATGGACATGGCTCAATAGCAAGGACTAAATAGAATCGACTAAACGACAATGACGAAATAAACTCTTTGAAATAGACCGGACTTAATGGACTTTACTAAATGGCAATGACTAAATGACTTGATTTAATAAACCTGATACATGAACATAAACATGACTAAATACACTTGAATAAATGGACCTGACTAAATGGCCATCACTAAATGGTCTATAGAAATAGACTTGACTAAATGTACTTGTCTAAATGGACTACATGGACTTCCCTATACAAGTCTGTGTAAAATGGTGAACCAGTGCCACAGGATTACCATTGTGACAAACTTGGCAAACATCTACGACAAGGGCTACTTGCAGTATAGCGCTTGTGATTTAGAATAAGAAGATTGTTTAAGTGTTTCCCTTTATAATTTTATGTAAAACATGTGACGCCTGGGGCAGAGTCAAAATTAACCCTAAAGTCACTATACAAACACACTTGGTAGAAGACAAGCTATGTTACAGGCTAACTAACTATAGACATTCAGTCTTGTAATTTCAGAGAAAATGATATTTTATTTATGCAAAACTGTGACCCCCGGGGTAAGGTCAAATTTGATTCAAGGGTCAAATGTGTACCACTTTGATACGAGTAACAGTTTCAATGGTTTTGCGATCTTTTAAAGACTAAGATTAAGATTTTTTATAGTATCAGAGGCCATATAATATATATTGTTTAAACTTTGAAAATTGTGACTGGCTACTTACGCGGTTTCTGAGAAAAATAGTTTCATCCGTTTCTGATGAGAAAAATCGTTTAAACTAAAGTTGATGGATGTATGGGCGCACGACTCATTTGGGCTTTACTCAGGTGAGCTTGAAATAGTACTTGAATTATTAAATATGTCAACTACTGCAAGCGTAAAACGCCCTAGTATCCGAAATAAATGCTGGTGTACTGTTAAGTGTTATTTGTGTATACATAAAATCCAATAGTTAATTCAGTCAATTGGCCATATAGGGTTATTTGAGTACGAAATATGACGAGAATGTTTGCTAACAATGCTGCGACAGCCCATGTAATGACTGAAATATCTACATTTATGAAATTAATTTGTACCAAACCGATTCATTCAGTGCGTCAAAGTCAAGAACACTTTAACTGTTTTACAACACTACAACTTCAGAAAAATAGTTAACAACTGTAAGCAGAGAGCTTTCGCCAAGCAGACTAATATGTATCCATTATGGGCTAATATGAAACTTGATAGCGTTGTTTGGATGTTATGGTTATATTGTCGGAAATGTTTTATTTTTGACGATATCGTACCCCGCATTGTTAATGTATTAAAGGGACAGGAAGCTTAAGAGTTGCCGACGCCTTGTAATGGTAAGTATCGCGGTTTCACAGGGATCGCGCGTTCAATTCGAGCCAGGATCGAATTTGAGTTAGTTATCTAAATATTTCAAAGATATTTCCCACTTTACCAGTCCTTCGGATAAGACTTGAAACTGAGATCTGCTCTCTAAAATGCCAAGTGCAATACTGCGAAGATAAATAAACGCTTGTAAACACGCACACGGGAATGGAAGCGAATACACCACTAAAGCCAAGACTGCATATTCTGTAACTTAGACTCTGCACCACTGAAGCCGAGACTATAGACTGCAACTTAGACTCTGCACCACTGAAGCCAAGACTACAGATTCTGTAACTTACACTCTGCCCACTGAAACCGAGACTATAGGCTCTGTAACTTAGACTTCGCAACACTGAAGCCAATACTATAGAATCTATAACTTAGAATCTGCAACACTGAAGCCGAGACTATAGACTCTGTAACTTAGACTCAGCAACACAGAAGCCAAGACTAGATGCTGTAACTTAGACTCTGCACCACTGAAACCGAGACTACAGACTCTGTAACTTAGACTCTGCAACACTTAAGCCGAGACTATATACTCTGTAACTTAGAATCTGCAACACTGAAGCCGAGACTATAGACTCTGTAACTTAGACTCTGCAACACTGAAGCCAAGACTATAGAATCTGTAACTTAGACTCAGCAACACAGAAGCCAAGATTAGATGCTGTAACTTAGACTCTGCACCACTGAAACCGAGACTACAGACTCTGTAACTTAGACTCTGCAACACTGAAGCCGAGACTATAGACTCTGTAACTTAGACTCTGCAACACTGAAGGCAATACTACATAATGTAACTTAGACTCTGCACCACTCAAGGCGAGACTATAGACTTTGTAACTTAGAATCTGCAACACTGAAGCCGAGACTATAGACTCTGTAACTTAGAATCTGCAACACTGAAGCCGAGACTATAGACTCTGTAACTTAGACTCAGCAACACAGAAGCCAAGACTAGATGCTGTAACTTAGACTCTGCACCACTGAAACCGAGACTACAGACTCTGTAACTTAGACTCTGCAACACTGAAGCCGAGACTATAGACTCTGTAACTTAGACTCTGCAACACTGAAGCCAATACTACATACTGTAACTTAGACTCTGCACCACTCAAGGCGAGACTATAGACGTTGTAAGTCAGAATTTGCAACACTGAAGCAGAGACTATAGACTTTAACTTAGACTCTGCAACACTGAAGCCATGACTGCATACTGTAACTTAGACTCTGTAACACTGGAGCCAAGAGTACAAATTCTGTAACTTAGACTTTGAAACACTGAAGCCGAGACTATAGACTCTGTAACTTAGACTCTGCACCACTGAAGGCGAGACTATAGACTATGTAACTTAGAATCTGCAACACTGAAGCCTAGACTATAGACTCTGTAACTTAGAATCTGCAACACTGAAGCCAAGACTACATACTGTAACTTAGACTACGCACCACTGAAGCCGAGACTATAGACTTTGTAACTTAGAATCTGCAACACTGAAGCCAAGACTACATACTGTAACTTAGACTACGCAACACTGAAGCCAGAGTACACATTCTGTAACTTAGAATCTGCAACACTGAAGCCTAGACTATAGACTCTGTAACTTAGACTCAGCAACACAGAAGCCAAGATTAGATGCTGTAACTTAGACTACGCACCACTGAAGCCGAGACTATAGACTCTGTAACTTAGAATCTGCAACACTGAAGCCAAGACTACATTCTGTAACTTAGACTACGCAACACTGAAGCCAGAGTACAAATTCTGTAACTTAGAATCTGCAACACTGAAGCCGAGACTATAGACTCTGTAACTTAGACTGCACCACTGAAGGCGAGACTATAGACTATGTAACTTAGAATCTGCAACACTGAAGCCGAGACTACAGACTCTGTAACTTAGAATCTGCAACACTGAAGGCGAGACTATGGACTATGTAACTTAGTATCAGCAACACTATATTCGATGTGAGGAGGAAAGGAAAACATGTGCATGTAACTATAAAGCTATAGTATTTCTTTGTTGCCAATTTCTTCATTGTTATATAAACGTAACATATTGCCTGCTCAATGTAAAATGGCAATACATACGTTATAACTGTTATATGTTCGCTGAAGGCGTGTTTACAAAAGGTTGTTGTTGTTGTTGTTGTTGTTGTTTTCTGCACGTTTTAGGCTATGTATGACGGTCGTTTTTTCGTGGTGGAGGCAGACCATCCACCTTTTTTCTGGTTAGAACCAGTACTGATTACCTCCCGACATCCGTAAGAATCGACACTTTCTCACTTGAGTCGAGCTCGCAAAGGGATTCGCAGCGGTGAGAGGCGAGAAGGTTTCGACAAAAAAGAGTAAACATCAAATAACTGATAAAACGTGAAGACAATATTCAGCAACAGCATAACAATATAGGAACCAAGATATTAAATCAATAGCACAATTATATCGTTTTAATTATAATAATCTTTTTCTCCACGCCATTTAACCTTAAATAATTTCCATAAAGCCGTACCTGGGTTAGTGATTTTTACGATGACGTTGGGATGTTCTATCGCATGGAATCAATAATTTACAGTTCCGATTTCGAACCTTCAGGTATGAAACCACTAATTATTTTCCCCATAGACACCAATGTTAAGTGTCGCATATTAATGATTTCCAGCAAATTCAACTCAAGTATGGATAATGCAGCAGTGTAATGTTCATATAGAAAACTAATTTTCCACTTGAAAAATCACCAGAAAAGGTGGGGCCACAATACATGTAAGAAAGTTCTTGTATATTTACTAAACAGGTCAAGGGTGCAGCTGTTTTCATTCATGTTGCTCACAAAGCGTAAGCATACAGTCGAAATTTCGAAAATGTTCATCAGTGATCGAGTAAAAGTTAGATTCTTAAAAAGAAAGAAATGTAAAGAACTGGAAGTAACAACAACTGGAAGTAACAACAAGTACTAAATTTATAAAACGATTTAACAATTTTAATACATGAACAAATAAAGAATGACAAATGTTTGTTTTCAATATTACAGGTATCACTCTCAAGAGACACAACTACGGATAATTAAACAAGAAGGCAGATACTTGTGATAAGCAACCTACTAGTGTGTTTTTTTTCTCAATTAAAGCTACACTCTCTTGTCGTAATGCATTTTTTGCGTTTTGTTTCAACAACCTTCACTGAAAACAAAATAAAGTGACTATAAATATGTATTAAACAAGATGCAGTACTGTTTTATTTATGAGAAGTACATCAAACTGTATTGAACTAACAATAATAGAGTGTAACTTTAAGATAAAAAAAATCACATTTTACAAACAAAAATATCCTGAGAGTTTGGCTTATACTGCTACACCACATGGGTACAATTAACTGTTTAATTATAATAAATTCTGCTATTTCTGTTAATAGACTGAAGACAATAAATAACCTTTCTGTTTAATAATTTCGCCTTTTCTTGTTAATTACCGCCAACGGCACCTGGCTGACGCACCAGGGTTCCCATTCGCCGACGATAGCATATATAATGTAGATCGATAAAATGTTAGTTATTGCCGGAGCCTCAAGGCTCCGGCTGGAACCTCAAGGCTCCGGCTATATTTATCCCGGACTCAGAAAGCTGCTCTGGGTGTTGGACTGTGTATCAACGTCCTTTTACTGTTCATAAAACAACTGCATTCTAGTAAGAATACCGGGACGCAGTCAAATTGGTATATAGGCATTTTATGGGTCTTCTGCTACTTAATTTAGGTATCAGTTTCAGGGATACAGTCTATAAATCTTTCTCAACATACGAATACTGCTGGTTCCCCTATCGTCATTGATTATTGATTGATGTTAAACTTTATGAAAGGGACAAACGGCAATCTTGATTTTTAAAAAGCTCGTAGCGCCCCGTTAGTTTTTCTACATATTATAAGAATAATAAGGAAATTGTGTTTAAATATTACTAACTGTTTGTGTGTAAAGCTATACATGTATCTCTTTTTGGTGATGTCTGATTTTAAAATAAGCAACAACTCTTCAATTGATAAAACTTTAACTGAAGCATCTTCTAAAGAGTTTGAATAAGTCTGTTCCACTGCTAATTATTCTCATGAATTACTAATCAGATTTCAATAATAAAAAACATATAACATTAAACCCTTTCTTCTAATGTAAATTTACATTGCTAAAAACTGAGATTACCTTCACAGACGCTCCAGTTGCTATTATATTACAACATGTTGACTTTTTGTTTATAACTATGATAATTTACCAATTCTTCATATTCTAACCATGATCTTTTCACATTCTGATCATGAAACAACATTCTGTTTAGCGATCCATTACACATACCATTTCAGATGTATATCAAAAAATGAAAGTAGTGAAAAAAAAAAATATATATGTTATGTGTGTATATATGTATGTGTATATGTGTATGTATATATGTATGTATGTATATGTTTATATGTATGTATATATATATATAAAGTATTATTACCTTTTTGAAAGGTATTTTGTAGATGTATGTATTTTCTCACCCTTATATATATAAATATATATATATATATATATAATAAAATCATGCATAACATGTTGAACGAATCTTGAACTGAAACACTTCTTAGTGAGAAATGGAGAAAATGTGTGACAAAAAAAATGATATGCGACAAAATAGACTTTATATGTTGCCATTTATTGCCGTGTGTATATATATGTATATTGTGTTGTACCTGTGTACTCATGGACCTAAAGGTCTTTTGTATTTTGAATAAATATATATATCATATTCATATTATAACATTATATAACACAGGTGCCAAAATTAAAAACATGTTCATTTTGTCTCATGATGACTAGTTTACCTAGTGCTCAAATCTTTCATGATAAATGTGCTCTGATTGCTGACAATTACAAATTTAAAAAAATGCTAACATCTACACACTGTTCGTTTATTTTTATCATATTCATTCCTCTTACTGTTTTCTTATGTAACTGTTCTGACCAGGCTTGTGATACTTTGTGTTCTTGTTCTTAATAATACGTTATAGTTAAGAATATATTTTAAATTTGAAAAATGCCAAAGTATATTTCTTGAGCAAGCAAGATGAAACATGATTGTCTGTTGTCCATGCATGTTAGGAACAATTACACCAGGCACCAGTAGATTAAAGGGACGCACGGTAATCTTGATTTTTTACAAACTCACGGCGTCCCGTTAGTTTTTTTACATAACTTGCATGTGTTTAATCATTAATATTAAGTATACGAATAGCATATAAAGCTAATTGTTTTTGCATATTACTAACTGGTGACTATATTGCAACAATAATATATTTAAAACCGTTGGTAGAATACGAAGAGAAGGGAAAACTCAAAATTGTATTTAACTGTATATACTCAGTTGCAAAAGAAAATGTACACTGAGTTTTGTTTAGATTTAATTGTATAAAACATACCAAAATTTATTGAACTTATGACAACAGAAAACAAGAGTTTATTAAAGAAACTGTCCGTTTTCATTTGTAAAAGTTTTTAAAAGAAGAGACGACATGTTTTATAAATAAATATCACTTTTCTCCATTTATGTCCACAGATATAAATGTGTTCTGATCAGTACTTAGGAATATTAATTTAAAAATATATATTAAACACTTATATACTTAATAGTTGTCAAATACTTTTTAACTAGTAACATATACAGATGATCTTGAAACTCACCTATGAAATTAGACAAATTGTCATTAACTGGAAAATATTGTGTGTATTTCATATACATGTTTATATGTATGTACTATTTGCATGTGAACTGTTGGGCGTAATGCCTTTTGTTTGAATAAAATATCTATCTATCTATCTATAAAGGTTTTTTAGAATTAAATTTACACATTCCACTATGCCATGTTTGGTGCCAAAGTTGTTATCATTCCACTGCCAATATCATGATAAAGAGGATAGGGTGTAAGTAAAATTTTCAAAGTGTACACTTTCTTTTGCAACTGAGTATACAAGCCGGTTTAAAGTCAAAATGATACTGGATTAATAAATCGAGGCTACTTATTAAACTTTAAAATTGCCGTGTGTCCCTTTAAAACAGTTTATAGTGGACGATATTATATACTCTATAACATGTTTTAAAAACATGTAGGATATCTCAAGTTTCATAAATGCTTTATTTAAATGTAACTTTAGGTCTGCTTCATTCATTCAGTGAAGAATCAACGCAATTATTAAAAGGGACACATGGCAATCTTGATTTTTAAAAAACTCGCGACGTCCCTTAGTTTTTCTACATAGATTGCATTTGTTCAGTCATTAATATTAATTATAAGAATAGTATAAACAAATTGTTTTTGCATATTACTAACTGTTGATTACATTTCACCAATAATATATACAAATCTACATGTATGGTAGAATAACGAAGACAAGTTGAAAACTTAAAATTGTATTTAAATATTCGCAAGCAAATTTACGTCAGAATGATACTGGATTAATAAATCAAGAGGCTAATTTTCACGCTTAATAATGACTTCAAGATTGCCATGTGTCCCTTTAAAGCAAGGATGCGTTACCGGTAATTAAATCACACATCCTATAGCGTAACACACATTATTGAGCATTCCGGACACTTTTTTGTTACCCCTTAGTGTGCTCACGATCTTGTTACTGATTTATTGTTTGATGTTTTAACTTGTCAAAGAAAATACTAAAAATAAACATAACCGTTTATATACTTTCAACTACAGTGAGACATTAAGAAAGCAAATTAAGAGGTGGTTCAAAACATATTGTTTACAGAGTATAGCAACTATAAGCCATTAAACATTCCATATAAAGTATTACTAGTTACCCTTTGTCGACATAGTTGTATTAATTACTGACGAAACATGTCGCTGTCAATGTACATACATACATACATACATACATACATGCATACATACATACATATAACCATGGTAGATATAAGTACATACATACATACAACCATGGTAGATATATGTACATACATACAACCAACCATGGTAGATATATGTACATACATACAACCATGGTAGCTATATGTACATACATACAACCATGATAGATATATGTACATACATACAAACATGGTAGATATATGTACATACATACAACCATGGTAGATATATTTACATACATACAACCATGGTAGATATAAGTACATACATACAACCATGGTAGATATATGTACATACATACAACCATGGTAGATATATGCTGAAATAATGAGAGATTTATTAATACAGCTCCAACTTAGAAATCACCAGGGAATATGTCAATATTCGACCATATTCTTTTACTTCAAAGGTAAATACGGCCATATTTATTGACCATTGAAATTACAACCTGTCTGTAGTCATCTAGTATCATTTTGACTTTAAAACTGCCTGCATATATTTAGTCTTGATCATCTTCAACGCTTGATTGTAAATACAAACGTCTTGATCAGTTGTGCAGAAACAAAGAAACTGGAACCACGTGTCCGTAATTATTATTTTTATTAAAGTATTTCTGACCATCCGCATTTAGTTCGTCGATATAATGAAGTTTCACTCTTTGTTTATATATAAATGTATTGTCTTTTTGCCTTTCTGTATATCTTGGATAGCAGGTGTTCCTGTCTCAGCCAATCAGAAACCTTACCAGTGTATCGGTAAAAATCAAACTTTGCTCAGGAGGACTGTTCTAGACGTGTGTTTTGAAAACAAGCAAGCGTCGCAGATGATCTAGACTAGGATATATTTGATTAACAGGTAGATCTAATACCAGTTGCAGTTTTCAATTGTTCTTCTTTATTTTACCATAGTTTTATAATTATACACTACTGATGCATAATAATCACCACATACATAGCATGAATTGGATCATACCACGGGGGTACCGATTTGGAATTGCTGCAAGCTTCAGAGACGTGGGGTACAAATCTGGAACTGATGCATGCTTCAGAGACGGGGGTACAAATTTGGATTGCGACATGCTTCAAGAGACGGAGGTACTAAGTGGGACTGCAGCAAGCTTCAGAGACGGGGGTACCAGTTTGGAACTGTTTCAGAGACAAATATCAATAAATGACAATCAACCGAGTAAACAAAACCCTGTTTCGGTCGAATGTACGTTAGAAAGCATTTTAAATAGGAATAAGAGAACCTTACGAATACATTTCATATATTACCATTTTACCAAATATAGGCATTATCCCGTGAATAAAGGAGAAGTATTCAAACAAAAGCAGACTTTTTCACGAGCAAAGTGTATGAAGCCAATACAAACACTATACATGTATTATGTTTAAAACGCAACTATTACAAGTAGCACATAATAAATCCCCATGTTTATGGATGGGTTCTAAAAACCCTAGTTTCGCATCAATACTTCTCCCGAGATTAGGAGTATGTTTAAAACGTAACTATTAGAAGTGAATATTTACCCAAATAACCTAAGTTTATGGATGGATTCTTAAAGCCCTATAGTTTCGCATCAATACTTGTCGCGAGTTTGGGAGGAGGCAACACGATGTAATACACATTACGACTAAACCGGTCGTCTGTATCGTTCTTTATGATTGATAAAAGTAATATATATGGATTTATTTTTTTAAAAGCCACTTTAAACCCTAACATTACATCGTATGTTGTTGTTTTTTTATGATATTTATGCATGGAAAAATAATGTACATATGTACGGTTCAAGCAAATTTGGGGTGAAACATGTGCCATGAACCACACTAAGTGAGTAGCATTCATTACGATCACGTGACCAATGGCCGATGGTTGAGTGTTCGTTTGGATCACGTGACCAATGGCCGACGAGACGAATACGTACTTTATGTGGATGGTAGAATTTGACAATTTTAGTTATCAAGATTTCAAACATGGCATCAAATAGTGGGTGTTCATAGCTGAAAGATGATGGTGGGTGGTATTATCGTGGTCAAGATTTGAATGCTGGCTGCTGGAAAAGTCAATAAGACCCACCCCACTATGACGGATGATTTTTTTGTGATAGAGGCAGACCACCCCATTTATTTAAAAAAAAAATCCTGGATAGAACCAGTAAATTATATAACATCATATCCTGTTAAAATGATAATTATACTGATGATAATTATACAAAGCCCTTCAACATGTAGACACATAATTGCATCGTTTTGAATTGTATCTCGTATAATATATGTGTTAAAGCTGAGCATTGTCACAACCTATCTACTAGTGTTTGAACATTGCTTTATTCCTCTTGTTCGCATTACTGTTATGCCTGGCGAGATAACGTTATGGTGTATAACTGTTCTTATAATTAACAGTCATGAGTGCTCATTGGAAAGTAACAAATGCCTCTTAAGATTTCCGCATACATAAATAACGACATCGTATGAAGTTCGGAGGTGTAATTAAAGCGCCACAGGCGGCTATTAAATGGTCGAATAACTCGACATGACCTTATAAATGTGTTTGTAGCTAAAGTTGATGGAATGATAAAAAATACAGATTTCCATATACTAAAATAGTAAACACGAGAGTATCCCATGTGTTCTCTTCTAGATAGTTTAGGCCAAAAATCAACTCCACTATTTGTTGTGGAAAATGGGCATTTTATGTGAAAGGAAATGGCCCATTTATATTCTGTTTTGTAGTTGTATTTATTTGAAGTATATTTATAGGTTTAAAGGAATACTGATGGACATTTTCAACCATTTGCTTTGAGCAACTCTCGCTGAGAACAGCTGCAATGGACCATTGAATTGTCAGTAAACGAAAATAAACGTTCTTGTCTTTAGACCCCTGAATTACGTATAGCGGATTTAAAAGTGCAGAAAACCGTTAGTACATGTGACATTTTAACATTAATTACAATGGGAAATATAATTGGCGGTTTCATACCTATATGTGAAAGCTGTGTCAACATGGACGTTAGTGGCCTCATCCCAACATCGCAAATATCGATAGAAGAATAAAATGCAACATGTGTGCTCGTATTGGCAAGTGCTCGGTGATTTATTTCACCATAATTATATTGATAGCACTAAGTTAATTGAATCTGGTGGCGATCAATACCTAGCCTATAGTAAACTTATTCAAAGCAGAATTGCTCTTAGTGGGCTATTGAAAACCGTCCACTTTAATTTCTTTGATGGTTTTAATGATGTTAGAAATTATTTCTATTGACAGACATTGAGACTGTATTCAGCGGATTGTTTGACTGAATTATTCAATGAATAGTTGAGCTTATGGTGACAAAATTGTGTTTACACGGATTGTAATAGGTTTTTTAAGGAGGATCGACTTTTCAATTTAGTTTAGTGGTTGTAAATGAATTATACGACAGTTATATTGCAAGCTTCAAGTTAAAATCCACTAATTTCTATATACATATTTCAAAAGCTGCAAGTGAACGATAACGTTCATATACATGTATATACGTCAAGCTATATCGCACGATACATCATTAATTGTATCCACACCTGATACGTTATTCTTCGATAGATTACAAACAAAAATAATTTCATTGCCAGGGAGCATCAGTCGTGTTTTTTTTAATATACTGGTACCCATCCTTGCCCCTTTATATTCTCCCAAAAAAATCGGCGAAAAGAGACCTTCCTGACCAAACTAAGCACAGATAACATAAAAAATGCCTTGCCTGTACATCACAAACATTTCGTTACAATCCTAAAGTTTAACCCAAAATAGTTTTCAGTTTTAATTACATGATGCAAGATACAGTTAACATATTATTTAAAAAACGAGTTTGCGGCTTTTTCAATAAATATCATTCACTAGAATTTACCTTAAAATCTAATTAAAAACATGGTATTAACAGATTTTAATAAATTGCTTGATAAAACCAAACATTAATATGCTTTTAAAACACAATAGTAACAAGTGTTAAATGTAATCTCTAGACGATGCAATACATAAGTCAAGCAGAGGTAACGCGAGCTAAACGCGGGAACCACCAGTACTTGATGAAGTCTTTGGCACACCGTGTTTTGGTCCCCTATTCATAACCATGACTGGTGCATGGTGGTACCCGACTTGTCCATGGACTACTAAGTTCGACTTCCGCTTCGTGAACCGGTTAGAACAGAACTTTTTCCACGAATCAATTGTCTTATAACTCCAGATCCACATTCCGCTAGTAATTCCGATCACAAGACACATAAAATATTTCAACATAAACACTTCTACTGACGGAATTGACCTGTCAAGATGGCAGTTTTTTGAACCGTTATTCCTCGTGTCACAATCTTTTGCCATAGACACCTTTCTCCACGTGTCCATATTTACTTTTTCATAAAATAAACACCCAATTACGCAAGTGGATGGCACGGTGTATAAAACAGAAAAGATACCAATTTTGGCCATGAGTTTTTCTAATTTTCTAATATTAGTTCCTTCATGTCTTAAATTGTTTCTAATTCGAAACAATGCCACAAAACCAGAAAGCAGGAAAAAGGTTCCAATTAACAAATAAACAATAAGCGGGGTAATTACGAAGCCCGTTAAGGCTTGCTTGTCTTGGTTACCTACGTAACACAGCCCCGTTAGTTCGTCCCCATCTACCCTTCTCATTGTCAATATTATTATCGTTTTTACCGCGGGGATGGCCCAAGCGGCTAGATGAAAGTAACTACTCAGCGCTTCTATTGCCTCCTGTCCCCATTTTCTGGCCGCCGCCAGAAACCAGGTGATTGTTAATATCACCCACCATAACGCTCCGGCCATGCCAAAAAAGTAAAGAATAAGGAACACAATAATACACCAAGTGCTCTCTAAGCCTTCTTGTATCAAGAATTCCGATCCGTCTCTTCTTCGGTCACATGAAATGGCGTGGGGACCCGTGACCGCACGGATCACGTAGGCTATTGAGTATATCGCGTAACACATTGACAAAAATATAATAGGACGTTCGGGGTATTTGAAACGTGAAGTATCTATGAGAAATGTAAACGCGGTACAGGTTGTAGATAAGCAACATATAGACGCCCATACAATCGTCCATATCTCGGCAAAGTGCTTGTCTTCTTGTTTAAAATATACATCTATATTGCATCTGGGCGCACACGAATTGTTTCCTTTTTGTATCTTATCAACATACACGTATCTATCCGGGCAGATAACGACTGGTGGGGCATACAAATCGTAACTCTTGTTTATAGATTTCTTTTTGTTAAGGTCGGTGATAGTTGTTTTATCTCGATACTGCTCCAAGTATTTAAGCCACTCGTCTGTCATCTTGTTTTCGGGGCCGATGGTCCCCAGGTCGTCAGTGTCTTCGGTATCCGTTGGTGCTTCCATGCAAAGAACTCCTTTTTTCGGGTCACTTTTCTCTGGTAACGGTCCACAGTCCAAATCTGGTGGCCATTTAAATTTTAACTGATTCAGCACCGGCTCGCACTTACTTTTAACTTCCAAACACATAGACCTGCAAGCGGGCACAACCATGGTCTCTTCACCCGTCTGATGCATGTCCGTGCACATTGGCGCGTACAGAGAGCAGAGGAAGAATTTCAAAAACTTGGAGCAGCCAATTTGCACGAGCGGTAAGAACTCGTGCACCTGCATTGTCGCATCCTTCTGGTTCATGTGTCCGACAAGGTTCGGCATCCGAGTCATGTTGTAGCGCATATTGAGGCATAGGGGGATGGTGATGCGTTCACACCTATTGTATTGGTAATGGTCCAGATGAGTGAAGCTTTCACCATTCTCTGGATGAAAGAACAATAGAATAACTGCCGTAATCCACCACATTTTGATATTTTCACAATTGAATATCGACAATAATTATAACTACACCGCAGCAGACGACGTGTGTCCTTAGTTTATAAATCCATTTTAACCACTATCTCACAAAGTGTGAACGTTTATTTCAAAGTATGCCCCGTAAAATCCTGAGTTGTCATATTGAAGATAAAACGACGTTTGTATAACTTTAACAGTAGTGTATATGAGTGTGCACTGTCCTACATAACATAATAAACTGACAACACTTTGAAATGTGATGAACACACATCAAACAAGACCACCGTGACGAGATTATATTCCTGCGCGGTCTGTTTTGATTTTGCAGAATCGGATTTTAGAAAGAATAACAGCACACTGTGTAAATTATTAAGTCCAATATTATATACACTGTCTAATAGAGCGTTTTAAAATAATACAGTCTTGTTTGCCACGCATTTAACTGTGTATCTGTTCACGAGAACTACTTTCCCTATAGTACGTGTTGCTATAATAACGCTCCGCGCGACTGGAGAGGCGGTATCAATTTACCTTTGATCTTAGCTTTTATGACACGTGAATATGCCAATCATTAACGTGCCTTCAAACGTTACAACTAAGCTCCGCCCTCCTGCAGTATTGAATACACAACTGGAAAATGAATTTGCAGAAAGGGTGTTCTTAGGCCGTCTGCTACAGACCAAAGTAGCGAAGTATTGATAATAATCATTCATCATTTGAAACAATTTGTTCTGAAAATGAAAAACCATATGGAAATTGGGATAGAGGTCGGGGATGCAATCATCTGAAGATCGTTAGATAGGAAACTAAAATAGAAAAACAGACGATGTGTAGTTCGATTTAAAAACTTAGAGCTAAAGACATTTGGTATATAGTTTCTACTACGCATGATTTTAATGCAATGACTTTAACGACGGGACTATAGAGGCGATCTGGCAGAGTGAATTAATTTTATTTTTTTAATTCAATGTCGTTTAACGGCTCATCAACACAGCATAGGTTATTCAGAGCCGCCCCAGAGAGAGGGGAAGGATACATAGGAATCCGGGAACCGTTCCCTACTCTTATTAATAAGATTCCTATGGTTCTTATCGTGCTCGGAGGATCGACCGATACACGGGACCGCCCGGTTAACCGTTTACGTCCCCATCCGATGGACGAGGCTAAGGGAAAATGTCTTGCCCAAGAACACACCGACGTAACTCAGTGGCACCACGGAGGATTGAACCCGTGACCTCCGGTTACAATTAATTTGAATATATCAGGTTGAATAGATGTTTTATAGGCGCACCAACACAAACCGGTTATATGGCGCCAACATGGATGAACATTCCAGGCCCACTCTCCATTTACATGCAGATACAATATGTAGAAAGGGACTAGAACCTTATCACCTGCAGAATTGCAGGGTTGATACAAATTCTGTTGTAAACGCTTTGTGTTTCGCTGGAGCCAGGGTCATCGTGTTCTGCCACCACTCAAGTAGCACCTGAAACAATACAAGGATCGCGATGAAGACCTTTAATGAACATGGCAAAAATTAACTCGTGGGAGGGTGGGGTAGGGGGAAAATATTTTACCCCTCTGCCTGGATTAGCAGTGGTCCTATTCTTACCCGGGAACCACACGTTGATGGGGGTGGGGGTGCGGGGGAGTGGAGGGGGCGGGGGAGGTCAATCAAAATATATTGCTATCAGTTGTGCATTCAAATAAATACCAGTGTACTTCGATCATAAAACGAGAATTTATTGGAGCCTTACATTATTACTATTAATCATTTATACAATACAGCCGTTTAGTTTTCCAGACCAAACTATTTCATTAATATAATCAAATCGGACGGATCAATGGGACTAGTTTATTGAATATGTAACCACAGACATAGACTGGCATTAGTCCTTAATATTATAACATTTTAACTATAACGTTTTAACTATCATTATAGAATTTCCTTAGCACTGAAAGAGGCAAATATCCCCACTTATAACTTGTATATTCTTATCTCAACTAAATTCAGCCATGGAGAGAAAAAGAGCTTGAAATAAAATAATTTTTATGCGGAGTATTATTTAATTTTTTTGTCTAATTTTATTATTTATAGTCTAATGTATAGACTGATACCAGTCTATATTATGCAGAGTATTATTTTATTTTTTAATTTGTCTAATTGTATTATTTATAGACAAATTTATAGACTGATACCAGTCTACCACAGACATAATAGCAACTCTGTTATGTTTTATTCGTATTTGAATTGACACCAATCATCGCCAGTTAATAAAGCTGACCGTAAAGTTTCCAAGGAGGCATTCACTGTGTGTCAGTTTTCAAACTATTTTCTAGATCTTCGTGTTTGTTACATGTCTTCTGAACAATCGTATCCATAGATTGTTACCTTTAAATAGTATTGTTCATGTTTTCATTTAGTTGTTTTATTTTAGCTCTTTTTCTTTTACTCTTAAAGGGCACATGTTTATTTTTAAACTTATTGTTAGTTTTGTTGTTGTTTTTGCATAAATTGCATATTTGCAAATTATTTTTAATAATTATTTGAAAAGTGTCTCAAATTGATTTCCCATATTACACATTGCTGATTAAATTTCACCGATAATATATTTAGACCTATAGTAGAATAAAAGGAAAAAACAAAGAAAACTCCAAATTGACGTAGTTTTAAATAAAAATGATACATCTTTGATAAAACTAGGTGTTACATTTAGAACTTGTACATCCACACTCTAATATGCCGTTTCAGTGAGGATTCTTCTCTTGGCTCTCTGGCAAATGGACTATTAGCCTTACACACACACACACACACACGCGCACGCGCGCGCGCACACACACACGCACTCACACGCACATACGCTTGTAATACTTAATAAACACGTCAAGATTGCCATGTGTCCCTTTAATAGGACAGTTTGTTACTTAACAACACGTTTTTTCACCGAATTCAGAGTAAGTATGTTGTTTGTGTGCTACTAAATGATCTATCAAACGCCCCTGTAGAGAATGTGCGTATCCCCTCCAGAAATCGTACTTAGGAGGTACTTGTTCCGCATATGTTGTACACTTATACCTTAAGTATTGTTATCGAAATTGAAAGCTAGAACGTCTGGAGCGCTCCTTGAAAAAAATGAGTTTTCAATAATTACATCAACTGTGGGCCTTTATCAAAATGTCATCTAGAAATGCAATTATTTTAAGAGGATGGGGGAACTTGAACGAAACTAAAATCAGCTCAAAACACTTGAAACCATCGTTAACTGATGCTGGCAACTTTTTAAGGACATTAAGCCATGCTACGCTCTTGCTGTTAAATAAAAAATAATCTTTGCAATCATTGAATATTTATCTTACTAAAATGCACTCTCTCGATCGATAGTTGTGTACTCATTAAAGTTCCCCGGCCATGTTTTGTTTCATGAACATGTTTATGTTTATTTAAATCGAAATCAATACACAACAACAGATATTTACAATTCACACATTGCAATATCTCTGAAAAGCGAGAATAAGATTGTATTTGATGACGTAGAAAACTTTGAACAGGTAAATTAATCCACAGGTAAATGCATTTATCAATTATCTGGCAATAGTTGGGCAGCTATACAATTCAGATTTATCTCGTTTTACGCAGTGGTAAAAATAATAATAATACTTATTTTTACATACAACTTAGTAGCGGATTTAAATATATTTTTCTCTCCGGGACTATCAAGAAATGTTCATATGATGTTTAAGAGTTAAATTTGTTAATTGATAATACTACAAAAAGGGTGGCCATTCATCTTTAACATATGGTGTCTTTATAAACAAAGGTTTAATATAGTTTCGATGATTTTTCTTCTTCTTCTTCTTCTTCCTTCTTCTTCTTCTTCTTCTTCTTCTTCTTCTTCTTCTTCTTCTTCTTCATATGCGAATTCATATGCGAATTCATATGCGAATTCATATGATGCTCATATGAGCATTCTTCTTCTTCTTCTTCTTCTTCTTCTTCTTCTTCTTCTTCTTCTTCTTCTTCTTCTTCTTCTTCTTCTTCTTCTTCTTCTTCTTCATATGCGAATTCATATGATTCTCATATGAGCATGCATGCATATGCTTGTTATATATGGCAAAATTGCCTATAAAGAGGGAGGGCATGTTTCTCCGAAGGAACGCTGTGATTATGTTTGACTTGATCGTTACGTCTATGTGGCTGTTCCCCAATAATGTGTAACCATCTCTTGCATGTGATTCGGTTGACCTCGCATTTTTGGTCAACCGAATCACCTACCAGAGATTGTTACGCCATATATTGTCGCGAACTGAAGCTGACATCCTTGTGGTACGCATTATGTGACAGTGGTTGATGGTTGATGAAGCTAGTTAGCCTTCAAGCACTACCTGTTGGGTTCTTCTAGCTAGGAAGCTGTGAGTCATATCTCGGAACCATAGTGTTAAAGATTGATTGATTGCAATATGCTAACAAGGGTCCATTTCTGAAACCATGTTTGCTCTCAGATATGATGTCACTGACCTTGACATTTGTCCAAAAGACTATGGTCGCTGTTGCACAATGGATACTTGGATAATAGTGTACCCTGTAGTGATGGTCGATGTGGGCCTATATAGCCTTGCGGTCCGATTCCTGACTTGTGGGATACCAGCTGACTCCCACTAAATTGGATCACATGACCTGTCCCAGACATCATGTGACCCCTTTCGGAGAAGAGACGCCATACTGACTAAACGTACTTGACTAGAGTGGACATACACCAGGACAGACTAGTGGTACAAAGACGTCACCCTGTGGGATCCATCAATATATAGTAACACTTTACTGGTGTCAGAAGTGCATCAAACTTGCGCTTGACAAGAAAGTTCAAGTTGGATTCAAGTTGGATTTGGTCATCCCGCCAGTTTTGCAACAACGCGGCACTGGTGCGTGAGATTGAAAATCTCAGTGCGTGAGATTGAAAATCTCACCGGGACGACAGTTTTCGAAGGGATCTTCGGCGATATTCGCTTGCATAAGCATTGCTAACGAGTGTGTCGACCTTTTGAGGATTGCGGATCCATGGGGTGGGTTCAAAGTTGTCATGGGCTATTGTAGAGGTGCGGGAGGTGCAAGGAACCTCACCCCAGGGATGTGGGAGGCGCTTACGAGTTCGCATTTGGGACTGGGAGTACAGCGCATGTTGTTCACACCCAGGCTTTGCGTTCATTAGCAGCAACGGAGACGGAATAGAATTCCTGGGTGGGATGTATCTCAGTGGGCAGTGGACAAGCAGTCCAGTGGGGGATGAGGTGAGGGTGGGGCGGTGGTGGAAGTACAGTTTAGTATTGAAGTCCAACTGGACGGACGTAAAGTGGAGGCGATGGTGGACACCGCGGTGGTTGTGACAATTATTTCCGATAGGTTGTATTGGTCTATGGAGGTACATACCACAATTATTAAGGATGTAAAAATCCTAACACCAAGCCGGTAGTTGTCAATTCACGGGTTTATAGTAAGTCCAGCAACTTTGAGGATTGGCGAGAAGCTGTATAAGGAGACTGTGCACGTGGCTCCTATCGCGGAAGATATGTTACTGGCCTTTGCTATGTTATTTCACCTTGGAGCAGCCGTTCTCAGTATTGGTTAAGATACATTGACGTTTGATGGTCAAGTCCTCAGGCTGGGTGCTGTTTGCCCTGCAGTATCGGTACTACCTTCTAGGACGATTTTGTGTTGTCAGGACGGACCGCTGGTTACCACAGCAGTGAGGATGTCAACTACTGAGCAGGGACGGAACGTCAGCGAGGGAGTTCCTTGGGTTTGATCACTCCGCATTTTTGTTCAAGGGAGCGGGGCTTGCGAACACAGCAGCTGTAACCGCCAAGCGAAAGTCAAACTGCAGTCGTAGAGGACAGGTAGGAGAACCTCGAACTTCGAGATTTGAGGGGAATGCGGTGAATCAGAGCCTGTGGTGTGCTACCTGGATACAGGGGAGGACCCTTGGAGGTTTTGGGATCCAGGCGGACCCGCTGAATGGAACCATGGGACAATCGGGGAAGACCCTAAGATACAATGGGACCCAGGGGCCAATGCTTTGGAAATGGATATTGGTGGTGTGGGGGTGGGGGCAGTCGCGGAGGACGGGATCCAGGGTGTGTGATGAGCAAGATCTGATTGGATGATTTATATTTTATTCTATTCAATGTAATATTTCAATTCAAATCATCCAATCAGATCGTTGCGTGTAACAGTTAGAATAACAACCGGATGTTTTGAGTGAGGCTGATTTTCTTGTAACAGGGAAAAGCGAAAAATCACGAATTTTGTGATGACAAGGTAGCCTCTGAACTTTATGAATGGGTTATCTTGAAGTCCCTTTGCAACATTATTGAACGCCGCCAGTGTTTGCCCAGAGCTTTTTCCGTGGTAAAAATTACGAGCGTTGAAAGTCGGTTGCCGTGCTTTAGCTTCCCCACCATGTGCGGGATAGTATATAGTGGGTTGGGAACAATTTCAGAAATAGTAAAATATTGTTGATTTTCTTAGAGATATTCATAAAATGGATGTTAATAGTGTATTTTAAGACATATATGTGTTTATGTCTCTGGTACCAGTGGTGTAGAATGCGTATTTTCTTATGAGGTTATGGCGACCTTGACCTTTGACCTACACAACCAAAAACAATAGAGTTCCTTCTCTCACCAAAGCCATAGCATGAGTGGGGTATTATACTACTGGAGTTATTACGGGGAATGCACGTGTACATGTAAGATCATGATTACTCCTTTCACCAAGGACAATGTGCCTATAAAGTTGTATGACTGAGTATAGTTATGAGTTGTCGTTCGGAATGTATATGTTCATATGAGATCATGGTGACCTTGGCCTTTCACCTACTGAAAGCAAAAGAAATAAATGTACTCCTCTCACCAAGGCAATGTACCTACGAAGTGTCACGAATGAATGTGTTATACTTTCGGAGTTACTGCTTGGTATATGTATGTCCATATGAGGGCATGGCGAACTTGATCTATGATATGCTGACCCCCAAAAGCAGTGTGGTTCATCACGAAATAATAGTGACCTTGACTTTTGTTTTAACGACCCCAAAACTTTTGTTTTAAAGACCCCAAAAACAAATGTGTTCTTCCTCTGACCAAGGACAATGTACGTATGCAGTTTCACGAGGATGAGTTTTATGATTAAGAAGTTATTGCGTGGATTGCTTATTTTCATATTAAGTCATGGTGACCTTGAACTTTGACCTATGCAGTTTTAAACTTAAACTTGGAGGGTGTGGTGTTACGCTTTCGGAGTTATAATCATGGCGACCTTGTCCTTCTGACCCCAAATATGGTATGGTTCCTGCTCTCACCACGGCCAGTGTACCTCTAAAGTTTCGTTAAATTATCGCGCGGAATGCGTAATTAACGGACAGATGGACGTGCGGACGTGGAAAGTCAAAGAATCTGGTGCACTGGGTTCACCACAATATTTGTGTAGTGTGACGGTCGTGGTAAATCAATGCAATGCTTGTGCAGTGTGGCGGCCATAGAAAATCACCACGTGTTCCATTCAATAAGGTCATTGTTAAACTCTTATGATGTTTTTCAAGGCGTTTACGGTTATACAGGATTTTAAATCCATTGATGCCATTACCAATTTCATTTTATATTTGTTGTAGATTATCCCACTTGTCATAAATTGTTTAACAATTTTCAATGACCCTCTTTCTTATATTTTCTTTGCAAGGCTTTTGCATTTTGTTTTTTGTTCATTCTGTTCTCTCACATGATTCAGTTTGTAATTCAGTCAACATTTATTAAGAAATCACTAGTGGGAAAAGAAACAATTGGTCTCTTAACACAAGTGGTCTCTTAATAAAAGTGCATTTAAATTAAAGACAATACAACTGGCTAACACGTTGGTCTCTTAAACAGGTGGTCATTTAATAGAGGGGACTATTGAGCAGGTGTGACTGTATTTACGATATGAGTCTCGTAGAGTGATATAGTTGAGTTAATGTTAAATGACTTCGTGGCATTGGATAGTAAAGACACTGTCTACAACTGTCTCGCCTCTCACCGCGGCGGGTCTCGCCTCTCACCGCGGCGGGTCTCGCCTCTCACCGCGGCGGGTTCGAATCCCACTGGGGGATCGATTTGTCAAGTGAGAACGTTTCTATTTTTGCGGTTGGCGTGAGATATATAATTCTGGTTCTACTCAAGAAAAATGGGGTGGTCTGCCTCTACCCTGAATAAATCGAAGTCATATATAGCCTAACATGTGCTAAAAAGGACGTAAAACACCATACAAACAATCAAACTAATGTTACATACATGTATTCTGTTAGAATACATCTACGTCTACAGCCAAGACTAGGCTGTTATGTGTCGTCTCAAAATTGCAACTCTTTTATAATAACCATCACCATCGGTGTAGAGCTTTAATAGGAACTATAATTTTACCATAATATTCGTGATTTTAAAGAAGATTCTATTGATTTCTGTGTCTGTTTAATGGTGCAAATGTTCACAGGTTACTGCTAATGGAAACGGTGGAAAAAGATTTAAATAGTTGATGATATCTTTATGCTAGTCTGATATCGGACAGGAGGTATATATGGCAACGCGTCGCTTAATAATAAATAAATACTAAAAAGGTGATCCCTTGGAAGCAACAAACACAAACAAGAGAGAAAAGTAGCAGTCTCGGTTCTATTCAGTCTGTTCATGAGAGGTAATTATAAGATGCAACACCTCTCACGCCTCCTAGCACCGGCTTAAGCGATATTCTACTTTAAAGCAACAAAGAATCGGCTTGATGATCCCAAAGGACCAGTAAATATCAACACTACTGATTTGCAGCCGGGGCGACTATTCTACGGCCGCCACACAGCACTAAACAAACGCTAGTTTGAATGTCAATAAATACTGAAAAGGTGATCCCTTGGAAGCAACAAACACAAACAAGAGATAAAAGTAGCAGTCTCGGTTTTATTTAGTCTGTTCATGAGAGGTAATATAAGAGGCAACACCTCTCACGCCTCCTAGCACCGGCCTAAGCGATATTCTACTTTAAAGCAACATAGAAGACGACGCAGCCATATTATATTAAATAAAATGCCCTGTACTTAAATCGCACCCATTTTCTGTGGATATGTCCATGTTCAACAGCTAACCAACAGTTAACCAGCTCATGGCGTATCCGAGGTCATGGTCGAATTATTATCATGGTCTCCTGCGTTCGAAATTAGTTATAGAACTAACACATGTCTAAGTGTTTTTACACAGAATTTGCAATATAAAATCTTTGCATACCTGTCCATATAAAGTGTGTAAAAGTATTATATTCCTCCACAATATTTCTTTCCTACACAAAATTGTCCATCAATTACACCCAGTCCATCCATCATGTGTTTGTCAACACACTAGTCCTTTTCAATGGTCAGTAAATGGTTTGACTGGGATTCTAATTTTATGTTCATAACAAAAGAATATTGAGAAAGATAAAATTTGATTTTATAAACATTATACGGATTTATTTTACTATTACAATTTCAAATTAAAATTCATTGTTTGAATTGGACTGGATTTAGAGGTTTGCATACAATTATAAAAAAAATATCCGACAGAGTTTTGAAGCAGTCCGGATTAAGCATAAACACATTGTTTAAACCATACACTCGTATAACCCTCTCATATATCCTTGGGATATATAATAAATTGAGTTCTCAAAAATCGTGGCTTAAAATCGCATCGCCACGTGCTGTTATGAGCAAGATGTTTTCGGGAAAATTATTCAAGTCTATTTGAAGCAAGCATTTCATCGTGCAGAATTAGTGTTAAATTAGTTTTAAGAGCATCAATAACTTTACTAATAAGTATATTTAAGTACGATTTATGCGATCTTGTGATATGAGAGATTCTTTGGAAAGTGCCCTTAATGCGGCATCAGGCGCCACGTTCAATGTTTCAATTGACAGAAAGTCTGAGTAGTCGGAGCCAGTGTCTTCATAATGTGTATCTGATCATGAAATAGCGCAGAATAAATAAGGCAATTTGCTTCTTAGAAATAGTTAAATCGATTAGTTTTGTGTAAATCGGTTAATGCATTGATTGCTCCGGAACTAAACTGTTTTAAACATGAACCGAACCAAATTCAAGGGAACCAAGCACTTTTTTTAAATGAGAAAATCATACGAAGTGCTTCTATCGGATTTAGCGAAGAAGAAGCCGAAGAAGAAGAAGCCGAAGAAGAAGAAGCCGAAGAAGAAGAAGCCGAAGAAGAAGAAGCCGAAGAAGAAGAAGCCGAAGAAGCCGAAGAAGAAGAAGAAGAAGCCGAAGAAGAAGAAGCCGAAGAAGAAGAAGAAGAAGCCGAAGAAGAAGAAGAAGAAGCCGAAGAAGAAGAAGAAGAAGAAGAAGCCGAAGAAGAAGAAGAAGAAGAAGCCGAAGAAGAAGAAGAAGAAGCCGAAGAAGCCGAAGCCGAAGCCGAAGCCGAAGCCGAAGAAGAAGAAGAAGAAGGAAGAAGAAGGAAGAAGAAGAAGAAGGAAGAAGAAGAAGAAGAAGAAGAAGAAGAAGAAGAAGAAGAAGAAGAAGAAGAAGAAGAAGAAGAAGAAGGAGAAGAAGAAGAAGAAGAAGAAGAAGAAATAATACAAATATACATGACAGCAAGGAGAGGAAGTACAGAGCAATACAAATACATAACTGTATCTTTTAATACCTTTTGTTATGTTTTACTTACAATTCTTGTCCGGAGAAAGGACAAGGCGCCGGTTTCACCAACTGACAAATAAATACTTAGCTACTTTATGAAACCTCATCCAGTTATAGAGGACAGCAGGAAAAACAGCAGAGTGCAAGAAATATAACTATATTAGAGTTATTGCACAGTGTAATTGTATTCTTACAATTTTTGCCGGGAGCATGACTTTAACAATATAAAAGGACAGGAATGAAACAGAAGACAATGAAAGTGATTGCAGAGCATACGCGATATAACTCTATCTTCATTTAAATTAGAGTTATTGCCCTTTGTAATTTTAAACTTATAATTCTTGTCCGGAGCATAACTCAGAAACTACCAAATGTAACTGCAATGAAATAGAAGACAAATAAAGAAAGTGCAGAGCCCAAGAACAATAACTCTTTCTTCAAATCTTTAGAGTTATTGACTTTTGTAATTGCATACTTATAATAATCTTGTCCGGCGCATATCTTAGAATCTACTAATGGGACTGGTATGAACCTTTTACCAAATCATAGAGGGCAACTATAAAAAGTGCAAAGCGTAAGAACCATAAATCTATTTTCAGTCAAATTAGAGTAATTATCCTTTGTAACTTAATTCTTATAATATTGTCCGGAGGATAACTTCAAAACTACTCATGGGACTGGGATAAAATGTAACGTAATGATAGAGGGCAATAATAAAAGGTACAGAGCTTAAACGCTATAACTCGATTTTTTTTGCCCTTTGTAATTATATAGGTTAGTTATAATTATTGTCTGGAGCATGACTTGAAAACAACTGCACGTCAATGAAATGTCAAACAATGATAGAGGGCAATAATAGAAAGTGCAGAGCATAAGAATCATAACTCAAATTAGGGTTATTGCCCTTTGTAATTTTACAATTATTGTTATTGTCTAAGGCATTCTTAAACGCTACTAATGAGACTAGAATGACACTCCACTCGATGATATAGGGCAATAAGAGAAAGTGAAGAGGGCAAAATAAATAACTCAATCTTTATTGAAATTAGAGTTATTGCCCTTTGTTATTGCATAATTATAATTATTGTCCAGAGCATAACTTGAACAATTATAATGAGATTGGAATGAAACTTGATACGATGCTAGAGGACAATACGAGGAAGTGCAGAGAGCAAACGCAATAACTCCACCTTATTTAAATTAGTTATTGCCCTTTGTCATTGTATGATATTACGTCTTGTCCGGAGCATAACATGAAACATTATAAATGGATTGGCATGGAACTTGGAACAATGATAGAGGGCAGTGAGATGCAGTTCAGAGTGTAGGAACCATATCTATATGATCATTTAAATAGACGTTATTGCCCTTTGTAATTCTATACTTACTTACAATTATTGTCCAGAGCATAACTTGAACACTACTAATGAAACTGGAATGAAACTTCAACAACGATAGAGGGTAATGAAGAAAGTGCAGTAAAATCAGACATTTCATGTCTAAAATGACTGTCACTCTTTTTTTAATATTTTATGGAACAGCATATGTTATTGATTTTGACCTTCGTCTAAAAATATCACTCGTATCATATAATAACACACAGCCTACATTATGTTCAATTGTAAGTCCATTATCTCTTTGTCTTTATGTCACTGATAAAAAAACATAATTATCCACTTCTAGTGGGGTGTGTCTGCCTGATACCTTTACACGTTATTTGTTTAATTTCAGAAATCTCTATAACGTTAACGTTCAAAATGCAGATTAATTTCAATTGTACGTGGGTATATGACCCTTTTTTCTCACGTGTGTTTTTGTAAATGGTCGGTATTTAAACTTCTCTATTGACACTATGTACCACACTGGATGAATACCTTATTATTCGCTTTTGAGAATCCTTCATTCCAAATTAATTCATTTTCAAGCTTTGTCGCATACCCATGTCAAGAAATTGATTAAATAATGATTAATTTAAGTGTTATATTTAGATTACATCAGAGAGCGAGCATCTGACCTCGTGACACTGGTTGACAATAAATTGTCTTCAAAGGCCACTTCACATTTACCTTGACGCGCAAGTGGCGATCCTCCATCTAAGGCAGAAATAATTAGACATCACGAAAGATAAACACTGGAAAGAATACATGATACAAATCTTCGACGGTAATTTCTGTTTAATCAAGTTTTATAAAACACTATTCTTGTATCTAATTGCATGTCACTGGATTCTATTAAATTTAGAGGAATTGTGACATAAATGAGTATTGTGAAATGTGTTTGTTCTCATTTCTTGATGGTAACGACGCTGCGTTTGAAACATTTTCGCCTCTCACCGCTGCAGGTTCGAATCCCACTGTGAGCTCGACTAGTAACTGAGAAATTGTAGATTCGTACGGATGGCGGGAGGTATACAGTACTTGTTGAACCCATGAAAAAGTGGGTGGTCTGCTTCCACCATGAAACCGACTGCCATATACAGCCTAAGATGTGCTGAAAATGACGTAAAACACCATTAAACCATCGAAGTCTAGACAGTTATGAGTGTGCGGTTTTCAGTCATTCTGACGGAGTCATCCGTTTATAAATCAAGGCAAGAGAGACAACTCGTTTAAATTGAGTTTAGATATTGAATCACACATACTCTCCCGTTTAAGTTTCTCAGCAGCTTTTCAGCACTTTGAAATTGGAGCGCTATGCGTAAAAGATGTGCATGTTTTTGTTTAAATCGCTTATATTTACTTTACTTCAGTTTAAATAACATGAGTTTAAGGGCGAGATACTGTAATCAGACTTTGTCTGTCGCTCTTCCGTCCGTCCGTTCGCTCGTAATCAAATCCCTCTGTCTGTCGACATCTAGCTTGTTTATAAAATACAACTTAGGCCCTAATTAATTAATTGCTAGTTTCTCATCCAAATTTAGTTCAAAATAGGGGTGGGGTGAACTTTTATTTATTTTATTTTTTATTTTATACGACAAATGGAAAATGGCCTCGACACAAGGCAAACATAGTAAAACATACTACTGAGTACTTCCAAGATTGAAAACACATTTGTAATAGTGTTTCAAACTTTCAGCATTTTTTTTTTTTTTTTTTTTTTTTTTTGAAGAAATAAAAATTACCAAGGCGGCAAAAAAAAATGGGGAGCGGGCGGGGATGAACATCTAGCAATTAATTTATTATGGCCTTAAGTGTATATGCTCGTTTGATAAACGAGATTTATATGGTATGGTATTGTCTCCGTCAGTCATTCCGTCCGTCCGTCCGTCCGTTAACAATGTGAATGCAACATCAAAACGCATGAAGCTTTGCACTAGAAATCATGAAAATGTATATATAGGTTGCACATGAGACAAGGATGATCCGAGCATCCTTATTGTGTTGAGGTCAATAGGGCATAGGTCACGGTCAAGGTGACCCGATAGACATTGGAAAACAGTTTCCGCTGTTACTCTTTACTTAGGATACAGAAACTGGCTTTGGAACAAGAATAACCACTCTTGTTTTTGAAGTCTCTATGTCAAAGGTTAAGGACACAGCGACTCGGCATATACAAACGACTTCTGTGCTGCTATAACTCGGGTACCTTTCAACCTAGATTCTTGAAAATTCATAGACAGATTGCCCGTGGGGTTTTCAGGGTAACTAGTTGTACACCACTAGATCAAATGTCAACTTCGCAGTGACCCGGCAGAGAAAACGGCTTCCGCGCTGTAATTCTTATACCTTTCAATCTAGAATCATGAAACTTCATAGATAGCCTGCCCATGGGATTAAGATGATCCCTGTGTATAAGGTTTCATTTCAATCAGATAGAAACTGAAGGAGGAATTGAGAACGCAATATTTGTTGGATGGACGGACGGACGGACATTCCTATAATGTTCCGGATTTCTCCGAAGCGGTTTTATAAATATAATAATATGAAAGAGGCATTAGTATTGGACTGCGCATAATAAAATTCAGTTAGTGACATATATAATGTCAGAAGGATAAACTGCATGTATTTATACGTACGTTTTCCAGAAAAATCGCAAGTAATTGTTTGCGAAAGTAAAATGACTTTTACGACAGAAAAGAACTTTCTATACACTCTATATCGAGGTCGACGATTTTTTGGACTTATGTGCGTACACTTATGATACGCACAGAGCTCCCTGCGAATTGCGCTCCAAACTGAAGCTCTGCGTAACGTTTCTTACGCATAGAGCTCCAATGGGAGCGCAATTCGCAGGGATCTCTATGCGTCGCTACATAGGTATATAAGTAAGAACCATTACAAGATATGTTCATAAAACGTCGTAAAACTATTATTGATATCTCTAGCTTGCACAGACACCTTTAAAAATATACGCATACCTGTTTCAGGTTATTGGCAGGAAAATACGGTGTTAAGAATGTCTGCTTTATTCTTATAATTTAGCTTTAGAGAGCTTTCTCTGTAAGGTGATTTGAAGACAAATCTCTCTAGCTGAAATAGATATCTTTTAATGTTAGAAATATATATCTACCTTAAATGTAATGAGATATATTTTAAAACAATATATCTTCATAAGCCAGAGAGCCATCTCTAAGTAAGAAATATCTTTAAACTAATGAGATATCTCTTGAACGCAATGTTTTTACTTCGTAAGACTCATAGAGATATCTCTCTAGCTTAAAGATGTCTCTTAATAGTTTAAAGAGATATATTAATGAGATATATGTCTACGTCAGAATCACTACCCAGTAATAGATTCTCAGATCGGGGCTCAGATACATTCAGGCATATCCAAACGTGTATAAAATCATGAACTTGTCCCATTATTGTCACCTGGAACAAACAAAAAGAGAAGATATTTCACATTTTAAGAAATAAACAAGAACCGAATAACACAGTTCTTTTTCTTTAAGCGCAAGAATGAACCGTTGGTCACAAGGGATACAATTGGTTAGTGAGACCTGAAGAGGTATACAACGTTTACACAGATGAGAGTTTGTGCAATAAACAATAAACAAATCAAAACATTTTTGCATTTGTCACAAAGAAATATGCAACATAGGATATTGCAGAAAATACAATTTAACAACTTGAGACTTTTTACGATGATTCTCTTCCATATATATAAACATTAAAACGGCATCCTTAAAGGCTACTATTAAATACGATAGAGTTCATTGCATAAAAACGAATGGCGAGTTCGGATATTTATTAAACCTCGGGTATCATGACACCTTATAGAACTCTTTAACCAATGAGTGGGATGTTGATAACGCTTAGCAAAGTAAATTTAAAAGCATTTTTGTCAAAGTTAGCAATAAAACTTCAATTTTAAAATATGAATACTGAATCTGTTAAACGAGATGCTGTGCCCATACTACGGACGAGCATTAGTTCCAGGTGTTGTTGTTTTTAATTTACTTACGTATTTTGAAATTATCTTACTAACTCTAACTTTTGACTTAATAACTCGAAATTTCGAGTCACGTATCTCGAAATTTCGAGTTATCGATTTCTAATAACTCGAAGTTTCAAAGTTAAAGAGGCTCTACCTATATCTTTTTGTCCACCAATTGATATAAACTTTACTTCATTATAAAGAGGACTATGAAAAAGGTAAATGGCAATAATTTCACTCAATGTAATATGCGTTTTGCTGGGGAAAAACAGGATTGAAAAGATCGGATTTTTGAAATTGTATTCGTAATTGTTTTAGACAAGCCGATTGCGGAGATTTTCCGATCTTATTCGTTTACAATCGGAACTACTTCGCCTGATTAGCGAAGAGTTCCGATCGATTCGTTTGCTATCGGAACTGCGCCGAATAGTTTGTAATCGCATTGCGCATGTCCGAGAAAATCGTAAAAACTCGTAGTTCTCCGGCAGGAATAAACGGCTGGGCAGCATTTTATTCAAGATATTGTTTTGATCATAATTAATAATTTACAGAAATGGAATACGAACCATGTTTCTTTTTAGAATACTCATAAAATAGCTTTGTATAGACATAAATGCAGTAATATTGAGTATTTAATATTTTACATTAAAAATCGCGTAGATATAGGTAGTGCCTCTTTAAGTTGAAAATTCGAGTCAGTAAGAGTAATAACTAATGTATTATGATAGTTATGTAATTACTTTATTAACTCACACACCTAGTTATGTGAATAACAAACGAGTTATCACAACTAAAACGATGTTCAATAGTGCATTTAAATTGTTCACCAATATTGACACCGCGTCGACGTCATTGGACGTCAGTCATGACTCAACGTCAATAAATCACCATAACGCAACACTGGCTTCATTCGGTGGCCGTTAAATCATTATAAGATAGTCCCATATTAATAGCTAATTATGGACTCAATAAGGGCGCTGAACATTCATTGGCGGTCCCTTAAATTGTGTATCAACGTTGGAACTATAATTTCCGGAGCATGTACGTTCCAGCCCCTCGGGCATTTGACCAACGACTTTGAGCAGCATTGCATTTTGTACGCCGACGTGAAAGTCAAGAGCGCAAATGCGACGGCGATTTTGGTGGATACAACAAATACGATATTTGGACAATCTTCCCAGTGTATGTTTACTACGTACGCCCCCGTGCTTGTTGCTATCCACGCTTTTATATGGTGCTGGTTCTTTCTCTTCATGAAATTGCTACTGAAATCAGAAAAGTGAGTAGTACTTTCTTTACGTTATGTAACTTTTACGTTATGTAACTGATACATATGGGTTCCGTGATGTACTCCAAATTAAGGTACCCGAGGTACATTTATCTATAGAGCCTGATTAACTATTTCGTTCTAGGCAACATTAATACAATCGGTCCTTCACCCAGACATTTAATGAGTCTACAAATATTGCTATTCAGCCTTATGTTCGGGGGCGCTTGTTCAGCCGAAGGTTTTTCTGCATTAGCTTGAGAAATTTAAATAATACTTACATCAATTGTATATGATTAGAAGGGGTATCTTTAGTGGTAAATAAAAATACCTTAGTTTTGAAAATATTTTTATATAAAATTACATACAAACGTGGATCTACATATGGGAATACTGTACTGTGTTTACAATACGTCCGATTCCTATGAAATGATTTTTGAAGGGGCTTTTCCCATGTAAATTCATTTTTTGTACGTCATCAGAAAATTAATAAATTTCATTTCACATTTATTTATTTTTAAATTGTTCATGCAGCAGAATTGCCTCATCAAAAACAACTTTCGCGTAAGGATTTTTTTATTTCTCAACCCTATATTGAATAGTAAGTTTTTTTTTATTTACCACTAAAATGTCTGTTTCATTGATATAAACTTATTTAGGTACTACTGTGAATTTCAGGGTGACTATTAATAGACGTCGAATATGAATGGAGATTTTTTTTATTACTTTCTATATGTTTACGTACCTGATATGATTGAATAGAATGAAAACGGACGCTCCTGAATCTGTTTGCAATCTTCGCGTAGACATCCTCTACGCTTTGCAAAGCCAAAAATTCCGTTTGACCCCCTCTGTTAACGTGTAATTTTATTGACAGCCGAAAACCAAAATGGCGACGGCGGAACATTCCATTTGTCTAGGGTAGGGTGACTTAAAATATTAGTTGACTAGTAGTGGCGCAAATACTAAAATATAAACGCAGTATACTATTTACCTACCTTTTATTTGCTAGGTATAATATTTTTCATTCCAAAATACAACATAAGTATGTCGATTGCTGGAGGTGCTGAACATTGAACAAAAACACCACCCTGCATAACCTACGGTTTATTTGGTACATCCGAACCCTAGAATTAGACATGCGCAGACGACAATTTCTAAAAATAATGCCGCCATGTTGTTTTAATTTAAAAGTAAACCGAAAGTCAATAAACGCTTTCTGTGATTGCTATAAATTCTACTTCCCGTTCGTCTTTTCAGTTTAATTCCTGTTCGACCTTTTCAATATAATAGTTATTTTTAAATGTATTTTCCTTTCTAGACGTGAGAGCTCCATGCTGCTACCGTCGTGTTTTCTGCACGCCGTCATGTTCACGATACTGTTTGTCTCCAGCAGTGTTTTAAGCGCCGGTGTTGACATGTTCTGCAACAACCTCGTAACGGAACTTGGGCGCTTCCGTACACGGATTGGCAAAACGTAGGTACCCATTTACATATGTACAGAAGGATACAGGTTTTGTTTAAAAAGCATATAGAGGATCTTACATAAGTGACTGTGTAATATGAAATAGGTTAAACCTATAGGGCGAGCACAGTTCATGTTTGATTGTGCCGCTGCGTATGTGTGCACCCGTATGTGCAAGTCTAGCTGCGAGTATCGTAGCTCTTATGGCGTGTACCTATACCATGGTAGGTACATACCACCATAAGAGCCATGATTCTCACGTCTAGTGCAAGTCTACCTGTACGTGTCTTATGAATCGTGACATCCCACCCCAACACATTTCAGTGTGTGTGTGTGTGTGTGTGTGTTTATAAGGATTATAATCCGTCCGCCTACGACAGGCGTCCTACCCGACGATTATAGGCACAATGGAGTCTGGACTTTTATCTGTGTGTTCGTGTGTGATGTGATGATATGTCTACTTGAAGCAGCGAACTCAATGGTTTCTTTATAATGCTGCCACACTGGAATACCACACCGTAGTATACATGATACCCCCAGTCACATTATTCTGAAACTGGTCAATCAGTCGTAGCACAACCCATTATTTTAAAGTATCTGGTATGACGCAGTCAGGGGACTCGAACCCACGACCTCCCGAATGCAAGGCAGACGCTCTAACCAGGACACCACATTGCTTCGGTCAAATTTCAATTCGTTCCCAGACAGGACAGATATGGCATGGAACGAACTTCGAACGGCTATCTAGTCATGATCCAGTCTGGATCGACATTGGCTGAATCACCAACCGTCATAAAAGCTGCTACTACATCAGCATATGTAAGATATATATACATAAACCGTGATGCACGCGTATACGTTTTTGCCGAACAACATGTAATTACGGTTTCAACGTTATGTCATTACGAAAAATGTATATATATGATTTAAAAAAAAATTTTATTTGAATATACGTCTTGTCTTCAATGTGTGTTAAATTGATTCATACGTATTGTCTAATCATTATGATGATGTATGTTTGAAAAAAGTACAATGATTTTAAAACATAGGAATTTGTTGTTTCCTACTTGACATTTAATAAATGGTGGTCCATTTTCAGAATATTAGTTCAATATTTAGTTGAGTTTGTCTGGGGGTGGAGGACACCGGGTCCGACGTTTTTCATCAATATATTCTGAAAATGCACCAAATTCATCAAATGCTATGTAGAAAAGACGTTGCTTTGTTTCACTGTTCTTGATGTTTAGCACTAGCTGTGCTCAAGATACTTATTAGTTTCTACATCTACATTTTAAGAAACTGAGTGTCCTATTTGACCCTAATGTTTCTGTCGGTGGTAGAAAAACAAAAATAGTGAAATGATAGGACAGAGAAAAGCATAGATCGATTGAAGCAGAAGACAGGTAAAGTTTCCAAACCGTGTTTTCATCACCTTCAAATTTGAAGCATAGCATCAGACCAAACCGGATGACCGGTTACAGGTACACTGGCATAGGAACGTTTCATTTATATGGGGGTCCAGTGGCAACCTCAAACTTTGTTAAAAGTAACAACAAAAAAAAAAGATGAAGCATTAATAGTGGCGCGAAAGCCAGATTGCGAATTTAACATTTTAAGTGAAAAATCTGTGTGAAAAAGGGGGATAGTCCAGGTAAAATACATGACATAGTTAGGGTTATTTTCATATAACATTTGTAATGATATTGAACAAGTGTCAAATTTCAAAGCTTTTCGACAATTCATTTTTGAGAAATGAGGAAAAAACAAAAACTTTAACAAAAACTTCAAAACTCGTAGACGGACGAACGGATAGACGGACAGACACATGGACATCGCCAAACTGTAAGCCTGGATTTGCTACGCAATCCAGCCAAAAGTAAAAAATACCAATTCTGTACATTATGGTGGAGTCTAAACCCGACAAATTTGCTATTATTTCGGGCGTTTGTTTAAGCTGAAGGTTTTTCAGCTATGTGAGTGAGTAATTTTATTAAAATGTAAATACATTATATATAATTGGAACTGGCAATTTTAGTGGTAAATAAAAACACCTTAGTTTGGAAATTCGGTTAAAAAATAAGTATTTTACAGCCATCAGTTCAGATGAGGCTTTTTGTATGAAAATTCCTATCTATCTGTCTGCATCCTGCATTAGCCCATCTGCCGTGTTGCTGGGACAGCAAAAAAATAAGAAATCTCAAATATAACTTCAGTTAGCCTCAATAGTTTCAGGATGTCTTAATTTCGGTTTGCCCAACTCATTAAAACCATTTTTGGATAAAAGGTCGAAGCGCCCCCAAAATATGCAACATAGGGTAAAAATACCTTTTGAACTTCCCCTACACGCCAGTCAAATTATTGGGATCTCGGGAAGGAGGCTGTTCCTACCCCTGTCAGTGTGAGTAACATCTTGGGCCTAACGATCGTTTAGTCACTCTAGACCTGGTGTTGTTCTAAATACTAGTAGTTATATTTTTTCGTAATGGACGATAATGTTATTATGCGGTAAAAAAAAGATGCGATGACAGAGTGGTTAGCTTACTTGCCTCTGGACATAGAAGTCTGGGGTTCGACTCCCGGAGGTTCACGTCTCGAGAATTGAAAACGCACTCCCTTAGATCTAGAACTATTCGTGTAAGATAGTTAAAGTTACTGTGAAAATATGTAATTCTCCCTACTGATGAAAGCCGTTGGTCTCCTGTGCAGGGAGAGACATACCCTATTCAGGTTAAACATCTCGCTGAACTTCTGTGGTTGTCATAAAAAAAGCCTGCAGGTAAACTCATCCACAGAAACGAAACTGTGATAATCATGTGTATAGTACGTCAATAGTATTGGAAGAAAGAAAGAAAGAAAGAAGAAACAAAGAAAGATGAATCGGTAATAAGCACCTTGCTCACTAATTGTTTACTAACAGACCATACGTCATAATGTGATGACATACGATGATGACGTAAATCAATGACGTCTTGTCATTGATTGAACATTTCCGGAAATTGCCAGATTGTTCGGGTTTGACACGAATGAACACGGAATAACTCGTCGATTTCTGCGAAGAATTCCGATTGCATTTATGGTTTTACGGGAAAATAAACAAATGAAAGATAGTTTTTAACCAAATCATTTGTTTAACCTAATCGGTTAGCAAGACATATACATTTCTGCGACACGAAATTTTCTTTTATTAAATTGTGAAATGTGTTGACGTATTTTCGCCAATGAACAACGCGCACGGTAACTCTTTGGGCTACGCTTCCGGTTAATGACCGTTTTGGCGACATAGGTAAAAATGCAATTTCATTGTCATTTTTGGATGGGTTCGAGAAAGGTTTTTAATGTTTTTTTCACCTCATTCTGCTTGGAAACCACCATTCTTAATGATTTCTACGAATGCTTATCTTGTTAATTTTGTAACGAAATATGCTACTTTACGGTTGAAGTCGCCCATAAACTGCTGTAAATGACCCAAGACTTTTCAAAAGGATGGATGGGTATGTTTACTTTTCGCCTGCATGATACCATAGGAGCTCGCGACGCGAGCTGTGTTCGCGATTATTGATTTTAATAAACGAGTTGGACTATCTCATTAAAATCAGACTCTTTATGGTGTATCACATCCATTGCAACACAGGAAGTGTCGGCATGGTGTATCGCATAATGGCGGTCAATAAATAATTATCATTTCTTTTTGTAAACAAAAGGCATTTTCACTAATTTAAAGTATTATTTTTGGTTTATATCACATTGTTGATCTATTTGTTACATTTTTCAAGCATTGTCATGTTAAAATTGCGAGTTTTTAATTTTTTTGCTTATATGGAAATGAGTGTATGAATACAATATTTTGTATATCAGTGTTTATGTTTTTAAAGGGAGCATTCATTTTCATGAGACAAATTCTTTCTTAGAAGATACATGATCCCCATTTTTCTGCGGATTTTTTGGCAGCATTTGTGTCATTTGTGATGAGAATGTATCTTATTAATTTTTAATTTGGGCCTATATATGAATGACAACATGGCATTTAAATTTTAATTCTCACACAACTCAATGCAACAATCAATGGGTGCGTTACACCTTATCACGCTGCGATACTCTACGCTACTAAGGCTTCTAGTTTTGCACATGTGATACATTTACGTGCATTTATTGGTATGCTATTCGGCTTATGCCATCTTCCAGCTTCTATTTGTAAGTTATGAGTGGTGGTGAGTTTTGAATGGCTAAGAATTATAGTCCCTCTACCGTATGAGTCGACGAGAACAAAACAAAATAATAAATGTTCATAATATAATAAGGAACGCACACACTATAATGAAAATGCTACATAATATAAAAGATATCTACACAACCTAATAAAGACACGACATAATACAATAAAATAAGCACATAATATATGAACGTTAAGTACATAATATAAAAAAAAGTGAATACCATAATAACATAACCACAAAATATAAATAAAATCCTCATGGTCAGACAGCTTTCAGGGGCGTTCCTCGGGCTAATTTAGGTATACGCATCATCGAGTTTTGGATTCACAAATGTGCCTAACCCCCCTATACCTTCAGGTTTTATTGCATTTTTCGCATTTTTAGTCTTTTTTATTTGTTTGCTTCTTTATAATAGCCTGTTCGCACGTTCGTCAGTGCGTATGCCCAGGTACGCCCCTGGCTTTGGCGTTTCATAAGAAACCATGACGTCGTTTTGTTGATGACGTTCCAACGTTACGCGGCTGTAGGCCTAATAATATGTATAATAATATCTTTATTTTCAGAGGATGACATATTTGGCTAATAGCCATTCTAACACATGGTCCTCATAGGAAACAACATATATATTAACATTCATTCATGAATCTATAATAAATAAAGTAAGTGTACATAACTATCACCTTAAATAAAAAGACATGATTGTACAATCTTACACAAAAACAACCATATTAATATAATATGGTGAATGGACAAAACCTACTACTAACAATAAATATGTCTAAATAACAAAACGTGCAATACAAATATCACTCGACTGTGTCTAAAAGATAGCCCTTCAGCGACTTTTTAAATTTGTATTGCGAATAACTTTTTCTGATCTCAAGAAGGAGTTTATTCCATTGTTTTGGACCCGTAACTAAGAAAGATTTGTTATTAAAAGATGTTTTGCATTTTGGAACATAAAGAGTTTCATTTGATACGGATCTAAGATTTTTTTTATTTTCGTAATTGACATTTGAAATTAGTTCACTGATATATGCTGGAGTGCTATATAGGTGAACAATGACGTGAATACAGAGGCAACCATTTTAATTCATTAAACATGCAAGATGAAGGTGTGAAGAAATCTACGTTTAATATAATTCTTGCTTCTCTCTTTTGTAGTTTTGTTAACCTATCAATGTTTTAAGCTGAGGTTGTACCCCATATTACAAACGCGTAATCGAACAGTGGAAGAATGTAGGAATTGTAATACTTAATTAATGATTTTTTTGGAACATGTTTTGAGAGCAATTTCATAAGCGTTAACTTTCTAGAAATATTTAGTGACATTTGGTCTGCTTATTCCAAGTTAAACTTTTGTCAATGTAAACCCCAAGAAGCTTTTGCGTCTCTATATGCTTAAGCTGTGCGTTTTCAACAGATATGTCAAGATTTGATGGTTTAGATAGCTTATGAACTGACCCAATACTCATTACAGACGATTTTTCGGCATTTAATATCGCTACACCAGTTGACAAAATCAGAAGTGCTATTTTTAAGATTTAGTTCAATAACATCTAAATCTTTATTGTGTGTGTGAATTGTAGTGTCATCTGCAAATAGATATGTTTCACAGTTATTTATATTTATCATGCAGATATGCACTTTTCTGCCTAATAAAGGGGTGACCTATTAAATTTTGCTTTATTGGACACTGACCAATAGAGCAAATCAATGCGGAATCCCTCGTCGTTTATTGTACGTAACGTTATCTGACGTCATGCACGTAACGTTGCATGACGTCATATAACAAACAAAAAACAACAACATGGCGGCGTCCTCGATAAGCGTAACATTCTGAGAAATAGGAAATAATAGTAATTCATACGAACAATGTGAATACTCTACATGATAAATAGAATATTATGTCAGTGCCTTTTACTATCAAGTTTATTAGGCTCGGCACGAAAACGAAGAATGGCTCGGCTCTAAAAGGCACTGACATAATATTCTCTATATAGTGGCAAGTCTATATATAGTGGCAAGTTATTAATAAATAACAGAAACAGTAACGGTCCAAGCACAGAGCCTTGCGAAACCCCAAGCAGATACTAGTGGATTCTGGATGGTGTACTGTTGCTATTACACTTTGGTATCTTTCAGCCAGGTATGATTTGAAAAATCACAATGAAGAATCGCTTAATCTATAGAAATTCTTCTTTTTAATTAGAAGGGCATGGTCAACAAAATCAAATGCTTTTCGTAGATCAAAGAATATTACACCTGTAATTTCTTCTTCATCGATACATTTTAACCATTTGTAATCTTTACTAGTGCAGTTTGACATGAGTGGTGTTGTCGAAATCCAGATTGCGAGTAGTGAATAAGCTTGTATTTGTTCAGGTATGCAAACATGTGCTTCGTTAGATGTCTTTCAATTGTTTTAGAGATCATAGGTAAAATGGAAATAGGTTAGAGGGATTCAATTTATTACCTGATTTGTAAATAGGAAAAAACATTGCATGTTTTAAACAACTTGGAAATGTGTTATTATATATCGATATGTTTATCAAATCAGTAATGATTGGCGCTATTAAATCAGCACTAAGTTTTAAATTGTTTGGTCCTAGTCCATCAAAGCCAGTAGCTTTAGTAACATCAAGTTTCTTCAAAATGTGTATAATTTCCGTTTCTTTCACAAAATTGTAAATGCGTTCGGCCTTAGTGCAAATAATGCGACACCTTAAACTTAAAAATTTAACGTTACTAACATGCATTTTATAAGTAAGATTTCAAATTTAATGATAAATAGTTAAGGTGTCTGAACGTATCGTATGATATACCTTGCAAACAATTGGGATTAAATGTTTTGATTTAAAAACACAGTGATACGGTCCTCATTGCATCTGTAATACACGTGTGTATTACGAGAAATAAGTCATGGCTTTATTGGACTCACAGAAGCCGTGTTATGTGATAAATACTCTAAAGGGACAATCAGCACCTACTATACAGTTTGATTCAATCATTCAAATGAACAATTATTTGCAGATATGCAAGTTAATTCGAAAAATTATCGAGACGCCGCGAGTTTAAAAATAAAATCAAAACTGCATGTCAATGTTTTTGGGACATTTTTGTGTCGCCTGCGTAGAATGGCAGACACTTAAGGATCACTTTGTCCGCCGTCGTCCGTTGTCCGTTACACTTTAACCTGCAATCTAACCTTGGCCATAACTTGAAAAGTAGTTCATGAACTTCACACATATCTTCATCTTATCTCAAGGAATGTCGTTAAACAATAACTCCGACTCATTTTGACGGAGCTGTGCACATTTTCGTTAAGCTGCTCCTTATCAATTATCCAATGCGGCATTCATCCCCTTTTAATAAACTTTAACAATTTAAACGAAATCTGCTCCAGAATGCGTGAAGGATTGCGCTATCAGCTTAAATAAGGTCATAGTCAATGGATCGGAACAGTGCGACTATATGCGCAACTAGACTTCTACGGATACATCCTACCAAGTATCGCCACAATTTGTTGAGAAGTTGGTTGACCAGTAGTTCGGACAAGAAAGTGTGACATGCGTACGAAAGTGTAACATACGGACGTGCAGACGGACAAAGGCCGCCGTTTCGATATATAAAACCAGTCGAGAATAATAGTTTATCCCATATGGATTTTTATGTAATAATATACATTTTTTCTCCATACTGAACATAATAGAAAAACAATCTCACAACTAACATGTTATGCCTGAAGCAGACGTCACGTGATTATTGTCAACCTCTCTACTGAGTACTCTCTCTTTCAGATTAACATGCTCCGAAATCCAGGATTTAGAATGGAGTATGTTTGATAGTAATCACACATTTTATACGTATCTTCTTTTGGCAAAGGTATGCAGACGAAATTATAACGAATTTAAGTTGTGTTCTGCTATTTACATGGAATATGCATATCTAAAAGTAGTTCCAGACATCATACGCTTAAAACTTTTGGCAATATAGAGGTCCCACTTTGGAGCAGCCAGTGACAAGTGGCCGGTGATGGTGATGGGGTTTGTGGGGGAGTGGGTAAACGTTTTAAGTTCTCTCGAAATACTATACTAGTAGCATTGAGAATAAGATAATAAATTAAGGGATAACCATGCTAAGATTTTCAATCTGGGACGGTATGTGAGTGGTTTTTCGGTCTGAAATTTCGTTTTACGGCGACGCGGTAGCGGAGCCGTAAAACGTAATTTCAGACCGTAAAAACCAAAAACCAACCACATACATTCCCAGATTAAAAATCTTAGCATGGTTATCTCAATTCTAATGCTTTTCTATTTAAATGCCAGAAATGCCAGAAATATAGAGTAAAAGCATACACACACACTTGTTTTTCTATGAAAACTCAAATTCATCGGTAACGGCATTTTGTTGACGTCATCCAATACAACGTTATGTGATGTCACATTCTTTTCAGACGGTAAATCAGGCAAATTTGAGACGTTGTCCAGTGGAGTTACGCGTTAAATAATAGCTGCATTAGAATTCAATATTGGGGGGTCCTAAGTACATGAATTTTATTTCGCATGCCTTTCTTGCTTACGAAGTTCACTTATTTAAATTGACCTCGTGATAATGTATGTGTACAGTACTAAGATTATATGTCTCTCCACCAAAGGTCATAGTAAAATATCGTGATAACGATTTTAAAGTTTGCACTGTAGATATATACTGGCCAGGGGCGTACCTGGAGCATTTTGAAATGTACGCCAGATATGAGAAACGTAGCTGCGAACCGAGCAGCGACGCTGTGAGTGGGGGTAGGTGTGGGGGCCCTCCCGCCGGTGTGGGTTTGGGGGGCCTCCCCCAAGAAAAATTTGAAAATTATGCGTTCTAAAGCTATATTTCTAAAGCTATATTTTAGCGTTAATACGGCATTTTAAACTTTTATTTTTTCACTTTTGCTGACGAATTGTACGCGCCTGCTGGCGGTCAACAAAATGCACCAGTAGATTATATAGGTGTTAAATGTTATTGCTAGTAAGTAATTTAAAATATTAAGTGCATATTTTAAAATTTAAAGGGACACACGGCAATCTTTCTTTTTTAAAAACGCACGGCGTCCCGCTAGTTTTTCTGCATAACTTGCGTTTGTTCAATCATTACTATTAATTATAAGAATAGTAAGCAATTTGCATATTATCATTTTTTGATATTATTGCGCCAATATTAAAATAAAATTTATAGTATAATAAGACGAACTAGAGAATACTTAAAATTTGATTTATTTAAATTTAACCAGGGTAAAGGTAAAACTGATACAGGATATATAAATCGAGACACCCATTTCAAATACTTTAAGATTGCCGTGTGTCCCTTTAAGATATTAATAATCCCAGGCCACACTTAGCTAGGCTTACAAGTGACGTTATCTTGCTGGAATAACGAGAATTTTCCTAGGAACGGTAAAACGGTTGGACAGATGTGTGACTTCTGTTTTCTACCCGTATGACTTTAATTGAACGCTATACATATGTTTAGGAATTTTAAAAACAATCATTGTTTAACATCCTTAAATTTCAAAATATTGACTTATTATTATCAATTACTTTATCAATAAATTGTAACACCCATATAATCTACTGGTGCGTTTTCATTGACCTTCAGTATAAATTATATACTAGATGACTATTTTCACTACAGCTTACGTTCATTGGTGGCTCATCGTTATTACATACGTCTCCTTTGAAGTTTACCTGGATTCATGCTCCAAAGACATTAGGGTTCAATTGTCATGACTTCGGGCTTAATTAAACGTGTTAGAAAGTTTATCAACAAAGGTTATGCTATCATTGTGTAACACGATGCATGCTTATCAGCTGACCCATTAACAGCTCGCCAAGTAACTGAGTTTTTTATTCATATATACATGATCATCTTTGTTTTATACTTATACTATCTATTAATGCTCCCAGTTACTTAGGCGGATATTTCTTTACGCTCGCCCTTTTAACTAGGATTACAGAGGGTTAATAATGACTGTGCACTCTAGAACCTGGTTTAAACCCCCAGCGGTCTTTCTGCCACTAACCGTTTCAAGGCGGTACCTCTGTTGTCAACTATTTTGTGCTTTTGATGTCGCGTACATCGCTTCTATTTGTCCATGTGTCTGTGCTTGTTTTGAATGCGTTAAGTTTGCTGTGTTCTGTGAATGCTACATTTCCTGTTCGACTTTTATAATTATCTACTTTCATATATTGTAAACCGTTCAACACAATATAAGTGTGTATATATATACATGCATAAGTAATGAACTATTTGCCTGAAGTCATTGACTTTGTCAATTTATTTTTAGAGCATATTGTTCTTGAAGATTTAGCCATATAATGATTACGTATAACGTTTCTGTTTTAAAACGTTTCTTTCAGGCTTCCAGTTGGATAATGACATTAACAGTATTGTGCCAATGTGTTGTATGCGGTTATAAACTCTACGTCTGGTTTCTGAACAAAACAGATAGTTTCTCCATCAAAGAGAGTACGAAACTACGACAAGAGAGAGACATAAAACCGAGCGACGGACCGGGTGCATACAGCAGTATCGACGACTCCACGGATATACACGGACCGGGTAGACACCTGCTCAGTATCGACGACTCCCCCGATATACACGGACCGGGTACACACCTGCTCAGTATCGACGACTCCCCCGATATATACGGACCGGGACCGGGTACATACAGCAGTATAGACGACTCCCCCGATATACACGGACCGGGACCGGGTACATACAGCAGTATCGACGACTCCCCCGATATACCTGATGGTAGTTTGTGCGACATTAAAAACACTGATAGAAAATCGAATTACTCATTTAGCTCAAACACATGTCCCTCTACGGAGGTATAGAGTGCAATGTTAAATACGACAACCTTAGCGATCCGTTCGTAGGACACATAAAACAGTCATGTTGTGTTTTCCATAATCCAGAAAACCATGTGTGCATTACTAACGTATCCACGTAATGCACATGTTTGTTTTTGCTTCAAAATACATAATACAAATACAAATTAAATACACATTGTTGAATGGTTGTTTGTTTGTTTGTTTGTATGGTGTTTAACGTCATTTTCAACACATCTAAGGTTATATATCACGGTTGATTTTTTGTGATGGAGGCAGACCACCCACTTTTCCTTGATTGAACCAGTACTGCACACCTCCCGCCACCCGTAAGAATCGACACTTCCTCACTTACAAGTCGAGCTCCCAGTGGGATTCGAACCCGCAGCAGTGAGAGGCGAAGGTTTACAAGCAACGTCGTTAACCATTCGGCCACGGAGACGCTAAGTTGAATGAAGGATCCAAATAGCAACATAGTGTGGAATATATCTGAGCATGTTCTTGTACTCAGCGGTACAATCTAAACACATAACGTTTTGTTTGTTTATGGCGAGTTATGTTATAGCGTCTCCGTGGCCGAATGGATATACGACACATTATGATAGAGAAAAACACAAGTATATAACCAATAGTACAATAAAGGCATATATGTAAGAAAAAAATGCATATGTAAAGTTTCATCAATAGTATGTTATGTGGACGCCGTATATTAATCGAGTTAACCAGAAAAAACATGTAAGAACGTTCATTTTTATTTACTAAACATATACTATACACATCTACAATATACAACAGCAAAATAGAATAGAACTGGCCATTTCCCCTCACTTGTAGTGTCTGTTTTCAACACAAAAAAATATGAAGGATTACTTTTCATAATATAGGGACTACATTCGGGTTACACGTCGGAGCTGTATATGCAATTTGTGGTTACACACATTATATTATGAACTAGCAGTAGAGTATGCCATATTATATTAAACTCTAAAAAAACGAGGTTATTTTATACATTATCACCCCATGTCCCGAGATTTTATCACGAAAGTATGATATTTGTGATGGTCAATAAACACTCGTGCCAGATGCTATAACGAAAATATGCTATTGCAACAGTCAGTAAACACTTATGAATCGCCTTCATATTTAGAACATGAATCATTAGGAAACGATATGTAAGTATGTCGCTTTTTGAAAATAAATGAAGTCATTTAGTGCAATCACGTTTACTCTTCCTTTTTCAGTACGCATCATCATCTCTATTAGAGACATATTTTGCTCATCACCGTGCTTCATGACATAGGCGGATACACCATTCACTCACTCACTCACTCACTCACTCACTCACTCACTCACTCACTCACTCACTCACTCACTCACTCACTCACTCACTCACTCACTCACTCACTCACTCACTCACTCACTCACTCACTCACTCACTCACTCACTCACTCACTCACTCACTCACTCACTCACTCACTCACTCACTCACTCACTCACTCACTCACTCACTCACTCACTCACTCACTCACTAGTTCACTCACTAGTTCACTCACTCATTCATTCTTTGTATAAAATGCATGTAAACTGTAAATTAGTTTTAACAATGCTTCGGTCTTCACATTATTGTTGTCACGTGTTTGGTCTTCACATTATTGTTGTCACGTGTTTGGTCTTCACATTATTGTTGTCACGTGTTTCTTCTAAAGGCCCATGTTGTCCAATTCCCTCGACATCTGGCAGACGGCACAGGTACCACAAAAGCCGGCAACCAAACAGTCGGTGCATATTGTGCCCTTAAAAAGAGGAGACAAGCAAGGTTTTACGCAAGCGTAAAATAGCTGCCGAGAGACAAGAAGTTAACATAATAATATATCAAGTCACGGGTGTTAAAACAATATTGAAAAAAATAAATGTTGTCACGGAGACATAAACACGCCACGACCGTTGTTTATTCCCGATATTTACCATCAGTTCTTCCTACCAAGCATTTTAAATCAATGTGTGCGACCTCGCTTCTTTCTGTTCAAAAACCTTGACATGCCTTACATAGTGATTACAATTACCTTGCAATACGACGTGCTAGAAGTACACATCACCACAGAAATACAATTGTTCACGTGTGCGTTAGAGTGTACATTACAACACATATAAACTGTTCACTGTTACCATGTGTAATTATAAGATTGCGTTATAAAAGTGAAAAATGTAAAGGAATAATATAAACAAATGAAAATTTAAAAAAAAAGGAAAAAAAGGGAAATCAGCAGGCTTGTTGAGGCTTCTGAATGCTTCGTCGCTAATATACATATAATAGTTATGATTACATGTTACTTTCAGTAGATTGGTTTACGAAAACGTCATTTCAGCAAGTGAAATGGTAACCTTTCAACATTACAAAATATTGTTTATACCATTCAAGTTTTTCAGACGAATTTTCTAGGAATTCAAGTTGTAAAGCATGCGTATTGCCACTTACATGAGTCACAGTCTGTTAACCATAAACAGATATAAAAGCCATATAAGAGTCAGCTGCAGCTGAATAAACGCACAGTAGGGTCTTTCAAAATTCATTTTATATATAACAAACAAACAAATGAACTTGTAGAACGTATTATAGCCAGTTCTAAGGACAAACTGGAACACCATTTAAAGAAATGGAAATATAAAGTTTAAATACAGAAAATTGACAGACAGTATTCGGTAAATTCTCTTTTTAATATTAACCATTCTCACTCCTCCTATTAACTATTGTCTGGTTAAAAACATAATCTTCGTTCGTCTTCTAATACGTTCTATTTCTCTCCCTTTGAATACAACTTATTTCTTGGAGTACATGTGAAACGATACTTTGATGTGATGTACCAAAATGTTATTTTTTACAAAACCAAGTAATATTCTTTCAGTTAAAGTCAACAGTTTAAAGATGCTTACACTAATATTTTGAAAGTTTATTAACTGTATATATATATATATAATGTCTATTCTACTTCAGGCCGACAGTATAAATACACCTACCCTAAAACCACAGACCGGCTGTATAAATACACCTACCCTAATACCACAGACCGGCAGTATAAATACACTTACCCTAATACCACCGAGGGTTCTGATCCTGGCTCTCAGTGCAATCAGTGCACCGGGTACGCAGAACGGCATGCACATGCATTCACCTGTTCTGCTAGCAAGGCTGCATATCGTACATGGAAGGCAGAAATATGTCATAAGACCTGTAACAGAATCATGAACGTTTAGGATAGAGGTTATGAAGAGAAATCTTCACCATTAAGAAACCAAACGGAAAGGAGCGTAGCGACCGACCGCGGTTTGTTAATGGTGACGATTTCGCTTCATAGACTCTATCCGGCTTAATGTTTACCATAGATTTATCGATAGTCTCTATATAGGTCAAACTCTAAACCATGAAGAGCGCTGGTAGTAACATCTTCATGCTAAATGTAGCCAGTATATCAAATTCTGAGTCATCTGATTGGTTTGAAAAGTAGGATAAACAATAAGTGTAATATGACGTCTACCCCGACACTGGAGCGCCCAGCGAGTATCACACTCTCGTCCAACCTCCGCACACACCACGCCCTCAACCATTTGGACACTGAATATCACTATATTTAGAGAGTATTTAGTACCCACGGCCCGATTTAGTATTCAGTACTCATAAAAAGTAGGTACATGCCTTCAAACTATGTTTTCTATGTAAAAAAAACCTGCTGAAATACACAGAAATCTTCGTGATTGACCCCAAAACAGCAAAACGGTGAGATACAACCTTTAATACAGTTTTAAATGTCCTTTTATATCACATCTTCATAAAAATAGACGAATAAATAGCAAATTGTTAATTTGTATAAAGAAATTCATGTTAAATAGTATTCAGTACTCGGGTCTAAAGTGAAAGAGTATTCAGTACTCAGCTCTAAATTAGAGAGTATTCAGTATTCGGGGGGTGCGTGTGGCGACCGTAAAAATGTGCCTCGACTACAGATCGGTAGTATTAATATTTACTGGTCCTTTTTGATAATCAAGCCCGGTCTTTGTGGCTTTAAAGTATAATATCGCTTAACCGGTGCTAGGAGGCGTGAAAGGTGTTGCACTTCACATTGACTCTCATGAACAGACCCAATAAAACCGAGTCTGCTACTTTTATCTCTTGTGTGTGTGTGTGTTGCTTCCAAGGGATCCCCTTTTCAGTATTTATTTAATTGACGGACCAGTATTGGCCAAAAGTGTTGGTGCATCTGAATCACTGAGATATACTGTATTACTACGGGAAATAATGTATTATTGGAAAGTAACAGATTATTCACGACATGGTATCGAGGGTCCGTAATGTTATCTGCAAATTATATAAATGCTACAAACGGATAATAAATAAAACATACGCGATATCCAATATATGTAACACTTATGAACATATTTATAAATAAGTTATTTCTTTTATATTCTCTACCCATCCACTTTAACGTGTATACTCACATGATTTCATATCCGTAAAACATTCAAATAATCCTGATGACCACTCCCTGTGTCCATCTACTGTCCCCACTATCATACCCTGTGACCCTGGTTGATGAGTTACCGCCATCACGTTTATTTAAATGGAACTCTAAATAAAATAAAAAATAAAGAAATTGACTCACGGCGGATAATCATGGTATCAACTCAAAACTGTTGTTTAGATGAAATCAGGCTCTCATCAAATAAAACTACGCTCCCTAGTCAGCGGACGTATTTACCACTTCGTGACTAGGGCTATAACCATCAGGCCATAACTGCACTAGGTATGCCATTATCGATAAAAGGCACAACACGGCCGTATATTAACATCTAAGCACTATATCACCTAGCTGGGTTGTTGTTGTTGTTTTGTTGTTGTTCTTACTGCGATATTTATGTTTAGCACTATTTACAAATGTTTTATTTTTAAAAGAAAACGCAGAAATTGTACAAACAATTATACCACATAAACCTGTTTCTGTGAATTCACAGAAACCTGTTTCTGTGAATTTAGCTTACTATTTTAACGTTCTGTTACGCATACAATATTTTGTTTGTGGAGTTAACAAAATAAACAAAAACAAAAACATACTTACTCAAGGAAAAACACTCCAACTCCAACTCCAACTTCAACTTATAAATATACTCTACACGATTTTCAAACGTCGGTGATGTCCTATTTATACGATATGAAGGCTGCTGATAAATACGTTAATTATCCCCACCCACTTTTGATAAGCGAATTAAGACCCAAGTGTGTGTGATTATCTTATCAAGCAAAGCATGTTTAATCATGAAATGATTCTGTTGTCTAAACCATCCTTAATTCATTAAAGGAATCAACTCTATTAAGTTTGTTTCTTTATGAACAGTACAACCACAATATGATTAGATTAACATTCAATGCACATATACTATTGGGATAGGCAAAATGAAATTAGCGGCAGTTTTAGTTTAGTTTATAGTAAAGGCATATGAGAGTGGACCTTTGAAAACGATCTAGTTAGTAACGTTGTATCTTAATTTGCTTTTTTACTGACCCTCTAACTCAACATATTACTTTCCTAGGGCCTTACTTCAACTGTTTGTTTGCCCCTTACCATATCAATAAATATGCATGGCTATAAGTAAAATGAAAACACCTACCTACCGGTTCAATAGGAACCGATTTGAAACTATATCCGACTTTGGGATTGCCAGTTATACGGTGTGTTTACCGACCTAGCATTTTAGAAAGATAAATTATTTTGTTTTATTTAACATTTAAATTGCATGATGGGAAATCTGTTGATTAGCGGTTATAAAATATTATATCAATGATAGATTATATTGGTTAGCGTAGCATGTATGCATGCATGCAAACATGTCTTTGACACTATCGGTATTAATTAAAATGATTTAATATATAAATTAACAGTTACTACATGTAAGTCTGTCACTTGTGCCATATAAAAACAACATTCAACATTGAAAACTCAATAAAGCGTTTTGCGTATGGGCCAACACAAGTGGGTAGGTAAGTAAATGGCAAACAGTATATTTAATTTAGCTAAAAACATCAAACATGCGGACGTACATTTAACACTGTCTCTCCGGCCAGATGAACTATGTAATGTATGTGTTGATACCCCTTTAAAATATAACGTATTGACGTAGTATTAGTTATATGATATGCCAATGTGATGAGATTGTGTGCGTATTTCACAATACCTAGTATACGTGATCCCAATTAATCGAATAGATAAACTGAAGGCCATAGATCAGATGGCATACATACACATTCACTCGACGTTTGGTTGAAGTGTCTTATAGGTCCATTTGATAAGGTGTATTTGTATATTATGTGTTGGCATATACATTGAATTGCACATGTCACTATAATACACGACTTACCTGTTAACTTATGCCTACCCACCTACCCTACCGCTACCTTACCCTACCCTACCCTACCCTACCTTACCTTACCTTACCTTACCTAACCTTACCTTACCTTACCTTACCTTACCTTACCTTACCTTATCCTACCCTACCTTACCTTACCTTACCTTACCTTACCTTACCTTACCTTACCTTACCTTACCTTACCCCTTACCTTACCTTACCTTACCTTACCTTACCTTACCTTACCCTACCCTACCCTACCCTACCCTACCCTACCTTACCCTACCCTATCCTTCCCTACCTTCCACCCACCCCAACAATCAACAACATGGGTGACCAATGAAAGTACGAAATTTGTTAAGTCGACTATTGTTTGCACACGCATTTTCCAATCCTAAATATCGAAAGCCATTTTTGGCTTTTCGCGTACTGGCACTTTCCTTCAAACTCCTTTTTTTTGCTTAAAATGTTAAAGTAAGGAAAATACCATCATTTGAAAGGAAAATAAATTTGTGATGGGTTTTGACATAAATGAAACGTATATGCATTATCAAGATATTTTTAGAACGCTCAGGTATCTCCTTTCTTACAGATGTTGTAACAAAATGAGTGCATATTTACTTAAGAGTTTTTAACTGTGTTTGTCGGGGCCTCATTTTCCCTGATTTTGAATAGGAATTTTGGTAGATTTTTGCCAAGCGCATCACTTTTAATCGATGCCGATATCTATTAAATGATATTTCACTAGATTCATTCTATTGATAAAGAATAAGTTATTTTGGCGTTTATTTCATCAAAATCCATCAACTATTAAGAAAGTTATGATATATATGTATTTTGGGTGTTCTGCTGTAATCCATCGTCTCGCTTCGCTCGCCTCTGATTACAGCAGAAACACCCAAAATACATATATATAATAAATCACCATGAAATGGTGATTTTACTTGATTTATTTAAACTTTTTTAAAATAGGGGTAGTGAAGATTGCAAGTTTAATTTTTTTTATAAGTTATCAAAATTATAAAATGTTTATTTAATCGTATATCTCGTTCTGTAATTAACTTTTTTTCAATCTCTGAAATCTTTTGTAATCTATAATTTTGTCCGTCTTCCACTGGTTACTCAGGATATATACTTGGTGCTGTTGGTTGCTTCATTTTTTATTAATAAATAAAAAATTAAATTGATTCAATTAATAATGATGCCACCGTATTTACAGCGGTAGCGTTAGCAACCTTGCATACAAAGTTAACAACAGAACCAGCACCAATCTCTAAAGGTTTATCAAAGTTATCATGATTGCGTGGGATGATGTGAAGCGTTATACCATAATTTGGTTGTTCAACACCATTGACAGAAACTATTACAGTTACGTCACCAACTAATCGTTCACATGCTAAACCTATTCCCATAATCCGTCCACGGCGTGTCATTACATGCCCCACATTTGATTCTGCTCCACCATTACCAAATGAGAGTATTCTATTCAACACAAGTGGGCCCTTAGCCTCTGCAAATATTGTTATTATTCCATATTTAAGATTATCAACTCTATCTTTCAAATGATTAAACTGGTCAACAAAAGGCACAATTCGCCTATATAAATTTTGAACATCATTTATCAAAGCCTCTAAGTCTTCTGTTTTTTTAGGTCTTGTTGGTCCATATATACTCATTGTTTTTTTTTTTATAAAAATATATTTTTTAAATAATTTCTAAAACACAACTCATAGGCAAACCGTGATTATCTATTTTGTTTCCATACTCATCTCTGACTTCTATTTTTAATTCAGAAATTGCACCATTCATAAGACAGTGATATTCAGGATAAAAACTTGTATATACTATATCTCCAAACTGCTTATTTACTGCAGGCACAACCCCTATAATAGTGCTTGGTGCGCCATTGAAATAATTACTACTCGTATTAACTTGTTCCAGATGAACATATAGCTGTTTATAAGGAGCTAAATCAATTGGGTAATCTCCTAAAGTAGTACCTGTCAACCATTTTCTGTCCTTGAATCCCAGCATTTTTGAAAGACCGCTTGACATTCGTGTCTCTATTGGCGTATTTATAATGCTAAAGCCAATTTGCTCAATACTGTTCAGGATAATATTTTCATTTAGCAATTTAAACCTTTCTACCAAGTCTTGAAAGTTATAGAGTCCACCTGCTAAATGTTTTATTTTATTTGGGTTTCTTGTCTTTACGATTTCATGATTAATATTATACCAACCGATAGTGTATGTAAAACTTTTTAATCCGACGCGCTTAGTTCCATCTCTATTATCGATATACTGTTGTAAATTAATAGAGTTGTCTACGTTTGAAATTGCATGAAACATTTTTTTTAAATATATATATATATAAAAACACAAATAAAAATGATTTCTAAAGAAATCAAATATAACCCGGATGATCACTATTCAAATACTTTTAGCAAGAAAGTGATAGATATAATAAATCAAAACATAGTCATTACATCAGACGGTAAAGGCTTTAAAGCATCATTTCCCAATGTCTTTGAAAAATACAAACTCCCATACGTCAAATCAGATGCTATAGTTCAACGCTGGGGAACAGATTGGATGTTATTTTGGCAGAATCAGTTAAACTTTGCTATTTGGTGTGCGACAACTGGATGTGGTATTGATTTCAACAACCATCTAAAAGCTGATACTTTGGTTGGTTCGTTATTTCGATTTCATGTCTATTACCAAGTCAGAAGAATATTATTTGAAATGAGTGTAGCAATGCCGCAAGACTCAAATTGGAATGCGTTTAATAACACATATAACCGAAACGCATACGAGAGAATATGCAAGGAGTTTAATGTTGATTTATATTCAGACTGGAGACAAAAACAAAGCTATAATAATGGTCTAGGAACAATTTATAATTACTGGACAAATATTGGTTATCATCCTTTGGTAAATACTGTATACGACAACAAAACGATGAGTTTTACAGTCTATGAGAGTGATAAAACATATCACATTGATTACATTGCACAAGGATTTGAGGCTGACAATAGTTGGTCTACTTTTATACTAGATTGTTCATCTGGATTTACAAGAGCTGGAGTAGAAAGAATCAATGACAGCATAAGAACATACTGCTGGGCAATTCTTGGTTCACAATCACAAACAAGAACAGATATACTTGGAACTGGAACAGCATTTGATGCACAGAAACAATTTTTAGCAAATGTAGAGGACGCAATAAATAGCCCCATCGACTTGCCCAGTCAAATTTCAAGATATGAAAACACCCTAAAATATGCAAGAAGTAAAGTAAATTTTGTCTATGGGAGTGGATTGTACATGTCTCCGAGTGACATGGAATTAAGAATCGGAATAATACAATACTACAATAATGAAATTGTAATAGCAACCGATGCACAAGCATTATGATTGAATAATGATGTAAATGTAAAACCAGTGCCACCAAAAAATATTCAACCTTTTCAAGGCACCACAACAAAGAATTTTTTACCAGAACATTCTGACTTTGATAAATCAATACATAAAACTGTGGAACATAACCCACCAGAAATACAAAAAATAGCGATTGAACACGAAAATAACAAAACAACTATAATTGTTGGTACTATAGTAATAGGCCTTGCTGCATTACTTATTTACGAGATTTACTAAACCACTCTTTGGCTGCCACATACAACAAACCGGAAACAAACACAAGCAAAGCCCATAGATTGTTACCAAGCCAATTAATAACATTACCTGTTGCAGATAAAAGCCATGATACTATTGCACCAATAACTCCTGGAAGTGCTGCAGCAGCTTTACCAGCTAGGTTGGCAAGAAGAATACTAAGATTAAGTAGTTTTTTTTTTATCCAGTCTTTTACACTTGATGAATCAGGCTTTGGGGTTGGAGTTGGAGCAGCACTTGATGTGGGAATAATAGAATTAATTATCACCCCAAGAATCATACCAAACGCAGTCAGGATACTAACAATAGTAATACCTTGCTCCCTAAACAAGGTTTTAATCCTCTCACCAAGAGTTGTATCCTCATTTAACATTTTGTTTATTGTCTCTTTTATCCTGCTTACTTGATTACGAAAAGCTTTTCTATTTTCATTAATGACATCCATTCTTGCACCTCTCTCATCTTCAAGGTTTTTGATGCGATCGCTAATTCTTTTTATCTGGAATTCATCATTATCAGTCTTAGCTTGTTCTAACTTTTGTTTTTCTCTTGTTATGTCTTTATCAAGTTGTGTGAGTTTTGCTACGTTATTGGTAAGTTCTTCCTTGACAGTTGTCATCGCTTTCACTATTCCATCCATTTCACGCTTGTCTATATTTGTTTGTGTTTCAGCATCAGGACGCTCAATCACATCCCAGTCATAAAGAGCACTTTCAATTGACTGTGCTGTGTCATTCGCAACACTTGATAAATCTTGTAATGGGATAGCATCCACATTATCTGGTAAATCGTTTATTGTGCTCTCCAATACTTGTCTAAAATTTTGTGATACTTTTGTTTTACTGTCATACTCCGGTAAATTTAAAAACTGTCTTACCGCCCTTATTCCCCCAGAGCCAATAATCCTGTTATATTCATTTGCCAAAGAACCAAGAGCAAGAAATGTAAAAGAGCCTTGCCTGGCAGTTATTCTTATTCCTTTATCACCAACAATCCAGTATAATGTTTTACCATCATCTGATACTTTAAACTGGTCATAATCCATTTTGTCCGGTGCCATCTTATATCGTTTTCCTATTTCATTATAAAAGGATTTTACAAGATTTTTCTTGTATATTTCAAGTGTGGATTCTGCCAGCTCTTCCCTAAGTTCAGCAATATGATCGCTTTGATTAAGAAGACTTCTTCGAACCGGCTCATCAGGCACCATTGGTAAATCATCATCAAATAATTCATCATAATCATCTGGATCGTACGTAGGATTGTCAAACTCAAATCCTCCTTCAGCCATTGTTTATTTTATTTAATTTTAAAAATATATTTAAAAAATAAAAACAATGTCAGCTTACGGAAACAAACTTAACCCTCATAGAAAACTAAGAGAACCTCATGGTGCCAAAGGCATCCGCACAAGTGTAGTAATAACTAATAATCCATCAACAATATACCAAAACCAGCAACTGCTTGTGAGATTTCCAAATCTAAGTACTAATGATGTGATAGTTCCACGTACTGCTCGTCTTGCGTTTGAAATAGAACTTAAAAGCAGAACAGACGCCAACGCTACTCTATTTCAAAATCTGGGTAGAACAATTGTAAAAAAAATGACAATAAGAATAAGTGGCAATGAAGTCATGTCAATAGATGACAGTGATATATATCATTGTTATGTAGATTTATGGAAAAGCCCTACCGAACGAGTAAACATAGCTTACCAAGGTATTGGTAAAGCAAACATGTTAAAACATAGAATTGGTGCGGGAGATGCTTCCTCAGACACCGGAGATGAAGCTATAGCAGCAGCTTTTGGAAATAGATTTTGTATTCCACTGGACTTTGAAATGTTAGAAAGTCATATGCCATTTTATCAAGCGGGGCTTGGTGATAGGTTAGAATATGAATTAACGTTTAACGATTATAACAAAGTTATCAAAAGCAGTGATGCTGATGCATCTTATGTAATAAAAAATATCTGCTTGGAATTTGATACGGTTAGTGATGTTGAATTAGCCAGACAAATAAGACAGCAAACCAATGGTAAGATGTCATTTATGTATGATCGTATCTTGCGACATAGAAAAATAATAGCAAACAAATCTGATACTCTTTGGAACATCAACATTAATGTACCAGCACGGAGCATGAAAGGTATTTTAATGCTGTTTGAAGACCCAGAAAGAACAAGCACAGAAACCTATTACAACCCAAAAATTGAAAAGGTTGAAATGACAATAGAGGGAGTACCAAATCAGTTGTATAGTCAGGGCATGAGGGCATATCAACATTGGGATGAAATCAACAAATAGTTTGCCTTAACATCAAAAAGAAACAAAGAGACAGAAATAGCAGCGAGGGACTTAAACATTACCAGTGTTTCTCTTGAGACTTATTTGACAAAATCATATGCTTTGTGGCTTGACCTTAGAACATGTGAGGACAATTTATTACTTATTACACGGCAGTGGAAGAAGAATAGAAAACGGCAGTGAAGGCATAACGATATTAATAAATAAAAAAGCAGATGCAGATCAAACTTTAAATATTTATATATATATAATACAAGATGCGCAAATCAATTTCGAAGATGGAAGATTCAAAGAAGAGGATACTAGTTTGCAACAAAAATATCCTAAATATCCACACATTGCCATTATCTGTGGTCAGACAGGCTGCGGCAAAACAGAGTTTGTTCTTGACATACTTGAACAAGAGTATGTTGGAGTTTTTGAACATATAATTATATTGTGTCCAACCATAGAGTGGAACGAGGCTTATAAAAATAGATCCTGGATAGGAGATGTAAAAAACCCGAGAGATTAAAAAATAATAATTGTCAATCCCGTGAGCAACGGTAAAGAAATGTTACAAGAACTGTTGCGTTTATTTTTCAAAAGATATGCTGGCCAGCCCACACTATACATCATTGACGATTGCTCAGCCACAAAAGAATTAACAAAGAAAAAAGATATGTTATCAGAGTTGGCATTCTCTGGTCGCCACGCCAAACAATCAGTGTGGGTTATTTCACAGAGATATAATTCTGTATTGAAAGATTTGAGAGAGCAAGCAAAATGGTTGTGTATATTTTACACCAAAGACAGAGATAGTTATGAAAATTGTTTGAGAGAAAATGATGTTATTCCAACGCTGGAAGAGAGAACCAGAATAAGAAAAGCTTTAGCTAAGACTAAATATTCCAAGTTAATTTTGAGGACTGACCAACCAACTGGTTATTGGGTTGAACATTTTTTTTCACAAATAAAAACTAGAGTGCCCATATAATCAATTCACTCAATGCACCAACCAATATCGGTACAACAGCACTACTCATGTTTTTCGGGGCTTGTAAAACATACCTCTTGGCTCACATATAAAATATTCTACGCCATCCTTTGTCACAGAAATTACAGGCGTTTCCTGTGCACCTTTTGCATACGTTTGTAAAAACTTACTTTCTGAAACACATATACAACATTTTACGTCATCGTCATCTCTTGTAATAATTTCCAGTGCTGTTTTAGTTTTGTCATAATCACTAATCTCACCGTCTGTTATTTTCAAATCCATTTTTCCTTATATAATATTTCTTTTATTATTACAAAATATATTTATTTCATAATATCCGCAGGTATAATACCTTTTTTTACAACTGTTGCTAATAGTAATACTAACAGCAAAGTAGCAATGTTAATAGCAATACTGACCATGAATATAGTATTGCTAATAGCATTGCTCATAGCAAATTAGTAATGTTAATAGCAATGCTTGCAGCAAATTAATAATGTTAATAGAAAAAATAGCAATGTTAATAACAATGCTATTAACAATACTAACAATTACTAGTTGCATGAATATCGCAGCTAGTTGTTTTGTATTTTATATTTATTTCAAAATAAAAAATAAGATTAATAATATAAAAATGAATGCGGAAGAACTATTACAAAATATATCGGAACAGACGGAACCAGATGAATCAAAGCAACAAGAAACAAAAAAAGAAAGATTATCAGCCATAGTGGCTGGCGGTGGTAGTCGTCAATATTTGGGTAAAGCAATACAACTCACACATATAGATAGCATGTCCCCGGATGAAATTAACAAACTTTACTGCAGATATGAAGCAAGACTTGGGGCAAGTATGACCAAGACTTTAGGTAATTCTTTTATTAACTTGTATGTGATGGGAGTATCAAAATATTTTAATGTAACCAATCCACCAAAACTGATAGAAGATTTGGAGGAAGACCCATTTATTAATCATGCTTTGACATGTGCTTGTTGTGAGTTGTATTACAGGTATGGAATGTGCTTAGCACCATTTAAAGCAATACTGACAACTGTCAGACATATTGATTTTAATAAAAATAAAAATATAGATAATATAAATGGAGAACCAAGAGAGTGAAGTTATACCTGTTGTTACACAACCTGTTGAACAACAAAAAGTAAAAAATCCAAAAAGAATAGAAGCTGAAAATAGAGGAGCAGCGGCAAGAAAGGCAAAGCGTTTGCTTCAAGATGCTGCAAAGCAAGATGCTGCAAATCAAATAACAAAAATAACAATAGGTGAAGAAGAACCAGAAAAAATCAAAATAAACGTATACAAAAATTATATTTCACCGTGTCTGGTTTTATTAGGCATTGCTGGGATGGGTTTGTATATTTATAACAAAAAATCTGCTACGCAACCTGTAGCTGTGCAACCTGTTCATGTTGCACCAAAAGACCCGTTTGATTTTTAATAATTTATATTAAAAAAATAATCATATAAAAAAAATGGCAGCAAGTATTGACGGAAAACAAATTGTAAATATGATGTATCATGCAGGAGTGGAAACACTTTTAACTATTGGATATTCTGTGATTGGCAGAAAACTACTGAAAAGACCAGCCCCTAAAGTGGATTTTAATATGGTAGATTTTGGAATGCTGTCTGTGGATATAATGTTAGCAATGGCTACAAAGGATATGTTGATTAAGCAAGGTATTATTCCTGCAGATATTATGAAATAATTTTAAAAAATATATATATAAAAAATGGCAAGTGCAGTAGCAATGATGATAGGTGGAGCATTAACAAATGCATTAGCGTTTAGCGGTTCAAATTATTTCTTTTCAAAAATGGGAAGTCATTCAGATGAGGAAAGACAAAGACATGACAAAGCAGTGGAACAATTAAACGCAGCACAAGCGGATTGGAATAAAAAAAGAACAGAGAGATTAGATTTTATTAATAAGCAACTGCAAAAAGAGCATCATGCAGAGCAGACTTTTGATGATGTGGACCAAGCTATGAAACAGTATTATTATACAACTGGCAAACATTTGCTTTTAGAACCGGAGCCCAAGTTGAGTGATTTTTATACACCATCTCCGGATCAACAGAATAGAGAAATTACGTTTATTGTGGTGGGCATGGCTGCAACTGGATTTGTGGCGTATACATTGATTTCATAAAAAAAATATAGTTTAAAACTATAATTACTTTAGATTTGGAATGACTAAGTATGTTTACTTTGAAAAGACTAAGTCATATGCATGATACCTATTTTTTTTGTTGTTCTTACATGGTTTCAATCCAAGTGGTCGCATATAATATGGTGGTTTAGCACTCTTCTCTAATTTATCTTTGAGATGACCAGGCGCCCATACTTCACCGTTGTCTAATAATGTCAATACCATGGATGGACCATATTCAGTTTCTACTATTTTCGTATCTGTAATAGTGTATATTTTATTTAGTTCCAAGTCTGTCCATTTCTTTGTGCTATTTTGATATTGCTCTTCGAGCAGTTCATCAAATTGTGCAGTTGTGATATCCATTTTTTTTCTTTATAGTTTTATAAAGTTTAATCTTTAGTAGAAAAAATGGAAAAGATTTATTACAGCCCAAAAGGATTTTGGAGAGGTTACACAGCAGTTAAAAAATTAGCAAAAGAGGCTGGTGTCAGTGAAAAAAAGGCATTAGAATTTTTAAAGAAACAAGCTGTGTGGCAGATTTATTTACCCGCACCAAAGAAAATAGTTAGACCCAGGTTTGATGTTTCTGCTAAGAATGGAGTGCATCAAGCTGATTTGTTATTTTTACCGCATGATACTTTTGGCTTTGGTCGTGGACGCAAGACATATAAATATGCGTTGACTGTGGTTGATATTGCAAGTAGATATAAAGAAGCAGAGCCACTGACTTCCAAGGATAGTAAAGAAGTTGCCAAAGCATTTGAAAATATATACAGTCGGCATTTGAAATATCCAAAATTATTACAAGTGGATCCAGGCAGAGAATTTATGGGTGCAGTATCGCAGTTGATGGCAAAACACAAAGTAAATATCAGACGGGGCAGAACAGAAATACACAGAGACCAAGCTTTAGTGGAAAGATTTAACAGAACATTAGCTGAAAGATTGTTTGGTTATCAGTATGCTAAGGAAATAGATTCGCAAAAACGTAATAGAGAATGGGTAAAAAGATTACCAGAAGTTGTTAAAGCAATAAATGCGGAGACAAAAAAGCCTCCTCCTGTTGAAACAAAAATATTAAAAGATGATCCTATCTGTATGAATGCAAGTGTAAGATATTTATATCAACCCGGGGAACAAGAAGGTGGAAGACGCAGAGCAACTGATCCAATGTGGAGTGTAGATATTCACAATATTAAAAGTTATATGGTGACGCAAGGCATAAGGGTTTATTATTTGAAAGCACCAGCGCCACAAAGAGGATTTGTCAAAGAAGAATTACTTATTGTTCCTGCTGATACCCAAATTCATAAGTTTTTATAGAAACCATGTGCATCAGTTGTAATTCCATCTTCTCGGATATATCTTTTTGAGTAGAAAGGTGACAGGGTAACTTTGTTTACTGTTATACCATATATCTGATGCTTTATTGATCGTATCATATTCATCTCATGGGTATATCTTTTCTTGTTGAATAATGCATCTTTTTAGTTTTCAAAGTTAATGTGTTTGGCGAGTACATATTTTTTTACACCCTTTGCTTTTTTAATGAGCTTTTCATCAGATCGCAGAATAGAATATAACTTGGGTCTCAATCCAACATACTCAGCTATAGCAACACCATTACATTCCTCTTTCATTTTACCTAATACTTTTTTATTTGTATCATCGTGCATTGGATGATTATCAGGATATTCACTTAGATCATATTCATCTTTCATTTCATCCATATCTTTGTATGCATCTTCTGTTTTTATATCTACGAGCAAGCTGTCAGTATCTGTGTATAATAAAGTACAATCGCTCCCATATCTTTTTTTCAGTGTATTATAATACCAATCATACATCATATACTTTGATAAATCCAATACTGACATTCCAACATACACTTCTCAAAACTGCTAACTACACCGCTCACGTTTTGGGTTATATATATCGATGGGTTGAATGTTTTTCAATAAAATAAAAAGGAAATACCAATTCAATCATTTTTACATCATTTCATTTTATTTTTTTCATGGGCAATGCTAGAACTAAACCACAATAAGCAATTACAAACGACCCATGTAAACACTAAAGTCACACTTTTATGAACAAGAAATGAAAAGTGTGACTTTAGTGTTTACATGGGTCGTTTGTAATTGCTTATTGTGGTTTAGTTCTAGCATTGCCCATGAAAAAAATAAAATGAAATGATGTAAAAATGATTGAATTGGTATTTCCTTTTTATTTTATTGAAAAACATTCAACCCATCGATATATATAACCCAAAACGTAGCGGTGTAGTTAGCAGTTTTGAGAAGTGTAGATTGGTTTGTTTAATGTTAATTTTGTTTTGTTTACATGCACTGCTGATAAATCATCTGAGAATTTTATGCGCCGGTTAAAGTTAGGCTTAGCTATTATTTTTCTTATCTTCTCATTTTCAGATCCATCAGTTCGGATTAATTTTATATCAGTTCGCTTGCGCAGATTTTCCATTGTCTTGCCAAATACAGAGTTATTCATAAGTTTGTAAAAATCTTTTTCAAAGGGTGATTTAGCATCTTTTCTAAGTTCTGTATTCAAATTTATGTATGATTCCATCCATGGCTTTTCATTAAATTCTATTACACTGTGTATTTTCTTTAGCTTCATGCCCAAGGATAAATACAACTCTAAATTTTTATGATGTATCACATACTTTTCTTTGTTCATAAGATTCGGAACTAGTTGCTCTGTCATAATGTTATTTTCTAGCAAATCTGTTTGGTAAGCAGACAGCCATTCTTTTTTACTACTAACTTCTCTGGCGCAAGTGGATAGTCATTATGAGAATCATGAAGTTTTTTCGGATATTCCAAATCAACTTCAAGCATTTGCCCTCTGCCAGGTTTTGGTTTATTATACCAGCCCCTCTTGTTTTTATTTTTTCAGACAAATCCAGAAAATGGAAGTGGCTGACTCATTGCCCATCCATAAAGATTATTTGCATCAAAATACACTAAGAAATTATTTTCTTTATCAGGCTTATAACCATCCACGAGTGAATTATTTGCTTTGGCATATCGTTTTGATACCATACTAATCCCACCTCGCATTCCCTTTTCTATAAATAAGTGTTTGTCAATGTCTGTCAAAAGTTCTAATTCTATTTTTGAATATTTAAGTAAAGCATCCCAAGATAATCCTGGTGCTGTATAGTAATGCAAAGCATCAAGTTTGTATGAATTCATACATGTTCTTCTGAAAGTTTGAAACACATCCGCCAGCAAAGTTACATCCGCTTTTAAATATAAATCATGATAATCTCCAAGAGTTTTACAGTTAAACTTTTTCCACATTTGTTGAGCATATTCATAATCTTTTTGGGTTATACTTTCATCTGATAAACTACTGTAAAACTTTTCTATGGGTGGTAATTCTGTTTCATTAAATTTTTCCATGCTGTCCATATATTCATACGGATAAACACCTTTTCGTAAAAGTGCAGGCTCAAGAGATAATTTATAATAGTCTTGGAGAGTTTTACAGTTAAACTCTTTCCATACGGTTTGAAGATACTCATAATAATCGTTAAAGGTAGTATCTTTGTCTTTCATACCTTCCTTGAAAAAACTACTACGAAACTTTTCTAGGGGTGGTAATTCTGTTTCCATGCTGCCTATATAACCATCTGGGTAAATAGCTTTTCGCATAGGTAAATTTACTTGTTTGAATTGATATTTAGTAATTTTAAAATCATGTGCACCTGTTGCATCAACCAATTGTGCCAGAGAAGTACCCATAAATTGGAAACTGTCTAAAAATCTAAGTTGCCCAGCACTGAATGAAATATACTTCTCAGCATTGTTTGGGATGCATGTAATATTACCTGTCATCTTATGTATTTTTTGCATAATCAAATGACTATCATATCCTTTGAGGTTATGAAATATAACAGGAATAGTTGTCTTGCCTGGTTTTATTTTTAATTTCAGGTTACAGTTTTTATGTGCGGCACCTCTGTATCTTCCTGTAAAATGGCAATGATCTTTTACTTTGCAGTTTTTATCATCATCTATTATGTTTTTACATATCCAGCAGTGTGTTGCTTTTTCATAATCTATTTCATCCTGCTGTGTCATGTTTAATGGTTTAGGGTGAGAAAATATATTATTGATGTTGCCCTTTTCACATTCCAGATAATTTAAAAACTTTTCAACTGTATCTTCACCTCTGTAAATAACCGGTTTTTCTGCTTTACCATCATACCTAACAACTTGATATCCAAATCCACAAGCTTCGTGTACACTTGTTATTTCAGATTTCTTTCCAAATTTAGAAGATTGGGGTTTAACTATACTTTCAAAGTCAGCATATATTGCATAAGGTACAGGCATTTGATTTTGATGATTTTTAAATTGGATGTTTGTACTTTTTTTTGGCATTTCTATTCGGCAAGAGTTTTTATTAATACCATCACAGTCTTCTTTGTGTTTGGCGAGTAGTCTTATTCCAGAATAGCCATAAAGACATCGATCGCAGAAGTAAGTTTTACCATGATGTTTGTTTTGATCATAAAGTAATCTATTTAGATCTTTAATCCAGCAATAATGATATTTTGTTGTTTTAGGTTCGTCAGGATAATCATCAGGGTTATAATTGTCATCTATGATTCCTTCTTCATTGTTTGAATCATCTTCGTTCTCTGATTCAAACTCAGTGTCTTCAGAGATTAAATCAAATTAATTCTTTCAATGTCTTTCGGCTGCTCTGATATTTTATATGGAAAAACAGATACTTTTTTATTTTTTTTCTGTTATACTACATCCGTAAACATTAATAGCAAAATTGTTTTGTTTTTCTACTTTGCTTATTTGAGAAATCGGAGTGGGAAAATCAATACCATCCATATTCAACTCACCCATGTGTTTGTTGTAACTGGATATTCTAGTTGGATTATTTTTATTAGGCCACAGAGCAGAAACCAATGCCACTTCCAAGCACTTATTATCTTTATTGTTAACATTTATAATTGCTTTTTTATCAGATACTGCCTTATGCAAAGGAATATATGAAGAACCTTTTAATGGCTCATACTTTGCAAGATTTAAATAAAAAGTAACACAGTAATCAATCTCCAATCCAGATGCTTTGTTTGTAAATCTTTCAAGGCTTTCTTGTATATAAGCAGATGATAAATCATACAACTCATCTATTTTTTCAGAGGATAAAATTGCATTTTGCTCACTATGTAATACTGCTGTGGTGTATTTATGTGTAGCACCATCATCTTTGAATAAATTTACAGTAAGACCTAATTGAAACTTTAAACCATTCATCTTTGTCAGCTCTTCGGTTATTTGTTTCGTGATAATAGATTTTTTATCATGGAATAGTTTCTGAGGGTCTTTATATTTTTGGGCAGATATTTCGTATGCTTTGAAATAGCCACACATTGGCTTGTCAACCAGTTTTAATTCTGGAATACTTTCTTTAGATTTTCTATCATTAAACTCTTTCAGTTCATTTATAACATTGTCTCGTAATTTAACATATTTCTGCTTTTGTTCATTTATAACATTTTCTTGTAATTTATCATATTTTTGCTTTTCTCGTTTACGTTGTTTTTTAGCACGTCGTCTTTTGAGTAAATTTTCTAATGTTTGAGATTTAACCTCTTTTGGAGTTTCCTTTGAAACTTCTTTAAGAGCATCTAGCCCCTTTCTAAGCAGATCATCATTAATTACTCCTTCCCGGTGTAATTGTAAAATGTAGTGAACGTCTTCGGTACTCATTTTTGTAATATATATCATATTATTTTTCTTTTCTTAAAATAAAAAAATATTTATTATAACAAGAAAAAGAAAATGGAAAACACTGAGAAAATTAAAAACATTTGCCAATTTCTCAAAGTTGGAGATCACGAACCTTGTAAAAATAAACCAACAAAAGATTCAAACTACTGCAGTTTACATAAATTCAGATTAAAGCAAAGTAAAGTTTTACCGTGTCTAAAATGTAAAAAAGGTACAAGTGCAAAATATCAAATTTGTGTTGGTTGTGGTGCTCATATAGTTAGATTAAGACATAGATACTGGGAAGTAGTAAAGCCATATAGAGATTTAATGCGAAAAAATCAAACTATATGATTTTCTAGTAAAAATTCATAGTTTATTATATTCGTGTTGGGTGTAATTTTGATAACTTATAAAGAAAAATAAACTTGCAATCTTCACTACCCCTATTTTAAAAAAGTTTTAATAAATCAAGTAAAATCACCATTTCATGGTGATTTATTATATATATGTATTTTGGGTGTTTCTGCTGTAATCAGAGGCGAGCGAACCGAGACGATGGATTACAGCAGAACACCCAAAATACATATATATTTATGATTTTACAAGCTGTGTATTATGAGTAAATTTGCCAGTATTTACCAGTACGGGCCTAATAAATGTATAGAATTCTTAGTACCACACTACGTGCAGTCCGAGCAGTCCGAGTAACATGACATTTGCATGGATGGCGTGTTTCACCAGGTGTCCGTGTAGAGACTGTATATGGCTGTCGAAATCGTAAGAACTTGTCACAGGATTGCAAGCCATTATCCAGAATAGTCAGTGGCCAATATTATTACTGCAAAGGGTAAGTCGAATCTATTTTATTTGTTGTAAATTGTTGTCGTATTTAAATTGTTGTTCGGAAGGGATTATCTGCCGGTAAAAGCCATAGATAATTAGCAGGATATTGTCTTTAATTCTTGTGCGTTTTCAAACGTCAGAATATTTTAGCAATTATTGTCTGATAAGATTATCGGGGCATATATTTACATTATTGATAATGCCAGTTGTTCTGTAGATAGTAAACGAAATACGCGATTCAGATTGTATGTACTTTTCTACGGAGGTTTCTAACTGTCATTACTGTATTGCATAAACGGTTATTGTTTATTGTGCAGTATAAATCTCTGTGAGGTTGGTTTTCATATTATCATTATTATTCAATCACTCTGAGGTCTCTGTACCAGTATAGCCTATGATGTGTTAACGGGGTGAAAAACAAATTATTCATTCAGTCTATGGTTGAATTATTATGTTGTAAGTTTTGCGTTACATTTAGGAATGTGAGATTTCATTGTCGATAAATTACATCTGTAATTGTTTTACACGTTTTGTTAAAGTTTAGCATAATGTATATTCGAAGGTTTATAATTCGGGTTTATTCATTCTGAATAAAGATTGCTTTGCAATCAGTATTAGGTATGGTGATACCTTAGCGCTATTATAAAATACATGTTATGATAACATTGTAAGACTGGGTATATATTTTGTAGCCGTATACGCCAGGAGCGTACGCATACGCTAGGAGCGTAGAGCATGTAGATCGTATCGTCGGGAGCGTGGTCTACGAGGTCGTCGGTTGGGAACGCAGTCATAGGACGCGGGAACGACATCATTCGCCATTTGGGCGACTGACCAGACGGTAGCCACGGAGACGCTAGGCAAGAGGGCCTGGTTACGCAGATAACGTCACCGGATGTGTAATACCGGGACTTGGGCCATCGCCGGAGAGGATCGTGCGAGTGGGCGTCGCGTGTGGATTACGTCACCGGAAGTATACCGGGACGAATAGCAACCGCTAAGGACGGGATGCAATATAACGCGGGAGTGAAGTGTTAGTGCCGGGAACTGTACGCGGAAGGACTCAGCTAGATATAGCTTGAGAGATAAGATAGCGTGTGATATAGTATAGATATATCATAAATACAGATATCAGATATTCAGTCTGATTAAAACCGAACAGTTAATCTAATGCAGTGACCATCCTTTAAAACATGATTTAAAACTTTGATATTTCTACTTTGTCATTGGTATTCATTTGTATATATATTCATCTTGTTGTAAATAAATTTGTAAATTTATTTAGTCTTGCTTCACCCTTGGTGAGTTGTCTCCACTTGGTCCATCTTGTTACAATGTTTAAAAAAAATCAGTGTTAAAAGCGGTATCTGGATACGTTATCAGCTGTGTCGCGATGTGTCATTCTGGCTACCATTGCCAACCTCTTGGCCATCTTGCAGATATCTTTAAATTTCACTGCTAAATAACTAGTGCCAATGTTAAAAATCGAGTATTCTTGCAGACAGCTACAGCTTGACATATAACAGTATTTCCTTGCACGCAGATGAAAAATAAACAATCGTTATTTTACTTTCACCTGTGAAGAACCTCCATCACCCAAGCAAAACCAGGAGTACTGACAAGGTGGTGTCATCGTGCATAATTACATGAGGTGTTTTTTGTTACTGTGTTTCAACAAAATAAAAAATGTTAATATTAATACTAGAAACCTAATAACGCTGCTTAGATCTCTGGTACATTTCAAAGTAGGCCTCCAGTAATGGAACCTGTAAGAATATCCCTATTTATCAAGCAGATATGCATTTTTCTGCCTAATAAATGGGTGACCTATTAAATTTTGCTTTATTAGGCAATGACCAATCATAGGAATCGGACGTATTGTAAACACAGTACAGTATTCCCATATGTAGCCTAGGTCCACGTTTGTATATAATTTTATATAAAACATAGACGCGACTTCTGGTGCATTTTAGGGCCAGCATGTACCCCCCCCCCCCCCCCCCCACCCCCACCCCACCCCCTTAGGCTCACCTTTTTATTGCGTTTTTCGAGTTTTTCGAGTTTTTATTTTTTGAGCCTTCGTTTGAAAAGTTTACTCACGTGAGTAAATGAGTATGGCACGCTACGCGCCTGATAGTAAAGCTCACCTTTTTACTGCGTTTTTCGAGTTTTTCGAGTTTTTATTTTTTGAGCCTTCGTTTGAAAAGTTTACTCACGTGAGTAAATGAGTATGGCACGCTACGCGCCTGATAGTAAAAGCCACTGACATAATATTCTCTATATATATCTAATCAGTTGCTGACTACACTACTTACCTTTTGATAAAAACAGAAGACATCGATTGGCAGAATGTTCAGAAAGACCACAGGATAACGACTTGTATATACGAATGTCGACATGTGGGAGACAGTTCAATGCCTTGGTCTTGTCATGGACAGGTCCATTTGAGCACAGGGCCTCCATCCAGTCCTCCAGTAACTTTAAAATAGTACGAGATAAGACATGTATTGTCTTTCCACAGTTATCACTGCCGCAGTTGGGGCTTCCATGGCCGAGTGGTTAGAGTCTTTGACTTGAAAATAAGTTCCCCTCACCGCTGTGGGACCGAGCCCTCATGAGACTAGGAATCCTTATGTGAGAAAGCTATCCAACTGGCTTGCGGAACGTCGGTGGTTCTACACAAGTGCCCGCCTGTGCACAGACAGAAATTGCCCTGAGGAGCGCCGGGGGTCTTCCCCCACCAATGGAACGCGGAAAGCCACCATAAGACCTTAGCTTTAAGTGCGGCTATAAACTCCAATTCAATCCACTCCCGCAGTACCTTACTCGGGCAAGATACTGTGAAGTATGCCAAACTTCGATCGAAGGGGTTGTAAAGCCGTCGGTCCCGTGTGCAGGGAGAGTAATACCATAAGCACCTGAAGAAGTGTCGATTCTTACGGATGGCAGCAGGTATACAGTACTGGTTATACCCAGGAAAAGTAGATGGTCGGCCTCCACCACCAAAAAAATCGACCGTCATGTATAACCTCACATATGTTGAAAATGACGTAAAACTGGGTTAACACGTTAAAAATCATTGAATCATTGAAATGATTGATAAACACATAAGATGATCAGAAATTACCGATAAACACAAACGAAATGGGCTAAGAAGCTGAGAGAAGCTTACATAAGTCTCGGCTCTATGTATATCAAATACGTATTCAGATAATAGTGTTCTGCAAGGACATTTTCAGATATGTTTGATGGTATATATACTTACTGGCCTATAATTTGATTTTGAAATAATATCATTTTTCTTAAATATGGACAACCTGTGCATGTTTTTTAGTCTATCTGTATATAGAAAAGCACTTGTAAAACAGCATATTTTCTGAATCAGTTATCAAAGGACAGGTCAGTTATTTAAACGACAAGTGATTTGTTCTAAATGTCTTGTCGAGTGTTCTTCTTGAAAGTAATGTTTACCGACTTTTTTTTCCAATTAATTGACAAGATTTCTCATTTTCTGACCCGATCGCTGGGCGAAATTTACGCACGGAATAGTAAAAAGGTAGTTTAAAAAATCCGGAAAAACGAGTGTTTATTCTGATTCTGGCCTTCCTTTTACTATACCATAACGCTATTTATCATGCAGATATGCACTGACCTAATAAATTTTGCTTTATTAGGCACTGACCAATAGAGTAAATCAATGCGGAATCCCTCGGCGTTTATTGTACGTAACGTTGCCTGACGTCATAAAAACAACAACATGGCGGCGTCCTCGATAAGCGTAACATTCTGAGAAATAGGTAATAATAGTAATTCATACAGAAATGTGGATAATCTACATGATAAATAGAATATTATGTCAGTCCATTTTTACTACCAAGTTTATTAGGCTCGGCACGAAAACGAAGATAGAGCCTCGCCATTCTTCGTTTTCTAAGCCTCGCCTAATAAACTTGATAGTAAAAGGCACTGACATAATATTCTCTATATATTCTTCTCTCGATCCTTCTATAATGGCAGCCTATGATCCCAAGTGACTATCGCACGACGGCGGAGCACGTACACAAATAGGAAGTAGTAGTAAAGGTAGAAGTATAGAATGTGTTTGCCAAGCTACATTTCATCCCTTCATACCCAGACCTGTCCGACTATCATGGCGCCAGAGAAGTAAGTGTACTTCAACCGGCATAGCTTTATCATTAGGTCTTACTTGTAGACCTGGTTTACAGCCTAGACGTTAAGTTGAAAGAGTCCGCCCCACCCACCTCTGCTTGGAGCTTCTACAACGGTGGATGATAAGGAGTTTCACACTCCAATAGTACGGGGAAGAAAATGAACTTATAGAGAGTAAATTTGACCTTATTCTCGGTAGTAATGATCATGATATCAACAATATATGTATATCATTTATCTCGGAGTTTTTCAGTTTTAGAAAGACGGTATTAGGGATATAGAATTTACTTGGTGAATATACACTATATATATGTGGCATAACTATATGAACATATCTCTCTCAGGATTGGATTTATATAAGATAACAATTGACTGTTATTATAATTAAGAAATAGAACATCGTTTACTGTGAATTATCGTTTAATATATCACGGTTTGTCGTTCAATTGTAAACAATAATTTCACGAGCCCGAAGGGCGAGTGAAATTCGGGCTCGTGAAATTATTGTTTACAATTGAACGACAAACCGTGATATATTATAGATAATTCACCGTAAACGATGTTCTATTTCTATTCTAATACCCCTAAAATGTGAAAATAACGCACACATCTGAAATCTTTCGCATTGCTTTGCTTGCTCTCCTAACAACATACGTTACAATGCGGAATGCGCAATGCTTATTCTCCTAACGTTGCAAAAATTACAGTGATATATCGTTCAATATAACGAGATATTTTAAACTAGGCTATATAGTGCGGGTGTATTAGAATTATAAATAAGCATATATAGAGATAGATATATTACTTTTTTTTACTTGCTTCTTGTTTGTTTCATACGTGCATTGTATTTTACTCTTATCGTCCAACATTAAAAAGTAAGGAATAATAGCAGTTAGTTTTGCCAAAAAATTAGCCCTTACAATATGTAACTGGGAACATTTTATTATATTCATCCTCGATCCCATTTTTACACATCTTGCAAATTCTGTTAATAATATCTATTTTAGTATACTTTCCTTCTTCTATAAAAAGCTTGTGACAGCTTATTCTGAGTTTAACAAGATTAACAACTTATCATTGGCTAGAAGATATTTGTCCATACAGTAAGAAATCTTCAAAGTCCTATAGGTACGTAACTTATTACTATTGGGTTTATTAGCATCATTATATAAGTTACGTTTCCAAAATGACTCGTATCTATCATGCAATATTTTGGTAACAGAAGCTAACTATGCATAATTGAACATGTGTTTTGGTTATCCCAAGAATGTGAGAAACCTATTTGTGTTAGAAAAAAATGCATTGTTGGACCATATCCTTTATTATTAGATATGATATCTAGGTAAGATTTGCGAACAAGAGAATCTTTATTGGAGTTGATGATGTGAAGCCAAAAGAAGCTAAAGGCTTTTTTTCCTAATTCGGCTCTAACACCATCATTCGATGCATGTTTGTGAACTCCTAAGACGTATTTAAAATATCTAAGCTGAAGTTTTTCAGGAGCAAATAGGTCATTTCTTTTTTCAATATCAGTGTTAGGTTTAACAATCAAGTGCAAATCCCGTACCTCACTACAGTACTGTAGGATTGGTTGGAACACACATAAGTGTACAGTAACATTATATTTATCAGAGATTAAAGCTTTCCTTATAGAAAAAATAGCTTTTCTAGCATTGTTATTGAGTTGACTGATTCTGTAAAAGTACCAGAAGGTTTGAAAACTATACACAGGTATTTATATTCAGAGACCATATCTACACATCTTTGGTCAAACATAAAACTGAACTTTTTTAGAAATTTACCAGATTTGTCAAGGATGGTCATCTTTGTCTTATCCAGGTTTACTTCAAGATTCCATTTGTTACAGAAAGACTCCAACTTTGAGAGGAAGATTGCAGACCTGTATCTGAGCTGGATATGAGAACTCCGATTTTTCAACTAAAAGGTTGAGATAATCCAATATCAGTTTTAACACAGAGTTACACATTGCCATACTATGATACATACTTTTTATGATATTTAAGAATTGTCCTTTTATATTACATGTTAAGTTTATGTAGTAATGCTGAACGATTAGCAGTATCGAAAGCCCTCTTAAAATCCACAAAACATTTTAAAAAGTGCCTTTATCTTTCAGATTGTTAACAGTAGTCCAAAACTCTTTTGGATTATTTGGTTCGCTTTCCAAAATATTGCGAAGTAGTATATCTTTATAAAGCCTATGTTTTTTCCTGACACATTTATTGTATAAAAAAATAATTAAATATACCTTACTGCGCTATGCGTACATGGCCTGGAACATAACTTTCGACTGCAATACTTTACAGTTTTTCTTTTATATAACAATTCATCATCGAACCATGCCTTTTTCTTTTTACTTTTCTACGTGTTTAACGTTTTTTTCAGGATCAGACTTATTAACTTAATAAATATCTTTTTTAAGTTCTCATATCATTTAAGTTTTCTGGGTTTCTGCCTAGCATTTCCTTGCATTTGGTGATATACCAGTGATTGGATATTAACAGATAGTTGACAATGATCTGAAGAAACAGGATCATAGTTGTGAACTTTAAATGATGAAATATCATTTAGTAAGTCAGAGCTACATATACAATAATCTACACTTGATGCGCCATTGTAACCTTAAAAAAATGGTATTGCCCTGCGAATCACCAAGTGTTCTGCCATTTAATATCCTTAATTGTGATGAAATACACAGTAGTTCTAGTAAACATTTACTCGTACTCATTGGTAGATTGTGGTAAAATTGTATTTCTGAATCTAAGAATCTTGTCTAAACAGTAACTTTCCGGTAGAATATCATCTACAAAATCACCATCTTCATTGCAGATGAAATCCAAGTCGTTTTATTTATATGGGCATGTAGGTACCCAATTAACATAACGAATCCCAATTGACTATACTTAAAGATGAATGGCCACCCTTTTTTGTAGTATTATCAATTAACAACTGTAACTCTTAAACATCATATAAACATGTATTGATCGTCCCTGAGAGAAACAAATATTTAAATCCGCTACTAAGTTGTATGTAAAAAATAAATATTTTTTGCATGGCATAGATAATACTTTTCCCACTGCGTGACTGCACGGGGAAATGAGGTAAATTTAAATTGTATAGCTGCACAACTGTTGCCAGATAATTGATAAATACATTTACCTGTGGATTAACCTGTTCAAATTTGTCTACGTCATCAAATAAAATATTATTCCCGCTTTTCCCAGATATTGCAATGGGTGAATTGTAATTATTTATTGTTGTGTATTGATTTCGATTTAAATAAACATAAACATGTTCATGAAACAAAACATGGCCGGAGAACTTTAACAATGTTAGTTTCAAGTTTTCCAAAAATAATTTTGTCACACTCAGTTATCTTTGTATATCGGAAAGATAATGGCGAAATGTACAACCCACATACATAGGGTCCTGATTTAAATTGAAAATTGGCCATTTAATCTTAACCATATCATGTCATTTTGAATATTATCAATTATTTTAACACCTTTTCTAATAGATTTTTTTATTATAAATAATGCAATGCCACCCCGTTTTTTCCGGACCTACAGTTAGCAGTTGATACAGTTGAGGCGAGTCCTGGTAAGAAGCATGTGTCTCTGTTGAAAATACTATGTCGGATTTAATGCACACTAGGAAATACTCATCATCAAGTTTACAATGACGGACACGATTAACATTTCTAATCAGCCCATTAATGTTCCAAGAACTAATGGCTATTTTTCTTGAGATTTGAACTTATTCTTTAATACACATGTTACCGGACAATTAATTTTAAATGTACCAAAACTCGAAACAATAAAACAAATTGTTCTATTAAAGTCTTGATTTTTTTAAAAACTAACGGCGTCCCGTTAGTTTTTCTCTTAACTTGCATTTGTTCCATCATTAATATTAATTATTAGAATAGTTTAAGGCAAATTATTTTTACATATTACAAACTTTTTATAATATTGCACCAATAATATATTTAAAAACTTGGTAAAATAGTGAAGAAAATTGAATATCTCATTTTTTTATTTAATTATATGCAAGCAGTATTAAAGTCAAAATGACGTAGGATAGGTAAATCGAGGAGGAAATTTAAATATCTGCATAAAACTCAAGATTGCCATGTGTCCCTTTAAGAATCACTGGGTGGTCAATTAGAAATATTATAAAGGTAGACTATATAACCAACAGCACTTCAAAACTCTCATTGCAAAGAAAACAAAATTACATATAGCAATATTGAGTAATACTATAATGATAATGCAATCAATAGTCATCGATTTTATAAGATCTATAGTAATTACGTATAAGGAAAGATGAGATAACTTTACCCACATAAATAATACTATGTATCATAAAGCACTTATCAACTCGCATCAAAAATGATGCATACTGCACTCACTCCCACTCATTCCAAAACATATCAAAAAGGTGCACTCACTCCAACCACAAACCAAAAATGGTGCAGTCACTCCCGACACATAAAAAAAAGGGATGCACTCCCGACACATCAGAAAAGGCGCACTCCCTCCTGACACATCAAAAACGGTGCACTCACTCCCGACACATAAAAAAAAAAAAAAAAAAAATGAAATCAATAGTCGCACATCAAACAATAGTGTACTAAAAAAAAACTCAGTAAAAATGGAGTGATAATTTCCAAAACACATCAACAACATCAAAACATCTAATATTATGTACTGATTTTAAACATGGAAGCTGAAGCATTAATATAACAACTTCATGCATCCACACATCAATAAGCATGCCGTACTCATATCTTGCTATTTTCTATAGAAGAACAAAATCATACTTATAGTGTAATATTAAAATACCATATTTGCAACATTAGAACCCAAGTAATTTTATGCATTAATTAAAGGTAAGAAACTGATAACGTCAAGTCGTGTGCTAGCGCTGATTGAAACATTCAGTAGGCCTCAGCAGAGAATAATCTCCTCAGCTAATTAGATTTTGTAGGCTAGTTGTGAATTTCCTTCGCACTGTTCGAAGCGCTGAAAGTGTCCACTGTATGTATCCCTGGGAGCGCTGATACGGGCGAAGCCCGGACGCGGCCGAAGGCCGCGACCGGCGAAGCACTCTTGCAGTAACGCTAGTATGAAAACTTACTTGTTTTCCCACATTTTTTGCGATATTTATTTTTCGTCAAGTTTCGCGCCGCCATTTTCAATTCATAGGCTGGACAGCAGACGTCAAATGTAGGGCAAAGTTTTAGGCAGACAAAGTGGAATACCAGTCAATTTCGTACGTTCATTTTTTTCTATTTTTTGTTTTCGGTCTTTATTTCGAATTTTAAGCGTAAGCGAAACGTTTAATTACAGAAATATAACATTATATAAATACTCACTGTAAAAAAAGAGAGTATTTATTGAAATAAAGTACAATTTGATCGCATGTGGAGTCACGTGGTCACAAACGCATAAAGGTTTACCACCACCAATGACATGTAAACCTCCGAGGTGTATCGAATGTAGTTCCTATAATAAAAAGTAATCCCTTCTTTTTCGATGGAAATGGGCAATATAAGTAGGGGAAAACTGCCCATTTCTATTCGATTTTGTGGTTATATGTATAAGAAGCGTATTAATAGGTTTTACTGGATCACTGATGAACATTTTCGAAATTTCGACTCTATGCTTACACTTTGTGAGCAATGAAAACAGTCGATCAATAAAAACAGCTGTACCCTGGACCTGTTTAGTAAACAAACAAGAACTTTCTTACATGTCTTGTGACCCCACGTTTTCTGGTGATTTTTCAAGTGGAAAAATAGTTTTCTATATGAACATTACACTGCTGCATTATCCATACTTGAGTTGAATTTGCAGCAAATCATTAATATATGACACTTTAACATTGGTGTCTATGGGGAAAATAATTGGTGCTTTCATACCTAAAGTGATAACGTCAAACTTCGGATGATACTATTCCCCGGTAGATTCCCGGTTATTTTGCGGTTGAAAGGGGATGGCAACTGTGATTCATGAGTCTGTTGATGTTTCTGATGGTTTAATGATTTATTTATGTAAACCATTTCGAAAGAAAGGAATAGTTTAATTAAGTCATGAATATTGGTTTATTTATGTAAACCATTTCCAAAGAAAGGAATAGTTTAATTAAGTCATGAATATTGGTTTCAAGTTGAAGCACTCGATGTCTACTAATATATAATATAAGGTAAAGGTAAATAGTGTAACTGTTTAAAGGTGAATGTGTATCAACAACAATATTTATTTTTCTCTCAGGATTTGGCTTGAAACGCGGGCCACAATTATTTAAAGGCCACAAAGTTGCCCGACACGCTAGGGGTGTCCTGAGGCATTCCAGTAACATCTAACAGTGTTGGCTTGTAATCGTGGTAATAACATTAACTAGGACCATATACCCTATATTCTTTGCTACTTTGACTAATTGTTGTCAGTTGTTACTCTTTAAGACATGTCTTTTTTCTACATTTCCTTTTCCTTCTGACAAGCATTCTAGGTATTGCTCGTAATGTTGTAGTAATTTCTGAAAAGGCTTCCACTGAAAGCATTCTAGGTAAGAGGTTTTGAACATGTTCCGCTTGCTTGCTGTCCTTAATTTTTCTCTGAACACTCTTGTGCTTCCCTTTCATTACAGATACATTGGCAGATGAATATGTAATGCACTGCTCCCATGATATATCCTTCACCTTATCCTGCATAACTTTGTCAAGCGTTTAAAATGCAGAAGTGGTTCTTCTTTGCTTTTCACGTGTAGTTATAGCCTAGCTTGGTAGACAATTATTTAATCAAAACATTAAATTTAGAAAATAGTTGCTTATGGTCTCCGGATGATATTTTACCAATGTGTCTAATCAAAATAATCAAACCCAGATCAAATGTATCCTCTTTATCATTACTCGTAACTGCCATCTGTGGCAATGCCATACCACTGAGATTTACACTTTTGCATTAACCATTCACACATTCTTAAAAACTCGTAGAAGCAATTACACCATTATTATGTGTGTAGTTTGTGTTCGTCTCAACTGATACCTTTGGGCAATTTTAGATTTTGAAAACATTTTGCAGAAATGGGGACCAGCATGATTACTAATTGTGACTGGAATTGATTATGTTCTACCACAAAGTAATAGCATTACATATTTGGATGTGGGTGACAAAACAGTCGCGAAACTTTCATTTATTATTGACACTAAATTTATTTTAATTAATTAATATGATTACAACTTTGGAGGTGGAACAGTGGCTAACCTTTGCTTTACCTAGTGACTTCAGGTACTAACTTAAATTTTCATTTTATGGTGGGGTCAGAAAATTATTGATTCAATATCACTATTACATAACATATTTGGAGGTGGGTGACATTACAGTCGTTAATTACCTTTTATTTATTATTAATATTAAAAATATAAAGAAATTTAAAATTATATAATATTGCAAGGCAGGTGACATGATAGTCACACAACTTTTCATTAGCATAACATCCTTCCTAACAAAGTCATATATGAAACATCATACACAATGTCACAATTCTGGAACCAAGACAGTCTGGACCTAGACACACTTGATGGCAGTTTTAATTTAAATTTGAGATCCAAAGACTTGAAATCTGTATTTTTATTTATTACATAACTTCCTTTGTGGAAAATATATTTGTCAGATTGCACTAGTGGACTAAATATGCAAATGCAGGCTGAATAATTGTTCTTCGTTTCTTTTTCGTTCAGCTCAATGTGCATTACAAAATACAGTATTATCATTTTTATGCTAACCCTGCATCACATCGTTTAGATATATTTTAAAATAGATAGCTTCGCCCGTCTTGAGGCTTTGCCTTGTTCATATTAGTTTCCACCACAGAAATATTAACATTAATATTGTTGTTAGATCTGTGTTTCCACTAACAAGTCACTCGCGTCATTAAATTAAATAATATTCCTACGACATTGTAATTATTACGAATACCGAAATGTAAGGTCAAGGTCATCAAAACAGAAACTAGGTTCGTAGAGGGATGGCACTGTATACACCAGAAGATCTGGCAGCCAAGCTTGCAAATCCTTCCGTAGTTAACGACGTTGGTCATTGCAGAATATTGCTAACAAAGGTCAGACTATTTCACATGACCATTGTTTCCAACAATCAAGAAATGTTATTACGACATTAGTTTTCGCGATTTTTTTTTTAAAGCTGTGTCTGAGAGTTTGTCTGTCATCGCCCTCTATTCAAGGATAAGTGCAGTTTTCCTGGTTAGAACCAGTAACAAGCATTGTTGATTAATATCTTGCTCAAGGATAAAATGGCCACAACGAGGCTCAAAACCCACAAAAAACTTACGATTTGTATTGAATTGGGGTTTTAAGGCGCACCAACACTTGAAAGGTTATATTGCGCCTAACAGGAATGAACACACCAGGCTCATCCTCCATGTACATCGAGATAAAAGATGGAGAATGGGCCTAGAACCTTCTCACCTGCAGAACTGCTGCAAATTCTATTGTAGACACTCCATTTACGATGGAGCCACGTTTATTGTTTTTCTGCCACTGCTCTAGCGATTTGAGCGAGATGGCACCTGAATCAATGCAGGGGTCATGATTAAGAACTTTCAGGAGCATGAACAAAAAATGATAAAATTAACATGAATTTGGGGCCTACCCCTCTGCCTGCCCCTCCAACGGGATCTGCAGTGGCCCTATTCTTTGCCTTGGAACCAAACGGGGCCCCCAGAACCACACGGGGCCCTATCCATTTGAAGTCTGACGTTCTACCACTCGGCCATGCATGCACTATTTATAAGTTATCTACTATTCATCATGATATAGAGACTGCTACCTAATGTATTAGTTTACAGCGCAGTTGGTGCATGAAACCCTCCTGCAAAATCAACCCTAAATTGGATAACTTTTTAAATATTTACTGTGGCTGTGAGGTAAGCTTGCTTACAAATAACTCCATGTCACTTCTTCTATTTATCTATCTACATCCTCTTGCAAGGGTTATGTGCACCCGATGAAAACAGACTATAGCTTTTTTTGTTGTCTGGTTAAAACTTTGAAAAAGAACTAGATGGGTTTAAATATAAAATTAAAAGAATGGTGACACCATTCTTTTATATTTAAACCCATCTGGTTCTTTTTAAATTAAATACAATTTTAAAAAAGTTTTGAATATTGTGCAACTCAACTTTTAATTATAAGCACTAATTAAGCAGAATGCAGTATGCATATGATATGGAAATATTGATACCCTACTGGTTACTATTAAAGCATACTCTTTTAATTTACTTTTGATGTGTACGCAAACACGAGGTTTTAGCGCCTTAATTAAAGTTCCAAAATATCCCGGCAAAAATCTGGCTAAAGACATTCTAGGACGGTGTTATTATTTTATAGCATTGGATGGCAGTTATCAAAGAAGGCAACATGGACCAGGGCTCGACGTTAACTTTATGAACAGCTTGCCCATAGGGCAAGTCAACTCTGAAATTTACTTGCCCATGCAAGTCTGTTGGTTGTCTAATTATTTAGACCCAAATTGTTTATTTTATAAGGACATGCTGTTTGTATGCTAATGTTACAAACAACATATCATATTACAGGACAAAAATGCAAAAGAAATAAAGAATATCCTATTGTTTATCAAATTCAAGCGTATTCTCGTATTTTTATAGCAAAATGTTCGTTCAGTGTCAACAAACAATAGTCTTAAAACAAACTTGATCGTCCAAGCATTTAATGTTGAATACTGCATAGAAAATACTATTCTATTTTATTATATTATGTTAATTCAGACTTTAGCACAGTCTATCGATCATAATCAATTGCGTTTAGATGCTAGGCAACATATTTTCATAGTAAATGAAAGCGTCTCGTTACCAAAATGGCGTGGAAACGCAGACGGAAAAAAAGCATATTATATATAGTCCTTGTCACTCAGTTTTGAAGTTGCCCGATGGGATTGAGACTTTACCTGCTCGGATCAATGTTTTACCTGCCCGGCCCGGGGCAAGCGGACAGACTTTAACTTTGATCCCTGGTGGCACGTTCCATTGCACTATGGCATGCGGGAAGAACGAATATTTGTTGAACTAGTAATCAAATTCAACTCAACAGAGAATTTGTTAATGCTAAATTTGTTGCAATGCTAACTTTATTGAAATGCCAATAGGTTGGGTTTCAAGTATGATCATATACTGAGTTTTAACAAACCACTCTCAATATCTTCAGCCTTACATTTCTGTGAAATTGCCTATTCAGCCCATAAACCTAACCTTCCTCGCAAACAGGACTGTTCATGATTGATACTTGGAATCCGAGAATATATATAAATCCACATAAAGTTCAAACCGTTTAATCAGACGATTAAACAGTTTGAACTTTATGAATAATCATGAACAACAACACCAGCACCCGCTATGCTTTTATAAACAATCTAGGGTAAACCTTGTCAGGCAATAGATGTGTTGTAAGTTAGTTACAGATTTTTATTTATTTATTTAAAAAAACACAAGCTTACCAAAACTCTATATCTTGAATGACTTGCAATGGTCAAAATTCTTTTAATATACATGTATATTCAATGTCTATAATTCTCTGATTTCATACTGATAATTTGCCTGTTTTGTTATTTCAGGTGATGTTATTGACCACAAATAAGTCTGTTGACCTCTCACCTTTGATGCCAGCCATAGTCAATCTTTTAGCTCACTCAAATCTGCTTATAAAGAAGACAGCCTGTAATTTCTTGTCGAAAACATCAGGTGAGTTATTGTTTTGAATGAAATCTTGAAAATTATTGTCTTTTTACTCTGCCAAAGATTTTTATTTTACTATAGAACCTAAGGATAAAAACCAAGTAACACAAATTTTATCACCTACTGAAAATAAGACAAAATCTCAGCATCTCTGCAATTGAAAATTATGAATTATTTAGATCATAGTACGTTTATCTCTTTGTGCGCGATAAACTAGTTTCCCACACATCAAATATCTGTCTTGTGCAATACGCGGCACGCCGCGGCGGTATGAATTGCAATAAACAGGAAATGTGTCATAACACACTGTTTCCCTAAATGGTGCGTGCTTTTGTCACCGACGTATGTACCCTAATTAGTCTGTACTTCAGTAGGGCACCGCAATAGTTGATTAGTCTGTGTGTGGTATATTGTTAGTTGGGGGCACATGGAGAGCAGACAAACTGCAAATCCAAATCTAATACGTGCTACTCCTCGAGTGTTTTGGTCACCATGTGGCGGGGACTTATGGCATATATATACTCCCTGGTACTATAGAAATTAGATGCTGTATCATTTCTTATGTTTTTTTTGTTTTTTTTATCAATTATGTGAAAAATAAACACATACTAAATATATTTTTTCAATGTCTACTTTTCGGCAAAATTAAAGTCCTTATTATCTGACGCTCGTATTAATGTACAAGTATTAGACCATGTCCATACTGCATTTCGCGCTTAGTGTACACTACTTAACTTTTATAATCGGTCACCCAAGTTTTTAGCTCGACTGATCAGAGATCAGCAGACCGCGGCGTCCATCGTCTGTCCGTAAACTTTTATTTGTAGTGACTACTCCTCTAAAACTACTGGATAGATATTCATGAAACTTTACAGAAAAGTTGCCCATGAAGTCTAGTTGATCCTAGCAAAAAATCATGTTGATGTGAAAACCAAGATGGCCACCAAAGCTAAAAATAAGTTTTTAAAATATAAGTTTGTAGCGACTACTTCTTGAAAACTATATGTGATATTGATATGGAACTTTTTCTAAAATGATCAGCATGACATGATGTTGGTCCTTGTCAAAAATCGTTTTGATTCGACGTTAAACATGGCTGCCAGTGGCCATCTTTGTTTACATAGAGTTATATAGTAAAAACTTGTAGCGACTACTCCTCTGAAACTACTTGGCAGTTTTTCATGAAACTTTACAGGAATGTTGCTCTTGATGTCCAATTGATCCTAGCAAAATTTCAGGTCGGCCAGAAATTCAAGATGGCCACCACAGCTAAAAATTGATTTTTAAAAAATAAGTTTGTAGCGACTACTTCTTGAAAACTATAAGTGATATTGATATGGGACTTTTTCTGAAATGATCAGCATGACATGATGTTGATCCTAGTCGAACATTATTTTGATTCAACGTTAAACATGGCTGCCAGTGGCCATCTTTGTTTACATAGAGTTATATAGTAAAAACTTGTAGCGACTACTCCTCTGAAACTACTTGACGGATGTTCATGAAACTTCACAGGAAGGAATGTTGCTCTTGATGTCTAGTTGATCCTAGAAATTTTTTGATTTAACATAAATAAATTTGTAGCGACTACAACAGTACTGTAAGTGATATTGATATGGGACGTTTTCTATAATGATCAGCATGACATGATGTTGATCCTTGTCGAAATTTATTTCGATGGGACTTTAAACACTAGCGGCCATCTTTGTTTACATATATTTATATAGTAAAAACTTGTAGCGACTACTCCTGAAACTACTTGACGAATTTTTATGAAACTTCACAGGAATGTTGCTCTTGATGTCTAATTGATCATAGAATGTTTTTAGGTCGGCCAGAAATTCAAGATGGCCGCCATGGCTAAAAAAATATTTTTTAAAAAAAGTTTGTAGTGACTACTTAAGACTTGAAAACTGTAAGTGATATTGATATGGGACTTTTTCTAAAATGATCAGCATGACATGATGTTGATCCTTGTCGAAAATTATTTTGATTCGACATTAAACATGGGCACCAGTGGCCATCTTTGTTTACATAGAGTTTGTATTGTAAAATTTTGTAGCGACTACACCTCTGAAACTACTTGACGGATTTTCATGAAACTTCACAGGAATGTTGCTCTTGATGTCTAGTTGATCCTAGCACAATTTCAGGTTGGTCGGAAATTCAAGATGGCCACCACGGCTAAACATAGATTTTTAAAAACAAGTTTGTAGCGACTACTTCTTGAAAACTGTAAGTGATATTGATATGGGATCAGCATGACAAGATGTTGATCCTTGTCGAAAATTATTTTGATTCAACATTAAACATGGCTGCCAGTGGCCATCTTTGTTTACCTAGAGTTATATAGTAAAACCTTCAACTTGTAGAGACACTTGTAATTTTAGTTTGGGCTGTGAGTTCAAACGCCCGAAATGTACCGCGATTGAATTCCGTCGAACAATCATGCTTTTAATTAGTAAATATTCAATAATGATTAGTGTGTAATGTTTGCGAACATAATTAGTTTGGGCTGCGAGTTCAAACGCCCGAAATGTACCGCGATTGAATTCCGTCGAACAATCGTGCTTTTAATTAGTAAATATTCAATAATGATTAGTGTGTAATGTTTGCGAACATAATTAGTTTGGGCTGCGAGTTCAAACGCCCGAAATGTACCGCGATTGAATTCCGTCGAACAATCGTGCTTTTAATTAGTAAATATTCAATAATGATTAGTGTGTAATGTTTGCAAACATAATTAGTGTGTGTTTTATAAGCTAAAAGTTACGGACATTGTCCCTTTAAGTTTATCAACAATGTAGTCTGAAAAAAATTATTTCAGATTACATTGTTAATAAACTTAATATCTTCGTATGTGTTTCGGTAATTTCCAGCTTTTAGTATTTGTGTTATTTTCCAAAAAACTGGGTTACCGATTATAAAACTTGAGTAGTGTATACCGTATTGTTTCTAATTAGCACTCCCCCTCTAATTAGCGACCACCCCCCTCCCCCCCCCCCACTAACTTTAAAAAATAATAATCTTACCTTGAGGTGTAAAAGTGGTTAATATCCAAGAAAAGTGGTTAAAATCCAAAAAACAGTATACACACACTTATGAATTTAATTCCATATTTCAGTAACACAACATTTTTTAGCATTATATAAGGAAATTAAAATGTGTACTGGCTTACGAAAAGCGTTCTAATAAGCGCATCCTCTTTCAGAAAATGTCACACACCCGGGGGCGCTAATTAGAAACAATACGGTATGTACCAAGATATGCGGTGTTGCCGGTGACTGTCAGAATTCCGATAAAAACAGTTTAATTCCGACATTTTCATACACACTATACTGTTTTTGCTTGCTTTCCCAATGTACTAATGTTTTTTTTGTTCCCAATGACGTCACTTCCAGTTATACGAGGAAGATTTTTTCCCCTTAGATTTTTTTCGATTTTTTAGCAATGCCTGTTCGCCTTTTCGATATTTATCTTTAAAAACATCTTTTCACTAAACATACATCAATAGCATAGTAAACATCGTATTTATAATGATATTTAATAATTAAAAACATATCAACAGCAGATTTGTTGATTTTAGGACAATGTTCATCTTTAATATACGAGTACTGTTTGGAAAGTTTCGAGACAACCATTATTTTTTGGAAAGTACCGTAATTTTGTAACAGGTAATCTAGTAAAGCAAAGTAATGCCGATGCCACTATATGATACAGAAGATCAGTCATTATCGATAATTAGCATAGCAGTATATTAATCTGACAACATTTTGAAAGCCACCACCAAAGCATAGTATGGCATACCTGTCAGGTCTCACGCATTTTTGTGTCAACTCACGCCTCACGCTCACAAGTGTTCATTCTAAGTTCTCACGCATTCTGAAAAGCTGACCAAATTGTTACTTGTCTGCGATTTATTTAATAAATTGTTGAATGTTTCATACTAAAAATCGATTAAAATTAGTATAATTAACCAGAATTTCTGTATCGTTCTGTATATTTTGTGAGAAATTTTAATGTATGATCATATGTACAGTATTACGAGTATATACCCCTAAGCTAAATTTCATGCAATTCAATCACAGACCGTGGACTTCACTACCTGGCTTCACCCCACTATCTAGCTTCACCCCACTACCTGGCTTCACCCCACTACCTGGCTTCACCCCACTACCTGGCTTCACCCCACTCCCTGGCTTCACCCCACTACCTGGCTTCACCCCACTATCTGGCTTCACCCCACTATCTAGCTTCACCCCACTACCTGGCTTCACCCCACTACCTGGCTTCACCCCACTATCTAGCTTCACCCCACTACCTGGCTTCACCCCACTACCTGGCTTCACCCCACTCCCTGGCTTCACCCCACTATCTGGCTTCACCCTACTATCTAGCTTCACCCCACTACCTGGCTTGTGGTTCAATATATAAAAGTACATCGAGCTTGAAGAAGTGTACTTCGTAACAGAGGTCCGGTTAAAAAAACACAGTTACTGATTTAAAGTTCCACTGCAACGTCGTGCTAAACACCAGGCTGGCCTGCATAGTAGACATAGCCACACTAAACGCTGATACATTTTATATTGGAGATACAGGGCTGTCTCTAATTTTTGAAACAGGTGGCTACTTTGATTTGACAGGAGGCTACCATTAGTGATCGAGCAAAGCGAGAGAGGTTGTTAGGGGGTCCGCGGGCATTCTCCCCCGCAGATAAGCATGAGGTCTAATTACATGCAATCTCCTGTTTTTGGTGCTAATTAAAGTTTTATATATTTTATATTTTATACCGATTTGAAAAAAAAAATGTTTACAGCCGGCTCCAAATTCAAAACAGACGGCGAATTAGAGACAGCCCTGGAGATAGCTTCTTAATTTTTCTAATTCTAAACCCCGATTGATTATTAAAGCATCATTGAATGTATTTGCGAGAATCCTAGCACTTAGTCTATTGCATTTTCATGTTATTGACTGCATCTCAACACTTTCCAAACAGCCCTTGTACAAATAAATTTTGCGAGAATCCTAGCACTTATTGCATTTTCATTTTATTGACTGTATCACAACACTTTCCAAACAGCCCTTGTACAAATAAATTAATACTGATAAAAAAAAATGTTTTACAAAAATTGCTTGTTTTGTTGTATTTTTCTTTAAAGTCTTTTGGTTACATATGTCATGGGCTTAACACAAAGTTATTATAACTTATATAAATAAAGAACAAGATACAGTATATTTGCAAGTAAATCATAATGAGCCCTCGATTCACAATTGCAGAAAGCGTAGGTTTTCCACTTACTAAATCAATAGGATTAAAATTGTGTATGCTCTCTCACATCAATCTCATTTTTTATGTGAGGAAGCTATCCAGCTGGCTTGCGGAACGTCGGTGGTTCTACCCAGGTGCCCGCCCGTGCACGAAAATTGCCCGGAGGGGCACCTGGGGTCTTCCTCCACCAGTGTAAGCTGGAAAGTCACCATATGACCTTAGCTGTTGGTGCGACTATAATTCAATTCAATCAATCTCATTAAAATCAGTTTCATTAGTTGAATTTAGTTGATCTTCTCATGAATATTGATTAGATGAAAGGTCGATCTGACTTGACCTCCAAATTCTAAGGCAGTGTTGTCAGATCCTAGAAGCGGAGAGTATCAAAGCGTAATTAGGATTTGATTTTAATGAGATTGCTCTCACATATGACTGGGAAAGAATTGTTAGGTGTCTCAGAATGTTTTGTTTTTTATTGATTTCATTAATTACACATTTTTTTCACAGGCTGTAGATCAGAGCTGATGTTGCTGGCAGTTAATACACTGCTTAAAGACAGTAAAGAGAGCAATCCCATGATCCGAGGTCTCGCACTGCGTACCATGTGCACCGTCAATCATGAAGCATTCATCGAACACCGCTTGCCGTGCATCCAGTCAGGGCTGACTGACACTAGCTCATATGTGAGGCGAACCGCTGCCATGTCTTGTGTTACGATCAGCAGGACCGAGCATGAATATCTCGTGGAAAGTGGTATCGTCGACAAATTATATGCATTAATACGCGACCCAGACCCAGTGGTTGTCGTTAACTGCTTACTCTCTCTGGAGGAGATGTTAAAACAGGAAGGAGGAGTTGTGATGAGCAAGAGTATGGTGAAATATCTCCTGAAAAGGCTCGACGATTTCACGGCCTGGGGTCTTGGGTACGTGCTGAGTCTGCTTCAGAAGTATAGTCCAAAGTCTGAAGAAGAAATATTTGATTTGATGAACATACTGGATGCTTACCTGCAACATAATAATTTTACTGTTTCGGTCAATGCACTAGAGCTGTTTATTTGTTACATTAAAGATATGCCCCATCTTGTTGAAGAAGTTTTTCAGAGATCACTGAATGTGTTTTTGGGCGTATTTTCATCGGGGAACGTTGAAATGATGACAGTCGTTATTCAGCACTTGCAGCAATATGGCGATCTAGTTCCCAAGATATTTTCTAAAGAGTACAAATCATTCTTTTGTAGGTATAAGGACCCAGTCTTTCTGAAGGAGCAGAAATTACAGTTAATGGCCCAAATAATAAATCAAGCGAACTTCAAAGATATTTTAGAAGAAATCATTCTGAACTGCAGCGACAAGTCAGCGCTGGTATCATTATATGCAATTCAGGCTCTTGGACAGATTGTTGTGAAATTTTCAGAAGTTTCCGACTCTCTCCTGAAAGCTTTTAAAAATCTGCTTTCCTCGAACACAGATCATATTTTATCCAACACACTGCAAGTACTGGTGACATTACCCATAGAAAACATTCCAGCTATGGATGAATTAGTTGTAAAGCTGTGCATGATCAGTAAACAAATCAACGACGCTGATGGCTTAACGTCGGCTCTCAATCTTATTGGCCGATTTGGAGGGAGTGTGTCGGAGAGTACCGACGTGTTAGAAGACTTTGTCGGAAGGTTTGTGGAACTCGACTCCAAGGTCAAAGGACAGCTCCTCATGACTGGATTCCAGTTATTTTGTAAAAAGCCTGCAGAATGTCAGCATATTTTGGGTGGATTGTTGGACCTGTGTTTAATTGATGCGGATAGGGACTTGAATGATCAAGCAAGGTTTTATTACTCAATGTTACAGTCCAGTGTAGATGTAGTGAATGCAATATTTGAAAATATGTGAGCAGTAGTAACTGATTTGGGTTTTATAGCGCATCAGCAACGACAGCTCTACACATTTAAGGATATATATGATAGACCATCCACTTTTCCTGAGTAAAACCAGTACTATACATCTCCCGCCAGCTGTAAGAAGACACTTCATCATTTACAAGTCGAGCTCCCAGTGGGATTCGAACCCGCAGCGGTGAGAGACGAAGGTTCACAACGCAACGTCGTCAACCGTTCGGCCACGGAGACTGGTGCCAACTAGAATGAACATTCCAGACTCCCCTGATGAATGAAAACATTTTGAAAGACGTTTTGGGCAAAGTAGTTCCGAACTTCATAAATAAATCAGGAGAGTGTCATTGTGTATGCTTCAGGCTCTTTCCAGAAGGCTCAGAATTTTACTTAAAGGGATACATGGCAATCTTGAATAAAAAATTTAACACGTGGCATCCCCTTAGTTTTTCTACTTAACTTGCATTTTGTTCAGTCATTAATATTAACTGTTGACTATATTGTACATGTACCAGTAATATATTTAAACATGGTAGAATAACAAAGGAAAATTGGGAAAACTCAAAATTTTATTTGATTATATGCAAGCAGTATTACAGTTAAACTGATACTGAATTAATAAATCGAGACGCTAATTTTAATGATTGATAAAAACTTTAAGATTGCCATCTGTCCTTTTAAATGAATGAATAATGATCATTTAGTTTACAGTCATTCAATGTGCATCATTGCAGAGTTGGTCTTATTCATTAAGGCCACAAAGCATCTGGCATCACTCGGATATTGCATCTTTTGATTATTACCTTATGTCGTGATAATTATTTATGAAGAACTGTAACACGAAATTTTAGTGTTGTTTTTCTGAGGACAAGCAGCAGTGTACTACAATCTAAAATACACGCAGCCTTTACATTATCGTGGGCAGAAATTAATTTCCTATCCATCAATACCTTTCATCCTACGATCCCTTTTCAATTCGCTCAGATATCCGATTCAAAAGTCACCAAAGTGCAATTTCAATCTACTCGTTATTGGTCTTGATATCCGTTGTACATTCCAAAATGGATGTTTCTGTGTTTTTTTCGGCAATCAAACGGTAATCGAAATACTGCGAATTGAACTTATTTGAAATAATGATGTCATTATGCAAATCCAGCTGCAAGTTAGTTCAGTCGCAGTATCTCAATTGAACCCGATTGCCGAATTAAAGCTCAAGCTAAAAACCACATGACCATTGACACCACACAGCTTACATAACATGATCATTGACACCACACAGCTTACATAACATGATCATTGACACCACACAGCTTACATAACATGATCATTGACACCACACAGCTTACATAACATTACACCACACAGCTTACATAACATGATCATTGACACCACACAGCTTACATAACATGATCATTGACACCACACAGCTTACATAACATGACCATTGACACCACACAGCTTACATCATAACATGATCATTGACACCACACAGCTTACTTCATAACATGATCATTGACACCACACAGCTTACATAAAATGATCATTGACACCACACGGCTTACATAACATGATCATTGACACCACACAGCTTACATAACATGATCATTGACACCACACAGCTTACTTCATAACATGATCATTGACACCACACAGCTTACATAACATGATCATTGACACCACACAGCTTACATAGCACGACCATTGACACCACACAGCTTACATAACATGATCATTGACACCACACAGCTTACATCATAACATGATCATTGACACCACACAGCTTACTTAGCACGACCATTGACACCACACAGCTTACATACATGATCATTGACACCACACAGCTTACATAACATCACCATTGACACCACACAGCTTACATCATAACATGATCATTGACACCACACAGCTTACATAACATGACCATTGACACCACACAGCTTACATAACATGATCATTGACACCACACAGCTTACATCATAACATGATCATTGACACCACACAGCTTACATAACATGATCATTGACACCACACAGCTTACATAACATGATCATTGACACCACACAGCTTACATCATAACATGATCATTGACACAACACATCTTACATAACATGATCATTGACACCACACAGCTTACATAATAACATGATCATTGACACCACACAGCTTACATAACATGATCATTGACACCACACAGCTTACATAACATGATCACTGACACCACTCGGCTTACATCATAACATGATTATTGACACCACACAGCTTACATAACATGATCATTGACACCACACAGCTTACATCATAACATGGTCATTGACACCACATGGCTTACATCATAACATGATCATTGACACCACACAGCTTACTTCATAACATGATCATTGACACCACACGGCTTACATCATAACATGATCATTCACACCACACAGCTTACATCATAACATGATCATGGACACCACACACCTTACGTCATAACATGATCATTGGCACCACACAGCTTACATCATAACATGATCATTGACACCACACAGCTTACATCATAACATGGTCATTGACACCACACGGCTTACATCATAACACGATCATTGACACCACACAGCTTTACATCATACTATTAAATTATTCCAATGGTGCCAACAAAAGATGGTGTACCGGTATGCTAAATAAAGGAATAATTAAGCCTGATATTATTTTTGATGATTTTATTGCATCTATATGCTTACGTCTGTGACTGTTACTCTACAATAAAAACAACTACAAAATAAAAACATGGTTCAAAGTTCAAACCACAACATTTGTGATTCCATACAGCAATGGTTCCATTCATTAACAATGTCATTTTTTTTTTTCCAGATGAATTTCAAAATTTAGTATAAAATACCTACTTGTTTTAAACTTCGAAAAAAAACATACATGCCATTATAACTTTATTGCTAAATTTTTTAATCCAAATTATTTTCAAATAAGGAGCAGTGGGGACATTTATTTTTTATTACTGGTACTCCTAATAAAACACACTTTATTTCAAGCAACAGATGCAATATTTGTAATCAGATGGCAATAAAATTGTTGGTTATGTTCTGTTTGTTTGAATAGTGTTTTACGTCTCTTTTAGCACATTCCTGAATACTGAATTAAAGAGCCAATAAATCGCTTAGACTGAGCAAAAATAAAATGGGGACCGTCAGGGATGAAAATCTAGCAATTAACTTATTATGGCCTAATGGAAAAACATTGTATTTTTTACATAAATGGCTTGTTAGAGTGTAAAAACATCAGTAGAGTAATAGCTTTACATTATGCAACATTATGTACTGTTAAATAGAATCTTTCATTCTTGCAACTAAACTCATTGGAAAAAATGATAGGATGCTCGGCAAGCCATCACATCATATTTGCCAACTTGTTTAATAAATTCAATAACAAACAAGCACTCGTGTAATTCCTCTACGAATGTTCCATACTTGCAGATAAATACAGCATGAATTCTCCCGTTCCATCACGTATTAACAAACTTTTTAGAAAAAAATCTAAATGGACTACATGTAAATAAAAAATATATCAACAGTATATATGGTAAATATATTAACAAAGAATAAAGTATATATCACAGATCACGGTTCAAACAACGATCTTCAGGTTTAAAATATTTTGATGAAAGGCTGTAAACGTATATACTACTATACAAATGTGTATTATAATGATGAATGTCGGTGTATGACTTTTGGTTAAATTCCGCTTCGAAATATTTTTCAATACTGTATTGCCTCCCTTGCACTTGCACTAAGTAGAATTTACACTGGTCTAAAAATACAATATAAAATTGAACAAGGAAAAGGAATAGCAGTGCTGGAATAAAAAATAGCACAGGTCAAAAATGATCAGTTAAGCAACGTCGATCCATGCTTCATTAGCATTGCTATACATTTCTTTATAGCAGTTATGGATTGTTTACTGTATTTGTTTTTGTTCAAAATTATTGGGAGGCACTTAATTGTATATAGGTTTGGGTGGTAACACAGATGAAATACAGTAAAATATACAAGTAAATTCTGACCAAAACACATTGCGACTAAGAAAAGGTTTTGTGTGGTTATCTCTTAATATCTAATTGTGCTTTTATAAACTATACATGGTTGCAAAATATTAAATATAGTCCAAATTTGGAATCAACTGGTCCAAATTTGAATTACACCAGTTATGTTTGTTACAGAGCTGACATGTACTTAATGGTATACGGACAAATGCCCCCCCGGACAAATGCCCCCCTGCTCATTTTTGTATAGGTGGACAAATGCCCCCTCATGTTTTTGTATAGGTGGACAAATGCCCCCCTGAACTTTTTACAAGGTGGACATAAGCCCCCCTGATAATTTTGCAAATTAATTCATACAAAAGAATAATCACATAATTCACAGGTAATTCCCAGTTTGTAATTATTCAGAGCTATAAAAAAAAAAAAGTGCAGATAGGGAATTCTTCCAAACAGATTAATTACTTACAAACTGGGAATATGTATCAGGGGGGCTTATGTCCACCTTGTAAAAAGTTCAGGGGGGCATTTGTCCACCTATACAAAAACATGAGGTGGCATTTGTCCACCTATACAAAAATGAGCAGGGGGGCATTTGTCCTAGATTCGTACTTAATAGTTCAGATTTAATCATCAGAAATAGTCACTATTCTGAAGTAGTCACGGGGCTATTTGATAAAAATGTACCTGGAGTGGGGGGTGGAGCACTTTTTTTACCCCGACCCTACGACATATTCTTTTACCCCATTACCAATACATTAACTGTTAAATGAGCATTCCTCTCCATCTCTGCCCCAGGTAAATTTAAATGAAATAGCCCTCAGTCACTCTAGTCTGAAATAGTCACTCTTGACTGATGGGACGGTTATTGCTAACAATTATTTTGATACCAGATTGAGCAAACGTTTAATCATACAAGATGGTTATACATGAAATACAATAAATAACAATGCACTATCAAGATCGTTTACAACAAAGACAAAATTATCATACACGTTTTTTAAAGAAGTAAAACTTTATAAAAAACATTGAAATGTATGCCAGAGCAATATTTAATTGGCTGAATTAACATGATAATTATAAGAATCCTTCAAGGGTAGCCAGTGCAGATAGGGAATTATTCCAACCCAATGTAGAACCGTTTTTAATGGAAATGAGGCACTGTAGAGGTTCTGATTAAAAGCAGTTAAAACATGTTAAGCTGGAATTTTCCCTTTGGAGGTGGCTACAGTTAAGCCATATTCTTAATTGCTAGAACAGACATGATTTGGTGTTTATTACAGTGATCTCATAACATCACCTTAATTGGCTGATTAATCATATAAAGAATGTACATATATATTAAATATGACAAAGAACTGTAGAAAGGTTTGTATTTGACTATTGAATATATTACAATATTCACGCTCTCATGTGAATAACAACAAAGCTTGTGTGTGAAAGATCAACAATAATTAAGCCTAGGCATATTTATGTAATAAATGTTGCACTTCAATTACAAACATGTGATACAGTCATATGCTTCAAACGATAATATCAAATTGAAAGATTTTCGAAAAAAAGCTTCGGGGAGTTAAAAGTTGAACAAAATATGTTACGAACTATACAAGTAGCCACAATGAAAAGCTATTTGATATTAAAACCTAAACATGATAAATCATTATATGCGCTTGAATTTAAAAAAACACACAAAAAACATGCCTGCCTTTTGACCGGTATACATTTTACATAATTTAACAACTAACTAAACAAGACTAGACAATATAAAACTATTTTTAGTACAAAAGCACAAAAAGGAGCTTTTTTATCCTTTAGCTGAGCATTTTCTACGAAGGCCATGTTAGTTAATGCACACAATGCCTATGACAAACACCGACTAACCTGATTTTAATGAAAAGCTCTATGTGAAACTCCCATTACCCACTCTAATGCAAATTATGTTGTATAAAGCAATACTATTGCAAATAAAACTATAAAGAACTATTAAGCCTATGAATCCAAAATCAAAATAACTGATAATGCATAATTCTGTATTAATGCAAGCAGGTTTAAAGTCAAGATGATACTGGATTGATAAATTGAGATGCAATGTTAATGCTTGACAAATACCTCTAGATTGTCATGTGTCCCTTTAATAAATAACCTTACAAAACACAATGTATTTCAGTTATTTTGGATTCAAATAACAGCTCATTTTAATCTATACAGACATAACCTAGATACATATGTGTAGTAATTTTTTCCATATCACAAAATGTTAGAACTCAAAATGATATTAATAATGTAATATTAATTTGATGCCGCAGAGTTAAGTTTAATAACGGCATGTACAGACATGACATATCACATCAAATATAACTTTACTCCAGTATATTTCCTAGTAACGCTGCATTCAGACATAAAACAGTTGCATTCCTAATGTACATGTATGACTCTTGGATACAGATGATTTTCAAGATATTTTCGAAATTTTTCACATTTGGTTTTGCCACTTTTAAAGAGTTTTTAAAGAGTTTTGACGAGATATTCCAACTCAAATGTACAGTCAAACCTGTGATAAAGCCCAGCCCACCAGGCCTTGAATTTATCAACCATTCTTGAGAATATTCTTTAGACTTCAGCCGAAGTATGCAAATTTCAACATCAAATATTTCTGAAAGTTTAAAGGGACACACTGCAATCTTCAAGTATCTGAAACGGGTGTCTCGAATTATATATCCAGTATCATTTTTACTTTTACCCTGGTTACATTTAAATAAATCAAATTTTAAGTATTCACTATTTCGTCTTATTATACTATAAGTTTTAATATATTACTGGTGCAATAATATCAAAAATTAATGATATGCAAAAACAAATGGCTTAATACAATTCTTATAATTAACATTATTGATTGAACAAATGCAATTTATTTAGAAAACTAACGGGACGCCGCTAGTTTTTTAAAAAATCAAGATTGCCATGTGTCCCTTTAAAGTATAAACATTCATAAAAAGCTGTTATGTATAAGTATGATAAATATTAATAAATAGCAACTTGATTCGATTGTTTATCTTTGAAGGTACATTTTCTGTGAACGAATTTTGAGTACTTGAGCTCAAGTCTAAGAATAGTTTGAAGAATGGTCGGTGAATTCCAGGTCAGTTTTCACCAAAATATGTTGAATATAATGTTTATAATAATGTATATTGCAGAATTACAGCTGGATGTTCTTGTAAAACAAATTCAGTGTTTTTTAGGCTGTTTTTATAGCCAATATTGGGCCATATTCCCAATGCCAAAACATATATTTTTCCCCCAGTTTTGAGATAAAAATTCCCAACTGAAAGAAGGAAAAGAGAATCACACAGAAACGTATCAAAAGTTTGACAAGTATTGAGTATGAAATGCTTATAAATGCCGGTGTTGATCAAGTTTTACTGTAAACATTATGAAAGATACAATTACGAAATGAATGTTTTATCGTTTTGTTTCCCAATTTTATGAAAAATCTGACGGTATGGCCTATGTTCTCAAAATATAGAAAAAAAACGCTGAAATTTATAGAACAGCGTGTTTACATAAGGGTGTTCCCTTCACCTTTAAAGCCTTGGTGCCATGGCAGAATATGGACTAAAACAAGGGAATGCTATTTTAACACAGGTTTATATAACTCCTTTTTTTAACAATTTATCTCGTACAGTTGAATGCAGTATAGACGAAAGGTCTCATCATGGTTACTTAGCAGCTTTATACTATATGTTATAAAGCCACATACAGTATCTTTTTATCAAGTAGAATGTCGGCCTTAAATTTGAAACAATTATCCTAGAATCGTTGACTGAAACATGGAAAGATGTCGGTCGCTGACGCCGATTCTCACATCCTTTCGGCGCTGTCCCTCCTCCTCCAGATGCTGGAAGTGGTGTATCCTGTGGAGCTTGGCGTTCTGGTGCTGCTGGGATTTACAGGCCACCTCGGCCTCCTCCGTATCAAGCCTCTGATTGACCGAGTCCCATCGCTGTTGAGATCTCTGTGCCTTTACTTCCTGAAGGTAATAAACATAGGATGTGCCTTTGCTTCCTAAAGGTAATAAACATAGGATGTGCCTTTGCTTCCTTAAGGTTATAAACTTAGGGTGTTCAGAAATTGTGTACCGTTAGGTATTTTTGGAATAGCCATAAAAAGCTAACTTTTAAAATGTTAAACATGCCATTTTGAAGATTTTGAAATTTAAGTATATGCGTATACATGTATATGAAGACATATATGTGAAGGAGTATGTGAAGGAGTAGCCAGCAATAGAGAAAAAAATGTAATATGTGATAAAAATAACAGAGGTTATATGACATTTTTAAGATGTCACAATTCCAAGAACACATTTTAGAACAGTTAAAATTGTCAAAAAAAAAGATATTTGACATTGCTTAAACAATTATGTTTATCATTTCAAATACCACTTCATCATAAAATTACCTGAATTGTTTCTTTGAAATTTGGGGTTGTTAATCGGCATTAACTGCGAGTTATCTGTTCAACCATTCCGGAATGGTTCCCTTATTTTAAAGATAAAAAACGTAATAACTTCATTTATTATTGAAGCATTTTCTTTTGGATTGAGTTAAGTTACGATTAATGGGGCAGGGAGTAAAATTTTGCATTTGTATTTATTTTAATAAAATTTCACCACACTGTCTTTAATAGTCTACCAGGCTGGATTATGCTTATAAATCTCACTCATTCTTACCTCCCTTTGTTTCTGCGTTTCCTCCACGGCTTGTTGTCTCTGTTGCTGGACGGCATCCCTGTGTTCGCGTCGTCTCTGCATCGCCTTCAACCTCATTTCCTCTCGCTCAAGTTCTCGTCGCTGGTTTTTCTCTACTTTCTCTCGGACCTCCTTGCTCACCAGTTTCTTATTCTCCCGAGACTGCTCTATTATTCGCTGTTCTTGGTGCTGGCGATCTTTCTCTCGGAAAATCTGTGCCTGTCGGTTAAATGACATGATTAAAGGGACACTGTCCATAAGTAAGCAGAAATTGAGCATAACCCAATAACTACCTGACTTTTATTCTGTAAAAAGACATATGAAAACATGAGCATATACAAAAAGAAGTCGGTAGTATTACATTCGTGATTTTGAAGAAAATATTTTATAATTTAAACTTTTCTGCTGATCACGCGACTTCAATTAGCGCATTAGGTTTTCTACATAGTATGAATTGTGTAATATGTATGGCCCGGTTAGCTCAGGTGAGAGCGACGTTGTCTATTGCGCAGTCACTATTATTACCCGCGAGTCATTTTAGTTTAGGCTGCGAGTTCAAACTCACGAAGCGATACTAATTTTTTTGTACCGTGATAGAATTTCGTTAAGCAATCTTGCTTTTAATTAGTAAATATTCAATAATGTTTGGTGTGTACTGTTTGTGAACGTAATTAGTGTGTGTTTTATAAGCTAAAAGTTACGGACATTGTCCCTTTAAGATATGTTTTCCCTTATGCGTTAATAATTTCTTCTTTATTTTGATTTAAATGAAAGAATGAACGAACGATAAGAAATATGAAGATCAATTGACAGAAAACTAACAGGTAAAATTTTGCATCTCTTAAAAAATATTTAACCTTTATTACTGAAAATAAAATTACTTCTATTTATCAGTAATCTATTGAACAGCTTAACTGCAATAATTATTAGAAGGAACACTGACACTTAAAAACATACGTATAAATGCAGTGTAAAATTATTACAGTTTATCATATAACATGGCCTCTGAGCGTGCAAAAAAGTTACAGCTATTCCATAGAATTGAATGTTGTTTTAACGTCAACATAGTATAGGTTATTTAGAGCCGCCCCAGAGAGAGGAGAAGGATACATAGGAATCCGGGAACCATGCCCTACCCTTATTATCGAATAGATTCCTATGGTTCTTTAACATGCTCGGAGGATAGACCGATACACGGGACCGCCCGGTTTAGGTCCCCATCCAACGGACGGGACAACTATTCCATGAAAACATTCCCTTGACCCCAGAAAGGCAATTTAATAAACATCTATGGGTGAACACTATTTTATGAAATTTGCATCTATGGGTGGGCGTTCAATTTCAAAAGTGTCTTCCTAGGGTCCCATGTATGTTTTAATGGAATAGCGCTTAAAATACATGCAGAAAAAGCTTAATTTATTATGTACCACATCTGACATTTTACTTTTAAAATGCATTATAAATGTTACATTTGGTTTACGTTTTTTGTTAACTGTGAACGTGTTCCAGCAGCATAGCATATCTAACGTCATGTAAAACAAACATCATGATTTCACCTGCAAAACTGTGTTGCGTAATAAGGTAAACTGGTAACCCTAAGTAAAACCTTCACATTGTAAGGTTGGTGTGTTATAATAGAATCTTATGATTTTTTTACTTTCATGAACTTGAGGCTTGATTGATATCAATTTTGTCCAACTTGTTTATTAAAGAAACTAACCCACCAAATAACGGCAAAATTACACTACAAAACCTTTTATCAAAACTCTATCCAGCTGTTCAGGTCATATAATAAAGTATATGTGCCGACTAAAAGTATAGGTTTATTCATGGGTTAAAATACCGCGAATTAGAGTTGGTAACTCTTAACTCAACGCTCCAGTTTTGGGATTTAGCTTGGCTGGTTAAATGGAGAATATTATGTCAATGCCTTTTACTATCAAGTTTATTAGGCGAGGCTTAGAAAACGAAGAATGGCGAGGCTCTGCCGAGCCATTCTTCGTTTTCGTGCCGAGCCTAATAAACTTGATAGTAAAAGGCACTGACATAATATTCTATTTATCATGTAGATTATCCACATTTTTTGTATGAATTACTATTATTTCTCAGAATGTTACGCTTATCGAGGACGCTGCCATGTTGTTGTTTTTTGTTTGTTTTATGACTTCAGGCAACGTTACGTGCATGACGTCAGATAACGTTACGTACAATAAACGCCGAGGGATTCCGCATCGATTTGCTCTATTGGTCAGTGCCTAATAAAGCAAAATTTATTAGGTCACCTCTTTATTAGGCAGAAAAGTGCATATCTGCATGATAAAGCCATTTATATTGTGTCTATAGAGTTTGGATTCTCAAAATATGTAAGTTAAAAGTATATATACCTCGTCCTCAGTAGGTTTAGAAACGATGATCAACTGTTGTAAAACTTGCCTGTTGATGGCGGGATAGAGACTTTAAAGTCAATATTACACTTACTGAAATAACATCCTTTATAATTATCTACAAGTCTCAAAGTCATCTGAAAAAACAACAAATGTGTACTTATATTATACCTGTATTCGTTCCTTATGTTGGTCTTTCATGACCTCTTCCATTTTGCCGTAGTTTTCCGTTCTCATGCTCCATGCTCTCTCCCTCTGGCACTCCTTCCGCCGCCTAAAACAACACAACTCTAATGTTAGTTTGCAGTTTGGCCAACTAGTGCAAGGAAAACAATACAGTTTCAGATATGCTTCTTTTAGTGACAGCAACCATGACCTTGACTCCAGTGACCTCAAATGCAATCCTAAACTTCCTCTTTATATAAGCGATCAATGCAGCAAGTTCTGTCGCAATATATCATTCCTAAGAGTTATTAAGTGGAAAACATTATTTTTTTTTAGTAACAGCGACCTTGACCCCAGTGGCGTCAAATGCAATCCCAAGCTTTCTTTTCATATAAGCTAGTAGCTGCTACCTACAAAGCAAGTTTCGTTGCAATATCTCATTCCTTACAAAAGTTATTGAGCAGAAACCATTTTTCTATTTTTAGTAACAGCGACCATGACATCAACCCCAGTGACCTAAAATGCCATCCCAAGTTTCCTTTTCATATAAGCTACCTACATAACAAGTTTCGTCATAATATTTCATTCTAATAAAGTTATTGAGGAGAATCCATGAGTTTGATGCTCCACCATGCTGTAAAAGTTTGTATTACTTTTTATGTGAGTGAAAACATCAGGTGAAACATATTTAAAAGAGTCTGAATCAAGTGTTACCCACATATCTGCATTTTGTTGGGTATAAAGAAATTAGTATTATAATAATAAACACCCGTAAACTGCTGCCTACAAGTATTATATATACCCCCTATTAACTGCTTTAGCTTGACCCAACTAAATGGAGAGTAGAATCTATTTGACAAATACAGGGGTGAACTGAAATTACTTGAATTCCCGTCGAGCAGCTTCTTTTGAGTCGGCAGACAACGGTCTAATTGGTTCAGATCTATAGGTGGTTTTCTTTTCCATCTGGGGTGGCTGAGGGGCCATCAACTTCTCCACAGAGTTGGAGTAATCGTGTTTTGCATATGGGTCAACATAGTTGTACATGGGACTCGACCATTCGCCTAAAAATGGAAAAAATTATCAGATTTTGAATTTTTTAAGAAGATAAGTGTTAGCAATTAGCAAATTAAGAAAAGGGTTTCAAATGATGTTTTCATACAATTATCAGTGGTGCCACTGAGTTCTGTCTGTGTGTTCTTGGGCAAGACATTTTCCCTTAGCCTCCTCCGTCAGATGGGGACGTAAACCGGGCGGTCCCGTGTATCGGTCTATCCTCCGAGCACGTTTAAGAACCATAGGAATCTATTCGATAATAAGAGTAGGGCACGGTTCCCGGATTCCTATGTATCCTTCCCCTCTCTCTCTGGGGCGGCTCTAAATAACCTATACTATTTATTAATCCAGTGTCATTTTGACTTTAAGCCTACCTACAATTTCGATTTTTCAACTTTTCTTCGTTATGCTACAATAGGTTTGAATATTGTAATATGCAAAAATAATCCACTTATGTTATTCTTATGATCAATATTATTGACTGAACAAATGCAATTTATTTAGAAAAACTAACGGGCTGCCGTGAGTTTTACAAAAATCAAGATTAAATTTCAAGCAAATTGACATCTGTTAGGCAATTTTGCCACTTTTAAATAACTTTCTGTCAGAGCCATTAACAGATATCAATTTGTGTACATTTATGTTGGTCAGGTGTTGTCTAATGATGATTCTAACACAATTGATAAAACAAAATATTACAATATTAAATAGTACATAACCTATTGAAAACCATCAAAAACCTGACATTTAAATAGATTTATATCAATGTGTTTGTAAAAAAAAACATGCTGAAATGCATTTAAAATGGGTCAACCAGTACTGACTATTGCTATGGTATAACAGTCGCTTAACTCTCTCAATTCGTGTTCAACAGCTTCCATAACATGTCGTCATTAAACAAAATGTGCAACCATGACAAGATTGATAAATTTAAAATTCAGTACAGTTATATATAATTAATCCTTTATTTTGAGGTGTTTAAAAACTACTTGCTGTTATTTCGGCAATACTAAAGGCTGGTGCACAGACCTTTTCTGATGTCAGAGAACCATTAACTACTAGGTGTAAAAAAATGCAATGACTGATTTATTCCCATGTAAAAGCACAATACAAAAACAGTTTATAATCTAACTCTCACATACTTATGTATTGTGACTGGTGCATATCCCTAGCTTCAAAAGGGGCCTGAAGGGCCGTCTCTCTGAATGGACCCTGGTGACTGTTAGTGACGGGCATTCCAGGGTCGGCACGCCAGTACTTCTTCCAGGGCGGTCGGCGACATACTAGCTTACTTCGAGGTCGGTACAGCAGACTGGAGTCGGTGTTTACGCCACATTCATGCATAGATGCCGACATGTCCTCTGGGTCACTGAAGTAGGTGTCTGAAAAAACATAGACAATTTAACTTATGCAGTTTAGGACATAAATTCATTTCAATGTCGGCAAGAGATATAGAAATTATTTAAATTTTTGCAAACTATAGACATAATTTAGTAGCTAAATTCCATATCCGCAAAATATAGGAATAATTCACGATCTACAAAATATAGAAATGATTCACGATCTACAAAATATAGAAATGATTCACGATCTACAAAATATAGAAGTGATTCAGAAGGAAGAGCGAAGATGTCGTCCTGTTTAAAGATGGCCGTGTATTAATGGTTAATTGGCAGCATACATAATTTGATAAATGGCTTTTTCAAATTGCATTTGTGATAAATAGTATCTTTAGGAAAGTTAGAATGATATGTCTGCTCAAAAGAGAGACAGTTCTCAAGATTACCTGGTTCAGGAGTCCTGACCATTGATTCTCGGGTTGATTCTCGCATTGAGGTACGATAACCTGGTTCAGGAGTCCTGACCATTGATTCTCGGGTTGATTCTCGCACTGAGGTACCAACACCACTGTCACACTGACTTGCTGTCCTCTCCATGTCTTCAAGCTGGAAAATATTAGCAAATTTAGTTCTGGAATCCATATATGCATATATTCTTGCAATTGAATTAACTTTATTGTTCGAAGAAGAACTGATATGTTAACGACTCATTAACATATTTATTATATACTTTACAGTGGAATAGTGGATTTTATGATTAAAATAAAATTTTCATTGTTTATATTTCACATGTAAATTACCGAAAATGACGTAATGCAGCTGTTGACGTTCGAGACGTGCTGACGTTATAGACGTCATTGTTTTGGTGCATTATGCTTTTTCTGCATATATAAGTTTCAAGGTTGTAAGTATATAATACATAGAATATTTGTTGGTTTGTCGTGAATATAGGATTTATTTTCATCTCAAAGTGAGGAAACTCGTATATTTTCTCACTTCTCGATGAAAATAAATCTTATATTCACTCCAAACAAACAAATATCTTCTATTTATTTAGGTTATATTCATAATCTGAGCATAGCACCATCACAAAAATGTTATCACTGATGTTCAATTGACTTTAGTTTAGTATAAAATTAATTTGATCATACAGCCAACTACAAATGGATCAATCTTTCACATTGCCATGAATATATAGATAATGCAGCCGTCCTTTGCACGAACCGTTTTGAAAAATCGCGGCCATTATTTGGGGGAGTGGGTGGGGTAAAATCTTTTTTTCTTTTTTTTGCTAAACATTTCCAAAATCTTACTTTCTCAAACGACGTTTCCAAACTCTTACTTTCTCAATATTGTTATGTTTTGTATACATTTATAGAGAGATGTTTGGAAATGTACCTTTTTTACCTTTATCTGTAAAATTAAATTGCCCCAGAGACACCAACTTGGCGCAAATTGGCTCTTAGCGAGTGTTAGCAAATTATTTTGCACACCCTATTTGACAATTTTCACACTCAAATCTTGAATTTTTGCCTTATACACTGGTTCATGGCAACCATTACCTACATTACCTTTGACCTACTGACCCCAATAAGCAAAGACCATCCCTAATACAAACATGTATTCAAAGTTTCATGAAGATAGGTCCAATATAACAACAACTTGGATGTTGAATTGAATGTTGTTTAACGGCTTATCAACACAGTATAGGTTATTTAGAGCCGCCCCACAGAGAGGGGAAGGATACATAGGAATCCGGGAACCTGCCCTACTCTTATTATCGAATAGATTCCTATGGTTCTTTTACGTGCTCGGGGGATAGACCGATACACGGGACCGCCCGGTTTACGTCCCCATCCGACGGACGAGTCTAAGGGAAAGATTCTTGCCCAAGAACACACCGACGGAACTCAGTGGCACCACGTAGGATTGAACCTGGGGCCTCCGGTTACAAATCCGCTGCGCTACCGACTGCGCCACGCCAGCCCTCCAACTTGGATGTAAACATTTACCAATGCCAACACTCACTTAATACAAGCTTTTTAATCTTAAAATAGTCAGTTGGACTCAGGTCAAGCTTAATATTAATAAATTGTGCTTTTTTCTTCTTCAAAACCAATTCATCAATACCACAAAAACTAAAACCAGGACTCAATTCCGGTTGGAGTATTTTTTATCTACCAGTTAAATTTCGCTGAAAAAGATAGGCCAAAATGCCTTTCAGGCTGATCTTGTTTTGTCCAACAACAAAAACCATGCAAGACAGGTTACTGTAGGATTGTGGTTGTTAAGTGTGCAGTACTTTGGAACTCATGGCTCAAAAGGTGCCACCCGCCACCACCTCTAAATTTAAGACTTTGCCAAACAAAACCTACCTTCACATCTCCTAGGGCCTGTTCATCTTTAAAACTGACGGACTTCCTGAACATATTTTCTTCCTGTTTTTCTCTTCTTTTCAGCAGCCTCTCACTCTCTATCTCCCGCTGTATGGCCTCCTGTTCCACCTGCCATTGTCGCTCCAACTGTTGACGGCGCTGATCAAGCCTCTTCTGCAGCTCTGCCTCCATTTCATCGAGAGGCTCCCTCGGGGTTACTTTAACGTTGCGTCTCACTTGAGATGTGTCAACATCTTTTTCATCCTTGTTAGTGCCCTTTTCTGTTTCCTTCTCATCCAGAAGCAGTTTGTGTTCCATCAGTTGAGACATAACACGCTCATCAAGCTGCTTCTGAGTCAGATTGGTGCCTAAAATTATATATGCAACAAAATATAAACGTCAGCATAAAAGGTAGCTTCCGAAATACATGCCGAAACACAACATTTCAACAAAATATTTCTAAATATAAAAGGGGCCATAATTTTGTTAAAATAAAAGCATGAGTCATAGAACCCTATGATGTTGTCTAATGATGCCGAAAAAATATTTTAAGTTTCAATCCATTATGTGATGTAGGTTTGAGATTCAAGCTTACATACAAAACTTTAACCAAATGTTTCAAAGGTACAAAATGAGCCATACTTTTATTAAAATAAAAACGAGAGATACAGAACATTGTTCCATGATGTTGTTTCATGAGGCTTTCATTACTCAGGTCAGAGAGCACTGAAGTTAACTAGATCTGCTTTCATGAAAAGATCTGAAACTATCATATTCCGACTTTGCTAAAATAAGCTATACTTAGCCAATACGAAGGAGTCAATAATCAGCTGTGTTCATATTTGCCCAGTTATCACATATCTATAATATAGTCCTTTCGAGTGTATTTATACATCTATAATAGGCCCATAGCTACGCTGAGGCACACTGAGGCAGTTGCCTTGGCAGAAGTTTGGAAATGTACATACTTTACATAGATCAATAAATAATTAAGCACTGACAAACATGTCTTGCTTAAAACTGAAATTGTGTCAAGGACATCCACTAAAATGCAGGAAATCACAAAAAAATCTGAGTGTGGGTGCATACCACCTGACCTCCATAGAAAGGGATTCACCTCTGTTAAATTTCAGAGCTGACTACGGGCCTGTCTGTAGGCTTCAACACACAAAAAAAAAAAAATTTAAAATAAAGGAAAACAGAAAATATGTTCATGGGATCACCAGATGTCTGACCTGGAACGAGAACGTCCATGTCTTCACTTCTGACCTCTGACCTTGTTGTTGTTTTTGTTGATGATCTGCTACCTGAAGTGTTCTTCATAACAAGAGGGTAGGGAGGGTGGAAGGGGTACTTCCAGGGACGGTGCTGCTCTGACACCATGGGGTTACTCTCGAAACTCAGAGGATCTGCAAGTATGAATTCTGACGGCTCTGCAATGACTCCAGATGTTGGGTATCCTGTAGAAAAATGTCAGGTACATTGATAAGGTGTTACATACAAAAACGAAAGCTGTAATATGAACTCCTCAGAGGGTATTCATTGCTTACAAAAAAGCGGTAAGCAAGGTCACCAGAAATCACTCAGCCACTTTTTGACTTTACTGAAAGCATATTCAATTTAGGTAATGTCCATACATTTAAGGTAATCAATAGACAGAAAGATTAAATTTGGTTTAATTATTTTAATATAATGTAACCCGGTGTACAACAATCTTCAGATTGTTTAAATTGCCTAAACATAAATCAACTTGCAAAGCTAAAAGGCCAAAAAACTGTCATATCTAAATATGAAATGAAGCCCAGTTACATTCAGTGGACAAATGTAAGTAAATATTGGGACAGTGACCTCAGAGGGAGATGTGAAGGATGAAGTTTCTCATCAGACATGCAACCACCCAGGTACACAATTACAACAGGTAGCAACATCAGACATGCCACCACCCAGGTACACCACTACAACAGGTAGCAACATCAGACATGCCACCACCCAGGTACACCACTACAACAGGTAGCAACATCAGACATGCCACCACCCAGGTACACCACTACAACAGGTAGCAACATCAGACATGCAACCACCCAGGTACACCATTACAACAGGTAGCAACATCAGACATGCCACCACCCAGGTACACCACTACAACAGGTATCAACATCAGACATGCAACCACCCAGGTACACCATTACAACAGGTAGCAACATCAGACATGCAACCACCCAGGTACACCACTACAACAGGTAGCAACATCAGACATGCAACCACCCAGGTACACCATTACAACAGGTAGCACACTCTCTAAAAGGCTGTATATAATATACTAAGCTACTGTCTGAGGACGCATATCTAAAAATTATTTCACAGAATTATTTTTGCCTACTTTTCTTAAATTTCTTAAATAAGATTGTGGGTTCCTAAAATTTGCAGATTTTTGCATATGATATCACAGAATTGCATACATCGCGCTGAATTATTAAAGCTATTTTCACACGACTTACCTTCCATAGATTCAAGGGGATAGCCTTCCTCTGCTGACAGAGCCTCGCGAGCCTCCTTCGGCATCTTGAGTTCAAGCGCGAGCCTCTCAAACACCTGTGTCGGCAGCCAGATGGCAACATTGCCGTTGATTTTCTCGACCTTGCCATTGGTGAAACTCACCGTGATCTCTTTATCTTCTGGACCTAGGGAAAAAAGGAAAACTTTTAATTAAAGGCACAAAAAAGGATTTCTAACATTTGGTGTGTTATGTGTTATTTTAGGCTTTTTTTTTCCAAAAGGAAAGGTCTAATGTAGCCATGAACCATTCAATTAACAGCAGCATATTATACATACAATATATAGCAGAAATTTCAGAGTTGTGTTTCTTTTTTCCTTTGGTATATATACAAAAAAGATCAAACCTAACTTCCTTTATGGTAATATAACGAAACGAATGATCAAAAGATTTCGTTAAAAAAAACCTTATCTTGCAAAAAGCATAACGATCTTACATGAAATATTCTAATAGACGAATACAATTAAGAAACAGATTTAGACCTATTTTATGATCGGAAATTAAAAAAATTAATTCACATGATATAAATTGTGTAAGTTCTGTCCAACTTATATTTACATTACACCAGTTAAGATATTGATCCTTGAATTACGTGTTTGTTTTCCATTAAAATACCTAAACTGTTATTTGAACAGTCATTACTAAATCAACAAAATATCGTTGACCTGTCATGCAGGTCCAATATGCCTGATCGATCTTATGATGCCATATACCTTATCATGATCTGATTCAAGCGGGTTCTGGAATTCACCAACCATTCTTAAGAATATTCTTAGACTTAAGCCCAAATATGCAAATTTCAATCACAGATATTTTTATAAGTTTACAGAATAAACGTTAATAACAAGCTGCTATGTATAAATATGATGCATAAATAGCAACTTCTTACGATTGTTTATCTTTGAAGGTCATGGAAATATTTTTGAACGACTTTTCAGTACTTGAGCTCAAATCTAAGAATAGTTTGATGAATGGTTGATGAATTCCAGGCTGCAGGACTGGTATTTTTTTGAGAGTTGTTAAAATATATAATTTCTGTATTAAATTGATAACAAGAGGCTGAAGAGGGCCTGTAGTGCTCTACTTCCTGTATAACTTTTGGGGAGGATGGGGTGTCAGATTATAAGAATGTTTCATGGGTGAAGATTGGGATTGATTGATTTGAATTTTATAGTCACGACAACATCTAAGGTCATAAGGTGACTTTCCAGTTTCTGTTGGTGGAGGAAGACACCAAGTGCCCCTCCGGGCAGTTTTCGTGCAATGATAGGCACCCCAGTAGAATCACAGATGTTCTGTAAGCCAGCTGGAGAGCTTATAATCTCACATACATGCATGCAAAATGGTATGGACCTATGGACAAATATCACTATATTCACCTTCTGGTTGTGGGGGAAAAAACGTTTGGCAAAGATTGGATGATGAAGGACATAGAGTGAAAACATTTACACACAGACAAAACATAGCATATTTAGGAAAAATCAAGGGCCATAACTAGTGTTACTGATCTGTTTTCAAATTTATCTGAGCTGTCATTGATATCAACAATTTGACCATTTATTAGGTTCGAAAAGATCGTATGAAAAACGAAGGCCTCCACTAGGTCATATCTCCTTTATTTCTTATAGCATTTTGATAATTCTTTCAGCTTTTTTCAAGTTTTTCGGAGCCCTTTTAAATAAATTGTGTTTGAAAATACTAAAACTAGTGCATCAACCCCTTTAATACTACTGTATAGTTCACATTGCTCAGTTTAAAGGCTGATGTGCTTATACCATATTTACCCTAATAGTAGCGCCCGGGAGTATTTTTTTTATATAACGGCTAGGTTACACAAAAATTTATTGAATTTTGAAGAATTTAATTTTTACTATTATTATTATTATTTTTATTACTGGTATTATTGATTACTTTCCTTTTAAAAAGGTGGGGTGGGGCACTACTATCAGGGGAGGGGCTACTATTAGGGGAAATATGGGAAATACAGAAAATGAAACAGAATGTTTTTGAAGTCTTATATAATACAGGATTACCAATCAAATCAAGTAAATATTGGAAAACATACCAGTATATCTCTGGTATAAAACAGGCATAAAAGCAATGAAAAAAGAAAGGAAAAAAAAGGCCAAAACAAGTCATAATGTAATATAAGTAAAGAAACTTTTCCAATACACATAAAAGCTTCTAAAGCAAATTTAATCGTACATTGTAACATAAGTTTCAAGGTACACATAAAAGCTACTATAGCAAAATTAATATAAGTTTATATACAAACAAAGTTTATAAAGGTTTAATTTGTGTTGAAATGGTTGGGTCCACTCATTTTATACTATAAATCTAGAGAAAATACACAATAGCAACCTTCCATAAACATGGCATGGGCTGATACAAGTGTAGCAAAACAATATCCTATAGGCTTAATATCATATCTACTGGCAATATTTAAAAATAGAAAATAGTTTATTTTAATACTGATATAAACATGAACACAAACTTGATTAAAAATGTTGACTTATATGTATGAAAATTAGAACAATTCTACAAAAGACAATTATTTTATTGTTAGTATCTCGTTTCCGTTGTCCATTAATTAGTTTTGACTAGGCCTATATTTCTAACTATTGCACATCTGTCAAGTTAAAGCAGGTTACTCAACGTAAAGCAATTAAAAAACAATTATGTTTAAAGAATTATAAATAAAACAAAAAATACATTTGTAGTTCTGCTCATATCAAATTTGAGAGCATTGCATTTGAAACTTATGCAAATTACTTCCACTCTTTCGATGCCATATTGTTTTACTTCCAACTGCTGTTGATGCTGTTACTGATGATAATATTGTTGTTACTGCTGTAATTGCTAGCTCATATACTCCATTAGTGTTACTAAAGTATTGCTACTATTGCTGGTGATTCTGCTGGTGATAATTATGCTGCTGCTGATAATAGTGCATTGTCAAATTAATGCCACATCAGGTCCGAAAAACTTTTATACATGCTTTTACTTTTATACTGCATTGTAATACACAGTCATGTTTATCAGTTTGCATTATGGCACAATGACATGTTTAATACAGATACCAGGTTACGACACCCTGACCCGCTCCACCCCTCCCCCACAGGCAGAAGTTAATATATGGAACAACAAATATATTTTGAAATAAAAAATAAACTAACTATACCTCCAAAAGAAATAAAGTAAAATAATAGAAAGTTCTGTCATTCAAAGGATGACAAAAGACCATGTGACTGGTACCAATATTTCAATTAATAGCATGATAGACAGTACTGATCAGCATTCAAAGGATGATAGAAATTAGGAACTGACATTCCACATCATGGCAGAAAGTATCAGCATTCAAAAAATGGTAGAAGTACAATCATTCGAAGGATGATAGAAATTAGGAACTGACATTCCACAGCATGACAGAAAGTACCAGCATTCGAAGAATAATAGAGATTAAGAACAGACATTTCACATAGGATGATAGAAAGTACTAAGACAGGAAATACAATGTACCAGCATTCAAAGAATGACACAAGTACCATCATTCAAATGACATTCAAAGGATGATAGAAAGTACCAACATTCAAAAGATAATAGAAGGTACTGACATTCCACAGCTTGACAGAAGGTACAGGCATTCAAAGGTTGATAGAAAACACCATCATTCAAATGATGATAGGAAGCACTGACATTCAAAGGGTGATAGCAAGCACTGACATTCAATGGGTGATAGAAATCACTGACATTCAAAGGATGAAAGAAAACACTGACATTCAAAGGGTGATAGGAAGCACCATCATTCAAAGGATGATAGGAAGTACCGACATTCAAAGGATGATAGGAAGCACCAACATTCAAAGGATGATAGGAAGCACCATCATTCAAAGGATGATAGGAAGCACCATCATTCAAAGGATGATAGAAAGCACCATCATTCAAAGTATGATAGGAAGTACTGACATTCAAAGGATGATAGGAAGCACCATCATTCAAAGGATGATAGGAAGCACCATCATTCAAAGGATGATAGGAAGCACCATCATTCAAAGGATGATAGGAAGTACTGACATTCAAAGGATGAAAGAAAACACTGACATTCAAAGGGTGATAGGAAGCACCATCATTCAAAGGATGATAGGAAGTACCGACATTCAAAGGATGATAGGAAGCACCAACATTCAAAGGATGATAGGAAGCACCATCATTCAAAGGATGATAGGAAGCACCATCATTCAAAGGATGATAGAAAGCACCATCATTCAAAGGATGATAGGAAGCACTGACATTCAAAGGATGATAGGAAGTACTGACATTCAAAGGATGATAGGAATCACCATCATTCAAAGGATGATAGGAAGCACCATCATTCAAAGGATGATAGGAAGCACCATCATTCAAAGGATGATAGGAAGCACCATAATTCAAAGGATGATAGGAAACACCAACATTCAAAGGATGATAGGAATCACCATCATTCAAAGGATGATAGGAATCACCATCATTCAAAGGATGATAGGAAGCACCATCATTCAAAGGACGATAGAAAGCACCATCATTCAAAGGATGATAGGAAGCACTGACATTCAAAGGATGATAGGAAGTACTGACATTCAAAGGATGATAGGAATCACCATCATTCAAAGGATGATAGGAAGCACCATCATTCAAAGGATGATAGGAAGTACTGACATTCAAAGGATGATAGGAAGCACCATCATTCAAAGGATAATAGGAAGCACCATCATTCAAAGGATGATAGGAAGCACTGACATTCAAAGGATGATAGGAAGTACTGACATTCAAAGGATGATAGGAATCACCATCATTCAAAGGATGATAGGAAGCACCATCATTCAAAGGATGATAGGAAGTACTGACATTCAAAGGATGATAGGAAGCAACATCATTCACAGGATGATAGGAAGCACCATCATTCAAAGGATGATAGGAAACACCATTATTCAAAGGATGATAGGAATCACCATCATTCAAAGGATGATAGGAATCACCATCATTCAAAGGATGATAGGAAGCACCATCATTCAAAGGATGATAGGAAGTACTGACATTCAAAGGATGATAGGAAGCACCATCATTCAAAGGATGATAGGAAGCACCATCATTCAAAGGATGATAGGAAGCACCATCATTCAACGGATGATTGAAAGCACCATCATTCAAAGGATGATAGGAAGTACTGACATTCAAAGGATGATAGGAAGCACCATCATTCAAAGGATGATAGGAAGCACCATCATTCAAAGGATGATAGGAAGTACTGACATTCAAAGGATGATAGGAAGCACCATCATTCAAAGGATGATAGGAAGCACCATCATTCAAAGGATGATAGGAAGCACCATCATTCAAAGGATGATAGGAAGTACTGACATTCAAAGGATGATAGAAAGTACCAGCATTCAAAAGATGATAGAAAGTACCAACATTCAAAAGATAATAGATGGTACTGACATTCCACAGCATGATAGAAGGTACAGGCATTCAACTGTTGATAAAAAGTACCATCATTCAAAGGATGACAGAAGGTAGTGACATTACACAGCATGATAGACGGTACAGACATTCAACTGTTGATTAAAAGTACCATCATTCAAAGGATGATAGAAAGTACCATCATTCAAAGGATGATAGAAGGTAGTGACATTCAAAGGATGATAGAAAGCACCATCAGTCAAAGGATGATAGGAAGTACCATAAATCAAAGGATAATAGAAAGTACCATCAATCAAAGGATGATAGGAAGTACCATCAATCAAAGGATAATAGAAAGTACCATCAATCAAAGGATGAAAGGAAGTACCATCATTCAAAGGATTAAAGAAAGTACAAACATTCCATAGCAAGATAGAAAGTACCATCAATTCCACAGTATGATAGAAAGTACAGGCATTCAAAGGATGATAGAAAGTACCAACATTCCACAGCATGATAGAAGGTACTTATAATCATTCATGCCATGATCAAGTTTGAGTCTTTGGCACTGGGTTAAAATGAAAGTGTTCCTTATATAGAATTTTATTTTGTCTATTTTTGTCATGAAATAATTTTATCAGGCTTGTACTTGATTTTTACCAGAAAAAAAGCTGTTTTTATAGGAAAATATTAGGTCTTGTTTCAATTTTGGGTACTACTGGAGGATAGCTGAGATGGATCCATTTTTTAATGAGATAAAACTGAATTCAATCAATAAACACCTGAATAATCTGTATACACAATCAGAGTGCCAAGAGAAACCCTTATATGCCAAATAAATATTGATAAAAAAAAGAAAAAAAGTTTCCAAATTATACCCCAAGTTATTAATGATAAACGCGTGCCATCATGAGGCTGGCAAAGAAAGTGCAAACTATAGGAAAACTAAGGCAAGTGTTACAAAGCTGGAAGGTGTTATCCAAGATTTAGGTTAAAATATCAGTGAGGAGGAGTTGAACAAACAAGAGAATTGGCATTAAAACTGGTGCACATCTGAATATAGGTGCTCCATTAAATGAGCGAGGCTTCATTATAATTGCATGTCTCTGTTAAACTTAAATGAGGTTAGGCTATATACGTTTCCACTCCGGTGAACACTTAAATGAGGTTATACTTCACATGTTTCCCACCAGAGAGCATTTAAATGAGGTTAGGCTTCATGACTGTGTTTCTCATTACAGTGAACACTTTCAAAAAATAAGGTTAGACTTCACACGTTTCCCACCTGCATGAGAGAGCACTTAAACGAGTTTAGGCTTCACATATTTTCCATTAGAGTGAACACTTAAAATGAGGTCAGATTTAAATGACGTCAGGTTTCATATCTTTCCCATTAGAGTGAACACTTAAATGAGGTTAGACTCCACATATTTCCCACATGAGTGAACACTTAAAGGGAATGTAGCGACACAGCCAAACAAGCTCTGTTATTGAGAGTTCCAAAAAACTTGGAAAAAGGTGAAAGAATTATCAAAATCGGATGATAAACAAAAAAGATATGACCATTTAAAGGTTGTTCTAAAACGAATATGGGAGCCGCCATTTTTAGAACTATGACATCATAGTTCCATATTACCATATATGGAATATTGATAAATATTATTTAAAACGAAGAAAATCACTGCAAATGAATTGGGGATTTTTACTGGTCATATAAAGCATTATTACCATTAAGTATTACATATTTTTCATACAGTTGCTGTCATTTTTTCCCTATAAATCAGTAAATTTTCATATTTACAAATATTCCATATATGGTCATTTAGAACCGTGATGTCATACCTCTCCAAATGGCCGCTTCCATATACGTTTCAACAGAAAATTCAAATGATCATATCTTCTTTGTTTATCATCCGATTCAATCCTCCGTGGTGCCACTGAGTTTCGTCGGTGTGTTCTTAGGCAAGACACTTTTCCTTAGCCTCGTCCGTCGGATGGGGACGTAAACCGGGCAGTCCCGTGTATCGGTCTATCCTCCGAGCACGTTAAAGAACCATAGGAATCTATTCGATAATAAGAGTAAGGCACGGTTCCCGGATTCCTATGTATCCTTCCCCTCTCTCTGGGGCGGTTCTAAATAACCTATACTGTGTTGATGAGCCGTTAAACAATATTCAATTCAATTCATCCGATTTTGATAATTCTTTCACCCTTATTCAAGTATTTCAGAACTCTCAATAATAAAGTTTGGCTGTGTCGATCGCTACATTCCCTTTAAATGAGGTTAGACTCCACATTTTCCCCACTAGAGTGAACACTTAAATGAGGTTTAAGACTCCACATGTTTCCCAACAGAGTGAACACTTAAATGAGGTTAGAGTCCACATGTTTCCCATTAGAGTGAACACTTAAATGAGGTTAGACTCCACATGTTTCCCACTAGAGTGAACACTTAAATGAGGTTAGACTCCACATGTTTCCCACTAGAGTGAACACTTAAATAAGGTTAGACTCCACATGTTTCCCACTAGAGTGAACACTTAAATGAGCTTAGACTCCACAAGTTTCCCATTAAAGTGGACACTTAAATGAGGTTAGTCTCCAGGAATTTCCCACTAGAGTGGACACTTAAATGAGCTTAGACTCCACAAGTTTCCCACTAGAGTGAACACTTAAATGAGCGAGTGATCACTTAAATGAGCTTAGACCCCACAAGTTTCCCACTAGAGTGAACACTTAAATGAGCTTAGACTCAACAAGTTTCCCACTAGAGTGAACACTTAAATGAGGTTAGATTCCAGGAATTTCCCACTAGAGTGAACACTTAAATGAGCTTAGACTCCACAAGTTTCCCACTGGAGTGAACACTTAAATGAAGTTAGACTCCACAAGTTTCCCACTAGAGTGAACACTTAAATGAGCTTAGACTCCACAAGTTTCCCACTAGAGTGAACACTTAAATGAGCGAGTGAACACTTAAATGAGCTTAGACTCCACAAGTTTCCCACTAGAGTGAACACTTAAATGAGCTTAGACTCCACAAGTTTCCCATTAAAGTGAACACTTAAATGAGCTTAGACTCCACTAGTTTCCCATTAAAGTGAACACTTAAATGTGCTTAGACTCCACAAGTTTCCCATTAAAGTGGACACTTAAATGAGCTTAGACTCCACAAGTTTCCCACTAGAGTAAACACTTAAATGAGGTTAGACTCCAGGAATTTCCCACTAGAGTGAACACTTAAATGAGCTTAGACTCCACAAGTTTCCCACTGGAGTGAACACTTAAATGAGGTTAGACTCCACAAGTTTCCCAATAGAGTGAACACTTAAATGAGCTTACACTCCACAAGTTTCCCATTAAAGTGAGCACTTAAATGAAGTTAGACTTCACATGTTTCCCACTAAGAATGAACACTTAAATAAGGTTAGATTTCTCATGTTTTCCACCAGAGAACACTTAAATGAGGTAGGCTTCATGCGTTTCCCATTACAGTGAGCACTTAAATGAGGTTAGACTTCACGTTTCCCACTAGAGTGAACACTTAAATGAGCTTAGACTCCACAAGTTTCCCACTAGATCGAACACTTAAATGAGGTTAGACTCCACAAGTTTCCCACTAGAGTGAACACTTAAATGAGCTTAGACTCCACAAGTTTCCCATTAAAGTGAGCACTTAAATGAAGTTAGACTTCACGTTTTCCAATAGAGCAAACACGTAAATGCGGTTAGACTCCACATGTTTCCCACTAGAATGAACACTTAAATAAGGTTAGATTTCACATGTTTCCCACCAGAGAGCACTTAAATGAGGTTAGGCTTCATGTGTTTCCCATTACAGTGAACACTTAAATGAGGTTAGACTTCACATGTTTCCCACTAGAGTGAACACGTAAATGCGGTTAGACTCCACAAGTTTACCCTAGAGTGAAACTAGACACTACCGAACTAAACAAATGCAAAATAAAGTGTTTACCAAGTGTTATAGCAACTGAGTATCTCCCTGCAAGTATAATTTGTATTATGACATAACTGTTTAGCATATAGCCAAATGGGGTTCCGGGAAGAACTATTAACTAAGTGAAATAGTCATAATTATATTTCATTGGTTCAACTGAAACTATTTCAGACAACTTTTGAGTGATTTTTTTTTTTTGGCAAAAACATTTTATTATCGTTTTTTTTCAATAATTCAGTACATAATTTGTCCATTAAAAAAAACATATATCAATCTTGCATGCAGAGCCTAAAATAAACTAATAAATAAATGTATGCATGTACAAGTAATGTTGTGCTTAAATTATAGTTTACTAAAATGCTTGAAGTGTTTAAAATAGATACAGATAAGGTTTAATGAAATTAAGCTATTTTATTACAACAGTCAAGTACCATAACAAATCTTAACACTTAAAACACTCTACTTTAAATGAATTCGGTAATTGCAATTTTACCAAAAACAAACACTCTACTTTGTAGTTTTATACTGTAATCTTGAGAAAAGAAGTGTATTAGAATTTAAGAAATGTGTTTCAATCTGAAAGGGTATGGAAATGATGAAATGACAATTCGGTAAATGTGAGCCATTTTAAAACACAGCTAAGAGTTTATGTAACTGACCAGATGAACGATTATATCTGTATTAAATTTTCTGAATCTAAAACATAGAGCAAAATGTAACACTGTGGCACGCAAATCAGAATGCATTAGAGTAATCTGCAAGGTGAAATATTATTTGTTTAAAAGTTGTTGAGATAAAAAGAAATTGAGAAAACGTTACAGCAACTGTTAGCATTTGACTTTAGAATTTGTACAAAACGTTCACATAATATAAAATAATTTTAATAATAAATTCTCTTTGGGATGTTCTAAAATTGAAAAAAAAAAATTATGCCATAAGTGCAAATACTATTTTTAATTATGCATCAGTTCAGTATAGTATTTATATTAGTTTCTAATCATTTAATAAAAAAAGAAAGTTTATTAATAGTCCAGGGTTAATTTTCAAATAAATATATATGTCAGATTGAGAAGAATGGCCATTTTTACCATGAAGCTCACCAGAAAGCTGATCATAAATGTATATGAGTTACAGGACTTATTGCTATTAAAACATACATATTGCTCTACAAACCTTGTGCTCCCCGTTTTTCATGTCCTTCTATGACAGTGCCTGGTCCATATCTCTCACCCTCGGGTTCCCAGGGTGCCAGTACCTTGTCACCAGTCAGGATGGTGTGCCGCTTGGCATCGTCAAAATCGATGATGTCGTACACGGCAGTGTCCTGGTACGTAGTTTCTGTGAATTTTCCATGCTTGCAGGGACCAAACCCTACCAAGAATTTGTCTGACAGGATCTGTAGGAGAGATGAAATTAGTTACAAAAAGTGATATTTATCACGTCTTTATCTCACATGATGTCTTATTTCTGCTCAAGACATTTCTTAACAAGAACACGGCAGACAATTAAATAATATGAGATTTATTATGTAAAGGAAAAGGTATATTATTTCTGATACATGATTTGAAACAAGAAATGCCGAAGAGTCGGAAGAATGGCCCTGATGGATAATAAAGGTGGTCAAACGGCAGACAAAATAAATGCCTGAGTCTGACAAAATATAAAGTCAGCATGACCTTTGACATACTAACGCTAACAAAATAGCAGTTATTGTTTTACCATACTTAGGATAGAAGGTTTTGTAGTAAGTTTGTAGGTCTAATAGTTTACAACTACAGAAGGGAAAGTGTTTATTAGGACCGGATCACTGTCAGGTCAATGTGACCTTGACCATGCATGGGTGTTATATTACTTTAGGCATTATAGGCGGAATATCAATGTCCATACAAGGTTATGGCGATCTTGACTTTTCACCTGTAACTGATCCCAAAAGAATTCTCATCTCACCCATTAGTTTGTCTACATAACTTGCATGATTAATAATTATTTCTTTTAAACATATTTCTTTTACATCAATTACGAAACAAGTTCTAGCAATTTATATTAATCACTTTCAATGACTTCGTGAGTAAAACCAGTACTTAGCAATGTTGATTAAACATTTTGCTCAAAAATAAGTAACACAGCCACAGCGAGGATCAAACTCGTGACATTTCGATCTCGAGCCTGACGCTCTACCGCTGGACCACGGACTCCACTCCGTATAATAATTATTTAAATAGTTCAGAACCAATCAAAATTATATTTAAGAAATAGAACATCGTTTACGGCGAATTATCTTGTAATATATCACGGTTTGGAGTTCAATTGAAAACAATAATTTCACATTGCTTGAAATTATTGTTTACAATTGAACTACAAACCGTGATATATTACAAGATAATTCACTGTAAACGATGTTCTATTTCTATTCTAATACCCCTAAAATGTGAAAATAACGCACACATCTGAAATCTTTCGCATTGCTTTGCTTACTCTCCTAACGTTGCAAACGTTACAGTGATATATTTCGCATTGACTTGCTTGTTCTCCTAGCGTTGCAAACGTTACAGTGATATATCGTTGAATATAACGAGATATTTTAAACTGGGCTATCCAGTGTGGGTGTATTAGAATTCACTATATTATAATTTTTTATAAGCAAGAAGGTTCAAAGTCTATATAGTATTGGATTAAGAAAGCTAGGTTCTAATTTAATGCTTTACAAATACTTAAGTTTGCCGTGTGTCCCTTTACTCTGTATCAACATTTAACGTACCACTTGAAAATATAGATAAAGCAGACCAAATTTAATATAGGCTTTCGAAACAATTTATGGTTGGCAAATACTCTGTGCGATAAGCTTGTCAAAATGTAATAATCAAACTTCAAAATCTTGATTCGAATATCAACAACCATGAAGCTATTCATTTTACACGCGTTATCTTTTACTGAAATAATTTGACCCTTATATTACAAGGCTGCATGAGTTACAATTAAATCTTTATATTTTATAATTTTATAGATTAGGAGAAATAAATCGTCTTTAAAATATCCACTTGGGCATGCATAAAAAAAATTGTTGCATGGAAAACAGGGGCGTGGCTGACCTGAAATTCATATACAGGCCTGACAAACTAGTGGGATCCAGGGGCATGCTCCCATGTCAGATTTTTGTTTAACTTGGCTCTGCAATGGTGCGTTTTGGCATATACTGACAGAAAACTTTATGGTATTTTAAGTAATATTTTGGTCAAATTTGAGAATTAACATTTGAAAAAGTTGAATTGCCCAATAGGAAAAGAAACAAATGTTAATGTTTTGACCCTTAATCCTAATCCCCTCCGACTTCAGCTTTTAATGCGGATGGAAAAGCAAAGTCATAATGATATATATCCTAAATACAACAAGTGTTTCTCATTTTTGTTAAATTGCTCTAAAGAACGTTTTCTTTTTTTTCTTTTAAATAACAAAACGTCATTTCTATGTTTTCAGCAAAATGTCACCCATTCGACATAAAGATCCATATTTGTTCAAACTAAGCCATAATGGGTATATAAGGCTAATTAATACTGTTGACTTAAAATTTCTTTAAAAAAGCAAATAAAATCAGGTCACCATGGCAACAATAGTAAACACATTGCTGTTAACGGTAATTACATACAATCATAATTTCACCTGTGACAAAACATACATTAGAAAGATCCAATGAAATGAATTATCACTTGTACAATATAATATTGGTATAAATGATCAGCTTAATAACAATATAAGTGGGGAAGGCAACTACAGTACTGTAACTATATATAAATTAATAACAAGATACCATAGTTTTGTGGCCACCCCTCGAATATTGTATATAGCTTAACGATTACTAGTAGCACAGTCTTAGATATATATAATATATATGTTTATCACATGGAACTGCTTGTATTCCATATAATATTACCCATTACGTATTTCCTTATATTAACCATGTGTAATACAAGGCGACCGTGCACGTGCTTTATACACATGCTGTTGTCTGTTCGAGGTATCGTTATGGTTTGATTGGTTGGGTTTAATTGAAAGTTTCTTGTCGTTTTTGAGCCATGTGATAAAAAGGAGGCTCGCTTAATAACAAATTCTTGAACTTGTTTAATAAAATTTTGCATGAAATGACAACTCATGTCAGATCCTCTATATATATAGGTTATAATCAGGGGCGTAGCTAGGGACTTTAGAATGTGTGCGCAAACAGTCTAGTGGGGTCCGAAGTCATGCTCCCCGGATTTTTTTTCCTAGACCGTCGGTCACTTGAAATCTGGAAGCATTTCCACAACAAAATGGGGCTGATTTTGTCTCTGAATTTTAGAAGAAAAAAAAGTGAGCTAAATGAAGAAGTTACCTGACACCCACTAGCTCTTGTTTTTATTGCATTTTTGGAATTTTTAATTTTTTCAATATTTGGGACAATGTGTACGCAACTGCGTACCTTGCGTACAGTTAACTACGCGCCTGATAATTACAATATAACAGTCTTATTGTAACAATTGCAAAGGTAGATCCGGGGAAGGGGTGCAAGCATAGTTTAAATCTACGGGGCTGGGGGGGAGGGGGTGTGTGGAAGGGGAGTCCACTGTTGTTTATCTTTGTATTTAACAACCAAAACATCCTGAAAACGCATCGAAACCAAAAAATTAGGGAACATGCCCACGGATTCCCTATCCCACCAATTAGGATCTCACGCCCCCTCTAAACTCAAATCCTTGATTCACACCTGGAATGTATAAACACACAACACACTAATGCCGACACCATACCAACATCACAACTTTGGGTATTAAGATCAATAAGCACCTATACTTAAAGGTAAAATCAATACCTAATTGGCCTCAAATATATACTGCAGGTATCACCTCCTTGATCACTTAATGGAGATCCATAGGTAACTAACAACTGATAAATATCGCAGGTTTATATGACATGGATAACAGTCGATCGTTCATACAATTTTAATGAGCAGCTGAGATAAAAAGAACTGTGCCAGGACAAAGAGAGTAATACTGTGAACGTGGTTCCAAAAATAGAAAAGAAACATTTTGCCTTTCTAACACATTTTTGTCTTTCGCCACCCTTTTAATACTGGGCCCTATATTATAATATAGGGTATATATTAAGACAATTTTGGGTGTAATTTGTCATATACGACATTTGTCTCGATATAGCTATATATTCTGATTTAAAATCATTTATCATCCTGATTGGTTTAAAAAATTAATTAGTATTAAATAATTATAAACCCGTCCATTCTCAGACATTCTTCAAATAACGACTTCATCCTGCTAAAATAGGTACAAAGCCTAAATTAAATGTCAAGTTGGTGAAATTTAAAAGTTACTCATTTTCCATTTTTATATTTTTTTTAATAAAAAAAGAACAGTGTCAAAAAAAGGGATTTTTCATTACAGCAAAGAGAATCTACAACTGTCATTGACTTTTCTATGGATACCTTACTTAGCAAGCTTTTAATTTTTGCTTAGAAAATTCATTTTTATTGTTGGACAAACTGAACCCATTGTATAAGTTATCTGCCCTCATCTTAAAAAAAAATAGAAAATTAAAGTCTCAGACGATGGTCTCCTACCGCAAGGTTTACGTCCCCATTCGATGTACGAGGCTAGAAGAAGTTATTCTAAGTACACACTGACATTTTTTAGCCCATCATCAAAATCCATTCACCAATTTGGCATTGTGCAGATGTGGGGAATTTTGGAGTCCAACAGTACCAAAATTAGGGTAATAGCGTAATGTAACATTCAGAGACATTGATGGACGAAGTTATCCCCATGTGTCATTCATGCTAGTACCAGTTACTGTTGTGGTCTCAACAAATAAATGACATAGTAATCCACTGGCATATACACAGCTCACAGAAGAGCTGTGGTTTTGTGATAAGCATAATTGGACTTCTATTCCTTAACAAACACAGGCCTGTATAAGGTGACTTTCCCAGGCTGAGTGTATTCCCTTTGTCAAGCAAGTACGTCTACTGCCCTGTATTTTAAGTAAATAATGATTAAAAGGCCTGAATTTGAATTACTATTTAAGTTTAAAAAAATAAAACTTTACAGAAATTACAATATAAATGACCCTTTTAATTACTTTAGATAACGATCAATATGAGGTTTAACTATGACCCTTACCGACACTGTGCCATACTTAAATGACTTGTCGTGCTAACCTTTCCCTATGTAACTAGTTTATTATCTAGAAAATCAAGCTATTTTCCCCCTATTCAAACTTCCACTATTTCTGAAAAAAAGCCCTGGTGACAGAGTACTCAAAGGTTAGTCACTAGTTCTGTACTTTTAGAATTTTGATCTGAGAATAGACTCAAGTTGTTATACATAATACATTTATAATTTCTTTCGGATGAATTACCTTTTCACTCACATGAAAGTAATGAAAAGATTATAAATGGTAATACGTTTTTTCATTGAATCATTTCTAAATAACTAGAGACTTGAATTGGGGTTTTAAGGCGCACCAACACATGAAAGGTTATATGGCGCCTAACAGGAATGAACATGCCAGGCTCATCCTCCATGTACATGAATTTTAATTTTAACAATGTTTGTTTTGTATTGAATTTTTGGTCTACTTTGAAGTCAAATGCAATGTTTGTATACCAGTCCACCTTGAAATATTTTCTATGTGATACACAAATCTCAATGTATATATCATATTACAACAATGGAAAAAGGGTTATTTAGGACAGTTAAGCCAAGTTTTTGCAACAGTCTTTATTCCTAGTGCTATACTCAAAGCAATATTGCACTCTTCGGGGTTCACAAAGCAAACTTTACTGATTTCCCCCACATTTTCATGCATCAAAACAATTGAACTGAAAAGGTGTGGGTTTTTTGTTCTTCCCAAGCAGGGGCGTTGACCTATGGCTAATTTAGGTATACGCACCATCAAGTTTTGGATTCACAAATGTGCCTAACCCCCCTATACCTTCAGTTTTTATTGCATTTTTCACATTTTTTATTTGTTTGCTTCTTTAATAGCCTGTAAGCTCGTGCGTCAGTGCGTATGCCCAGGTACGCCCCTGCCCAGGACCTATTCAATAAGCTGAAATTTTCTCAGTTAGTATTTTTTCTAGTCCTGCTAGTTTTGAGAAATAATGGAAAGAAGAGGACAAGGAGGGCCTGTAGAATTTCTGCTGGTTAACATGGCAACAACAACAACAACAACAACAACAAGATGAAATGAAGCAAATTAATAAAGCATTTTTCGATAAATCAAGGGCCTTAAATCTGGTGTCACTAATCCGACAGCCATTTTTTCCATGGATCAGGGCTTTCACTGATATCATCAATCTTGGGATCCCATGAAAGACTCCTGCAACCCTAACAAGCAAAATATTAAAACCGTGATGGACAAATTGCCACATAATTCACACAAGCTCTATTGACCTAAAAATTGCTATAAGAAATCGCAGATTCAGAGCATCTGATATAATCGACGACGATGCAAACGATGCTCATGACAAAGATGCCATAGACTATGATACCAGTGCCTACAACACTGATGCTACCGACGATAACAATAACAATACCAATACTGACGACAATGCAGTCCACACTGACGACGATGCAGTCTACACTAACAACGCCCACTAAGACAATGCCAACGACGACACAAACACCGATCTGACAAGTCCAACAACCTTTTGGCAGAAATAAGCACCCCAGCACAATAGTTACATTAATGATGAAACAAAATTTACAATTACATGATCTGACATACAACACTGAATATAAACATGTCAATACTTAATATTTAACTTACTTCCTCGTTAGTTGTTCTATCTTTTGTTTTAGACTTAATGAAAAAATTATATTAAAGTATACATAATTAAGTAATTATTCATGGTTTTAATTAGGTAAATATGATATGGTATATTGCCATTCATTAGTCATACCATAAAGTTATTATAGCGTTATTTCAAATTTTAAGAAAACCATTAAAGATCGAAATCATAAAAATTACAGATCTAGCTGCTGTCTAATGTTAAATCCAACATTACATTTACTGTCTGTGATTTATAGAGATTTCTGAGTTGGGGAAAAATCATTCATTCCTACTGGAACATTTAAAACTTATTTCAAGAAATGTTATATAATAGTTTGACTGACACTGGTTTGGGATATAATTCCTTCGGGGGTTTTACGTTTTTAGATATCAGCTGTTAAAAAAAAACGTTCAGCCTCGAACCTATTATCCATAAATCTGCGTTAAGTTTATTTTAATATAATCCACTGGGTTCGACACTAACGGTAGTCCGAGACCACCAGAATTTGCCTCGGACTACCTAAACCTCCAAGCTAAGTAGTCCAGTGGACTACCTACTTTTAACAAAAACAAATAGACATAATCGCCAACTTCAAAATAAAAACATAACAAATAAAACAACTACCGAAGTTTGTTAAAACTCCTATCCAAAGGTGTTTTCACTTCAAAAACCGAGATGTGTTTGTCGCAAAAACAAGTTGTTGCGATGTACGCTTTTCACACATAGCTAGTATTGCTCACGATATTGTGAATATGAGAAGGGTACTCGGAAGAGTTTATTGCTTCACGCATGTTTCGTCCCCAAAACTAGTTTTGACCTAACATATGAACAAATAAAGTAGCTATTTAAGTAATTGTTGATTTAAATTGATTACAATTTTCCCTGTAAGAAACGTTGATCGACGTAAAAACAACAATATTGAGTCAAAACTGTATAAACTGTGTGCTATGAACAAGCATTAGGATGAATCGTTCGACTGAAATACATCAGTTTCTGACGGAACTGGCAATACCCAATAAAACCTGAGAAAATACCTGGGTGCTAAATCTTTCAATCAAGAAAATGAAATCAAATGAAGAAAATAAGGAACATGGACGTCTGTAAGACAAAGCAAAAATGATGTTTCAATTAAATGGCTCATGTACAATGATGATAAACATGAAATGACATCATACATGTAAAGACTATAGATATTATAAGGTGTGTCTGCAAGCATTTTAAGTTGTTACGGGCTGTTAGGAATGACCAGGAATATGTGGATCCCGAGATTATCTGACTTTAAAACACATCCAGACCTTGCAGATCGAGTAAGGCCATAACAGGCAGATGTGTGACTTACTGAATAGGTGGAATCTATCTTTGTGGAATTTTTACATTTATGTCCACTCAGTTTTTCCTTTATTACATATATTCTGTTTAATTTAAACCCCTTTATTCTGAGGTTTATATTTTGAAAATTAGACGGACTACCAACATCAGTGCAGGACTATTTCATTTTGAAAGTTGGTAGTCCTGTGGACTACTTGGAGAAAAAGTTAGTGTCAAACCCTGTAATCTGATTAGTATTTAGTAATGGTTGAAAAATTGTTACCCTAATACCATTAAATAATCTAATTAATTTACTGCAGACTGTGAAGATTAAAGGATTTTAAGTCGTACGTGTTTAAAAAATACATGTGGGCCCATATATTTATTTGTTCATTGAATTTGAGTAAATAAATTGTTATTAGCTGTAATAGCAAATCATTTATATGACAGCAATAAATTATCAAAGAAGTATATACTTATGTATACCAGTACTTACATCAACACTTTACACAAAATCAAATTTAATAATGTTAAAAAATGACTGTTTTCAAAAGCATTTTAATTTCTAATTTTAAAATATCTGTAAATAAATTACAAACCTGGCTTTTCACTTTACCCTTGTAAAAATATCCATCATCAATGCATCGTGCAAGAACGAATTTGTCGATAAGCAGAGAACCGGCTGCAGGTGACAAGCCTGATGTTTCTATAGACTCAATCATCTGTTCCTGAGCTTTGATCCAACCTCGGGCCGGGCGATACCTACTCCAGGCATGGGGGTAGTAGTATCTAAATGGTACGCTCAGTAAGTCGTACAAGCCGGGTGCGCAGCTTGGTGGATAAAAAGGTGGTCTGAGGCACGCGACTCTCGGAGCCAAAGCAATACTATCTTCAGGGTCTACTTGAAGGGTTGTCGCAATGCCACATGTTTTAGTATTGGGACGAATTGTTCCATTTATTATGCGTATAACTCGTTCGTGCGCATGCTCTGCTCGGTAAATTGGGGTAATCCTTTCAACACAACCGTGAGTTGTAAGTGCCACAATATGAAAAGAGCCATAAGATTCTATCGCCAAGTCTTCTAAAAATTCTTCAGCAGCACATTCGGTCGATTCTTCCGTCGATAAATAAATACAGTGAATAGGCCGCTTCCTGCCAATACTTCCAACGTGATCTAAAATCTCGACAGGATGATGATCCGGCAAACCGTCAGTGACTAAATATACAGCATCGCACCTGGGGTCTGACAGAGCCGTGATCAGTGCATCTTTGGTGTTTGTTCCCGTTTTTGCACCTAATTTGTTAATCCATTCTTTAGCAACAGCGACTGTTTGTGGAGTACATGTGACCAATTTATCTGACCATTGCGTAACTTCGGAATTGAACTCCACAATATTGAACATGTAGGGTTTTCCAGAATTAGCTATTTTTACAAGTGTCTCAAGCAGGTGCTCTTTAACCATATGTAGGCCTTTGTACATGCTGCCTGATGTGTCAATACAAAATGTAACATTTTTCTCCAGAACCTCACCAAATATGGTGGGTATTCCCCTCGGATCTATGATCGGGGCTGCCATTTCAATTCTTGATTATGTCAATCAACTTTTAAAATCTGAAATTAAATGAAGAAAATATACACAAATGTATCTTTGACGCAATTCTTAAACATTCTGATACTTCATAATACCTTGAGTTATCTGTTGAAAGGGACACACGGCAATCTTGAATTCTTAAAAACTTGTGGCATCCCGTTAGTTTTTTCTACATATAAATATGAATACGTGTATGTAGATCTATGATACGTGTAATTTAAAGTATTAATCATTATCTGAATAGTTCCAAGCAATTTTGCATATAAAATAGTTATTTGCAAAAAAAAACAATTCGCTTTTAAAGTCAAAATGATACTGGATTAATATTTCGATGAGCTAATTTTTAACCTTTACATGGCACAAACAGGTTTAAAGTCAAAAACAATAATGGACTGAGAGGCTAATTTAAATGCTTGTATGTATTTTAAAAGCCCTGCGATGGTAACAAGCCCGCATTTTTCATTTTTAAATAATGTAGTATTTAGGCAACGCATGCATTTAACATGCATGCATTTAAAACTCACAAAAGAGAAGGATATCATGCCGATCTAGTCCTTTTTGTTATGACTATATTTTCCAACATGTTCAATGTTTTCCACTCGCAATATCTTGCTCTAGTCTGAAATCTTGTTCCGTATTTTCAAATTTAAATATTCATGCATGGTATTTAAGGTTAGTCAATTGAAATACGTTCAGTCCTATAGGTTCTGTCGTAAACTGATTCGTCATTATCCTCTTACACATATAGGATGAATAAGATGAACAAGCCTAAATAAGGTTAGGTACAAAACAACTGTAAACAGTGCAATGTGAAGTTTCTGCTATTCCAAAACTTAAGTTACCACTGACAAATTGTTTAGCCAATGTATATTCAGTCATTTTGGGAATTTCTCACATTTCCATTGGGGTAAAAAAATATTTTTGTGATTGTGAATGCTGCTTCTGTTTGTGATGCTTTGGACATTAATAATGCAGTATCACTTTAGAAGACCATTACAGTAAAATATTTGGTAATATTGCAAGTACAGTTCACAACAAACTTTAGCAAAACTGCTCATATATATGGTCAAATTAAATCACATATGTATTTTAATCGCGAGCGTAAGCTCGCCTTACGGTTAACGCGTTGTTGATTTTCTGAAATTGCCATACTAAGGCAATAAAAATCTTCGTCAAACCGCTAGAGTTACCTGCCCGTAAAGTTGGATCATGCAAGTAAAACGGTGCACCGTGCATGTGAATCGTATTTCTAGCACGTCGTTATAACCTCACATGAACGCCGAGCGGAGCGAGGTGTTATTCGAAGGAAAATAAAGCTAATTACACTGAGATTACATCGAGCGAAGCGACGTTATACAGCTAATTTCACCGAGCGAAGCGAGGTCTTGTGCATTGAATATAACATACATGTAAATTAAGTTTGTTTTCGATTCTCTTCTCTTCTCTTCTATTCAGTGTTTACTCAAGTCAACCAGGGAGTAAGTATATATACTTACTCCCTGATTCAACATATTTATTTTATTTATGTTTTACAATCTAATTTGTTTAGAAAAAAAATCCACGATTTAATGCTTGATTACGTTTAAATAAAAGTGAATGCGTCAATATTTATTATTTAAAAAAAATAAAGATAGAATATCCTGGTTCTCTGGCTTAAAATAGAATAGAATAGAATAACTTTTATTTTCCAATCAAGGACCATCTTTGGCATTACACTCACAGTACTAGGTACTACCTTTGTGAAGGCCAAAACTATAACCAGTCTTTGATAGCAGCAAAAGTATAAGTTAAAATGATTCATTTAGAAACGACCAACAAATGTAAAAACAATCCAAAATATGAATCAAATTTGATGTAGAAGCACTCGAGCAGATGTTTTGATTTTGTATTGAGTTTAGAAAACTCCACTGATGTACACTGTAAGGCATAACAGTATGAGTATTGCACACATTATTTAATCTCTCTAGTCAATTAACTTGCCACTGTTCAGCAACAACAAAATCAACGATTTAATGCTTGATTATGTTTAAATAAAAGTGATTGCGTCAATATTTAAGTTAGTTTTACTAGATCTATTTTCTTTTTTATATTAGATCTACATACTTGAAAGCAGTCCAATTTCATTGAAAATACAATATGACAAATGGACTAAGAAAGCTGGCTAAGCGCTGACCATCCTACCTAATAGTAATAAATGTCTGAGATTGTGTGAACTGTGTCATTGCTTTTTGTTCAAATTGTATTTAACGACCCACTGCGCCATTTAAGTCTCAATTACACTTATTAATAATAAAAATTCACCTGAAACAATAGTTATATGCAATAATAATTATTCGCCTATTTTTGTATCCTTAAATTGTTTATGCGAAACCAAAGGCGGTAAGTGAAATATCCTTTCTTTTACTTGAAAGCACAAACGTAAACCTTTTTTGTTCTTTGTAGACAAAGTGAAGCACCTACTGTACTGTCGACGTAATAGTACGTCACCATTATGACAATTTTCAATGCTGATTACGTCAGTCAGTGACGTTCGACGCAATTTTAATTTCAAGAGGGGATGTAGAGAGTGGTGACTTGGGAACAAGGTATTAAACGAACTGATTATTTCAAATGACACATCATCAATGATTTGTTTGTATGGTGTTTTACGTCATTTTCAACACATGTAAGATTATATATGACGGTGGATTTTTGGGTGGTGGAGGCAGACCACCCCACTTGTCCTGGGTAGAACCAGTACTATACACCTCCCGCCATCCGTAAGGATCGACACATCCTCACAAGTATCACATGAAACAATTCATTCCTATTCCTTCCTATCTGATCATTGCTGCTAAGTGAAGGCATTTACATTTAGGAAATAGGAATAGATTGGATCATCCTGAAAAGTCTCATAAAAAAAAAGTATGCATACATAATTATACTGATCATGCTTATTCAAGTTCACCTGACACTTACTCACTATTTAAGTCATTTTTTTCACAACTGTGGCCGATTTGCTTCACAATTATTATTATTAATTTATTTATTTTATTTAATATTATTATTTTATTTATTTTGGCATTTCCACCACTTAAATTGTTCAATATTGTTTTGTTCTGGATATGGGATATGTTCATAGAAGAAAGTTTATCTAAAATGTTTCATATTATCCTGCTCCACAAAAACAATGCATGTATTCAATACTTTTTTTCACAAATTAGGCAGTTTTCGCCTTTTTTTTCTCCACCAAAATGACCAGGCTAGGGTCGGGAGTCTTCACAATTTTTTAGTGGGTAAAAAGCCCTGCCAACATTACAATGGAAATGACACTGCAGTGCTTGGTTTGATTTAGTTTTAACTTATTTATTTTACAACGATTGTAACGAAAGCTCTATGAACTTATTTGAATCACTCTCGATGTCTTCCTGGGTAAAACCATTACTAAGCAATGCAGATAAAGTGTCTTGCTCAGGGACACAACGCAATGGCGGGAATCGAACTCACGACTTTTGGATCATGGGTCCAACGCTCTACCACTAGACCACAGCGCTCCACGGTTTGATTTGGAAGTAATAGAGTATAATGTGTAGATCCACATTTCGATTGCGAATAGTTATGCTTAAATAATTGTTGAATTAGTTTTTTTTATGTGAAATTCAGTGCTCCAAAAATGTCTCATTTTGCATACAAGGAGCCCGTCGGGCCTGTCTAAAAAATTTTTTTTACTTGATCTCAAGATCCTCAAGACAAAATACTCCCATGTGTATTCCGAACTATGAAAACACTTGCAATAAAGTAATTAAAATGTGTTACACACAAATTGAAACAATTCATAATTTTGCATTGCCAAAATGTTGAGATTTGACCTTATTTTCACTAGGTGATAAGAGTTGTGTTACTCGGTTTTTATCCTTAGGTTCTATAGTAAAATAAAAATCTTTGGCAGAGTAAAAAGATCATAATTTTCAAGATTCAATTTTGAAAGATACATATTTTGAATCAATTTGCATAAATGTGTATGAGATTTGCAGTGTTTCAAAATAATCACACTGTAAATACCTAAATTTTAACAGTAAACTTGGTTGACCATCAAGGATAAAGACCGAGTTTATCACCTACCAGAATGTAGAGGTGTCTCAAATTTCTGCTCACTGATTGGTTAGTTTATTTTGATGATGCTTTGTCAAAATTATGAATAAGAAGTTTGAATATTTTGCCTGGCGTCGTGTCGCCATAGTGTCGGCAGTTTGTCACAACTTTGAGATCGACAATTTCTGACGTAAAACTACATTATCCTGCTAATAGGGTTGTGTTTTCTTTCCTCTTTGATAAGAAATACCATTTTTGCACTCAAAACACATTAATGCATGAAAAAAGTTCCTAATTGATGGTAATTCGATTGAATGTTTGTGAAATTTTCGGGCCGTAAAAGTACGGTGTCATAGTAGTGCGGATGGTACATAATTTCGGATTTTTTTTATTTTTTATTATTTTTTTACATAATCGAATAAGAAAAACATTTTTATTCATTATTTAATCCATCATTCTTTCTTTTATCATGTGTAAGGCGTTCCTGCAATCCTACTTTTAAATGAATTTACTGTAGGTTCCTAATTCTTTAACTTGGAGAAAGTGGTGACAAAATGAAAAATATAGCCAGAGGAGGCCCTGATAATCTAATGAAACCTGATTAAAAAGTTGGCTCCAAGTTCGGCTCCAGTTTCACCAAGACGGCTCTGATTATTATCGTTAGGCAAGAGTGCTAGTGTATTCTGAACTATGTATTCCTTTGCATCGATTGTAAACTTCAATGTTATATTCTATTCTAACAAAGTGATTAAATAAGTCTGCTGACTAGGGAGCATAAAGTGGTATCAAAAAGAAAAATATAGTCAGGGGAGGTTCTGAGTTTGAGGAATACATACGTAACAAATGTGTGCTATAAAAGCAAATAAAGACACATTTCCAGACTTCTAAGAAAAAAATATTGGACCTTTCCATTTTAAATCAGGGCCTGTCCATCCTGACCATTTTCAGAAGCAACAAGCCCTGGGCCTGTCTCTTAAAATAATTTTCTTTGAGCACTGGTGATGATCGCAAAGTTTGTATGTGAATAGTAGTGGGTTGCGTTTTTTGTGTGTCTCTAAGAACGGAGCAACTGAGTTGGTTTAGAAAATCCCTATGTTATAAGGTATTACAGTATGAGTAATATTACACAATGTAACCATTTTATTTACTTAAACCAACGCTCGCCATGAGGCAGTGCCTTATTCATATTAATTTACTTATGCTTTGTGCGGAAATATTGTAACTGTCAATATTGAAATTATTGGTCTTCATGGGTCTCAAACAGATTGACACCCTATTTTTTTTAATTTATAACAATTACCTGACCTTAGGTCTTGTAAATCAATGCATACCTGTTGCTTTATCCAAATTTAAAGAAATCCCACACCATTCACAATAAACAGCATGGAAACTGATATTTTCTCTCCAGTTTTTATTATTTATTTACATAGAGCACCTGTGTCGCTAAGGAAGCCAATCTTGAAACCGGAAGTGACCTTGAAAAATGCCGCTAACACGTTTTGTTTATTAAATTCCGTGTTTTATAACGAAGACATAATGCAAACAACTTAAATACGAAATAAAATAAGATTTTTTTTGCATTACTGTATCGGAGAAATAAGCTGAGAAGTCTCTGTATTTACTCATAGACCGATTGTCGATAGCATTTGCTCGCTCGCGGGGGTATGGAACGGTGATCCGTAAATAGTACATCGTCATGCAAATCGGCTATGTACCGTTACGGTCAATATTGAAAGAAGTTACTTTGTTACTTTAAAAGCATTAGATGTACAGGGGCGTACCTGAAGGACTTTTTCGGTATAAGCACGGGGGTGTGGGTGTCCACTCCCGCTGGTGGGGTGTCCCCTCCCGCGGGTGGGGGTCCATTAGGCCTGTCCCGGGATTTTTAAAAAAAAATTGTACCCTAAATAGTAGTTTTGAGCGACTTAGAAACATATTTTAAAGCTATCCCCACTCACCATAACCCCACATCGGCTTCACTTTTTATTGCATTTTTCGCTTTTTCATTTTTCCGACGCCCAACTCTGAAATATACGCACGGGCGTAGAAGAATATGCCCAGGTACGCCCCTGAATTGTAGATGGTATATGCGTACAAACTCGCTAATTTCCGTAGACTACATCGAACGTGTTGCTAGATCACTATCTAAATACCAGTGACGCAGAATCAGACTTTCAGGATAAAATACATAGATTACCCAAAATGAGATCATTCAAGCCATTAAAAAAATTAGCAGCTGGATCTATTTGTCAAGATTTTAACTACTGGTAGTTTACCAAATATCTGGACAGAGGGATTTATAATGTAATTATAAAAGTAGAGACAGCCATACGGACAATTACATGAGCATATTGTACAATCCTTAGTTGTATGGGAACATTGTTTACCTCAATATTGGCATGGAGTAAAGTATACTTTTATACTTTACTCCCTGGTATTGGATAGTAGAGATAGACTTGAGGACTTCTAAGATTCGTGCACTATCTTGAGTGAAGAACAAACACTTTAAGAAAGAATTATGTTACCACAGATCATATTTTCAACTTGACTGATATCTATCTATGAAAAAAAAAAAAAACTTTTTTGGTACATTTTTTATTACAAGAAGGCCTTTGACTCAGCAGACCGTTATGCACTCATGCACACATGTAAGTCACCTAGATATGGTGTTGATGGTAAATTCCTTGTAATTGTCAAAATATGTATGATCAGGCTAAGTCATGCGTTAAAGTCAATGATAATCTGTCAGCGTGTTGTTGTTTTTTAATCTAATTTATGAGTAAGGCAGGGCGCAAATCTTTCATTGTTCTTGAATGATCTGACCGATTTTATAGCAAAAGCTTATTATCCCACAAATGTGCAAGTACAGTGTGATACAATGTAACCGAGCACACACATAATATTATACAAGTACAGTGTGACAGGGAACAAGGTGCCGTTACGAAGGAGAGATCTTGACGCGTACCAAATTAAAAGTAATTGTCTATGTCTTCAGACAAATTTGCTATGACTCATGAACAGTTGTATTGTTAACTGTACGGTATTCAATTTGAAGATTTCATGGTCGTATATGCACGTATATTCGCTGAATCATAAACAGGTGGTGATCTTTGTTCTGAGTGTTTTATTATGCGTTACGAAATGCATGAGAGCGAGGTTTTAGCGGCACTACATATTTCGTAATAATTTCACATAAAAACAGCCTACGACCAACAAACGAGTTTTGAAGTAAAGGTAAATAGTAGGCCTGATACAAGATAAAAACGTAACCCGAGCTTATTTGGGACTTAATATAACCATAGTGGTTTTTTTCCGCACAAATTCACACGTTTACACTTACAATGTTTCCTCACTTTGTCTTCTGGCTTACAATCGCTTAGTGTATGTCTTAATCCAATATGGTTTCATAAATGTAATCTGTAAAATGAAGTATAGTTGAAGAGTGTATATGTGTGGGTATCACGCACCCTGTACTTGCATATGTGTGGGCATCACACTGTACTTGCGTATGTGTGGGTATCGAACTGTACTTGTATATGTGTGGGTATCACACTGTACTTGAGAATGTGTGGAGATCAGACTGTTCATGCAAATGTATGGGTATCACGTACCCGGTACCTGCATATGTGTGGGCATCACAAAGTATTTGCATGTTTGTGGGTATTACACTGTAATTGCATATGTGTGGGTATCACACTGTACTTGCGTATGTGTGGGTATCACACTGCACTTGTTTATGTGAGGTTATCACACTGTACTTGTGTATGTGTGAGTATCACACTGTACTTGCGAATGTGTGGGTATCACAATGTACATGCATATGTGTGGGTATCACACTGTACTTGCATATGTGTGGGTATCACGCTGTACTTGAATATGTGTGGGTATCACACTGTATTTACATGCGTGGGTATCACTCTATTTGCATATGAGTGGGCATCACACTGTACTTGCATGCGTGTGAGTATCACACTGTACTTGCATATGTGTGGGTATCCCACTATACATGCTTATGTGTGGGTACCACACTGTACATGCATATGTGTGGGTATCACACTGTACTTGCATATGTGTGGGTATCACACTGTATTTGCATATGTATGGGTATCACTCTCTATTTGCATATGTGTGGGCATCACCCTGTACTTGCATGTGTGTGAGTATCACACTGTACATGCGTATGTGTGGGTATCCCACTGTACATGCATATGTGTGTGTATCATACTATACATGAATATGTGTGGGCACCCCACTGTACATACATATGTGTGGGCATCATTCTGTACTTGTGTATGTGTTGGTATCACTCTATACTTGCATATTTGTGGTTATCACAATGTATACTTGCATATGTGCACAGTCTATTTGTATATGTGTGGGAATCATAATGTATTTGCGTATGTGTAAGTATCACCCTGTATGCGTGGGTATCGCACTCTACTTGTATATGTGTGGGTATCACACTGTACTTGTATGTGCGTGGGTATCACACTGTATTTGTATATGTGTGGGTATCACACTGCACTTGTATAAATGTGGCTATCACACTGTACTTTCATGTGTGTGTGGGTATCACACTGTACTTGTATATGTGTGGGTATCACACTGTACTTGCATGTTTGTGGGTATCACACTGTACTTCCATGTGTGTGTGGGTATCACACTGTACTTGTATATTTGTCGGTATCACACTGTACTTGTATATGTGTGGGTATCAGACTGTACTTGTATATATGTGGGAATCATAATGTACTTGTATATATGTAAGTATCACCCTATATTTGCATGTGCGCGGGTATCGCAATGTACTTGTTTGTGCGTTGGTATCACACTGTACTTGTATATGTGTGGGTATCACACTTCACTTGTATATGTGTGGGTATCACACTGTACTTGTATGTGGGTGGGTATCACACTGTACTTTCATATGTATGGGTATCACACTGTACTTGTATATGTGTGGGTATCAAAACGTACTTGCATGTGTTTGGTATCACACTGTACTTGTATGTGGGTGGGTATCAAGCACCCTGTACTTGTATATGTGTGGGCATCACAATGTATTTGCATATTTGTGGGTATCGCACTGTAACTGCATATGTGTAAGTATCACCCTGTATTTGCATGTGCGTGGGTATCACATAGTACTTGTATATGTGTGGGTATCACACTATACTTGTATATGTGTGTGTATGACACTGTACTTGTATATGTGTGCGTATCACACTGTACTTGTATATGTGTGGGTATCAAGCACCCTGTACTTGTATATGTGTGGGCATCACACTGTACTTGCATATGTATGGGTATCACACTGTACTTGCGTATGTTTGTGTATCATACTGTACTGGCGAATGTGTGGGTATCACACAGTACTTGCATATGCGTGGGTATCGCACTGTACTTGCATATGTGTGGGTATCGCACTGTACTTGTATATGTGTGGGTATCACACTGTACTTCCATATGAGTGGGTATCACACTGTACTTGCATATATGTAGGTATAACACTGTACTTGCATATGTGTAGGCATCACACTGTACTTGCATATGTGTGAGTATCACACTGTACATGCATATGTGTGGGTATCCCACTGTACATGCATATGTGTGGGTATCGCACTGTACATGCATATGTGTGGGCATCACACTGTACTTGCATATGTGTGGGCATCCCACTGTACATACATATGTTGGGTATCACTCTGTACTAGCATTTGTGTTGGTATCACCCTATACTTGCATATTTGTGGGTATCACAATGTATACTTGCATATGTGCACACTCTACTTGTATACGTGTGGGAATCATAGTGTACTTGCATATGTGTAAGTATCGCCCTGTATTTGCATGTGCGTGGGTATCACACTGTACTTTTATATGTTTGGGTATCACACTGTACTTGTATGTGTGTGGGTATCACACTGTACTTGTATATGTGTGGGTATCACACTGTATTTATATGTGTGTTGGTATCACATTGTACTTTCATATGTGTGGGTATCACACTGTACTTGTATGTACAGTGGGTATCACACCGTATTTGCATATGTGGGTATCACACAGTACTTGTATATGTATGGGTATCCCACTGTACTTGTATGTGTGTGGATATCACATTGTACTTTCATATGTGTGGGTATCACACTGTATTTGCATATGTGTGGGTATCACACTGTACATGCATATGTGTGGGCATCCCACTGTACATACATATGTTGGGTATCACTCTGTACTAGCATATGTGTTGGTATCACCCTATACTTGCATATGTATGTGCACACTCTATTTGTATATGTGTGGGAATCATAATGTACTTGCATATGTGTAAGTATCACCCTGTATTTGCATGTGCGTGGGTATCACACTGTTTTTATTTATGTGTGGGTATCTTTCTGTACTTGTATGTGTGTGGGTATCACACTGTACTTGTATATGTGTGAGTATCATACCGTACTTGCATGTGTTTGGGTACCACACCGTACTTGCATGTGTGTGGGTATCACACAGTACTTGTATATGTATGGGTATCACACTGTACTTGTATGTGTGTGGGTATCACACTGTACATGCATATGTGTGGGTATCACACTGTACATGCATATGTGTGGGCATCCCACTGTACATACATATGTTTGTGTATCACCCTGTACTTGCATATGTGTTGGTATCACCATAAACTTGCATATTTGTTGGTATCACAATGTATACTTGCATATGTGCACACTGAATTGTATATGTCTGGTTATCATAATGTAGTTGCATATATGTAAGTATCACCCTGTATTTGCACGTGCGTGGGTATCACACTGTACATGTATATGTGTGGGTATCACACTGTACTTGCATATATGTGGGTATCACACTGTACATGCATATGTGTGGTAATCCCACTATACTTGTATATGTGTGAGTATCACACTGTACTTGTATATGTGTGGGTATCACACTGTACATGCATATGTGCGGGTATCACATTGTACATGCATATGTGCGGGTATCACACTGTACATGTATATGTGTTGGTATCACCCTATACTTTCATATTTGTGAGTATCACTTGCATATGTGCACACTGTATTTGTATATGTGTGGGAATCATAATGTACTTGCATATGTGTAAGTATCATCTTGTATTTGCATGTGCGTGGGTATAACACTGTACTTGTATATGTGTGGGTATCACACTGTACTTGTATATGTGTGGGTATCACACTGTACATGCATATGTGTGGGTATCACATGTACTTGTATGTGTGTGGGTATCAAACTGCATCACATACGTGGTATCACACTGCACTTGCATATGTGTGGTATCAAACTGTACATTCATATGGGTGGGTATCGCACTGTACTTGCATATGTGTGTGGTTATCACACTGTAAGTGCATACATGTGGGTATCACACTGTACTTGCATATGTGTGGTTATCACACTGTTCTTGCATATATGTGGGTATCACACTGTAATTGCATATGTGTGGGCATCACACTGTACTTGCATATGTGTGGGCATCACACGGTATTCGTGGATGTCTGGTCACAGTGTACGTGCATATGTTGGGTACCACACTGTATTTGTATATGAGTGGATGTCCGGACACACTGTACTTGTATATGCGTGGATGTCCGGAAACACTGTACTTGCATTTGCGTGGATGTCCGGACACACAGTACTTGTATATGCGTCGATGTCCGGACACACTTTACTTTTATATGCGTGAATGTCAGGACACACTGTAGTTGTATATGCGTGGATTTCCGGACACACTGTACTTGTATATGAGTGGATTTCCGGACACACTGTACTTGTATATGCGTGGATGTCCGGACACACTGTACTTTTATATGCCTGGATGTCCGGAAACACTGTACTTGTATATTTGTGGATGTCCGGACACACTGTACTTGCATATGCGTGGATGTCCGGACACACTGTTCTTGTATAAGCGTGGATGTCCGGACACACTATGTGTGGATGTCCGGACACACTGTACTTGTTTATGTGTGGATGTGCGGACACACTGTAATTGGCTATGTGTGGATGTGCGGACACACTGTACTTGTATATGTGTGGATGTGCGGACACATTGTAATTGCATATGTGTGGATGTCCGGACACACTGTACTTGTATAAGCGTGGATGTCCGGACACACTGTGCTTGCATATTGTTATGATTTGTGTTATGAGTTTTACATACTGTATTAGTTTGATTAGATACTGTATTAGTTTGATTAGTTTTGTATTCAATGTATCAGATATAGGTTCCTCGGTGCATGCTTAGTATCATTTACATGGCACAGGCATGCCTGCTAAATAAGTTATGACTGTCATAGCACGGGCATGCCTGCTAAATGATTTATGACTGTTAATGGCAGAAGTTCACTGTTGAAAGTTCACGCAGCATCTAGGTTAAAGCTTAGCAATGGCCTACATGCTAACTCATTAATATTCATACGATTAAAGCCCTATAAAAGGGGCCGCACGCATGCACTGAGTCAGTTTTTAGTTAGGATTTTGGATGTTATTTAGGACTTAGATTGGATTTTATTATTCTTCATTATCATTGTTAAAATTTCGTTTGAAATTATCATTGATTTTTATAATAGAAATAGTGTTATAAATGTAGAAAATAAAAGTGTGTAACCAAACAGTGGATTTATGTGTGATTTAAACTTCCAACTTTTAGGACACAACGAGTTATATATAACAAATATAACACTTTTCCCAACAATATGTGTGGATGTCCGGACACACTGTACATATATATGTGTGGATGTGCGGACACACTGTAATTGCATATGTGTGGATGTCCGGAGACACCGTACTTGCATATTAGTGGATGTCCGGACATACTGTACTGCTATAGGCGTGGTTGTCCTGACACACTGTTCTTGTATATGCGTGGATGTGCGAACACACTGTACTTGCATATGTGTGGACACATTTTACTATTATATGCGTGGATGTCCAGTCACACTGTATGTACGTGTATATACGTGGATGTCCAGTCACACTGTATGTACGTGTATATGCGTGGATGTCCGGACACAATGTATGTATGTACGTGGATGTCCGGACACACTGTACTTGTATATGCGTGGATGTCCTGTCACACTGGTCTTGCATAGGTTAGGGTATCTCACTGTACTTGCCAGGCCCATAGCACTGAGGTACACAGAGGCAGTTGCTTCAGTAGACTTATGGGAATGTACATACTTTACGTATATTTATCACATAACATGGCGTCTGGGAGTGCAGTAAAGCCATGACTTATTTCTCGTAATACACTAGTGTATTACAGATGCAAATGAGGACCGAATCATTGTGTTTGTATACGTTAAAACTGTTAATGCCAATTGTTTTCATGGAATATCATATTGTACGTTCAGACGCCTTAATTATTTATCATTATTTGAAATCTTACATCATAAAACGAACGTTAGTTACGTTAAATTTGGTTTAGGGTGTCGCATTATTTGTAAGGCGAACGCATTTACAACCGCGAAACGTCGCGACGTCGTGTAAACAACAAAACGACGTCATGATTTGCCTTAGGGGAGACTCCTTAGTTTCGAATGAATGTCCATGGGAATTTCTTATAAAATAGAAATCTATGAGATTAAAAGCCATGTACAGGCTAGACAATAAAAAAGAAATCCACAAATGCGGTGTTTTTGACTTAGTATGACATAATAGTTAATTTTGATATAAATAAACTTTTTGTACTATGACCCATATGTAGCCTGTAAACAGAAAATCGTAACTGGTGGCTATGTTGTAAATGATAGCTTTTTTTATCACTTCCTGCAATTCTTGAGTCGACATCAGATTACGGAAAAAAAAGCCGGTTAAGGTATGTAGAAATAGCATTTTTATGACAATTTGGAGTGTTTGTCATTCAATTATGGATGTGCTATATCTCAAATAAGGGACAGGTATATGCTGTCGTTTGTCTATAAATGTCATGTTTTCACTTTTTTCAGTGCTGAGTGGGTGGGGTAAATGAAGTTGTATTTGTAGGTAGAGAAACCGATTTTGATGCTTTCTAGCATGTATTTGCTATATTTTGAGAGGAAATTTTATAATCTTTCAGGAACAATGCATGTTTGTTATTTTTGAAAAATAGAATTCAAGTTATTTAGCGTAATAAGTGTACATGTCTGAAACTAGTCTGAATTTCAAAGAAAACTGTAGATTCCGACCTTAGTCTCGGCCAGCTAGACCGTATCATGCATATGTCTTACTTGCAGATATCTGGTTCTGGATCCGTGCAGCATAGTGTAACGAAGAAATCAAAAGCGGGCCGGGTGACCGAGGCTAGATTTGCCTTACAAATTGCCGCCGTTAGGCCTATAAGGAAAATTGACAACATTAAAGTGAAACTATCATGTCCTAGGTGGGTTATGTGATAAAGAGAATCTTGCATTCGTGACTGTGTGTTATAGACTTTAATAAACTCGTTAGATAAAAAGATAGGATACTCGGCAATAGCCTCGTATCCTATAATTTTATCCAACTCGTTTATTAAAATCAATAATACTCAGTCACTCATGTAAGATCCTCTATATAAAATAATTAATGTCAAACGTTGACACAAATATTGTCAGGGACATGCACTAAAACGCAAGAAATCGCATGAAGAAATCACACGTGCAAAATCGGAGGGGGTATGTTTGAGGGTGCATACCACCTTACCTCCATAGAAAGAAATTTGCCGCTTTAAATGTCAGGGCTGGCTGCGGGACTGCTTGCATATGCATGGGTGTCCTGTCACACTGAACATACATATGCGTGGGTATCCTGCCACACTGAACTTACATATGCGTGGGTGTCCTCTATATACTGTGTGGGTGTTCGGTCACACTGTACTATTATCAAACACTCGGAAAGTTGTGCGCGCGAAAAGCCATCGGCACGTCGACGACGTCATAACGTAACGTCGTCGTCTTGGTCACGCTGTCAGATCGCCATTGTATCTAAAATCAAACAAACACGCTTTAAAACTACTCGTAGAAAAATTAAGTCCATGGCTGATATAGATACAATGTCATTACTTCTGGAGGACGATATTTTCAAGTAAGGGTTGTTAATGTTAAGTTACTTCATGTACGTTAATTCTGAAGCGTCTCCATGGCCGAATGGTTGACGACGTTGCGTGGTAAACCTTTGCCTCTAATAATAATAATAATAGTAATAACTTTATTTCAAGAAGGTAACATATTAAGACATAGTATTTACACAAGTCTTTTTTACAATATGGCCATCTATAAATCAACACAATATAACAATGTAAGCATATATTGCAAGATAAAACAATACATGCATCACTTTATAACTTCAACAAGACAGACACATTTTCATACTTTTGTAACATAAAGTTATAATTCTAACTGGGGTTTCACTCTTTCATTAAAAGAAATGATTTTAATTTACTCTTAAATGTAACTAAAGACAGAGAGGCTCGTATATCAACGGGGATCATGTTCCAAACTACCATTCCTGAATAACCAAAAGTACGTTTAAGAATTTTGTTCTAAATGTTAAATGGGCAATATCCTTTCTAGCGACAGATCTTAAATTATAATTTGAATTTGTAGAGAACGATATTAAATCGTTTATATAATCAGGTGTTAAATTGTTTATTGATTTATAAATCATAACACATGTGTGATATTCACATCTCCATTCAAAGGTAAGCCACTTCAGTTCTTTAAACATTATTTTAGACGGTGTGTTTATAGGTGTAGTAATTCTACAATTGGTGGAGTGTAACCTACTTCTGGAGATTCCCCATTACCTCTACGCATGCGCAGAAGTTGTTGTCGTGAAGTGGTACTTCTCAATTCTTCAGTTCAAGCTCGCAAACCAACCAGTAAAGTCACCTGTACAATCTACTTGTCAAAGTACAAAGGCCTCCGTTCCGGACCCCAAATACTTGGTAAGTACGTACAGTGATTTTACTATAATGGCGCTGCGAGCACATGAACTGAAAGCAGGCGAGTATGCCACGTATTGCTATTGCAGCGAATCTTTCCCCACCCGTATTTAGCGCGTGGGGGAAAAATGGCGAGATTTGAGTGGGAAATTTCCCACAATGTTTTCTCGCTAATTCATTTTCAGCGACATATTATTCTTGTATTTTGGAGTAGGTGAACTATTTATATTTAGGCCATTTGTTTAATCAATTTTATATTCGAAAGTGTTTCTAAAAAGTCGAATCTCCTTTAAAAAAAACAACAACAAAAAAAACAAAAAAACACAAAAGGTTCTTTTCATCGTTCTTTATTATATCAACAAGCTATCATTGTTCCTGGATCGTTGATTTAAAAAAAAAAAAAATCATATTGGGAGATTCATACGATTCATAGATTCAAATATTGTGTGACGTGTTTAAATTCATATCACAATGACTATGTCTAATATCACAAAATGAGTGTGATTGCCACACTTATGTGTGTGATATAATGAAAGTGTGATAATATTACATTCTGCAAAGGGTGTGTAATTGTCACAACGTCACAACAAAAATAAGAAAAATAAAAAGTAAAGTATTTTTTATACAGTAGAGCTAAAAAAAAAAATGTTTATTTCTTTCATAGTTCTCTCTATTAATCTGTTTTTTGTTTGTATGTAATTCAAGTGTGATAAGATTTCACAATCTGAAAAGAGTGTGTGATTATCACATTAGTGATTGTGTTTAGACAGCAGAATTTAAAATAAGTCTGTGTCTATAACACTCAAGAGTGGTGATGTGATTCGGTATCGTATTCAGCATTACGGTAGCGTTGTTTCACAGTATTTCACAATCTGCAAAGAGTGTGTAATGTGAAAGCATCGTTTTGTCCGAGCTTTTTGACATTTCTTTGGTTTTCAAAAACACGTACAAATTATTAAATCTGCATTTTCGTGGACGAAAGTTAAAAACTCAGTTTATGTTTGACTGCTATCACCGTGAGCATATCGATAACGGTTATTTCTTTTCATAACTTTAAACGATCATAGAAATACTTATTTACTTACGCGACTGTGTACTAATCCACTAATTTATAACAAAATAAGTTGTAGTCATTGTATGTAAACTTAGCAATTATCTAAATTGTTCATATGAGCGCGTTCTCAATAATAACTGATTAGAGCACGTGAATATTGTATTTTTCGCAACGCTGTTCAATGCATTAGAATTTTACAACTGCTGATTGTGTCTACACGTAACACAAACAGTTAACACAGTACATGTAGTATTCACATCGCTGGTAACCGTGAATGATGTTTACACATTCTAAAACGTGTCCACGAGATTGCAGAAATTAAAGCTAACAATTATTCCTTTGTATTGATGTATATAGTCAAAGCTGCTAAAAATCACAACTTGCTGGTGTGAATTTAAATAGTGGCTTAAATAGAAGACATATAAAATAGATATCAAACAATAACTACTTAAGATATGTCTGAATCCTCTTTACTTAAAGCTGAAGATTTTTTAAAAATCCATACAGATACTAAATCACAACAAGAAAAAATATGCAATAGCGATGATTTTCAAATTACTGCGAGAGCTCCGTGGCATAAGTTTGATGGTACCTCAGAATGGGGGGTATTTCTCAGACGATTCACGAGTAAAACCGATGCACTGGGCTTGAATGATGACATGAAAATACAGGCGCTAACCTTGTGTTTGGAAGGGAAGGCAAGCAAATACTTGAATTCCCTTTTGAACAAAAGCAAAACGCTTGGTTACAGGGACATTCTAATGTTTTTAGCTAAGAGATTCAGAAGCAAAGATCTTGTCCAAGCCCTGCAAGTGCAAGTTTGTTCGTAAGGAGCGGTGCAAAAACCATTAGTTATGTATCCCAAATGGCCACCGGGATCCCATGGCCACGTATCTGGGACTAGCATATCATGATTTGTAAATCCATGGTCTCGTGAGCAACCACCGGAAGCCACAGAAGGAAAAGAAGTTGAAGTTTGGCTGTCTACACATCGTTCGCCTAAGCTATGTTGTGAATGACTGCCTAAACCCAACAACGAACCAGAGATGTTAATCACTCTTGCTGTTGTACAACAAACAGCTCCATTTGACTGTATATTGACAGATGTTGGAACGCCTAACTTTGATACGGTTGTCAATTGACAAAGAGTTCTATCTTTTGGATTTTGAAAACTGGATTTCATAGTTTCATAAGCTGAGTGTAACTCATCAATATTTCGTTTTCCCTCACATTTGTTGGCATTTATGGGTTGCTTTGATGTCCCAGATTTCATTTCCTTCTCACACCTCTTAATACCAGAATTGTGAAGGGTATTACCATCCACACACTTAACGGTATATGAGTTGTGATGGACCTGAGCCAGACTTATACTAAGGCCATTATTGATGTCTTGAAGCTGATCCATTTCTTTCTGCCGACTGGTAGCTCTGTCCTCAAGCCTCGACTGAGGGTTTGGCGACATGTTACCACCTAATTGAGCAGGGTGTGTGATTGCCTGTACCTGGGAACATTCCCATTTGGTTTTTGCAGGCTTCACACTCACCTGTTCTTCGGCAGAACTACCGTAAATGGAATCTCTGTTTAAATGATAGCACCGTATTCCAACTTCAGCGGCATCAATTGAAGCAGGCCTTGTATTTAAAACATATATCCCAGCAGCTTTGTCTTCAAGACCTTGACAAAAACGTAATATTGCTAGGTTTTCAATATGTTCACCGGCCAGGCCCATATATGCATTAGCAGCCAGGTTATATATCCGGTCTGCCCACTCAGCGATGTTTTCTTTTGGTCTCTGAGACTCCTTCATAAAAGATGCCATCAGGGCTTGGACAAGATCTTTGCTTCTGAATCTCTTATCTAAAAACATTAGAATGTCCCTGTAACCAAGCGTTTTGCTTTTGTTCAAAAGGGAATTCAAGGTAAGCGCCTGTATTTTCATGTCATCATTCAAGCCCAGTGCATCGGTTTTACTCGTGAATCGTCTGAGAAATACCCCCCATTCTGAGGTACCATCAAACTTATGCCACGGAGCTCTCGCAGTAATTTGAAAATCATCGCTATTGCATATTTTTTCTTGTTGTGATTTAGTATCTGTATGGATTTTTAAAAAATCTTCAGCTTTAAGTAAAGAGGATTCAGACATATCTTAAGTAGTTATTGTTTGATATCTATTTTATATGTCTTCTATTTAAGCCACTATTTAAATTCACACCAGCAAGTTGTGATTTTTAGCAGCTTTGACTATATACATCAATACAAAGGAATAATTGTTAGCTTTAATTTCTGCAATCTCGTGGACACGTTTTAGAATGTGTAAACATCATTCACGGTTACCAGCGATGTGAATACTACATGTACTGTGTTAACTGTTTGTGTTACGTGTAGACACAATCAGCAGTTGTAAAATTCTAATGCATTGAACAGCGTTGCGAAAAATACAATATTCACGTGCTCTAATCAGTTATTATTGAGAACGCGCTCATATGAACAATTTAGATAATTGCTAAGTTTACATACAATGACTACAACTTATTTTGTTATAAATTAGTGGATTAGTACACAGTCGCGTAAGTAAATAAGTATTTCTATGATCGTTTAAAGTTATGAAAAGAAATAACCGTTATCGATATGCTCACGGTGATAGCAGTCAAACATAAACTGAGTTTTTAACTTTCGTCCACGAAAATGCAGATTTAATAATTTGTACGTGTTTTTGAAAACCAAAGAAATGTCAAAAAGCTCGGACAAAACGATGCTTTCACATTACACACTCTTTGCAGATTGTGAAATACTGTGAAACAACGCTACCGTAATGCTGAATACGATACCGAATCACATCACCACTCTTGAGTGTTATAGACACAGACTTATTATAAATTCTGCTGTCTAAACACAATCACTAATGTGATAATCACACACTCTTTTCAGATTGTGAAATCTTATCACACTTGAATTACATACAAACAAAAAACAGATTAATAGAGAGAACTATGAAAGAAATAAACAATTTTTTTTTTTAGCTCTACTGTATAAAAAATACTTTACTTTTTATTTTTCTTATTTTTGTTGTGACGTTGTGACAATTACACACCCTTTGCAGAATGTAATATTATCACACTTTCATTATATCACACACATAAGTGTGGCAATCACACTCATTTTGTGATATTAGACATAGTCATTGTGATATGAATTTAAACACGTCACACAATATTTGAATCTATGAATCGTATGAATCTCCCAATATGATTTTTTTTTTTTTTAAATCAACGATCCAGGAACAATGATAGCTTGTTGATATAATAAAGAACGATGAAAAGAACCTTTTGTGTTTTTTTGGTTTTTTTGTTGTTGTTTTTTTTTAAAGGAGATTCGACTTTTTAGAAACACTTTCGAATATAAAATTGATTAAACAAATGGCCTGAATATAAATAGTTCACCTACTCCAAAATACAAGAATAATATGTCGCTGAAAATGAATTAGCGAGAAAACATTGTGGGAAATTTCCCACTCAAATCTCGCCATTTTTCCCCCACGCGCTAAATACGGGTGGGGAAAGATTCGCTGCAATAGCAATACGTGGCATACTCGCCTGCTTTCAGTTCATGTGCTCGCAGCGCCATTATAGTAAAATCACTGTACGTACTTACCAAGTATTTGGGGTCCGGAACGGAGGCCTTTGTACTTTGACAAGTAGATTGTACAGGTGACTTTACTGGTTGGTTTGCGAGCTTGAACTGAAGAATTGAGAAGTACCACTTCACGACAACAACTTCTGCGCATGCGTAGAGGTAATGGGGAATCTCCAGAAGTAGGTTACACTCCACCAATTGTAGAATTACTACACCTATAAACACACCGTCTAAAATAATGTTTAAAGAACTGAAGTGGCTTACCTTTGAATGGAGATGTGAATATCACACATGTGTTATGATTTATAAATCAATAAACAATTTAACACCTGATTATATAAACGATTTAATATCGTTCTCTACAAATTCAAATTATAATTTAAGATCTGTCGCTAGAAAGGATATTGCCCATTTAACATTTAGAACAAAATTCTTAAACGTACTTTTGGTTATTCAGGAATGGTAGTTTGGAACATGATCCCCGTTGATATACGAGCCTCTCTGTCTTTAGTTACATTTAAGAGTAAATTAAAATCATTTCTTTTAATGAAAGAGTGAAACCCCAGTTAGAATTATAACTTTATGTTACAAAAGTATGAAAATGTGTCTGTCTTGTTGAAGTTATAAAGTGATGCATGTATTGTTTTATCTTGCAATATATGCTTACATTGTTATATTGTGTTGATTTATAGATGGCCATATTGTAAAAAAGACTTGTGTAAATACTATGTCTTAATATGTTACCTTCTTGAAATAAAGTTATTACTATTATTATTATTATTAGAGGCAAAGGTTTACCACGCAACGTCGTCAACCATTCGGCCATGGAGACGCTTCAGAATTAACGTACATGAAGTAACTTAACATTAACAACCCTTACTTGAAAATATCGTCCTCCAGAAGTAATGACATTGTATCTATATCAGCCATGGACTTAATTTTTCTACGAGTAGTTTTAAAGCGTGTTTGTTTGATTTTAGATACAATGGCGATCTGACAGCGTGACCAAGACGACGACGTTACGTTATGACGTCGTCGACGTGCCGATGGCTTTTCGCGCGCACAACTTTCCGAGTGTTTGATAATAGTACAGTGTGACCGAACACCCACACAGTATATAGAGGACACCCACGCATATGTAAGTTCAGTGTGGCAGGATACCCACGCATATGTATGTTCAGTGTGACAGGACACCCATGCATATGCAAGCAGTCCCGCAGCCAGCCCTGACATTTAAAGCGGCAAATTTCTTTCTATGGAGGTAAGGTGGTATGCACCCTCAAACATACCCCCTCCGATTTTGCACGTGTGATTTCTTCATGCGATTTCTTGCGTTTTAGTGCATGTCCCTGACAATATTTGTGTCAACGTTTGACATTAATTATTTTATATAGAGGATCTTACATGAGTGACTGAGTATTATTGATTTTAATAAACGAGTTGGATAAAATTATAGGATACGAGGCTATTGCCGAGTATCCTATCTTTTTATCTAACGAGTTTATTAAAGTCTATAACACACAGTCACGAATGCAAGATTCTCTTTATCACATAACCCACCTAGGACATGATAGTTTCACTTTACTTTTATGCATTCACATAATCACAATCGTAAAGAGTGTGAAAAGCAGTCAGAGGGGTCGCCTCTCAGCCCTATGGACATGCTTGATCACAATCGTGAAGAGTGTGAAAAGCAGTCAGAGGGGTCGCCTCTCAACCCCATTAACCTGCGTAATCACAATCGTAAAGAGTGTGAAAAGCAGTCAGAAAGGTCGCCTCACAACCCTATTAACAGGCATAATCACAATCTCGAAGAGTGTGAAAACCAGCCAGAGGTTAATAACCAGGGGTGTGAAAACATGTTAAAGGAGGAGAAATTATCAGCTAAAGATTCTCAGAACACTTGGTCCCAAAGCCCTGACGACATAACTGTCTGTCAATTAAGGTCTGGGTCTATGTTCCGAGTAGCGGCTGTGGTCAATAGACAGCCTACACAAGCAGTTGTTGATACTGCAGCTGAAGTCACTATAATTTCGGATTCCTTATACAGACAGCTAGAACCTAGACCACCAGTGCTCAAGAACATCAAACTACACACAGCTGGTAAGAAGTTGAGCATGATAGGCTTTGTCGTGGGACCCGTGGCCCTCAAATTGGGGAACAAAGTGTACCACGAACGAGTCTATGTGGCTCCAATACAAGATACCATGCTGTTGGGTCTGGACTTCTTGAGAGCGCATGGCACCAAAATTGATCTTTTAAATTCCCAACTAACGGTGGGAGAAGAGATCATTAAAATGGAATTAGAGGGTGGGAATGACTCCCAACCAACTGTAGCTAGGGTGTGTGTAGACCGGCGAACGGTAATTCCACCTAATTCAGTAGTTCTAGTTGACTGTTTGATAGACAATGTACTACCACAATATGTTGTGGAGCCCATAATTTGTATGAAGTGTGGACTGACGTCTTTTAAAGCACTAGCTCGTCATAGGGATTATATGTACTCGCTTTTAAAATGCAAATATCATTATTATCGAAGATACTCATTACTGAGATGTGTGAACAGGTTAACATAGAGAATATTAAGTTCCTTGTTTTATTCTAAAGGTTTCATTATTTGTTCGAAGATATGATTTTATTCTAAATCCAAAAGCCATAGTATAGTGGATACTAGTATTGTATTGTTATGATTCCATCTTAAAGCTTTCAGACTAGTGTTTCTACCTTATTAGTGGTGACACACTAGATATAGACATTGGCCACCTTTGGTTCATGAAGGAGAGTGTGTGTCGGGGACTCGATACATACTTCCTAAGACAACTCATAGCAAATGTGTAAGTTCTAAGAGGTAAAATGGATATCCTAGCATCTAAAGGGAATCAATGTGTATTGTGTTTGCCATTTTATTTGCAGAGATTTCTTACCATACTCATTGAGACTTGTGAACTCGTACTACTAAGTATATCAACGCACTACTTGTTTTTATAGAACCGTGTAGCCCAAACTTTGAAAATAAATAGCTATCTCTGTTTACAATAATTTAGGCTAGTGATTATTTGGCTAGTGATAATTACTATGTGTCTTATTTAGTGTGGGTGCGCCGTAAACCCCCACCCCAGTTGAATCTAATTTAGAACATCAAGTTAAACACTAAGAGCACACTGCATTCATCAAGTATGTTCTCTGTTCTTCCTATAGCTAAATGCTGGTTAATCCTTGTTATAGAATATGTGTATTTGGATTCCTGCAAATTAAAATGTTCTGTTCTGTATTGTAAATGAGTAACATCCAAAAACTCCTAAGTGTTTACTCCAGTAAATAAGTAAATTCACAAAACGCCTAGTGAGAGGTGTGATTACTTTTGTAAGTTGTATATTTTATCACAAAACTCTTTATTTAAAAGTGAGAAGTGTGAACTGTTGTAAATATATTTTAATATCACACGACTCTTAATGAGAGATGTGAACTTGGGTAATTATGTTAGAACACATTTTAACTCTTAATGAGAGATTTAAACTGGGTTTATTATGTTAGAACACACAACTCAACTGAGATGTGTATCTAGATTATGTTTTATGAATTTTAATTGCTATTAAGTCAAATCACAGGGATAAGGTTTGAATTGGTGAAGTCATTTTGGCAAGTTATTGAAGTATTCTAAACCCATAGTCTTTGTATTGTGGGTATTGTACTCACTTGTTCAGTTTACAGCTCTCAGACTAAGGATTTATAATGAAGTCTTGAGGCACATTGTTACTGATACAAGTGTATAACGACACAGAAAGAGTGGCACCATTACTGATTGTGTATGCGGACCAGTGGGCTTCGCCTATTTAAAAGTGGGAGGAGTGTAGTAATTCTACAATTGGTGGAGTGTAACCTACTTCTGGAGATTCCCCATTACCTCTACGCATGCGCAGAAGTTGTTGTCGTGAAGTGGTACTTCCCAATTCTTCAGTTCAAGCTCGCAAACCAACCAGTAAAGTCACCTGTACAATCTACTTGTCAAAGTACAAAGGCCTCCGTTCCGGACCCCAAATACTTGGTAAGTACGTACAGTGATTTTACTATATAGGCTTCATGAGAATGATTCTAGCAGCCCTTTTTTGAATTTTAAGTATTCTGTTAATAGAGGATGTATTTGCTTGGCTCCATGTTATACAGCCATAATCAAATGTAGACATAATATATGAGTTATAGAACAATTTTTTTAATGTCATATGTTAGGTAGTAGGAGATCCTTTTCAACAGATTTATTTTGGACACAAGTTTAGTATATGTTTTAGATATATGATTTTTCCAAGATAATGATGCATCAATATAGATGCCTAGTAACTTTGGTACTTTTACATTTTGAATATCTGTATTATTAATTTGAAGCAACAATGCTGCACAATTTGCTAAAGTTTTATTTGGTCCAATTATCATACAAGTTGACTTAATGGGATTAATAATCATATTATTTATCGTGCACCAATCATTTACATTGTTTAAATCTGTTTGCAATTTAGTCTGAATACACAATATTGTTTTCCCAAATGCACAAAGTGTTGTATCGTCTGCGTACATATCTACATTGGTGTGCTCAATATACAAAGGTATGTCATTTACATATAACAGAAAGAGTAGCGGTCCTAAGATAGAACCCTGCGGTACCCCGGAAATCACAAGAAGAACATTTGAGATTGTGTCACCGACCTTAACTACTTGGATTCTTTTTGAAAGATAAGACTGAAATAATTTAATGGATGCTTCTGAAAAATGATACAGTCTTAATTTAAACAAGAGGATTTCGTGATCGATCAAATCAAAGGCTTTACTAAGATCTAAAAAGAGTGATCCTACAATATTTCCCGAGTCTATTTCTTTGAGCCATGTATCAACAATGTGCATAAGTGCCGTTTGACAAGAGTGGTTTTTACGAAAACCTGATTGGCGGGCATATAGAATGGATGTCTTCTTGAAATAGGTAAGCATTTGATTAGCAAAAAATCTTTCAAATATTGTTGATATTTTCGGAAGTATTGAGATAGGTCTGTAATTATTTACATCATCTATGTTACCATTCTTTGGAATAGGGAGAACAAATGCTTCCTTAAGTTTATCCGGAAAAACTCCGAGACTCAAACGTTTATTTATCAAAGAAGCTATTGGTAAAGTTAACATATCTCTGCATAATTTTATTATTCTAGGACCTATTCCATCTAATCCCGTAGATTTATTTACGTCTAATTTATCAATTATTGTTTTTACTTCAAAAGATGTGATAAGATCAAAATTAAATACTGAAAACGTTAACTTTTTATCTAAAAACTTCCTTAACTTATCAAAGTTTTCTGGTTTGTACTTAACTTTGTTTAAATTTTTAGAAACATTAACAAAATGCTCATTAAACGCATTTATAATATTTGGGAGTCCTTCAATCACTTTGCCATCGTTAATTCACTGTCAACATTGTTCGAAATTGTTTTGAGATTTTTCCAAATATATGTTGAGTTTTTATTTTTAAGAACAGCTTTGTTGAAAAATATTTTCTTTTCTTTTCTTTTTTACTTAATGATGTTGTTTTATTTCTCCACATTTTATATTGATCCCACTTTTTAAATTTATGATTTAAATCTCTGAGCGCCCTTGCTCTGTGAATTTCATCAGTGTACCATCCTAGAAGAGTTTTAGTTTTTATTCGTTTTGTTTTAATTGGAGCATGTTCAGCTAAAACAGCATTTATTTGTTTATACAAAAAATTTAATGAATCATTTGGATCAGCAAACATTTCGGAAACTTCAAGACAGCTATTTTGTAAATCAAGACAAAAACTAGTTTCATCAAAATTATTATAACATCTATAGGTCATACGTTTATGAGTATTTTCTTTAATTAGTCCATTCTTAATATTTCTTGTGAATGTAACAGGAAAGTGATCACTAATACAATACGATGGTACATTAATTTCGCTTAAATTTTCTGGATTTGTACTATAAATATGGTCTATTATAGTTGATGAATCGTTTGTTACTCTTGTTGGTGATTTAATAACTTGCGAAAACCCATAATCAAGAACAACAGCATTCCATTTCGTATTTTTGAAACCTTCGCCTGGAAAATATTCAATCTTGAAATCACTAATTACATTTGTTTCTAATTTTAAATAATCTACACGGGCTAATTGTGTTTCGTAATTATCTATCCAAGATTGTGGCGAATCAGGTGACCTGTAGACACAATTTAGCAAAAATGGTTTGTTATTAGCAACATTGATTTGAATCCACAATGATTCAATATGAGTAGTTTCAATGTCAGTTCTACGCGAATAACAAATATTATTGGCAATGTAAATCAGTAAACCACCACACTTCTTACCATTTGTACGATCCATTCTCTCAGTAATATATCCATCAATATGTAAGTCTTTGATGTTGATAGTGTCATTTAAAAACGTTTCATACAAACCTAATATATCAATTGATTTAAACTGATACATAATACATTTCAGTTCATCTAGCTTTGGTAAAATATGCTGTATATTTAATCCTAAAACATGTAAACCTTTGCTTTGAAAATTAAATTAATTTTGTACAACATTATCTTTCAAATTTTCATTATCTAATACACTTACACACTGTTCATTATTTGACAATAGCAATATATCATCTATAGTGTCAGAATTATTATCTGCAGATGTTGAAACAACCGACAATTTCCTCGACTCACATAAATTAATCGTATCTTCACAAGAAGATAATTCTAAATTCTCGCATTGTGTACAATTTCTACTGGCACATATGCTTTCAGAATAATTATCTGAATTTCTAATTAAAATATCTTCGCTTGACTGCGTTGAGTCGGAAGTTTTATAACAGGATTTATCAACAGTCGATATGGTCAATACACGTTCCATATTACAAAGATCACGAGATTCATTAGGTAAATAATCTTGGACGTTTGACTTTAAAACAGAGAATGTATTACAAATACTTACAGATGCAGAATAGAAAACAAGCTCGTCAAACAGACAGTACATATTATCACAGTCAGAGCAAATACAATTTAAAACGTCAACTTGTTCTCATATTTATAAGAGACTGAGCATCTGTCATTGAATTCCTATTAACTGTTATGCCAACAGTCACGCGTGCTATGATTGTCACGTCCACAATTCCAGCAGTGACTGTTTCCAAGATTCCGCTGGCGTCTGTCATAACCTCGATATATGTCCACGTGATCGCGCTGTCGACCGCCAAACACGTTTTCGTCTGCATAACCTCTTCGAGAACTTTTCACGTGATCATGATAGTTTTCCGTCCGATGCACCGCGTGCTCTGAAGTTCGTTGATGAACGTTCACGTGTTTGCTCGCTTGTCTGCCAAGCTGGTTTTCTTCGGCAACATCTCTACTAGAGTGTTACACGTGACAACTATGGTTTCCCGCCCAATGCTCCGCAAGCTGTACGGTACCACTACGCTTTAGAATAGTCAGTGATTTGTTTATAACGTATAAAAACGTTCTAGTGCCGTCGTTGCTAAGATGTATGCAATCCCGTACGTAGAAACGCTTAACAACACTACCATTTCCATAAACAAATGAGGAGAAGCAGTCAATGAAATGCGCTGAGGATCCGTCGCAAATTTCTTTGATGATGTCATTAACTGGCTTGACTTCAACATCTGTACGGGGACACATTGTACAGATATAAATTGTACAATTTTCTTTCTTCAGTAACTCGCAAATGTCGGCAATATCCTGATAAAATGTGTTTATCGACTTCTTTTCGGCAGCATCGTTTCCGCCTATGTACAGTATCACTGTGGAGTACTGGCCAAGGTCTGTTTCTTGAAGTGTGTGCATCAGCCGAGTTGTTGTAGCACCTCTTAATGTTTTTATATCAACAGTCGTCATCAATCCACGTCGATTTACGCCTTTTAAAATGGAATCCCCGATTACAAGTGTTTTTGTTTTCCTAGTTTTTGAAGCTGACGGATGGTTTACAATGGCATTCCTGCTACGAATTGGTGTATGCTCACCTCTTTCGGGTTGAAGAACTGTGGACGACGAGTTATTTATAATGTCATTGCCGTCAAGATATGGCGTTGGATCCCTTCTTTCGGTTTGAAGATGAGTGGATGTGGATGTAGTGTCCGCTCTGGATGTTGGTCGTTCATTCTTTGATTTTTGATAATCAGATATTGATTGCAGTCTTCTTTGTAGTACTTCAGTTGATTTGCAAACTTTAACCTCAATTTCTTTATTACACTCACTGACAGTCTCAATTTGTCTTTGAATACATTGCGCAATTACCGAGTTTGTGCGTTTTTAATCTTTTTATCTCATCACGAATAACAGATAGTTGGGATAAATATGTTTGTATATGCACATTTAGACAACTGTTTAGCTGAGTTACCTCCTCTTGAATACCTCGAAGTATTTCATTGACAGACTCATATGCAGAAAAAACTTCATCACAACTTTGTGCAGTTTTATCACACACTAAGGTCAGTTCATCTTTCTGCGTTGACACAAAACGATTGTGTTTAAGGCGCATTTCTTCTGTGCTTCTCTCTGGCATACACATCATCCTCATCAAAACTGACGGACACGGAATTAGGATAGTTTTCTATAACACATGTTTTCTTTAGAAGTGTGCTGCCATTTTCATCTTTAGTATCATCTCCATCATAAAACAAGTCGGAAAGCGATTCTGGCAAATTTTCAATGCGGTAAGAAGGTTCCATATCACACCCGATTTCAGCCTCTACTAGGCATAGTATTTTTGGCAAGTCTGTTTCTGTGAAGATGCGCTGATGTTTGCCGTTGACTAATGCCGAACATGTAGTGTGGTATAAATTTAATGTGTATAAATGCTTCCTACCTTCCAGTAGCTTATACTTGTTTTCCACTAGAATACCTTTCTTGTCCAAAACTGGAATCTGATGGCAAACGATATTACTCCTCTCTTCGTTATAGAAAGTGTAAGCTGCAGATTTAACATTTTTGTATGTATCGGCATTCAAAGTAATCCGAATTCCTCCTCCCGTCTCTTCAGTTTGAATATTTTCTCTGTTTGTTGCCTTTTCTTTCTTTTTTGTAGTTTTCCCTTGATTTAAATCGTAATCTCTACATTCACGAAGTTCATCGCCTCCCGTTTCATCACTCATTTTTTCATATGCCTTTGCAATTTTCTCAAGAAAAATATTACAGTCAATGCAGTTTGTATACCACTATTAAATAATCAAGTTTTAAAATTGTTAGTTTCCATTTCTTTTCAAAATATTTGATATGAAAATGACGCGGGAGGTGTACAGTATTGGTTTCTACCCAGAAAAAGTGGGTGGTCTGCCTCCACCACAAAAAAAATCGACCGTCATATATAATCTTGCATGTGTTGAAAATGACGTAAAACACCATACAAACAAACTGAATTCCTAAACATGTTTTCGTTATTAGAGCATTTCCTTGTGTAAATTGTCCGCCCGGAACCGCCAAATGTAATGGAATAGAAAAATGAATAGAAACATTTGCACCCAACACGGACAATGCAACATCAATCTAGCTGTTAGAGATCTATGAACCGTGATGGACTCCCCCTAAATACTGATATTCGTCCTTGAATTTCCATTGATACAGGGAATCATTTGCATGATTCTCGGAGTTTACTCAGTCACGGTCCTACCAGGATCCCCAAATGTCACAGGGCTAGACAAATATGCAACCAGACTGGGGCTCGAACCCGGGATCTTCGGACTACCGTTCTGATGCTCTACCGACTGAGCTGACCGACCGAACAATGCAACATCAATCTACCTGTTCGAAGTCTATGAACCAACACACTTATTTCAATACCATTTCGTCAATCAACTGTCACTGAACCGCTATTTTACACGCAACAGTATTTTAAGTAATAGATAGAGTCTGGTCTCAGCGAGTTGGCTTATTTAAACACCGAGATGGGCGTAGCCCATCGAGGTGTTTAAATAACCAACGAGCTGAGACAGACTCTATCTGTTTTGTAGCATGGTGTACTGAGTAACACTGTGACGTCATAGTGACCGTACTCTAAATTCCAATATCCGGTAGTTGTAGTACGGTAAAGCCACGCCCCTTTAGTTAACCTAAATTAAACGGTTTAATGCTCTGCATTCATCAAAGGAAATGTCACCGACCATGCTACAAAGGAACTGAAGGCAATCTGAAAATTAATTATGTTTATTCTTGGATTCGTTTGTACACCTATAATTAATTTTCAGGTTGTCTTCGTCCCTTTAAAACATGTATTCGTTAAAATACTGCTTCAGTGACATTTGATTGAGTTTTCAATATTCAGTATGTTTATACCCTTAAGTGTGTGCTTCAAATTATGAATTTTCATCGGAATGGCCAGCATTCTAATTTCGGACATTTTATGAAAACTTTAAAGACTACAAATATATGCTCATTAAGTTTGTTTAAATCATACATTCCATGTTAAATGGCATTTATATCGATTTCAGCCTCTTTTTTTTTAAATATTTTAATTAAAGTTTTTTTGTAAATATTTTAATTTAAAGAAAATGTTGTCTGTGCCCGAAAAACAACAACATTTCTTAGCTTGAATCGATCATATGAATTTCAATTTTTGATTTGAGAAAACAAACAAAAAAATAAGTTAAAGGGAATGTAGCGTCTCAGCCAAACCATTTTTATTATTCAGTGTTCTGAAAAACTTGAATAAGGGTGAAAGAATTATCAAAATCGGATGATAAACAAAGAAGATATGATCATTAGAAGGTTCTTTTGAAACGTATATGGAAGCCACCATTTGGAAAGCTATGACATCACAGTTCTAAATGAACATATATGGAATATTCATAAATATGAAAATTTACTGATTTATAGGAAAAGATGGTGCCAACTGTATGAAAATATGTATACTTAATGGCAATAATGGTTTATATGACCAGTAAAGGATTTTGCATTCATTTGTAGTGATTCTTTGCTTTAAATAATATTTATCAAAATTCCATATATGTTAATTTGGAACTATGACATCATAGTTCTCAAAATGTCGGCTCCCATATCCGTTTTAGAATAACCTCCAAATGGTCATATCTTTTATATTTATCATCCGATATTAATAATTATTTCAGTTTTCTCCAAGTTTTTCAGAAGTCTTAATATGAGAGCTGTTTGGCTGTGTTGCTACATTCCCTTTAAAATGACCGTTTTTACAGACATTTTCATAAAAATGACGGAACGGAGTACAATTGAATGTATTTGAGGATTTAATAGAGTTTTGAAACAATAATTTTGAATTTACCATCACACATGTTCAAGAGTGCTTACAGTTCTTTTAAAACAAATGCATCTTTCAAGCAATGCATCTTCACCGAAACTGGAGATGTTTATAAACCATCCAGAGTAGTCCCATTTCAGCGTATGTATTACTTATGGCATACGAATTAAAATAGTGTAATGGAGTGTCTTGATAAATTAAGAAATGATATGTATTTTTGCAGCGTTTATGCGGTTTGAAATGGCAAATTTTATGAAGGACTTTAGCGATTTATGGTACGTTTGTTATTCACTACCAGCGTTTAAACCCGAATAAACGCCTAAACAACGCGCTTCATGGAGCTTACCATTTACTATCGGCGTTTAAAACCGCATAAACGCCGAACAATTCAAAATCAATTATTACATAAACCTTTCCCGTCGCTATAGTACCAACAATAATGTGCCTTGGAAGATTGATAATGATAAAAAAAGGCAAGAGAGACAACTACCGTCAGGGCATTTTCAAAGAGTGAAATAACCTATTTCTACTGAACATATTGGATGCCCCGCATTAGCTTAGCTCCTTTTATTCAAAATCGGACGATTTTTTCAACTGAATATAACAATTACTCATACATTTAACTATCAAGATTTTAATTTGCGGCTTATTTTTCTCCCAAAAATATATAACGGAGTTACCAAACTGAAAACAAGTACCAAGAAAGTGTCGTTACTGTTAGGGCATTGGGTTGTTAACTTTAGTGCAGGTGAAAAATCGTGTTACCTTTAGTGCAGAAGTGTAGGTCGTTAGTTCCGAAAGTATTACCATAAGTGCAGTATGTTACCTTTAGTGCAGTTGTTACCTTTAGGGTTGCAACAGTTCAAGTCGCCTGTTTCTGTGGTCTGTCATACTGTTCAAATTTTAGTTCCCGTTCGCTTACGTCATTTTTTCGCATGTTAGGCTATAATTATATGACAGTCGATTTGTTTGTGGCAGACCACCTCATTTTTCCTGGGTTATAACCAGTACTGTATACCTTCCACCATCCGTAAGCGAATGAGAACGAAAACAGTAAAAGTAAAGCTTTTAAAATGCAATAGGCCTATAGCTGAGAATCACGAAACTTGAATGGGAACTGAAATTTTAATCAGGGAAAATTGTCCCAAATTATGTGTTAACAAAATCCAAAATCTCGAATACTTCATTTTTTCTTTTATTTTTACTTTTTTATTTTGTTTACGTTGACGAAAGATAACGCACTACTTCCTGTTATTGTCACTCGTTGCTACGACATTTACTACATGTAGGAAAAATCAAGGCTGCGTCTCTACTCAAACTCCCTAACAGTGCATACCGCTCCGACAACAAAACGGCCTCCGGGATATACCGTAATGCGTAATGCTGTACAGTGTAAGTAGGCCGTAAGGCGGATGTTACCCAAAGATGGCACATAGGTGATCACGTGGTTATGCAACTGCTCGGTACCGAATAATGTAACTGTAACAGAAAGGGGAAGTAACCACTGCGGGTAGTTTGTATTGGAACCTGTATTGTATACCTCCCATCATCACATGCATCAGTAAGAATCGACACTTTCTCACGTGACAAGTAGAGCTTCCAATGACGTTAACAAAACCATCAAGAAAAAAGATTCTCAATCGCCAAACACTCGGAAAGTTTGCGCGCGAAAATATATCGATTTACGTTGACGACGTCATAACGTAACGTTGTCATCATGGTTGCGCTGTCAGATCGCTATTGTATCTAAAACAAACACACACGCTTTACAATTGCTCGTAGAAAAATGACTTTCACGGCTGATACAGATACAATGACAGCGCTGCTGGAGGACGATATTTTCAAGTAAGGGTTGTTTTAACACATCCACATGTTTTAAAGTGCAATCATTCTTTGAAATTGATTTTAAATTGTTTTAAATATTTACACACATTTCCATCAATGGTGGACATGATGATGTACCGAACATGTATACGCGTCAATGTACATTATGAGATACACAGGTTATCTTATCAAGTTAATTTAATTAATGTTCGGGGCGTTTGTTTCAACCAATTTGTTTTGTGTTTTTTTTTACTTTTAATACAAAATTGAACTACTGTTCGGGGCGCTTGTTTCAGCCAAAGGTTTTTCTGCTGTAACTTGAGCAATTTAAATTACTCCTTTCCTCTTCTTACTCCTTTTCTCTTCTATTGTAATTTATATTTCACAACAACGAACAAAACCTATATCAGCATATATATAGTTTTATTGCATACCGGACAAGGATATCCGTCATTTTAGCGGGGCTAGATATTTCCATCTCACGCTAGGGTCGAGATAAAATTCACGCGCGCCAACATCCGGTATGCAGGAAAAACATGCAAAACGTTAGTAGCTGGCGGCGTCAGCGCACAAAATGTCTCTGATATGCAAGAAAAGGAATCTATCATGGGTATTCGGCAGAGCCTCGGTTCCGATAAAAACACGTATACCGAGGGTTGGAATTCCCTATCTTCACTGGATACCCATGAAAGATTCTTATAATCTTTAGTTTGTTTACAATCCTTCGTAAAAGCAAATATGTAACTATTTAGCCATGCACATTTCTGTAACACATTGTATTGGGAAGGGCCGTCACTAATGTTGATAGAACTTGTGGTCCGACCCATTTGCTTACTTATATGGCAATAAAATATGTTTAAATCAAATCACACATATTGCTATTTTTAGCGGTAAATAAAAATACATTAGTTTTGAAAATCGGTTGATAAATAAATATTTTACATCCAAAATGGGTCTTTTTCTATGTAAATTGGCGGGACAGCTGAAAATTAAGAAATCTCAGATAACTTCAATTAGCCTTAATATTTTGCTATAAAACATTCAGAGTATCTTAAGTTATCTAACATTAAAAACATTTTTTTTTTTAATTTTTTTTTTCCAATTTTTGATGCAGCAGAATTTTGCATTAAAACAACTTCAGCACATAAAATTGTTGTTTCTCAACTGATTTTGAAAAGCAAGGTATTTGAATTTACCACTAAAAATATATCTTTCACTGATATACAACTTGTTTAGACACAATTTGTCGAGAGCCAAAGATTTTTCGGTAATAACATGAGCAATTTTATAAATATGCACATAAGTTCTATATCATTAGAACTGTAATTTTTAGTGGTAAATAGCAATACCTTACTTTTCAAAACATGTTGAGAAATAAATATTTTACAACCAAAATGTTTTTTTTGGTGGGGCTTTCCCTGTTGCTGGGGCAGCAGAAAATGAACAACAAAACAAAACGGCTTCCGGGATATACCACTGCCGTAATGCTGTACAGTGTAAGTAGTCATACCCAAATATGGCTCATAGGTGATCACGTGGTTATGCAACTGCTCGGGAGTTTATTAGTTATTAGGATTTTTGACAGGGGACATGGGCTCACATTCCCTGCCTGGAAATTATATTCACCCGAGCCGAATTTGTCATACTTCAAAGTTGTAACCATTTATTTAAGAAAAAAACAGCCAAAAACACGATTTCGTTTTTATTGCGCCAATTTCTCCTTAACGTGCCTCTAACTAGACGTTGTTTACTTTCGTGACGTCATCGCTCTAACGTCGTTTTGGCGAATATTTTAATAAAATAAACGTATTTTGTCCCTAAGTTAATGTTTTATTATCTGTAAAATTTCCAAAAAAATACACTTACGATTATTTCAGACTTTTACACACAGTGGAAAGCGATAGGAAGGAAACAATCGGCGGTTTCCAAAACGAATCGGCAACGTTATCGTCGCCATTTTGTTTTTGTGTATTTGGGTAATGGTGTACCTACGGGGAATTCGTCCTATGTTCACGTCTCGAGACGTAGACATGGGCTCATGTCTACGGCGCATTGACCAATGAAATCCTGAGAATTTTCTTTGCAGTATGACAATGGCCTATATAATACTGGAAACAACATCCGTGCAGTGATATTGTAGCGAATAATGTTACTGTAACAGAAAGGGGAAGTAACCACTGCGGGTAGTTTGTATTGGAACCTGTATTGTATACCTCCCACCATCACATGCATCAGTAAGAATCGACACTTTCTCACGTGACAAGTAGAGCTTCCAATGACGTTAACAAAACCATCAAGAAAAAGATTCTCAATCGCCAAACACTCAGAAAGTTTGCGCGCGAAAATATATCGATTTACGTAGACGACGTCATAACGTAACGTTGTCATCTTGGTAACGCTGTCAGATCGCTATTGTATCTAAAACAAACACACACGCTTTACAATTGCTCGTAGAAAAATGACTTTCACGGCTGATACAGATACAATGACAGCGCTGCTAGAGGATGATATTTTCAAGTAAGGGTTGTTTTAACACATCCACATGTTTTAAAGTGCAATCATTCTTTGAAATTTATTTTAAATTGTCTTAAATATGTACACACAATTCCATCAATGGTGGACATGATGATGTATCGAACATGTATACGCGTCAATGTACATTATGAGATACACACGTTATCTTATCAAGTTAAATTAATTACCGTTCGGGGCGTTTGTTTCAACCAATTTTTTTTGTGTTTTTTTACTTTTAATACAAAATTGAACTACTTTCGGGGCGCTTGTTTCAGCCAAAGGTTTTTCTGCTGTAACTTGAGCCCTTTCCTCTTCTTACTCCTTTTCTCTTCTATTGTAATTATATTTCACAACAACAACAAAACCTACATCAGCATATATATTTTTTTCTTACATACCGGACAAGGATATCCGTCATTTTACCGGGCCTAGATATTTCCATCTCACCCTAGGGTGGAGATAAAATTCACGCGCGCCAAAATCCGCTATGCAGGAAAAACATCAAAACGTTAGTAGCTGGCGGCGTCAGCGCACAAAATGTCTCCGATATGTATGGTGTACGATCGGGGTCTAAACTACAGATGTAGGTGCACCTATAAAAAAGTGTAGGTGCACCTATAAAAAGTATAGGTGCACCTATACTTTTTATGGGTGCACCTGTAAAATTATAGGTGCACCCATAAAATTGTAGGTGCACCCGTAAAATATATAGGTGCACCTACACTTTTACAGGTGCACCTATAAATATGGGTGCACCTGCATTGTTAATGAACAGGGTCAAAAGTCTCGTCCAATCAAATTCCTTGTTACAGAATGAGACATTGTAGTTACGGGGTTAAATAAAAAACTTCTTCAATATTTTATCACAACAATATACAATTCTACAGTTGCAAAATGACAAAATAACAATCCTTAATAATTATTTTAAACTTGTTTTATATAATCTTATCATGCACATATAAACTACTTTTTAAAATGTAATTATTACTTAATTTCCATAACCGAAACAATATACTACTAAACCGGTGGTACGATTCACCCTAACGGACCGAAACGGACCGTAACGGAGATGAAACACCGGAACGGACCGGTGTCGCGTGGTAACACACGCCCTACTGATAGTCCACGCTTGTGAATTTAATGTGGCGTTGGCGTGGTAATCACACGTTTTAATGAAACACTATCTATAACTTATGAAAACCATTTTCTTGCTAAAGAAATTCACACCATATCGGAAAAAAATGCACATAACGAACAATGCAAACCGTATTTCGACAAATGCTATGATAAATGAGAAATAAGCTTTTTAACGACTCACTATCAATGGATTTCTTCTTTACGACGGGCCGTGTATTTGTTTACACGTTCTGCTGAAATATTATCTATAATTCATAAAATTCGTTTCTTTCTACAGAAAATTATCCACATGGTAGGGAAGACATACATTTAAGACATATAATCCAATGGTACATTGATGAATACTATATAAGATGAGAAATAACCTATTTTGTAAAGACATCATATTGGTTATTTGTTTGCTTAAACAAGTGTTTTTGTGTACACTGATTCGTACATTATAGCATTCGTTTTAAAAAAACAAAAGTATTCAGTGTGTTACTTTTTTTTCTGTCGGAAGAATATCATTTTGTAGCATCAAACAAATGTATAGATTTAGTCAAGTAGAAATACGATTTTTTTTGTATGCCTTTATTTTAATTTCCTATTTTAGTAGTGTTGAATAGTGTGAGAATAAGGTAAGTGTCTGAACACTTACTGCATTATAGAAAACAATATCTACACATAGACTAGTACACATATATATGCACGAATTTTAATTCTTTATTTATTTTTTAATTAAAAGTGTACATACCGATCGATCATAAATTCTAGTTTCCAACTATTCCTAAAGATCACACGCACTTCCTTTTGTTTCTTCGTATTAGACTATTTGTACTTATAAACAGTCTAATGTATTCATGAACACTTACAAGACACATCTAGAAGTTGAACTAATAAAAAAATGGTAAGTGGCCAAATGCATTGTATAAACCTAGCTAAACATCACTTTTATTACTTTTAATTGATCATTTATTACCGCCAGAGCGGATATCGGGGTAATAAAAGTGCCTGCTTTTTCTCACCTCCTCGACAATGTTTTCACAAGAACGGCGCGTTCTACCCGCAAATGTCCAATCAAGCATGATTAATTACAGGATAATTATTCTATTTAGAAATTTAACATGTAAGTAGTAAGTAAGTAAGTAATATTGTATTAAAGTGTCACATATTAAATACAGTTACAATTACAAATAGTATACCACATTGTTATTTGATAACCTGCCATCATAGGCATATGAAACATTATAAAACACAAAACATAATAAAAGTTACAAATGTATTGCATTAAATATATTCAATAATATAATTAGTATTCGTTTTCACATAATTAACATGAAAACTACAATTAAATTTCAAACTCTCATTATATTAAAAAAAAAAACAACATTTATTTACAGTTATGCATTTTTACAATGCTAAAGAGCGTCGTTTATACATTTTTTTAAAAGAACGTTTGCTAATGTGTGCTGTAGCATATCACAGTCAATAAAGAATGTTAATTTTTCGGTTGATAAAAACAGCAAAATCCTGTTTTCAGCTTGATATTCTGCATTAAAAAGTTCATATCTAATATTTGAATAAAACTCGCAGTCAATCAAAAAATGAGTTTCATCCTCGATTGTTGATGTTACAATATTTACAAACTCGTTCAGGGACAGGTGTTTTCGGTCGAGTATATCCCCTGTTTCAATTGATAAGGGAAGAATATAGACAAGGGCGTAGTAATGATTTTAGGTTGTACTCACAAATATAAATTTTAAGTTAAACATCGTAGATGCGAATGCTTTAGAGTCGTGTTGTATTCCACCCCTGCACTCCTACCCCGCCCCCTCTCAGATAATGCAAAATCAAGCCCTCTGCCTTTATATGTATATACATTTTTAAAACAACACGAAATCATACCAAAACAGTAAAAATAAATGTAATTTAGGTGTGCATCCAGGTGAATAGAAATATTAAAATATTAAGTAATTTCCGTAGCCAAGGCCGTGGGGGTGTGTTTCTTATGGCAATTTTTTTTGTAAGCGTGTTTTGTTTGCCCACATACGGGTACGAAATAAATGAAAAACGAATGTTAAAAATAATACTCTGAAAACGCGTCATTGCACCATTTTCAGTCATTATTATCACACTACCACACCTACCCTCTCCATAGAAAAGTGAGCACAAAATAATTGAAAAATAAAGCTTTATTTAGATTGTACAAGAAATACAAAGAAACTCGTCAGATTACAGCATTTTCAGTACATGTGTATATATCTATTTTTTTGTGGGAGGAGACACACCCACCTCTCATACACACAGTATGTGAGGAAGCATCAGATAGGTATATGTTTTTATTCAAGATTTCTCAGAGGAAGCTATCCCCCAACCCACACCACACCACCCCATCCCGCCCACCCACTTCGACTAATTTACGCGCACCCTATTTCAGGCCTGATAGTATACACTATTATATCTTTGTTTAACTTGTATTGATGATGACAATGCTTAGCTTTGAATGAAGTAAATTATAAATAGTGTCTTTATTTCTATTAACATGTATCATGTATATGAATCTCATTAAAATCAGACCCTCTATTACTCTACGATACTCTATGCTATAAGCGAAGTGTATCAAGAGTATCAAAGTGTAATTAGGATTTGATGTTAAGGAGATTGATAAAATATAGATCTACTCATTATAACAATATTATAGCTTGACGACAACTATAACTTATTCGTGTTGTAATTATTTAAATGTTGAAGTTTGAACTCTGAAGTCTGAAGTGTGAACTCTGAAGTCTGAACTTTTAAGTCTGAACTTTGAAGTCTGAAGTCTGATCTCTGAACTCTGAACTCTGAACTATGAACTGTGAAGTTTGAACTCTAAAGTCTGAACTGTGAAGTCTGAAATATGAACACTGAAGTATGAACTTTGAAGTGTGAAGTGTGAATTTTGAAGTCTGAACTCTCAAGTCTGAACTCTGAACTCTGAATTCTGAAATTTGAAGTGTGAAGTGTGAAGTGTGAAGAGTTGAATTAAATTACCACGAATAAGTTTTCGTTGTCGTCAAGCTTTTGTAGAGATCTATCTTTTATATACAAAGTAAATGACATTCTCAAAAGAAAAGGTTATAGGTCCAACAGGAAGAGTCGCATTCACAGAATACAGTCACTCCAATAAGTATTACAACGCGAAGGTGATTCAAAAGCACATCACAAACATATAAGGGTTGACAACAGGGGTACGGCCTTGGAATGGTCAGTGGCAAACAGGACCACCGGGGAGTTTAAACCAGATCAAGTGTGCACCAAACCTCACTCTTAACCTGTCATCATCCATAAACAACAGGACAGTGTAACTAGAAATAATCCCCGCCAAGTTAGCCCCTTACATTTGAGAAAGCTTAGCTATGTGTTACAAGAAGAAACACAGACATGTTCATGTCTATATCAAAATATAACCTAAGACGCTAATCTCATATGTACGGTGTCCGGTTGGGGCCAGATACAATGTCGCAGTGTCGTGGGCGACAATGCGACGCCCGACAACGCGACATCGCGACACGACAATGCGACATTGCGATATGACAACTCGACATTGCGATACGACATCGCGATACGACACCGCGACAATTATATCGTGATGTCGCGATGTCGTTGTCGATATTACGACAATTGAAAGAATGTCGCGTTGTCGTGGGCGACATTACGACAAAACGACATAATACGACATTGCGATACGACATCACGGCATAATTGTCACGAAGTCGTATCGCAATGTCTCGATGTCGTATCGCAATGACGAGTTGTCGTATCGCAATGTCGCACTGTCGTATCGCGATGTCGCGATGTCGCGTTGTCGGGCGTCGCATTGTCGCCCACGACAATGCGACATTGTATCTGGCCCCATGCGGATACCGTACGTATGTACTCGATGACTTGTCTGACGTCAGCGTATGAAGGGGTAAACCGCAAAGAGCTCGACAAAACGGAGTAAAAGATATTCATCAAACGTTTCCCGCCTTAAAGTATTTAGGAACACGTTATAGAGGCCACCGCCCGTCCGGTCACTCAAAGAGGAAAGCATAATTTCAAACTGTAGAAGGGTCTACTACGGTGTCCGGTTGGGGCCAGATACAATGAGCCCGACAACGCGACATTGCGACATTGCGATACGACAACTCGACATTGCGATACGACATTGCGATGCGACATCGCGATTGTTATGTCGTGATGTCGTATCGCAAAGTCGCGATGTCGCATTGTCGGACGTCGCATTGTCGCGCACGACAACGCGACACTATGTCGTATTGTCGTAATGTCGCCCACGACAACGCGACATTCTTTCAATTGTATGGAAACGTTTAAGGGTCATCAGTTGTTGCGTTAATTACCTCCTTGTAGACTTCGAAATTGGCGGGTTGTTGCATTGTTTCGCGTCTTCTCGACCCTATTTTCTCGACTTACGACATGTTTCTTGAATCATTTCGACTTGAAAGAATGCAACTTAGTACGATTTACCTTCACATGTCTGAAAGACTGAAGTCGAAATGTTCGTCAATTAAATAAGTTTAGTTGCTGTATGTCGTCTTGACTAGTTATATTTCAATATGTCGATAAAAAAAATTGACGACTTATTCAAATTTATTACGTCATGTCGTCATCAATATCGTTCACTTATTGACATTAAACACGTCAAATCATGTTCTCAGTGGTTATTCCTAAGTTTGGTTGAATTCCGTTCAGCGGTTTAGGAGGAGATGCGGTAACGGACAGACGGACGGACGGACGGGCGGACAGACGGACAAACGGAGGCGATTTTAATATACCCTGTTTTTTTCTTCAAACACGTGAGTATAAATATGGTATATTAAAGAGTAAACAGAGATATCATAAAAGCGAATTTAAAAAAGAAGAGAAAAAAGAAAAAAAAGTAACAAAACGCCAGCGCAACTCTACAGTAGATATAAAAAATACACGATGTAAATTCGAAATCAAAAAGTGGCCCGCAACTTTTAGGCCATAATCTGCAAAACATATCAGTAATAGTTTGAGAACCCAACGCGTATAATTAAACCAAACAATTACAAGTCAGTAAAATCTCGTTAAAAATGGATGTGACCATTTGCCATACGTTATTCATATGTATGCAAATAGAAACGGTAATCGAAAACAATAAATAGAGGATCTTACAGGAGTACTGATTCATTTTTGCATTTATTAAACTCGTTAGCAAAAATGATATAATGCGAGGCTCGTGCCGAGCATTATATCATTTTTGCTAACGAGTTTAATAAATTCAATAATGAATGAGAACGAATGTTAGATTCTATTTATTACATAACTTATAACATCACATTACGTCGAAAACCTTCATTAACATTATGTTATACCACTAGTGGAATATCGAAAATATTGAATGGTATTATTACACTCCCACACCACATGTAATGTGATAATAGTAAAAACGGCACATGCCCATTTAGGACTAAGGAGCGCCTCCCTACGGTACCTTTCATCACCAACATGTAGCTGATACGCCACAGGGGCAGTCTTGACTGGCCATCGTTATCGACCGTAATTAACCCTTTCCTCACCGCGGTAGCCTAGACACGCAGTGATCCTCGGATCTCACGCGAACACGTGGTGAATGAGCTGCCGCCTTACCTCAGTCCAGACATCAACCACAATATATGCTGTGTCCTAGGCATAGCAACCACCAACTCACAGCAACCACACAACTAAACCCAACAAAATGCCCCAACATTACAACTTAAACACACGTTATGAACCGAACAGACCCCAGTTCGATGCCCATAAGTATCAATATGCCGCAAATGGACACGCTAATCATCCCCAAGACAGCGTGATACAGACATATACCTCATCAACCCCCAGCATTTATGATATGAGGACCAGGGAGCCCGTATCATACACACTACAATCACAAACGCACCACATACACCACAAATCCAAACAAGTCGGACAAGAAAGAGCCAACACACGAATTAAAAGTTGAATTAACCGCTGATGTTGACTTGTTTTGGCATATATTCAGACATTAAATAGCTATGTCACTTTCAAAATTCAAAATTCAAAAAAAATTAAAGTCCAGACTCTATTGTGCCCATCTCTTTAAGATATCTTGTCGAACCACACACACACACACACAAACACACTGGAAGATGACTCAAATCTTAAACCTACACTCATGGAACATCGCAGGTAGAGAATTGAATTGGGGTTTTAAGGCGCACCAACACATGAAAAGGTTATATGGCGCCTAACAGGCATGAACATGCCAGGCTCATCTTCCATGTACATCGAGATAAAATATGGAAAATGGGCCTAGAACCTTCTCACCCTGAACTGCAGAGTTGCTGCAAATTCTATCGTAGAAACTCCATTTACGCTGGAGCCACGTTATTGTTTTTCTGCCACTGCTCTTTGATGCGAGCGAGATAGCACCTGAAACAATGCAGGGATCACGATGAAGACCTTTAATGGACATGAACAAAAAATGATAAAATGAACATGAATTTGGGGGGATTCTACCCCTCTGCCTACCCCTCCAAAGGAATCTGCAGTGGCCCTATTCTTTGCCCCGTGACCAAACGGGGCCCCCGATCCCATTTGTTTCGGGGGTCAGCAAGTCAAAGGTAAAGGTCACGATAACCGTAACCTTCAGTCATGGAACTCATAGGCACATTGTGAGAGGAGGAACCCAATTGTTTGGGGTCAGTAGGTCAAAGGTCAACGGCACCGTGACCTTTTATGAAAATGCACATTCCAGGGAATAACTCTGAAACCATAATACATTGAAACCATAATACATACACTCATGAAGCTTCAAAGGTATATTGCCCTATTTGAGATGAGGATCCCTAATTTGTGGAGTCAGTAGGTCCAAGGGCGAGGTCACCATTACCTTACATGTAAATAGGCATTCCAGATGATAACGAAGCCATAACACCTACAACCATTAAAATTGATCGGTGAGAGGAAGAACTCTACTGTATTTGGGGTCAGTAGGTCAAAGTTCAAGACCATTCCCTTGTAAAGCATTACACCCACCAATCCATGAAGCATTTTTTGTTAGAAGTTCAAAGGTCATATTTACCTCACACATAGAAATGCTGTAACATAATAGCCCAACACGAATGTTTGTTATAAGCCATAGGTATGTTTCGTAATAGGTATAACCTAAACTAACATAACAATCATAAGGACACGGGCGTATAATGCCTAGTTAGGCTGCGCTCTTGTAATCTCTACTTGCCAGAGGCTAACAAAGCTTATGGGATGGCTAGCAGTACGTTGATGAAAATTCATAACAAGCATCCTTGCACGGTCCTCTCTCAGATTTATATAAGCATCCATATCCATCAACAAATATTACCGCCGTTACTAAAATAGAAACATCTTTAAACAACTTATCATGAACCAATCGTTGAGAAAACCTCCCCAAAAAGCATCGTGTTGTGAACCTTTTACAAATTTATAAAAATCCTTGTTAACCTTTCTCTGATTTATGAAAAATCATTCCGATTCGCCAACAAATATGGCCACCGTTATTAACAATAGAAACATTGTTAAACGATTTCTCGCTAAACAATGACCTTATTGTTTTGTACTTCACCAGGAGCATCGGCTCATGACCCTTTTCCCAAAGTTTTACAAATATCCCCGATCCATTAAGATCCATTTGCAAATAATATTTGCCGTCGTTACTAAAATAGAAAAGTCTGTAAAAATCTACTTATAAACCAATGGCCCAATTGATTTGAAATTGTACTAAAGCCATTGCCTTATAACCCGTTCTCAGATTCGTAAAATCGCACTTATTGGTCACTAAACACGGCAACCGCTACTGAAAATAGAAACATCTTTAAACGTCTTCTTCTCATGGACCACTGGTCTAGTTGTTTTGAAATTTCAACAAAAGCACAGTCTCATGACCGTTTCTCAGAATTATACAAATTACACATGGCTGCCGTTACTAAAGTTAAAATAAAGGCTTCCCGTAAACCAATGGCCGAATTATTTTGTAACTTCGCAAAAAGCATCGTTTCAATACCATTTCTCAGAGTTTTACACATTGTCTCGATCCGTCAACAAATATGGCCTGCTTTACTAAAAATAGAAACATCTATAAACAACTTCATATCAGCCAATGGCCCGATTGCTTTAGAACTTCACCAACAGCATCGTCACATGATCTTTTCTCCGACTGACATACATCTGAATCGTTACGCTTTTACGAAAGACAAAACAATCTTTAACGTAACTTCTCATGAACCATTGGTCACATAAACCAATGGTCCAATAATTCTGATAACCGTTTTGTGAACAAATATGGCCGCCGTTACAAAAGATTGAAGAAAGATGAATGATTTTATAAGTTTTTTTCTGTTAATTTTGTTTGGAGCCGTTGACCTTGCTAGCAGAGCGTCTTCATGCCCTCTTTGGCCTATCCGGGAGGTGCTCTGTAATGCGTTCTTTCAAAGGTCTTTCTGTTTCTCCTACGTATATTGTTTTGTCAAATCGTACACACATGTAAAAATGGAAAGCCATAGCTGTCTGCTAATAGTATTTTTCAATTCGTTATGTAGATAAGTTAATTCGTAATGTAGATAAGTCAATTCGTTATGTAGATAAGTCAATTTGTTATGTAGGTAAGTTAATTCGTTATGTAGATAAGTTAATTCGTTATGTAGTGCAGTCAATTCGTTATGTGCAATTGTTAATTCGTTATGTACATAAGTTAATTCGTTTTGTAGATAAGTTACTTCGTTATGTAGATAAGTCAATTCGTTATGTAGATGTGTACTGGAAGTAAATCAAATCCCATTGAGTCCAATGCAATATTGTCCAAGCTTTCTAGTTAGCCATTTTTCAAAATGAAATTCAAACTAAGATTCACTTACATGTTCTTAGTCATGAGACCTGCCTCTACCTGCCTCTCTAGAAAACTGCTGAGAATAGGAGGGGAGCATGTGGCATATAAGAAAAGAAAATTCTGATCTTTGTTGACACCGTGAACGAACTGCATTAATTCGGCACCTCTTAAATGTGTTTTACTTTCATTTTCAAAGCTTTCAAGTTGATAAATAAAATCATCATGCAACCATGCAAATGGTTTTTAGCTATCACAAACAAGTCAATAAAGTCATTTCAGCCAGAAAAACAGGCATTAAATACTCAAAAATGCCTTTTATCACAAACAAAGTTAGGGATTATATATTTGGGAACTCCTTTCGACTACACCAGGCAGGAACCTACACCAGGCAGGAACTACACCAGGCAGGAATACCACAGTGATTTACTTCCTGTATACCTAGATAAGTCAATTCGTTATGTAGGTTAGTCAATTCGTTATGTGGATAAGTCACTTCGTTATGTAGATAAGTCAATTCGTTATGTAGATAAGTTGATTCGTTATGTAGTCCAGTCAATTCGTTATGTACAATTGTTAATTCGTTATGTAGATAAGTCAAATACTGCAAAGTTGATTCTAGCGTTTTCTGGTTTGCAATGTCCTTTTTACTGCCATCTAGCACATCTCCTATATTTTTGGGACCACCCATGAGATAGAGAAATTCGTGGTGGAACAAACGGTATCCAAAATCACTTCGACTCGCTGGTATACCACATGGAGCTTGGGCTTGAAGCACCGTAAAAACCGACAGTTTCAAGAAATAACAGTATGAATAAATTGTCCAGGTAAAATATTTCCCTTCAACGATTAACTCAAGAAAAACAAAGAAGTCATTATTTAACACTTTCTTCTGCAATACAGCTAGAACCTTCTCTATTAAAAAAATCATCATCCAAATGTTCGATGTTCTCAGCTTCTGTTTGTGTACTTGTGTCGATGTATGTTTTTTTTTGTTTGATCTTCTATTCATATATCTTCCCATTCGGTGTCATTTCCGTCAACGGAGAATATTTTTGCGTTTTTATCGGAGCGCCCGATGGTGTAAATATTTTGGGAGTCGATGAGAGAGGATAGGGGTGTTAAGTAAAAATTTCAAAATGTACACGTGTGTGTGTGTAATTCTAAGGATTATAGTCCTTCTACCATTTGAACCCCGAGAGAAATCCCTCGTTGGCTCGACGTTATGTGTGGTCTGTTTGTGTGAGTGAGTGTGTGTAGTGCTATGTGTCTATCTACAGTCTACTTGAAGCAGATATAGTTAACCCCGGGGTTGGGCCATATTTGACCCCAGCGTCACCATTTTAGAAATACTTGGTATAGGATACTAACCGTATTAAACATACACAATATTAAACCTGTAGCTCTTGCAAAACCATTCGGTATAACTATTCATGCTGCCATCGGTGGTTATTCGAGGAAAATTCTGTGGTTGAAAGCAGGTCCTTCAAAAAACAATCCAAGATTCATAGCTCGACTTTTTTAGACTTTGTCAAGAGATTAGGGAGAGTACCGAGAATGGTACGATTCGATGGGGGTTCTGAAAATGTTGTTGTAAAAGATCTTTAGATGTCCCTCAGATGTATCACACAGACATATGTCTGGTCGAAAAAGTTTTCTCACTGGAAAATCTACTGGAAATTAAAGAACTGAGAGACTATGGGGCATTCTTAAAATACATTTTACCCAATACTGGAGAAATTATTTCAGAGATATGCGAGACAGCGGTGTCTTTACTGATACAGACCCACTTATATGTTGTTGAAAATTTGAATGAGCATAGAATCAGATCACAGCGAAATGAGGTATTAGTGCCGTCTGGTATTCCTGAAGTCATGTACTATCAACATTTTCAAGCGTTTGAAGCATATGATTACCTGTTTCCACTACCGTGTGATTTACAAACCATTGGAGAACTAGCCAATGAGTATACAGACGAGTTCCTTGTTAGAGGATTGTTCTAATGAATTTCTGCAAATTATGGAATGTGAAACAGGAAATGCGAGAAATCAGTGGCCAATACCTTCAAATATTGAAGGAGCGCTTGATCAATTCCGCTAAAGGTAACAACCGCCGCTAAAGGTAACAATTCCAACGCTCCGCTAAAGGTAACACTCAATTAACAACCTCCGCTAAAGGTAACACTCACCTCTTCCGCTAAAGGTAAGAACGCTAACGCTAAAGGTAACAACTTTTCATGTTAACGCTATTTAAAGATAACAACTGTCTACGTTATAGGTAACAACGTTTTTCAATATCTACAGTTTCAATGGAAATTTAGTTAACATGTTCTTGTTAGTTACTGAAGCATTTGATTCGCTTCCGTACGATGCAACCCGTATCGGCGTTGTTAGAGAGTGTGCTGGTCTCCTACTCGGACACGTGGATTTTCTGCAGGTTCGAATCCCATTGGAAGCCCGACTTGTCAAGTGAAAAAGTGTCGATACTTGTGGATGGCGGAAGACAGAGAGTACAGGTTCTACCCTTGAAAAATGGTGTGATCTGCCTCAACCGACCGTCATATATGGCCTAATATGTGCTAAAATGACTTAAAATACCATTCAAATAAAACCAACTCCTCTTACATCAAGACCATGCCAAATTAAGGTTGTCATCTGCGCCATTAAGAGTGGTATGTGTATAAGCTGCTTAGCTTGTTTAACGATATAAATAAAACACGTATATGCAGTTTGTGACTGTTTAACTGTGATTTGGTTTCGTTTGGAGGTAATATACACATTTAGTTCGATTTTAAAACAACATCGGGTTTATTAATAAAGTACCCAACTGCTTGGTAACGCATATTTTCTTTTGCTATACTTTTGCTATAATGGGTAAGATATGATATAGCAAATAGAGTGTAAAAAAAAATTAGAGCACTGGTGAGGAGAAAAAAAAATATGCAGACTTGAATCAGTACTATCTCATCTCAGAAACAGTTTACTGACATGTTAATCGAATGATTACACACATATGCAAGGGAAACATGTCACTTTTACAAGGGAACACTTTCTGTATGCCAAACACGAAACTCGGCATGCATTTTTAAACAAACCCTGACGATGTTATAAAGAACATACGAATGACTGATAATAAAACTGCAGTTTACTTCCACTTTGATATTTAGTCCGCAAGAGTTAATTTTGAAGCTACCTTTAAATACATAAATAAAAGTGTGTGTGTGGTGGGGGTGGGGTGGGGGTGGGGGCGTGGGGCGTGGCGGGTAACCATTTTAAATTTAGGTTTGTTCTTCGTTATTATACCATATATTTTAATTCAATAAATATGCATTATTCTCAACCATTAGGAATATTGTCAAACAATTTAGTTTGAACTCTGTGAGAAAAGCACGTCAGGGATATATAACCTGATTGGGTTTATTTTACAATCATCAAATATCACGTTCATTGATTTCTATTATATCTCCGTATTGGGTTTCAAAAAAGGTATCTAATAGGTCACGTACGATGTCTTTCAATGATGTAGGAAACATAAAAAGAGTTTATTCCACCGAATGATAAATCAGCGAATTGAATTGAAATTAAGCTCTGTCACATTTATTCTACATTATTTGAACGGCCATGCACTCATTTCTTTTACGTGGAATACCTAGAACTGTATTAATCCATGCTCAAGGATTGAACTTACGCCCAAACAATTTATACCTGGCATTGATTGAATAGCCCCTAATTTCTTAGAGAGACAATATGGCGGAATATATGCATTAGTCCAATATAAATGCAACGGAGTCGATGAGCCCATTCTTCTTAGGAATTAGTGCTCGATTTGGCTTGATTTAAATTGCGACCCGTGCTCCATTCAACGATTGAATCTGTCATTTATTAGTATACGGTATCTAGTTCATCAATTAACCATTAGTACAGACTTACACGTCTGAAATTCCTGTCAACCACGGTGCAGCGAGGGTGGCTTTGGATCATATGCTGGAGGTCGTGTGCTCGATCCCCGACCGGGTCACACCAAAAACTTAACAAGTAGCTCCATTGCTTGACTCTGATGCTATAAGTGTTATGCTATGACTGGTCGGCCCGATGTCAGTTTAATGTGATTGGATGAGTCATGGCATGTGCCTACGGCGCGATCCACTTCCATATATATGTACTATTTATACACACTGCATGTACTTAGCGTATTTGAGCATATTTGGTCAAGTTTACTAATACACAGGTTTTCAGTATACATTCTTACATATTGAAAATAATATTCTGATTATGAATTTATTTATGTTTTATCATTTTACATCAGTATATGTAACATCTCGTTGTGATATAATCACAATAAATTATAAATAAATCTCTCTGCTATTGATTTGACGAACTATTCTATAATATTATGCAAATACATGCATAATTATGCACACGGCTGTTCATTTGACGAACTAACATCAATACATTGACCATCAGAGAAGCAGACTAACTCACTCAGTTATTCTGGTCGGTAACAGCTGGTTCATAACATGAGGACATGTGTCTTGCCACACTATGTTGGGTCTGGCATATTTAGCATGCGCTCTCCAAATCAGTAACTGATATGCACATTTAATAGATGAAGTAAAAACCTATCATATGTTTCGGGGAGAGAGAGTCCTTGTAACATGCTGTTATGTTTCTGATTTTAATGAAATTGTTCAAACAGCAACTTTATTCTGATGTCTACAGTTTACATTTGAATATTACCTCTTCATAAACTTTACCGGTGCTCTGGTAAAATACTCCTAGGTAAAGTAGTCATATGAGGAGAAATACTTAAGAATAGTTTGTTATGACTACTTCTTAATGATTTAGAATACAAGAGCCCTTTTAAATATCAGATTTACAGAAAAGACTAGTTTAAATATATTTAAATACCAGGTGTACAGAAAAGCCTCCTTAAAATAACAGGTGTACAGAAGAACCTAGTTTAATACCGGTGTGCAGAAGAGCCTCTGTTAATACCAGGCGTACAGAAAAGCCTAGTTTAAATACCACGTGCACAGAAGAGCCTCTTTTAAATATCAGATGTACAGAAAAGACTAGTTAAAATATATTTAAATACCAGGTATACAGAAAAGCCTCCTTTAAATAACAGGTGTACAGAAGAACCTAGTTTAATACCGGTGTGCAGGAGAGCCTCTGTTAATACCAGGTGTACAGAAGAGCCTAGTTTGAATATCATGTGTACAGAAGAGCCTTGTTTCAATACCAGGTGTACAGAAGACCCTCGTTTAAATATCAGGTGTACTTAGAAGAGCCTCGTTTAAACACCAGGTGTACAGAAGAACCGTGTTTAAATACCACATACCAGGTGTACATAAGAGACTGGTTTATATAGCAGGTGTACAGAAGAGCCTAGTTTAAATATCAGGTGTACAGAAGAGCCTTGTTTAAATACCAGGTGTGCAAAAGAGCCTGGTTTAGATACCAGGTTTGCAGAAGAGCCTCGTTTAAATACCAGGTGTACAGAAGAGCCTCTTTTAAATAGCAGGTGTACAGAAGAGCCTCGTTTAAAAAACAGGTCTACAGAAGAGCCTGATTTAAATACCAGGTGTACAGAAGAGCCTCGTTTAAATACCAGGTGTATAGAAGAGCCTCGTTTAAATACCATGTTTACATAACAACCTGGTTTAGATACCAGGAGTACAGAAGAGCCTGGTTGAAATACCAGGAGTACATAAGAGCGAACACTAATAGTACTACTAATCATAATGTAGCCTTAAAAGTGCTATATAAGCATAGAATCAACTGTAATATTTGTTAATGTTTTTTCAGAAATTGTTTAATTTTCTGTTCATTGGTTAATACGCATTAAAGTTCTCAGTTATTAAATGTTATTTTGTTAAAATTAAAGTATAAAACATATTATATGTCTTGCATCTCTTTGGATGTCACAGTATCCACTACTGTTTAAATAAAAGACATTTACAGTGGTCTAATAATAATCACTTGTATAACATTTCAAAAGGTCGTTACTGCTAGATACAACTTTTTTGATAAAAATATTCCTTGTCGATTACTTAATAACATAAGGTCGCAAGTGCAATTTCTCTGATTAAAAGTCAAAATTGAAATTTTGTAATAAGAAATACTATATTTTAAAAGCGAGCAAACTACAGCTTATGTCACTATATGATTATTCACAGTATTAACACAATTTATAAGGTCAGTCAGTTTTTGTCACTTTGCGAAAAACTATGATTTTTCACTTTACCTTATGATTCTAGACCATCGATGTGTGACCTTGACCTTGTAGCCACGGACCTGGATTGTGGTGAGGACTTGTGCTAAGTGATTTAAAAATCCGTTCATGAATGTCAGAGTTATTTACCGGACACGATGGTACGGACGAACGGACGGACGGACAGTGTGACTACTATATGCAACCCTTCGGCGGCATAACAAAACACTAAAATATTTTCAGGGAGTACATAGATCAAAACGCTCAACATATTTAATAGTATTGCCGAGAGCAATAGTTTACATGATCCTTCCATTACCGAGACTACACATGCGCATTATGGAAAAATATGACGACCAACTGCGTCAATAACGTCATGATTATTGTGAGACCTTATGAAAATTTAGTTGATGCCAATATTAATACACTATGATTTGTTTCCGATAAATTTGGAAATAAAATGTCATAAAATTCACTCAGAATATGCTGTTTAATCAAGTCATAATGAGTGTGATTGTAAATTTTGAATGCCACCAACTTGAAATAGATTTTTTTATATATCGCACAAATACAAACAAAAATGTAGCTTTAATCAAAATGTAAATATACATTCACCGTTTTGTTTCTATTGGCACTTAATGGTAGTATTTGCCTGGGTAGAATGTAAAAAATAAAAAACCTAAATATTAAGCACAAACAGGAACAGAAAACGATTATCAAGGAGTTTCTGCTATCCTTATCAAGAAGTTTAATATTCTTTCAAGAGGTTTTGTATTAGCGACAGGTATGCCAAGGGCTATCATTTGACATATTTCATTTATTTTAAAATAAATGTGCTTGTGAACTAATTATTTCCATCGAATATTAAACAAGAGTCCCAAGAGACGAAGGAAATGTTCATCACTTTTTGGAGAGAGAAGAGTGATAGTTTGTTGGTTTGTTCGTTACAAGGCGGTATCCCTATTGTCAACCCGTTTTGTGTTTGTGACGTCATATGCCTTTATTGTTACTATTACCATTCTTATTTGCCATTTTGCGTGTTTTGGGGTTTACTGTGTTCTGTGAAAGCTGCATTTCCTGTTATATATTTATTAGAATTGTGTTTATCTGCATTTTTCAGTACATTTTATGCTATATAATGACGGTAAATTTTGTAGTGGATGGAGACCAATCATTTATTTTCTAAATGGAGACCAATCATTTATTTTTTCTAAATAGAATCAGTAGTCGGTACTGTACAACAATGCTTTCCACAATAATTAACAATTTCTAATTGAGAGGCAATGGGTTTCGGACGCAGTATCTTTATCCTATCGACCACGGCTGCGCATGACCGCTCTGTGGATCATCAGATACACTGTCAAGTTTACTATCGCTTTTTAGGATTTCCTTTTTCGTGAATAAATAGTAAATATACGAAACAAAAGCTACAGGGTAGCTGGTTCCTGTTATTAGAGTTATCTCCCCTTCTCCCTTTTGAATAAAAGTATGGTTTATTTAAAATAAAATTCTCTGAAACTGACTCGTGTAAAATTTTAAGGTACTCATAGGATTGTAGTTTTGGATGAGGGAGGGTCCAAATAGGCAGCACCTTTGGAGATGGCGTGTCCATAGGTGTTAGCGGATGTTTTTAGAACACCTGTCATAAATGATGAAATCTCGTGTCAAGATGTGTACAATACCTCGTGTACAACTGGGATGGAACTTTGAGGTGAGGAAGGGCCTAGCTCGGAATCACCCTAACGATGGTGTTAAAGATAGAAATGTTTTACAACACCTGTCATAAATCAAGTGAAAACGGTTGTTATGCTAATTGGATGAAGGTTGTGTAGGGTTAGTCGCATTTCAAATGTAAAATAAGGGATTACCTTCTAGCACACACCTTTTGGATGTTGGAATGTTTATTGTAATAATGTTGTGTGATTTTGTTTTAAAGTGCACACATAACCAGTGTCAGAAGATATCACTGGGTGGATTAGCATGTACTATGGCGTGGTGTTCTAGTGTCGCAGCACTATATCTGTTACAAGTGGACAGTATGTATATACACATTACACCGTAGAATCACACATACGCACGCGCGCACACACACGCGTTATTTTATATTTCAAACCCTTCTCTCTCTTATTTATTTGATGTCGAGTTATCTCATTTCTTCCCACTCCTTTATATGTTCGCGCATTGTCTTATATATACCATAACAATGGGTAAATAATATCCTGTTTATGTTTAATCCATTTTAATTTTTTTTATATTGATGTTTACATTTTATCAACAATTCCTAGGCTTGCACATCCAATAGTATTTGCAATTATAATACATCGGCAGTGAAAGCAGATAATTTACCTTTCTCACATAACGTGGAATCTTCACGCGACACCGCCCATATCCATTTCGTAAGCGGCAATCTGATTGGTCATTTCAAATGTAAAAAGTATAGGTGCACCGATACTTTTGTGCGTACGTCTAATTATGGGGTGTCTAAAAGAAAGTGTAGGTGCACCTGTAAAACTGTAGGTGCACCTATAAAAAGTGTAGGTGCACCTATAAAAAGTGTAGCTGCACCTATATATTTTATGGGTGCAACTACAATTTTATGGGTGCACCTACATTTTTACAGGTGCACCCATAAAATATATAGGTGCACCTACACTTTTTTACAGGTGCACCTACATCAGTAGTTTTGACCCCGATCCTACACCATATACTTCCTTTATGTAAGTGACGCGTCTGCATTATGTAATACAGGGCTACCATAATACAATTAAGACAAAGACTGTGAGATTTTTGGAAATGCTGAATTTGAGCGCGCTAAGCGAAAATTTCAAAATCGACACTTTTCAAAAACGATTGACAAAAAGAAAATTACAATGTGTATACAACATATTACATTATGTTGTATCTTATTCATACTTTTCCATTACCCAGATGGAACTGGACCACCATTAATTTCCCATAGACTTACAGTATAGCCTAAAATGGTGTCACACATGCCATCATACTCCTTCATACTTGAAACTGTCAGTAAACCATCTTCAAAGTCAGCACAACACAGACATAGCAAAATATCAAGCTCCATTTCGGCTTTCAACTTCAGAATTTTGCTCAAAGTGAAAGTAGGTATCGATTATGACGAATTCAGGTCAAATCTGACGAAGAACACAAACAAATCTTACCTCACAAAAAGTAGTGTCATTCACTTTCCTCAGCTCTGATTAACCCGATTCTTGCAGCAAAATATCTGGGAATCTACTCTCTACACACAAATATTAATCTACACTACCTGTGGACGTGCATCCATTCACACAGCATCTCAAATAACACTACTGTCAACTGTATATGGGACTACTTTCGGAACTACCATTTTGACCCCCTGGTTCCCAGTTCAAGTCCAGATGTTGAGATTTCACCTTATTTTCAGTAGGCCATTAGTCTCGATCATCCAGACCTCTCGCGAGACTTCTCATCGTATGGACTTCTTTGAGAGAAGTCTCGCGAGACTTGATTTTATTTTCAGTAGGTGATACAATTTGTGTTACTCGGTTTTTATCCTTAGGTTCTAAAGTAACTTAATAATCTTTGACAGAGTAAAAAGATGATAATTTTCAGGATTTTAATTTTAAAAGATACACATATTGAATCAATTTGCATGAATGTGCAAGAAATATGCAGGGTTTTAAAAGAATCACACTGTAGATACCTTCATTTTAACAGTAAACTTGGTTGAACATCAAGGATGAAGACCGAGTTTATCACAAAACAGAATGTATTGGTTATGCCTTATTTCTGGTCACTGATTGGTCAGTTTTTTTGATGATGCTCTATCAAAATTATGAATAGTGAATAAAAATCTTTCTCAGAGTATAAAGATACCAATTTTTAAGATTAAATTTTGAAACGGATACATATGTCATATTAATATTCATATACATGTATATGCAGGATTTTAAAAGAATCACAAATAAATACTTTTAAGTTTTACAGTAAAATTGGTTAAACATCTAGGATAAAGACCTCGTCTATCACCTACCAAAAAAAGTCAGTCTACTAAGATGATGCTTTAGCAAAATTATGAATAAGTTGTTTTATCGGAAAGAATTTATAAAGCTTATTACTTGGATACACATTTAATCTGTCAGGATTTTGTTATTTTATTTATTCATATTAGGTCGATCTTGCATAATAAAGATTAAAGGGGTTGATGCACTATTTTTAAACAAGGTTTCTTTAAAAGGGCTCTGAAAAACCTGAAAAAAGCTGAAAGAATTATCCATTTATTAGTAGATATGTCCTAAAAACACAAATGTTTCGATAGGGTATGTTATTTGTTACCGGATACTGGGTACAAGCTTTATTTTAAAGACATCCGTTTAATAAGCATGTACAGCCTGTCATATAATAGATCTGAGGCAGAGTTGTTTGAATACATGGTTACATAATTAATGAATAGCTAGGACCAACTTACACGATTAAGGGAGTTTTATATGTTCATATGTCTGAAAACAAACAAAGGTAAATTATGTGTCCGTTTATTGCACAATTTATGAAACTTCAATGATACTTCATTCGGAAGAAGTTTATTTGCCTACGTGCGCAATGCGCAATAGAAAGGCACTCGCAAATTTATGAGTATGAGTTTTGATAGCGAAAAAAGTTTTCATCCAATATAGCTTCGTATCATAAATCTGTTTAAGATGTATACGAAAACACTTTAAAATGATTTATACACAAGTAATTTTGATATTAGATATCGGAACAAATGCTTTCTGTCTGAACCATTGCCCCAATATGGGATGGGTGAAGTATGAATAAGATGCATAATGCTACAAGAAATCCCAAACCAAAATAATATATATATGCTTAAGTACGTACTAGTGGGGGTGGGGCGGAGGGGAGGCGGAGGGCAACATAGCTATATGTGTAAGAATTGCCCAAAACAAAACATAAATATGTAAAAAATAAATAACAAACATTTTGTTTCGAGTGGGTGGTGGGGTTGGCGGGGGAGGGGGTGGGGTGGTGGGGGAGGGGGTTGAATTATTTTTATGTATACGCTGTAGCCAGTTATTGAGTTAGTATTTCGTCTGCTGAAAGCCCTGTGTAACCAGGTATCCAAAACTAATGTGCCTCAAATCTATTAATATTATTAGTTGTACCCACTTGCACCCAGTAACCCTGTGTTACCATGTACCCAAAATTGATCTGCCTGAAATCTATTAATATTATTAGTTGTACCCACTTGTACCCAGTTTGTACATGGTGTATCCATGTGTAACCATGTACCCAAAACTAATGTGCCCCAAATCTATTAATATTATTAGCTGTACCCACTTGTACTCAGCTTGTACCTGGTGTAGCCCTGTGTAACCATTTATCCAAAACTAAGGTATGTCTTAACAATATATATATAATATAGATATATATTAATTATTAATGGAAACATGTCTAATACTTTTATATCCAATGTAACCAGTTGTGCCTGGGTACATTGGATTCAATGTACCCAGGCAAAAATCGACTGCAATATACAAGTGACCGAAGATTTAACAAAGTGGCCGAAATGTAACACTACCACATTTAAAGCAGTCAACTTTAAAAACACTATAAAAAGCAAGTGAAATATCAATTATACAGAATTCGAATTACATAAGACGCCGCGGGCGATTTGGACTAACTGATTGGTGGACTGTGGTGTACACACCAATTAGTTGGTATTTTTGTTAATAATTGGGTACTAATAAAATGTATGACTTTTTGTTTTAAAATAGCCGGCAATTTTAACAGAAAAGCCGGTAAGCCGGTAATCTTATCAAAAAGTGAAATATCGTTAGAGCTATGGTGGAAGATAGCTCTAATGGTTTTCCTTTGTTCTTGCTTATGATATAATTTTCTTATACCACAATAGCCTAAATACACACTATGCATCGTGTAATACCCGAGGATATACACAACATATGTTAGTTATTGTGGTATAAATACAATAGAGCATGAGTCTTGCACGTGTACGGACGATAATGCACTCGCTAACGCTCGTGTATTATCTCCCCGTACACGTGCAAAACTCATGCTCTATCCTATACATAAACCTGAAGGTCTGAGCCTATTATCAAAACAGCACTCCTTGACATTGGATTTTCCCCAATACATCATTATACACAGGCGATTGGCTGCAATAATCAAAACATGGGTCATGCTCATGTCGCGTGATAATGCTATTTCTTGATTGGATCGAGCTGTTATATTTACTGAAAACTGCAACGCCCTAAAACTTCTTGCACGCGCGTACTTGGATAAATGGCTCTGGTACGTATAGGATAGAGCATGAGATTTACACGTGTACGGGGAGATAATGCACGAGCGTTACCATGCTCATGCTCTATTGTATTTATATCACAATAACTAACATATGCTGTGTATATCCTCGGGTATTACACGATGCATAGTGTGTATTTAGGCTATTGTGGTATAAAAAACATTTGTACCACAATAGCCTAAACACACACTATGCTCACGCTCGTGCATTATCTCCCCGTACACGTGCAATACTCATGCTCTATTATATAATTATAGCATATTTTTCTCGTATGCGATTTATACTGCACTCTCGGGCCTGGGCCTCGAGAAGCAGTATAAATCGCATATACTCGAAAAAGTATATACATATTACATATTGAGTGAAATCCCAATACATGTATATATTTTTATAGAACGTAGAGCAGACGCTTGGCACGATCGTGGTTGGAATGCGCTTTATTTAGACGTAATTTACGGCAAAGAAATCGGTGTTTGACTGTCGCTTGTATGAGTGAAACGGTACATGCGCAGTGAAGCAGTCTACCAAGTAAGCAAATCACTGCGGAATCCCTCGGCGTTTACTGTACGTAACGTTATCTGACGTCATGTACGTAACGTTATCTGACGTCATTAACAAGAAATTGCAGCACAGCTGCTGGAAAAAATGTTGGACAATTCTGAACATAATATTAATATTTCAGGAGTCAAGCTAGGGGAGAAGGAGAATACAGCGAAGTGGGGAATTCACAATTATTTATGTTGGTTTAATAAAACTGGATGAATGATTTATATATGTTGTCAATTTTTATTTAAATATATGATATATCTAGGCCTGTTGTTTCATTTCAAATTAAAGTGTTTTTTTAATTTCATGTTTTAATAATTTAATTTTGAGTGGTCATATTCAATATGTATATCATTATCAGAGAATTTAATATGAATGCCATTAACGGCTCATAAAAACATTATAGATTTTTTAGAGCCGCCCCTGAGAGAGGGAAATGATACGTGTAAAGGCCCATACCCTTACTCTTACCGAAGTTTCTTTGTTTTCTACATGATATAATGTGAATTCTAGTGCATTCTGAAAACATTTAATTGCTTTATCCTATGATAATGACCCCGTGCGAGGCCATTAATATCTGACAAGCATAGGCTAACATTGCTTGTCGAATTTTAGGCGTGATGGTTTTGGGTGGGATGATAGCCTCTGGTTCGCCCTTGTTATTTGGGGATAAGCCAATTCAATCTGTAAGGTATGAACTGAATGTTGTTTAATGACTCATCAACACATTATTCGTTATTCGAGAGAGGAGATCACACAATGGAATCTGGAACCTGACATACTATAACGAATATATTCTTATATATAGTTCTTTAAACTAACGTGCTTGGAGGATAGACTCCAATATACCAAACCTCCCAATTTACGTCCCCATCCGACGGACGAGGCTAATGAAAAGCGTCTTGCTGAAGAACACAAAGACGAAACTCAGTGGCGATGGTGAGGCTTTACCCCGGGTTCAGCGGATTTCAAGTTCAACGGTTGTCTATAGGGCCACGCCAGCCCCTTTATAAATTATGAAGCGATATCTAAAATATTCCTTTAAGCATTTTAATGAAATTGAGACCAGACGCTCGTTTGCGCTCGCAATCATCTTGTGTGTGTTTGGATGACGGGGACTACAACTGTAAATAATTAAACCTTTTGTGAGATACACACATCTTGTTAAATTGTTGTTATACACCTCGCTGCGCTCGGCATTATTTTGGCGTTTACAGAACCATTTCACCATGTTTACCACACTGTCACAAAATTGTTATAACATATGAATTTGTAAGCGAGTTGGGGCTCCGCTTCTCGAAGCTTATTTCAGTATGTGATATATGAATTTGTTTAATGTTCGGGGTCTCGCTTCGTGCGAATTGAAAATGTCAACTAAAGTCAGCTACGAAATTGAAGAACAGGACGAATCATGGCCTGTGGGCTTCGCTTCGCGAAGCTTACCAAAATATTATTGTTTTTTATTTAATGTTCGGGGCTTCGCTTCGGGCGAAGCTCAATACTTTGTAATTATTAATTTATCATGAATTACATAAGTTTACTCTGGACTACATGTACAGTAACATAGCTAGGCCCAAATGACAGCATAGGCCTATGGTTGGGGGCGTGGAGGCATGATCCTCTGGACTTTTCATTTCATTTTAGAATGCATTAATTAGGTAAGTAAACTGTCACAGATGTGTATCTGAAAATACCCACATCCTCTTCCCCATTGCCAGACTGGCAAACATTGTAGACCAAAAGCAATTAGCACATGTTCACGCTCATGACCGTTGACGTCATGTTTACAATATCGCATGACGTCATGTTTAACATATTGCATGACGTCATGTTTAACGTCAGTCGCTGATGCACCAGTTACACCTGCTTAAGTCTTGACGTCACATGCTGCTTCTCGCAAGAAAAAAGTAAGAAATTTACATTATACGCTTATTGATGCAAATCTTAATCTTCGTACGCTTATTGATGCAAATCTTAATCTTCGTACCATACGCCGTTCTGAATAATATGGAGCAGGCCGGACGATGTAAACTCATGAAGAACGCGGTCGACATAATGTCGTAAATATGAATAATGTGGGGCTTCGCTACGCGAAGCTTAGTGATAATCTAAATGTGTGTTATTTAATTTCGGGGCTTCGCGCTTTGCGCGAAGCTCTGTGGCTCGTTTGTCGAGCTCTGCTCGTCCATATTGTTTTCACGACTTTCGCAAAAGTTTACTTTGTGGATTTTTTTGACTTTTTACGGTAATTGCCGCCATAACCGAAAAAGCGATTACTAGTGGACAACTTCGACGCCGGGCTGCGCCCGGCGAGAATTGTCCAAAAAATGCAAAAAAAACAACAACAAGGCGGCGTCCTCGATAAGCGTAACATTCTGCGAAATAGATAATAGTAGTAATTCATACAGAAAATGTGGATAATCTACAAGGTAAATGGAACATTATAGAGCCTCGCCATTCTTCGTTTTCTAAGCCTCGCCTAATAAACTCGATAGTAAAAGGCACTGACATAATATTCCCTATTTTCAGACCACCATAATAACCAATCAACAATGAGTATTTTTATAAACCATGTTAGATTTAGTGGCATGCACGAGTAGTACACTTGAGTCAGTAATAGCACAGTGATAGTTTAAAGTCTGTATTTGAAACAGAGAAGCAGGATGAAGCAGGATAAAGCAAACACCACTGATATATAATACTGACCCCTCCCACTTGATGTTGCAGCCTTTTACCTGTAAGTTATACTACTTATATGTCATAAGTATAGAATAGAGCATGAGTTTTGCACGTGTACGGGGAGATAATGCACGAGCGTTAGCGAGTGCATTATCGTCCGTACACGTGCAAGACTCATGCTCTATTGTATTTATACCACAATAACTAACATATGCTGTGTATATCCTCGGATATTACACGATGCATAGTGTATATTTAGGCTATTGTGGTATAAGTCAATATTACTTACTAGTATATTTCAATAACTCACAGCTTTCACTATTGAATGCCAATGCCAAATACAGTACAACATCATACAAAACTTGGATGCCCCTTTACAGTAAAGCTAATAGATTAATTGCAACTTGATTTACATGAGCATTAACCTTTTTTAGGGTTGATCATTACAGACATATGCCATGATACCCCACCCAGTCACAATATACTGACACCAGGCCGACCAGTCCCAGCACTACCCTGTATATCCTGATATGCTGAGCGTCAAGCTATAGCGCCGGTCGGCCGGGTATCACACCCACGACATCCTGCATGCGATGCGGATGCTCTACCATTATGCCACCGTTGCGATTATTGTGTGTATTAACTCATGTCAATGCCGTATTGCAAAGAATGGCGAAGTACTAATACAGACTTAAAACAAGTAATGGTGTAAGCATATACACGATTCAGCGTTCTGATCGATGCAAGAGCTCTATATTTTCAAGACTCCACCACACCCTATCCCGGTCACCGCTTGTTATTAAAAGTGATACTAGTATTTTCAAAATGAAAGTTATGTTACAAAAGCATCAGACGACGATGTTGATATTTGAAAGATCTTCACTTACGTTGTGGTGTTCTATTATTAAAATAGTCCCTAATTATGGGTAGAAAACATATTAAAGCCAGACAATGCTTTTGTTGACCCATAAGGAATCCAGACTTTATGTTGCGTGTTAGTGCAAAATATTACTGCCAAATTCGTGTTCACCTGATTTCCCTTCTAATTTTTAACTTGTTTTACTTACTTTAGTATGCTCACTTTTTAATTTGTGCTGATACATGTTTGTCATACATGTGTGCATTAACTATACTGCAAAATGACGTATTGGCCCTGCTACATAGTAAGCCCAGTCATTCATGCACAAGGCAAAGGTGCACTAGTTCTTAGATGTTTTCGTGATATAAAATTAAATTTATTTTGGAATTTGTTTCAAATTATTATTATATTCTAATGTGTTGATAGCCTCGGTCACCGGCCCGCTTCTGATTTCTTCGTTACGCTATGCTACACGGATCCAGAACCAGGGCCTGGGGGAAAATAGGACGTTTAAAATCGCCCTCTCGTTTTGGGCGATTTTGGTGAGATTTTTAGAGATTCAACGAGACTTTCAAAAAAACATATTTTTAAGTTAATTTAATAATATTTTCTTATTTTTAACTTATGAGAAGCAGCAAGTGACGTTAACCATTTTAACTGCTGCGTCAACAATTGACGTTGTACTTGTTTTTACAACATGACGTCACGTAAACTTCGACTTTTTGAGCGTGAAAAAAACGCGCGAAAAAATTGTGTTAATCGCTAGTGGGCGCTTTAACTGACCTAATCTGCCCAGACCGATAACTGCAAGTAAGACATATGCATGATACGGTCTGGCTGGCCGAGACTAATGAGTTGAGTGTGCATAGGCTCCTACTTTATAAGACAAATAAACTAAGTTAACTATTTCATTTTACGTTTATATAAGGCTAAAGCATAGGCTGGCTTTTGGCTTTAAAGGGAGTACATCAGGCTTTTCAAAGGGGTCTAGGGGTCCGACTTAAAATTGAGAAATAATGATATTTTCTGTTTTAAAGCGCCTAAACATAATGAATAATCCTCAAAATGACCCCTTAGTTACAAGGAAATTCATTCTGTACAGTAATACGTGCTATCCTAGGTTACGCACCAGGGTTAATTTCAGCATTTTATGCCCGATTCCGTCCTAGCTATATGGTGTATTCGAAGTTTAAACCTTAACAATATGGTTCGAACATCATATTTTGATGGATATATGTGTTTTATCATGAATTAGATTTTTTTTATAATTTAAGATATTTCTAGAAAAATCCTGATGTACTCCCTTTAATCATGAAAGTTGCAAAAGTCAAGTTACAGTCAGGCTTTATGCATATAAAAAGGGTAATGGCAGCATTAACACACATACAATTAAAATATTAACATGTCATAATATGACCCAAAAGTATATTACAAGGAAATGGGATCATATTGGTTATACTTTTGTAACAAGGAATTGCCGAAAGTCTATGCAAGTAAAATTTGTTACAAGGCACAGTATAAGTGATCACAGTTATAATCTAAAACATGTCATAATATGACTATAACTTTGTACTGTCAATAGTTTGCCAAACTGAGCGCAAACAATTGGTAATTTTGTACTGCAAATACCAAACACGAACAGTTTAGAAAACTGTATAATATAACCTAATTACCTTGAGTTTTTCAATACACGATGTCTATCCCTCGTGAAAATACGACCGAATAAACAAATTCATGCTAGGGCATTCGTTTGTTTATGCTGACAGATAGTCGTCCTGTATTGAATCAAAGCACTGAAAGTGCTGATGGACGGTGCCACTTAAAAAGTATTGATTCCGAAAAAAACGGGTTTGCGTATTAAGGTGGTGAATAAAATATTATTTTAATCGGATGAGGCATTAATCAGAGTTGTGGGACCGGACGGAAGGACAGACGGACAATGGCAATTATTTATCCCTCTGCCTAATCGGCGGGGGATAAAAAGTGAAGCTATGTAGAAATGTTTAAATTTTATAAGTGACAAAGAGGAATAATTGTAAAATGAAATTGTCAGAGAAAGTTGGTCACAACATACGTATACATGAGACCTCGATTCCTTTCGAAAACCAATCAGATGCAATCATGCATAACAGAGTTATCGCCCCTGGAATGTCTGAAAAATTGGATTTCTGCAAAGACGTTTTCGGTGGCCATATCGCTAAAACAAAACAAACTTCATTGAATTAGGATAAGTATGAAAAAATAAATACAATGAATACATGTAGTCTGATGTAACTGTAGTCCGAGTTTCTATGTATTGTTCTCAATTCCTTGAATATAAATGCTTTTTAAAAACAATATGATAATTGTTATAAAATGTGATAAAATGCTATTTATAGAACGTAATAATTATAACTATTCCACTGTAATATGTGTATTCATTCTCTAAATGAAGTATTTTTGTTTGTACTCTTCCCTGAAATATTGTGTATTGTATTCCGCCTTGTTTAGGCAATATACATGTAAATATTATGCCAAATAAAATATTGAAATGCATTGTATTGATGAAAATAATTGTATGGGTATATAATCTCTCCTACTCGCGAATTTATGAACGGCCTTTGGTAGTTACCATGATGTTATGTGATAAAAGGTTTCAATTTAATATCATGGTAATCGAATTACTTACTCTTCAAATGTACGTACGGCACGGATTCTATTTATTATCCAATTACATCTGATATATATATATATATTTCATGCACGCATGCTAATTGTTCTAATATATGATATAAATAAATTATGTAAATAAATGATTAAACATTATTGTTTGTCGTTATATGCATCCTGCATACCGGCACTGATAATATACCGATACTCTCTGTTAGATTCATTACTAAACTAGTAGGAGCGTCTCCGTGGCCGAATGGTTAACGACGTTGCATTGTAAACCTTCGCCTCTCACCGCTGCGGGTTCGAATTCCACTGGGAGTTCGACTTGTAAGTGAGGAAGTGTCGATTCTTACGGATGGCGGGAGGTGTACGGTACTGGCTCTACCCAGGAAAAGCGGGTGGTATGCCTCCACAACAAAAAAATCGACCGTCATAATATATAACTTACATGTTTTGAAAATGACGTAACCACCATACAAACAATTAATTGCTACTTTCGGTATTCTCCGTACTACCCACCGGCTGTTTCCGTTATATTTCGGAATGATACGGTACGGCTTTTACTCCCAACCTCATGTAGACGCTCGTTTATGTTATGACATATGTGAATTAATTTGTACAGAATCAAATCCCTTCAAAAACAGCGTATTACTTAAGCTTAAGTTAAAATCACTTAATGTTTACCAACGCTTACATATTTATAAATATGTTGTCAATAAACGGATCTTTTGCCCATTTAAAAGCGGGTGGTCTGCCTCCACAACAAAAAAATCGACCGTCATAATATATAACTTACATGTGTTGAAAATGACGTAAACACCATACAAACAATTAATTGCTACTTTCGGTATTCTCCGTACTACCCACCGGCTGTTTCCGTTATATTTCAGAATGATACGGTACGGCTTTTACTCCCAACCTCATGTAGACGCTCGTTTATGTTATGACATATGTGAATTAATTTGTACAGGATCAAATTCCTTCAAAAACAGCGTATTACTTAAGCTTAAGTTAAAATCACTTAATGTTTACCAACGCTTACATATTTATAAATATGTTGTCAATAAACGGATCTTTTGCCCATTTACAGCCTTGCAAATGGTACTAATTGTATCGCGCTGTAATCTGGTGCTGTTTGGTTTCTAGTAAATTCCAGAATTTCCACTACTTAGAACGTTGCCTGACGACACCGTCCAAAAACTCATGGTAATAAAACTCTCTATATGAATTTCACTCCAAAGTTATTATCAGAGAAGCTTTGTTTACAGAGGTCATATTTAGCTAGCAAAGAATGCACATTTAAGTCAAGTAATAATACGGATCCTTACTCAAGGTATAGTGTTTTCATGAAGCACAGTTAAATATGTACACATAAACCGGGATTTACATATCTGTGTTCCTAAAACTTAGCCAAGTCATACGACTACCTATATGCTTTTTACAATAATAGTTTCTGTGCAGATGAAGTGATTGTGTTGCAAATTCGTCAAGAAATAACAGTTCAATGTCAACGACTTGGGTATATAAAGCTTACCATACATGAACATACATTAGTCAATGTTTGAATGTTTCAGACCCAATGTTTTCTATCGACGTTATTATGAATGTTTACACCAAAATGTTCTGTGAAGCTGCCTTTAACATAGTTTTACATTGAAATGCAGATCCATTGTAATTAAGTGGGTGGGTAATTCAATATGTGACTTTTAAGAAACCGTGTTAAATTAGGCATTTATATGCATTGTTCATTCAAACTTTTCAGTTTGTATTATTAAGTTATATCTGTATATTGTAATGTATTATTCATGATAAAATATTGCAGATATACATGTACATAGATTGCATTGATTTTATGAAAAGCACAAACCTTTGAGCGATATAAAAGCATTTCCCCCTATCTAGATTTTTCTAGACTTTTTGCTAACTGGACTGGCCCTCTGGCATATTTTGACCCCGCCTGCCCCACCAAGTCAAGCACGCAGGGCCAGAGAATTCAAATAATAACCAGTTACATATATGCATTGACGCATGAGGCAACGATAATACATGCACAATGTCACACTCTTAGTTACGCATATAGGATTAGTAATGTTGCACTTTTTAAATCATTCAAACATAAGATTTTGGTTCTACAATTTAAACCCACCGTCCAAGATGACTTCCGGAATGTTTTTCGCCAGCCTACCAAATCTACTCAACCACTCTCACACATCCCAAGTCCAGCCTCCAGGGCATGACCCAGAGAGCCCACTCAAAACCCTGTTACATATGTATTGACCCATGAGGCAACGATATAACAAGTTCACACTCCTACAGTTAAACATGTATGAGTAATTCCACTTTTTATGTAAAATTACTCCCACTCCTTTAGTCCCAATCCCCCGGGTCGGGGGAGGGACGAACATTTTATTATTACCTTACACATCTAGACATATATTTCAATCATATACCAACGTTTCAAGTCTGTACCTTTGGCGGTGTAGGAAGAGATTGTGTCCGTTTCACACGGACGGAAGCACGTGCGGACGGACGGTATAATATTATCCCAGGCTTTTTTTTTTAAAAGTGAGGGGATAATAAATATGTGGTTAACTGTACTGAAATATTGAATTTTGCGACGGTATATCATTCGTCTAATGGCCGCAAATATTCTTTAATGGCGACGCGTTAAACACGATTTGCGACCGTTTAACGACTGACATACTTTCGCAAAAGTCAACATTTTAATACTGGTTAACGTTTCTAAGACATTTTATTTATTTTTTGACAGATTTACTCACAAACGCTTTGAAGGTTAACGTGATATGACTGGATTTGCGACGAGTTATGCAATATGTAATAATCGTCAAACGCCAATCAATCAGATTGCCGGATTTTTGTCAAGTGAGTTAGAAATGAAATTGAATGGACTTTTATGTCCCGTTAACACATCTTATTAGGCTATGTTGGGACAGCAACCTCAGGGGGAGATGAGATGAAAGATGACGTTACATTTAAAATAATGTATTATAATCAGCGGCAGTAGAGCAGCATAATCGTTAAATATAGCAACAACTATCTACTCCGTCCAAAGAATAGAAATATATAACTAACCTTTGGAGTTGTTGTCCGAAGCTGTTTGGTCACGTGTACACGTTTGGTAATTTGATTTTCATAATTAACATGTACACGAGTGGTAATTTGTTTTTCATAATTAACATAGCTTTTTAAAAGATAAAATACACAGATAGTAGCAAGAATAATTAACAATACTTTTGATAATCCTTTTGTTTTCATAGCGCTGACGTTATAACATGTTAAGTGCCATAATACTGTCAGTGTTAGTGTAATATATATGCTTACATAACGATCCGGCGTTAACATATACTGAAAAGAAAAAGAAACGCATAATGGGTATTAACGCTATATAATTGCTGTCACTCGAACATTTAGATAATACAAACAATGTGATTGGTTAAAGGACGATCACATTATCAATTTAAGCTACGCTCATTTTCCAATGAACTGTACGAAGAACTACTTTCATCCGCCATTCATAGAGTGTGCGTTAAAGTATTCATTCTAATAATTTGTTTTAATAAATTAAGAAAATAGGTACCTTTAAGTTAGTAATTGCAATTATAAGGGTTTAATGTATTTTTATCTGCGTTCATGCTACAGGGCGACATTTTGGCCTGTGAGTTTGGGAATAAGGTTTAAACAGTACCGAATACACCAATGGTTACCCCTTTAAAGTTTCATTATTGACAGACTGCGCATTTGGCTCAAGCAGGTTAGCAAACTTAGGCTTTAAACGTTGCAATCTCTTAACATCAAACACAAACACAAAAACTTTAACATTTATGAATTTCGTGTAACAAAGTATACTTTGATTAAAAGGTCTGCTACACTTTCTGTAATTAGTTGTAGCCTCTTTTTGTACAAAACACGTTGAGATATATCTGGAATAGTACGTGGAATTAGGTGTGTATAATACAAGGGTAGCAACCTACGTCACGCGCTAAAACAGATCCGTTTACATACACAGAAGCTGGATTCGGGAGCTGGTAAGTGGATTTTTACCAAGATTTACGAAACATTTGGTTAATTGACAATGCCTAACGTACCGCACGGATGAAAATCATTTTATTAAACCTTAAATAAACTGTTAACTCCTAGCCGTTTTTCAGTTTACTTCGATACAATCTCATTTCAAAGCCAGGTACCGTTTACATTTTGGTGGAAATGCGATTGTATCGAAGTAAACCACAGAAATATTAACAAACAGAATGGTCTCTTGCACCTATTTGCATTAATGGTCTCGCCATTTCTCGTGACACCAACGAGACCGGGTCGTGAACGGCCATTTTGTGAAGTACCGCCAATAGCGAAATGTGAACGACATACAATTCGACCAAACATACGTATATTGTGACATGTTATGTGCATGTTTTGGATATAATTTCAATTTAAGTATAAATTTACGATTAAAAACTGTTTGCCGACCTTCTTTTAGTGTGTAAAAGCACTGTACGATGTATTTTATGCATATCTTGTAAGTTGCATTATATTCGGGTATTTCGGATGGTCCCGGGTCGTTTCGCACACTTTCCCGTTCGCGCATCGGTTATTTCGCACATCGGTCGTTTCGCACATCATTTTGATAGTCGTTTCGCCCACTAAGTCGTTTCGCCCATCATCTATCAGGTATTGTATTTGAATGTGAATTGTGAATGAGTTTTTATTAACCTGTGAATAATAAATTAATGGAGAATCATAATGATATTTTTGTTGTTGTTATTGAATGTTGAATGTTTGTTTATACTGTTATATTATTTACACTAATTATATATTATCTGTCAAAAAAAAGTTAAAATTACTCATAACTGTTATCATACTCATAACTGTTGCCGCCAAATGTATTGGCGAAGAACATATATACATAGGCTGGCCGTACCAACAATTTCTACAGATTGTTTATATTTATTTTGCATATACTCTATATTGATAAATTATCTTTATTTAAGGGTGAATTGACCCATTCGAATATTTAAGGGTACGCATATGAACTATATATATTTGTACATTTGAAGATATTTGCGACTTGAATCTGAATTTTGTTTTGTCCTCGTGAAAACAAGATTTTAATAATAACGTCTCAAATATGGCTATATATGTTTGACGTTTTTCATAAAAGTCGCGTTGCACTCAATTGTCAACGTTTTTAGCATCACAGAGTGTTAGTTTAGTCACATACAATTATATTTTATATCACACTGTTAGTCTTGACGAGACCTTTCATCTTATATATAAATTATATCATTTCAATTAGGATGTAAACTATTATTTAAGGATTTCCTATATCTTTCACTGCTATTCTATATTTCTCTGCTTTTTACCAAGGAGCAATATAGAGCAAGGAATTTTGAGAAAAAACAATGTTAATGCCATTTATCTTTTATATGGCTGGATAAAAAACTGCACTATTTTAGTATATTTTAGAGAATTTAATTTCCTATCGGAATTTAAAATAAATTTGCTGGTCATCGGAATATTTGTTTCAGTATACTTCCTTTATTGGCCTCAAACCTCTTTGGAAAATAAAAACATTAACATAACGACGTCGACGTTATTTATATTAAAATAATGTATATTGTACATGTTGGTGATATATCAATAATTATTTTTAAATAATCGACTTTCCATAGTATAATAGTGATAGTAACCTGCTAGGCGGAATGTACATGCTATTCAACATAAATTGTTGGTGGGTTTGTAGGGTGTTCCTACATTTAGCTTCGCATGAAGTGAAGCCCAGCACATTATAGAACACATATCGTAATAAGCTTCTCGAAACGAATTGAATTGAATTGAATTAGGGTTTTAAGGCGCACCAACACATGAAAAGGTTATATGGCGCCTAAAAGGCATGAACATGCCAGGCTCATCTTCCATGTACATCGAGATAAAATATGGAAAATGGGCCTAGAACCTTCTCACCCTGAACTGCAGAGTTGCTGCAAATTCTAACATGATAATGATAATTGTTGAGGCAAAGAAAGTTGGATGATAATATTGGGATATATTATGAAGGACCTTTTTTACACTCTTCCACAGTTAGGACAATTATGGAGTATTTTAGCTCATATTTCTTCTGTTTGTTATTGTGATATTATAGTATTTCTATGTTAAAGGGACACAAAGCAATCTTGAAGTAATTATCAAGTATTACAATTTGAACTTTATTTATTAATCTGGAATTATGTTTTTTTAACTTAAACTGTTTACATATAAGTAAATAAAAGGTAATACAATTTAGAGTTATCAATTTTACTTCATTACTCTACCATGTATATTATTGGTGCGCAATATAATAACAACTAGTAGTATGCTTTTGTTTTGAATTATTCAGTGGAATACTTTTAAGTTTCAAAAACGTCCAGATTGCCTTGTGTCCTGTTTAACTTGTTTCTCATCCAGGAAAGATTATGAAATCTAAGGAGGAGCTTAATGCTGATATTGTTAATTTAAGAATAGATAATAAATTATAATATCAACACCTCTTTTTTTTACAATATATTCAATCTTTTACAATATATTTAATCATTGATATGATGTTAATTTATGGTTATTCGTGAAACTTTTGGTTTTAGCAGTGGGGTAAAAATACAAATACATTATACCAATTCAAATTTCATTTTGAAAACAACTATTTTTGTCTTCTTATTGCTCACTCCATGTTTCACCGAAAAATTACCTGGATTTCTTAAAAGTTTCTACTATATATCTTAGACACATGCCTTACTTTTCATGAAATAATAATTATGCAATTGATAGTAAATAAAGTTTGTTATATTATCTGGTGTATTTACTTGTTTAAAGCTCTCGTATAAAATCCATGTATACCCGGTTACGTGTAAATGGTGACTATGGTGACTAATTTCGGTACAATTTATCATCGCCTTCCCAGGAACTGCGGCCCCAACAGGGACTCGAACTCTGGATCTTTGGCTTACTGTGGCAAAAACTTGCACAGGGAGCCACACAATGCCAATCAATTAATGGCCATATATTCAGACACTCCCCTTAGCCTCGTCCGTCGGACAGGGACATAAATCTGGCGGTGCCAAGTATCAGTCTCCTCTGAGCATTATAAAGAACCACTGGAATATATTTGATAGTAAAGTAGTACATGGTTCCCAGACTCGGAGTATCCTCCTTTCTCTGGGGCAGCTCAAAATAACATAAAATGCTTTACACACAAATGTATCGGTGGACCATAAACTCTAATTTAATATATATATTATATTTGAGTTTCGTTACATCCAGGTAAGTGTGTGAAAATAGTTACATTAAGGTTTTTCTCGTGTTTCTTTAGAACATGACCGCGAAACCCTGAGATGGATTTATAATCGTTGTTACAGTCCGGACAAACATATACAGTGGCGCATTTGACACATACGAACATGGTAGGTCCATCAACTTCAGTATATTCCCCTAATAAGAACTCTAAATCAATATCATTATCCCAAGACAGAAAATTTTCTTTACTGTAACTTGACATTGTAAAACCGACATACTGAGGACATGAACATATGGTGGTTTTTATATACCTGAAAAGAGTAATACACAGGACTATTCGACAGACAGTCATACAGACAAGCATGCATACACAGACCACACACAAGTGTCAAATTATATTACTTTATCAACATCACCCCTAAGGTCTAGACTCAAGGTGTATATTGAGTATATTCACACCCCATTGACGTGACATATCGCTAAAACAACACGGCGATCTTCAAGTAGACAACCTTGCCATGCATCTTTTATTAGGGGTAATACACACATACTGGTGTGACACTACATGTAAATCGCTATAACAACACGATCGACAGGAGTACATCTATTTTTCACACTTATTTCGGCAACTAGGTAGCTATATTTTCGCTCATATTATCTGGTATAGTACACCTTTATCAGAACTCCTATTGCTTGTCTTGAACGTACGTTAAATTCAAAGAAACATTAATTGCTATTTAATTTATTTATATATATTTTATTTAGAACTGGACAATTTGAACGAACGATTGTTGTTAGATCTGTGATTTACCAAATGTTTTGTAAATCTTAATAAGAATCCACTTACCAGCTACCGAATCGAGCTTCCGTGTATGTAAACGGATCCATTTTGGCGCGTGCGCGTGACGTAGGTTGTTACCCTTGTAATAGTGTAGCATAGTCAATTGTTTGAGTATGCGTTTCTTTTTCCTTTCAGTATATAACTTAGTCACGAATCATTGTACTGTGTAATAGACGAAACAGTGTAGACTTTTGGCGAAACCGTTTAGATAGCAATATGCAAAACATGCGGGAGGCATGTAAATTGATATCAACCTCCTACTTTATTTACTAATTTATGGTTATTTTGGTCACTCCATGTAACAGGCATGTATAAATGCTCGGTGCTTAGAGCTATACCTGTACCATGTCCTTAATACATGCTTATTTTCCGTATTTGGCGTCTAAAATGGACAGAATTTTGTTTTCAAATTTTGAAGCGGTGAGCGAGCCGGGTTGTGTACAGTTTGGGTGAAACATGGAATCTGTCTCCATTAGAAGGTAAGGAGCAGCAACATGTCCCTAGCAAAGTTCCGTTGATGCCGATATTTGAGTTTGAAAAAGACGAATGGTTGAACGTGTAGACACCGGTGTTTTTATTGTGAAAACTGTGTAGAATAGGCAAAAGTTTGAGAAAAAGTAAACAGTGTAGACAGTGAAAATATTAACGGTGTAGACTGTACTATTCAGAACGGTAATATTGTACCTGTATTAAAAAATGTCATTATCTATTTATTTCATATACAAACAGTAACCGGAAGAGTGTTGTAAGTGAGTGAATTGAATTTTGTTTAACGGGTCATCAACACAGTATAGGTTATTTAGAGCCGCCCCAGAGAAAGCGGAAGGATACATAGCCTGATAGGCATCCGGGAACCGTGCCCGACTCTTATTATCGAATAGATTCCTATGGTTCTTTAACGTGCTCGGAGGATAGACTGTCTATCTGTCACTAGACTAGACTGTAACGGAACTGCCCGGTTTAAGTCCCCATCCGACGGACGAGGCTAAGGGAAAGTGTGTTGCCCAAACGACGAAACTCAGTGGCACGAACGCTACAGACTGCATTACGCCAGCCCTCGTGCAAGTGCTCTGAGAATGGTTTTAAAGAAAAAATAAAATCTGAAAATAATGCAATTTTTACTTAAAAAGTGTTAATCAAATTTATTACTTTTAGTAAATAAGTTTTATTTGATAAAGATTTCTGAAATGCTTTGAAATGCAGTGAAACAATCACTGCCTCATCTCCCAAAATATCAAAATAGACATCCTGTGGTGATTTTTTTTTATTAAAGGGACACACGGCAATCTTGACGTTTATCAACAATTGGAATTAGTTTCTCGACTTAGTTATCCAGTTTCATTTTGATTTTAAACCGGCTTGTATATAATTAAATACAATGTTTGAGTTTTTATTTTTTCGTCTTATTCTACCATGATGAATTTAAATATATTATTGGTGCAATATTATCAACACTTAATAATATGCAAAAACAATTTACTTTATACAATTCTTATAATTAATAGTACTGATTGTGTAGAAAAACTAACGCGACGCCGTGAGTTTTTAAAAAATCAAGATTGCAGTGTGTCCCTTTAAACTTGCCACATGCCGAAAACATTGTTTATTGTATGAGTTATCCTCGTTACGTTTATCTCTAAATTGTGTAGCTATAGACGAATCATTCGTTGAGGCGAGTACTGTTCTTTGAACAGATTGCAGGACTTACCACACCGCATCATGACTGCGTAAATTAAGAAACAGTATGTGGGTCATTTGAAGTATAGAAGACTGTCTGTAACAATGTTGTTTTTATTTGTGTTTTTCTTTGCTTTTTATGTGGAAAACATTTTTGCTTTTTGTTTATTGTGTGGAAAACACGCCAATAAACTATCCACATTGTTTAACACTGCGGTTATGATTTCCTTTGCTCAGTCTATGAGAAAAGCTTCACCACAATGTTTGCCGTTCTGGTTGTCACAAGGATGCACACTTCGAGTGTTATGCATTTGAATCTGCAATTGCAGATACAGACGTCCTAATAAGGGATCTATTATCTTCCTGACACGGCCAGTAATCAGGATACATTTCTACTGATAAATCGCCGACGAGGAGCAAATAAATTTGATGGAGGGCCAGTCTACTCAGGAGCAAGTATCCTAAATATTGTGACAAAACATTGGAACCCTAAGCATCTCATTAGAAGAATAATGATGCAGCAAATTACAGTGTGTTCTTCAACTTACCCTGTTAATAACAGTGACATAAATATACAGAACAGAACAGAACATACTTTTATTGACTTGTACGTTAAGTACATCATCATAACATATATACAACAATTACAAAATACATATTTAAATCACGCGTAACATACAAGTATATGTTTTATATATACATATATCAGCTCTAAAGAGGATGATCTATAAGGTGTTCACACATGCGAGATATGAAGCCAATTAAAAAGAATCATTGTGTTTTCAGTTTGCAATAATTCGATGAAAATAATTCGATGAATTTAAACATACTTGGTATATTACAATAATATTGTGCTATGTATTTCCTCCTTATATCGGAGTAACATGGACATTTTAGAATGAAATGAAACTCATCTTCAATATCTTGAGTATTACAATATTGACAAAAACGTTTATTTCTTTCAATCCTATTGATACCATACCGACCTGCTTGAATTCTTAGAGAATGTGACGATAACCTTATTCTACTTACTAAACTTCTTAAATCGCATGGCAATACATCTAAATATATTTCATAATGAAAATGTTTTTTCACATTGTTATACAAATCTAAGACCCCAGAATTTTGCAAAAAACAATCGATTATTCTTTGTTTGAATACTTATACAAATGACTTACAAACAACTGTATTAGGGTTATCCCAAACCCAATTGAAACCATACAGTAACGTTTTAACATTAGATAACCAGTTTTTTTTGCCATTAATCGTCATATTATATGTTTCATTATGATATTATCAGTATTTAACAACTTAAACCAATACTTAACAATTTTAACATATCGTGAAATATACAAAGGATAACAACGTAACCAATTCGCCGTAACATAAATACATCTGGATAATTGTGTTAGTGCCGATTTTTATTCATCGGTGCATTAAATGGACGCACACGTCATTAAATATGAAAATGTGTTTTGCCTGATGCTGGTGTCTGTTCCATAATTTCTTGTTTACAATACATTATGGAAATTATTTCCGTTACATATTAATTGAATTGAATGTTGTTTAACGGCTCATCAACACAGTATAGGTTATTTAGAGCCGCCCCAGAGAGAGGGTAAGGATGCATAGGGGAACCTGCCCTACTCTTATTATCGAATTGATTCCTTTGGTTCTTTAACGTGCTCGGAGGATAGACCGATACACGGGACCGCCCGGTTTACGTCCCCATCCGACGGACGAGGCTAAGGGAAAGTGTGGAACTCAGTGGCATCTAATCCAATACTATTAACCTTATTCAGTCAGTGGCTATTGAAATGTCATAATTTGCTCAATATTTATCTTATATTACATATATCTTAAACTCGTCGCCGTAAAATCGTTATGAATTATGAATTTATTTTAAATTAAAATAATGAATAACTCGCTTCATAAACGGGATCTTCATTAAATATCCTGTATGTTTGGCCACTTGACCTTTCCATATATTCATTCTTATGTTTAAAGATTTTAAAAATAAAATATTGTTTTGATAGGATCTGAAGAAAAGGATTTAAAATGAAATACAGATGATCCCTTACACATTTTGAAATCAATTGTCTGTTCTAAGAATTTACTGAATAATCTACCTAGCCCAATTGTTTTTAAGTAGTCAGAGCACAGCGTCCGCTCCTGGAGCCGCCATTTCTACCGGTGTTTCCTTCAAAATTTATTCCGATAAAAAGTCTGATTAACGACGACTTGTAGTTTGCACAAGACAACTTACGAAATGCACATAACAACTTACGAAATGCACATAACAACTTAAAAAATGCACATAACATCTTATAATATGCACAAGACAACTTAAAAAATGCACATAACAACTTAGAAAATGCACATAACAACTTACGAAATGCACATAACAACTTAGAAAATGCACAAGACAACTTCAAAAATGCACATAACAACTTACGAAATGCACATAACAACTTAGGAAAATGCAAATAACATATTAGAATATGCATTAGACAACTTAACAAATGCACATAACAACTTACGAAATGCACATAACAACTTAGAAAATACACAAGACAACTTAAAAAATGCACATAACAACTTTTACGAAATGTACATAACAACTTACGAAATGCAAATGACAACTTAGAAAATGTACATAACAACTTAGAAAATGCACACAACGACTTCTAGTTTGCACAAGACAACTTACAAAATGCACATAACAACTTAGAAAATGCACAAGACGACTTACAAAGCGTACTGCACAAAATGCAAAAGGCCAGCAGAAGGCAGCCGAGGCTTTCCATAATAACTCGTACAGTAAACTCTGTTATCGACATGTGGTAAGTTTAAATGGACACTCTGCACTCTTGGTATTTTTAAAAACGCACGGCCTCCCGTTATTTTTTCTACATAACTTGATTTTGTTCAATCATTAATATTAATTATAAAAATAGTAGAAAGTAATTTGTTTTTGCATATTATTAATTGTTGATAATATTGCACCAATAATATATTTAAAATTTATGGCAGAATAAAATGAAACTCACAAAAATGTATTTAATTATATACAAGCCGGTTTAAAGTCAAAATGATACTGGATAAATAAGTCGAGAAGGTTGATAAACATTTCAAGATCGCCGTGTGTCCCTTTAACAAAACTGACAAGTCACGATGTCTAGTTTGATATTTTGATTAAGCATTGTTTGTTCGAAGCATTTCAGAAATATTTATCAAATAAAACTCATTTTTAAAAGTTATACATTTGATTAACACTGTTTATAATAAGTAAACACAGCATTTTTTTCGCACCATCAACTGCAGTATTTTCTTCGTCAACAACAGCAATATTATATATTTATCACGTTTGTTGATATTTTCCCCGTGTGGGGTGATACCACCACTGGCACTGCAATCTTGCAAACACACTATTCAATATGTCATTTTTTATCATGCTCATCTACGCAAACGTGGCTCCATCATAAATGGAGCGTTTACTTTAGAATTTGCAGCAACTCTGCAGTTCTGCAGGTAAGAAGGTTCTAGGCCCATTCTCCAGATGTTATCTTGATGTAAGTAGAGGATGAGTCTGGCATGTTCATTCCTATAACCTTTCATGTGCTGGTGCGCTTTAAATTTAAATTAATTATAATATTTATAAAACGAGCCCCGTTTCCAGTAACAGTATCCGGTCAATTCTGCGCCGACCATCTTCACAGACCCAAATGCTTCAATCTCCGATCATAAACGAGAAACACATTCAGTTCATTTAAACAAAAATCAAAGGGAAACAACTCGAACATTGAATCACGTATTAGGTAGGAACAGTTACTTCCCTTGAATAAAGAGTTGCCGGTGTTAGCATATTAAATCTACCAGTGCAATTTGATAACAAGTACGTTATTTATTAAAAAATACGTTATATTTAATTTTATCTAATAAAAAGGTTATTTTACATGACTACGGAATTCCGTTAGGGCCATCGCCTTTCAATGTGTTGATCTGAAACGCGATACTCGATAGTACGATGATGAAAACGCGAAATCACGAAACTACGATAACGAAAACGCGATAACACGATGATGATAACGCGATACTACGATAACGAAAACGCGATAATACGATAGTACGATGATGATAATGCGATATACTATCGTGTTTTCACCATCGTACTGTCGCGTTTTCACCATCGTAATATCGTGATATCGCGTTTTCGTTATCGTAGTATCGTGATTTCGCAATTTCATTATCGTACTATCGCGCTATCATCATCGTACTATCGCGTTATCATCATCGTACTATCGCGTTATCACCATCGTACTATCGCGTTATCATTATCGCACCATCGCCTTCCGGTGCGCATGTGCATGCTCAAAAATAGAAGATCTTCAAGTACAGCAGTACAAATGGACGAGTTTATACAAACTCATTTTGTTTTTGATATATGAACCAACTTAATGCCGGTATCATACGACAACTGCACTGACTTTAATATCAACAATTGCCGCAATGTTTTGTGCCGCTAACCTCTCAAAATATATTCTACTTTCGCCTAGGAGTCCAATACTTCACAAACTCTGTCTCTAGTCCATCTACTGTCATGTCTTTGTAGTATAGTAAGTCTCAGTTGCGCATTTGATGGTATAATACCATTTAAAATTTGACATTTTATAACTTTTAATTTTAGACAAAAATAATATCATATAAATTCTGTCTTTTTTTTATTTTAATGGATATAATTAGAATTACGCAACCATGTGTAATGGGCATATCTTTATTTCATTTAAAAATATATACGTATATATCGTGGTTATATCAAATATTGACTGTATACAAACTATATATATTACATATAAAATAACAAATATACTTTATTTGTTTATCTGTTTGAACCATTTGAAACAAATACAATCTATCAAGTTTGAGCGCTCAACTTAAAATAGAACTTATTACATTTGTCGTTTCAGTTTGTCGGTGACAATATTATCAAAGCAAGTTTTTGAAAAGGAAGACTCTAGCTAGCGTTAGCTAAACTCTTTAGAATATATAAATTCTGTTAGACTCATTTAATTAGAATTGATATCCTTGGGAAATATCACTGTCACATGGAGGGGAAATTCTTATATGCGCATGCGCACCGGAAGGCGATAGTACGATGATGATAACGCGATAGTACGATGATGATAGCGCGATAGTACGATAATGAAATTGCGAAATCACGATACTACGATAACGAAAACGCGATATCACGATATAACGATGGTGAAAACGCGACAGTACGATGGTGAAAACACGATAGTATATCGCATTATCATCATCGTACTATCGTATTATCGCGTTTTCGTTATCGTAGTATCGCGTTATCATCATCGTGTTATTGCGTTTTCGTTATCGTAGTTTCGTGATTTCGCGTTTTCATCATCGTACTATCGAGTATCGCGTTTCAGATCAACACATTGAAAGGCGATGGCCCTAACGGAATTCCGTACATGACGGCTATTCAGTATTGCTTCTGTGCCCGTAGTAAAAATTACACGATTTAGAACAAAATTTAAAAATAATGAAACACGAGTTAAATCTACTACGCCATATAATGGCGAGCTCTAACATAAAGACAAAGAAAGGACAGCAACCGTTACAATCTCCATTAATCCTAATCAATGACAATCCTCTGCAACAATTACTTCGTTACAAAATGACTACCAACATACAAACCAATTTACATCAGACTTAACAGTACGTTTAATGTTGCGAATACTAATAAAATTAATGTTTTGTACCATATAAATGACTGAACCTCTTGTTCAATGAAATTTTCTGAAGAAAGAGGAAGTGATAATTAAAGTTGCCGATGCCCTGTTATAAATTTCACTGACAGAATGTTATACAATAAATATGGCCACATAAATAACAGTAATTTGTCCTTTAACGCACAAATTCCATTATGTTAACACCGGATCGTTAATGTTATCGAATATGCCACACTAATCAGTATCTTAACAGTGCCATGGTAAGTGTGTTTGTTTCTAAACGTTGTTAAACGTTAGAGCTATGAAGAAAACAAACGATTATCAATATTATTGTTAATTATTCTTGTTACTATTTAGTATCGTATCTTTTAAAAAGCAATGTTAATTATGAAATTCAAATTACCAAACGTTTACACGTGACCAGACAGCTTTTGACATCAACTCCACAGGTTGTTACATATTTCTGTTCTTTGCACGAAGCAGATAGTGATGACATTGATGTTTTTGTTTTGCTATATTTAAAGAGTACATTCTGCTGCTACTTCTTCCGCTGCTGATTATGATAAAATATATTAAAAATGTATCATCTTTCATCTCATCTCCCTCTGAGGTTGTTGCTGCCCTAACATAACCTAATAAGATGTGTTAAAGGGACATAAAATCCCATTCACGCATTTGACAAAAATCCAGCAATCCGACTGGTTGACGTCCAAAACTGTGCGACTATTAAATCTTGCATAACCAGTCGCAAATCCAGTCTTGTGACGTTAACCGTCAAGGTTTTATTTTAAAGCGTTTGTGAGTAAATCTGTCAAAAACAATAAAATGCCTTAGAAACGGTTTAACCAGTATTGAAATGTTGACTTTAGCGAACGTATATCATTCGTTAAACGGTCGCAAATCGTGTTTAACGCCTCCGCTAACGCGTCGCCATTAAACAATACGTGCGACCATTGAACGAATGATATATCTTCGAAAAATCAAAATTTCAGTAAAGTACCCCATATCTATTATCCCCACTCTTTTGAAAAAAAAAGTCTGGGATAATTTTATACCGCCCGCCCGCACTTGCGTCCGTCTGTCCGTCTTAAATTGACACAATCTCTTTCTACATCGTCAAAGGTACTGGTTTGAAACTTTGGTATATTATTGAAATATATGTGTAGATGTGTAAGGTAATATTAAAATGTTCGTCCCTACCCCGCGGGTGCGACTAAAGGGGTGGGTGTCATTTTACATAAAAAGTACAATTACTCATACATTTTTAACTTTAGGAGTGTGAACTTGTAATGTCGTTGCCTCATTGGCCAATACATATTTATATATATATATTTTATTCAAAATTACATAAGGCCTTTAGGCCTGTGAGGATACCAACAGTTAACACAATACAATGACAGTAATACGAAATAAAACTATATACATATATTTACATATATATATATATTTATATGGAGAAGATGATATAAATCTTTTCATATCATTAATTCATCCCTTGTATACACACAGTCCGAAAAGAATAAGCCTATGCGAGAGTAAAATTCACATTCCATGAATATAATATTATTTTTTTTATTAAAATGATGCAATATCTTTTTAAATATTTTATTTAACGAGCGTATTATGAAGGTCGTTTTATATATTTTTCATACAAATGACTAGCATGTTTATTTAAATGAAGTATGTTACTAATATCATGTTTGCAGCATTTATATATATATCATCAGATATAACGGGTTTTTGAGTGGGCTCTCTTGGTCATGCTAGGATAAGACATGTAAGAGATATAGACTTGTAAACACAGTTTACACGCACACCTTGATGTGGGACGCCGACGCCAACGCCAACGCCGACGCCGACCCCGGGATGATTACATAAGCTCTCTTATTCTTCGAATAGTCGAGCTAAAAATAGAAATAAACATGATAATCCAGCCAGGAGACAACAGTCAGAAAATACACTTGTACTCTGGTGAAAATGAGCATATACACAAATATCATAAATAAACACAACTAAACGCATATCAACTGGAATTATTTTATTGTTTAAAATAAAAATGATAATGCCATAAGAAACAAGACAGGAAAGAATACATACTTTAATAGAAATTTTCTAAGTTCAAGGCCTGAAACACAGATTAAAATGCACATGTTATAGTTCCATATTGACTAACCGATTATAACTGATGATTGATCGGTTACATCCAATCAATGGTAACCAATTATTCATCGTAAGTTTCAACCGATTGCCCATCACTAGTAACTGGCAGATGAATGATATAATTTGGATCTTGATACCTCGTTTTTGCAGATTATAAGCACAATTTTGAAAAAATTATATACGCGTCTAATTTCGAATACTTTTCAATTTATAGAGCTAATTGCTTAATCTGGTGTGCCTGAATAGAAAATGGCTATTCTGTGGTCTAAACTGAATACAGAACAGAACAGAACAGATATTTTATTAAGATTTGTACATAGTACATCATCATACAAACATTACATACAAATACATTAAACATATAGTCACGTAATAGATATAAAAGATTTTCTTTTACAAATAAATGTTGAATTATATTACTTTAGTTCACATTTGTAATACAATATTCCTTAAAGATTATGAAATTTAATAGAATGAGAATGAACAACATGCTTAAACATTTAAAATTGATTTTCTTATTTCTAAGGCTTCCTTGGTATATTTTGAAATTTTATATAATACAGTTTTATTATGAGAGCTAATCAAATCTAAAAACTTGAACATTGATGGTCTTTGGTAATAATACTTTTTCAAATACTGCTTACGCAAATCTACAAAACATGGACATATACATATAAAGTGAAACTCATCTTCTATATCGCCTGAATTACAACAAAGGCAATATCTTTCATTTTTTGGTATTCTATTTCTATCATAACGCCCAGTTTGAATTCTAAGAGGATGAACAGAAAGTCTTAGTCTAGTATAAAACAATCTCAAATTACAAGGTAATATATCAAGATAGTTTTCATAGTCAAATTGCATTTTTACTAAGCTATAATTTTCAAGAACTGTACTATTTTCTATAGAACTAAACCATTCCTGAATAAAATTATCAATAACTTTTTGCTTAAAAATATTTGGAAATACTTTGGGGTTTACAAAATGATTGTTCTCAAATATATCGGTAAATCCGTAATTATTTAACATGGTTTTAACGTTTGATACCCAGTTCTTACATCCTTTATTACAATCATTTAGCCCTTGTTCGTATACTTTTTTTATTATTATATTATCAGTATTAATAATTTTACACCAATAACTTATTATCCTTGCATATCGTGATATATATAAGGGATATCTACCCAGCTCTCCGTAAACACCCACAGTACATGTATTCATTTTAACATTCAATAAACGTTTACAGAATTTTAAATGTATTCGCTCTATAACTTTCGACCTTGTATACCCCCAGATTTCGCTTGCATAATTTAAAATAGAACCAACGAACGCATCAAACAACTGACATAGTAGTTTTGGCTTTAAACGATTTTTTTTACAGTTAAATAATAGAGTGTTTAATGCCTTAAGCGCCTTGCCGACTAAGTGTTCTTGGTTTAAGTTGAAATTACCAGTATAATTAAAAATATTTCCAAGATAGTTAAAATCATTAACAACTTCTATAATTTGATCGTTATAAGTCCATGATTCATTAGGCAACAATCCACCACGTTTTCTAAACACCATTATTTTAGTTTTCGCAATATTTACGTTTAAGCCCCATTTATTACAATATGTATGCAATCGATTAAGATTATCTTGTAATTCAGCAGGAGATTTGCCCAAAATAGCCATATCATCAGCAAAAAGTAAGATACTGATGATATTTTATCTTTCTTGCACTATTTATGATTTTATCATTATCAACCTCCCAAGGCACATTATTATTGATACTATAACAACAGGTAAATAATGTGTAAATTAAGAATTGATTGACTAATTTTCGGTATTCCTGGGATTTTAAAAACGGTAGTGGTTGGCAAATTTACCATAAACGCAAAGTGAATGGAAAATTTACCATGAAGCTATTTATGGTAAAGTTGCCTTTCACTACCACCATTCAAACCCCAAGATTTACATTTATATTGCATTGACTTTAAATGAAACAGGGTTTATGTGCTGCATTTAAATTCCCAGTGAAATAACACTTTTACGTTTTGGGCAGAGCTAAAGAAAACAAGGAATAGTTTATTCGTTTGATTAACTTGAGAACTGTCACCAAAGTACATAAAAGGATTAAATTCAATATTTCAATATTTTTACGGGTTATGGTAAAACATAAGCTAGTTTAAATTCAGCGAGAAGTGTCTCGGATTTCACACTATTTAAACTAGTCTAATATTTTGCATAGCCTGTCGAAAGATCTAAATATTGAATTAAATCCTTAAAAAATCAATATTTTCAATGGATTCATCTAGTTTTTCATTTGCCTGACTTCAGTACATGCTTGTTAACATCCCTCTGCCAGGAAATATTTTCCTTTTTGCAGTGTTAAACAGTAGCTTCTTGAACATATATTTGTTAATGGAGTATCAACACATTATCTAAGGTTATTTAGAGCCGCCCCAGATAGAGGAGAAGGATATATAGGAATCAGGTTCTACCCGAGAAAAAAATGGTTCTGCTTCTACCATAAAAAAAATAGACAGTCATATAGAGCCTAACATGTGCTAAAAATGACGTTAACGTAACACAACATTGAAACAGTTCATGTCCACATCAAAAAGACAAAGCTAAGAAATTAAACGCTTTCCCATGGGCACATTGAAACACTCAGTGATGCAAGTAAGATCTCTAGATTCAAAGTCTACCATGCTGTGTCACAACCGTTTCAGAAATTAAGACATTTTAGACAAATGCTATCAATAGCGTTTGCTGAGTCGGTTATAAAACTGTGTTTTGAAAATATGTGGGTTTTTTATTGTTGTTTTTAATATCTTTTATATTTTTCAGCGCCATTTCTGCCTTAAGCTGCACCCTTAGATGTCCTGAATGTCCAAGAAAAGAATATAGTATGCGTCAGTCTTCCATTGTTTGTGGTTGTTTATGACTGCATTCTGCTTTATGTATAGAACTCGGCATTAATAACCTGCAACGGATGGCTTGAACTTGCAACCGAACTAAAAAGGACTGGATGTGCATGTACCGTTAATGAGTCGCTGTTATCTGTGGTTGATGTATACAATAGTGGGAATAAGTGATATATCAAACAATCAACATACAAGCTACTTAGTCAAGAATCATTTGGATGACCACCATCTCAAAATAGTACAAAACTCCTTTTTTATATACAAAAAAGCTACATTTTTTCGCATACAATGCAGAGACGGGGAAGCAAACCCGAGTTGCATTCGTCTAGTGACATTGGTGAGAAGTGAGTGAGTTCAAGTACGCTACCCAGACATGATTTGATATTTTGTAGCGCATCCATGGTTGCGAGGGTAAAGACGCTGCATTGGAAACCATCTCAACGTTGCGGGTTCGAATCCCACTTGGAGCTCGACATGTAAGTGTCGATTCCTATGGACGGCGGGATGTATACAGTACGTGTCTTACATGTTCTACCTAGGAATAAGTGAGTGGTCTGCTTCCACCACTAAAAATGTTGACCGACATACATAGTCTAAAATGTGCTGGAAAATGACGTTACATGCCAAACAAACAAAAACGAGTTTTATTTCAATTGCCCTGAAAAAAAAAGTTCTTGTCCGGTCCATGTAGTAAGTAGCATACACATCTATGGGTCCTTTATTCAAGGTAATGCGGTGTTCATGTCCAGTCATACTCCTAAACCCCTTCTTCGTCTTCCGAGTAAAGAGCTAGGATCTTCATAGATCATAATTAGCTCTTAAAATAATGAGACGCAACCTAATTTGCCTATGTGTTTTCAATAGACTTTGTGTTGCACATTAAAGTAATGTTTACATGTTCAAGGTTAGTGTGAATACTGATGTACTTTTGGTGTTCACTCCAATAAGCTGTCCAACAATTTCAGATAATGAGATGAAACTGTTACCCTGTCGTTAATATATTGGGCGTGAACATCACTTAATTTCAAGGTCAAGCATCTTGTGCAAGACATTTTCCCTTGGCTTTGTCCGTCTGATGGGGATGGTTAATAGGAGGTCCAAACCTGTCTGCATGTTAAATAATTATTACAATCTTTCTGACAGTAAGAATAGGGCAGGGTTTCCTGATTATTTTTTATTCTTCACCTCCCACTGAGGTGGCTCTAATAACCATAATGTGCTGATGATTGTTTTCATTTGCATTCCAGTGTTGTTGTTTTATTTAATGAGTTGAGCTCGCTATGAGGCAGTGCCTTATTCATATTATATATATATGTGTGTGTGTGTGTGTGGTTGAACGCTTAAATGTGGCCCACTCATATGAGCTATAATTGTTTGTATGTATGCGTCTATATGTTAATTGTGCCTCCAGGCGAGTGTGTTATGATGTAGAGATACAGTTTATCAACGTGTGTTGCAGCTACCTTTTATAAGGAGTGAATATATACGCTTGATTTCTGTGTATCTCGTCATAGCTAGGCGCCCTGCCGTAGTTCGTCCGAAGGTTGTCTGTCATTGGTAGTTCACAAATATTTCTCCCCATATATATATATATCGATTCAAATACGACGCCCTTTCTATTATTTTGAGATTAAGCAGTAAAATACATGAACTTGGATACGCAGACATTAACCCCAGTGTTCAAGCTACGATCCTTCGGCCTGACCAACACTAGTATCAAGGGACCAATTAATCTTAGGCTAGGCTAAGCTGAGCCATGACAGGCTAATTAGGCCAAGCCAAGTTTCATTGCATTCCACTTGGTTGCCGAGATTGCTGAGGAGAGGTGTTTACAACAGGTCTAGAATTCGGAGATTGTGGTACAGGTGAGTCTTGTACTGCATGTTTAATTTAAACTATTGAATTATTAACTTATTGTAACGAAAGCTCTAAGAACTTATTTTATTCACTATCGATGTCTTCCTGGGTAGAACCAGAACTAAGCAAATGCAGATAAAGTATCTTGCTCAGAGACATGAAACATAAAGTAATGGCGGGGATCGAACCCACAACTTTTTGATCATGGGTACAACGCTCTACCACTAGCCCACAGCGATAACTGTAGCAGATCAGTATCGTCTAGTGTTTGATATTTTGTCTAATGTAAGAAACGTATGTTCCAGTGGTAAACACCACCATCATTTGTTCTCACAATGTAAGATCTGCCGTCATGTTTGTCGATAGCAGTGCCTGGTTTCCGCTGTTTTTCGAACTATACACGAACTGTGTCACCTTTGTCTAAAGTGTGCAATGGTTCAGACGATTTGTCATATAATGTCTTTTCCGGATTTCATACAGTCCAGAACAGAACAGATATTTTATTTCGACTTATACATATAGTATCTCGTCATCAAAATACAATATACAAAGTTTAATTAAACACATGACAGGCATGCACGCATGCACACCCCAACACGCACACACACTCTCAAACACCTCTCACTCACCTCTCACTCCCACACACACACGCACACACGCACGTACTCTCTCTCTCTCTCACGCAGTTACATAATGAATTAATTATTGAAACAATACATAATGCCTGAGGATAAACTTTACATATATGTACACAACTACGTATAATTGAATGTGTTACGTACAATAAATGCTTCTTTTACAAACTTAGCTACATTTCGAATCTTTTTATGTTTCTTACTTTGCATCAATTCAATAAAGTTAATAACACTAGGGTTTCGATAATAATACGCCTTAATATAACGTTTGCGAATATGTTCATAGACAGGACAAATTAAAACAAAATGATATTCGTCTTCTATGGCATTAGAATTACAAATATTACAATATCGTTGACCTCTATCAGTTCTATTTTGAGTGTATCTACCGTCTATCTGAGGGAATGCGATGATAATCGTATTCTTGACATTGCCGTTCTTAGTTTAAATGGCAACCTATCGAGATAAGATTCATATTTAAAAGCAGTCTTGAAATGTTTATATAACACTAGAACACGGTTATTTTCAATATCACTATACCACTTCTGTACAAATTTAATTTGAATAACACATGAAAATGTTTCAAATTAATACTGTGAGGCTCATTCCATACACAGGTAAATCCAAAATCATTTAAAAAGTGTCTTAACATTACTTGCCCAATTTTTACAGCCTCTCTCACAATCCCTCAATGATTCTTCATAGTAGATATTAATATATTGTTCATACTTACAACCTTACTCCAATACTTAATTATTTTAACATATCGTGATACATACAAGGGGTATCTACCTAACTCTCCATAGACTCCTGCATTACTAATTGACGTTTTAACTTTCTACAAAAATTTACAAAATTTTAAATATATTTCAGTTTCTTTTGACTTTGTAAACCCCCAAATCTCGGCTCAATAATTAAGAATAGCCCCCACAAATGCATCGAAAAGTTGACAACATGTTTTAGGTTTGAAATTATACCTTTCTATATTTGCGATTAGGACATTTAACGCATTTAAACCTTTCCCTGCAAGTGTTTCCTGATTTAGATTAAAAGTCCCAGTATAGTTAAAAACATTTCCTAAATAATTAAAATCATTTACCACTTCTAACTTCTCTCCATTACATACTCATGTTTCATTTTCCCTTAATCGGCCTCTTTTTCTAAACGTCATCACTTTTGTTTTCTCAATATTTACCTCTAACCCCCATTTATCACAATATGCTTTTAAATTATCTAAATAAGCTTGCAATTCATTTGGACTTTCTCCAATTAAAACCATATCGTCTGCAAAAAGCAATAATATTATCGCGATGTCGTTTATACTAAGGCCAGATGTGAGTATAGATCTTGCTGTCAACAGTGACACGAATAGTTGGATGCAGTCATCAGTTACACGAATGGTTCCATGCAATCATCAGTTACACGCATAGTTCCATGCAGTCATCAGTTACACGAATAGTTCCATGCAGTCATCAGTTACACGAATAGTTCCGTGCAATCATCAGTTACACGCATAGTTCCATGCAATCTTCAGTTACACGAATAGTTTCATGCCGTCATCAGTTGCTCGAATAATTCCTTGCAATCATCAGTTACATGCATAGTTCCATGCAGTCATCAGTTACACGAATAGTTCCATGCCGTCATCAGTTGCACGAATAGTTCCATACAATCATCAGTTAAATGCATATTTCCATGCAGTCATCAGTTACACGAATAGTTTCATACCGTCATCAGTTTCACGAATAGTTCCATGCAGTCATCAGTTACACGAATAGTTCCATGCCGTCATCAGTTGCACGAATAGTTCCATACAATCATCAGTTACATGCATAGTTCCATGCAGTCATCAGTTACACGAATAGTTTCATACCGTCATCAGTTGCACGAATAGTTCCATGCAGTCATCAGTTACACGAATAGTTCCATGCAGTCATCAGTTACACGAATAGTTCCATGCAGTCATCAGTTACACGAATAGTTCCATGCAGTCATCCGTTATACGAATAGTTCCATGCAGTCATCAGTTACACGAATAGTTCCATGCCGTCATCAGTTGCACGAATAGTTCCTTGCAATCATCAGTTACATGCATAGTTCCATGCAGTCATCAGTTACATGAATAGTTCCATGCCGTCATCAGTTGCACGAATAGTTCCATACAATCATCAGTTGCATGCATAGTTCCATGCAGTCATCAGTTACACGAATAGTTTCATACCGTCATCAGTTGCACAAATAGTTCCATGCAGTCATCAGTTACACGAATAGTTCCATGCAGTCATCAGTTACACGAATAGTTCCATGCAGTCATCAGTTACACGAATAGTTCCATGCAGTCATCCGTTACACGAATAGTTCCATGCAGTCATCAGTTACACGAATAGTTCCATGCAGTCATCAGTTACACGAATAGTTCCATGCCGTCATCAGTTGCATGAATAGTTCCTTGCAATCATCAGTTACATGCATAGTTCCATGCAGTCATCAGTTACACGAATAGTTCCATGCCGTCATCAGTTGCACGAATAGTTCCATACAATCATCAGTTACATGCATAGTTCCATGCAGTCATCAATTACACGAATAGTTTCACACCGTCATCAGTTGCACGAATAGATCCATGCAGTCATCAGTTACACGAATAGTTCCATGCCGTCATCAGTTGCACGAATAGTTCCATACAATCATCAGTTACATGCATAGTTCCATGAAGTCATCAGTTACACGAATAGTTTCATATCGTCATCAGTTGCACGAATAGTTCCTTGCAATCATCAGTTACACGCATAGTTCCATGCAGTCATCAGTTACACGAATAGTTCCATGCCGTCATCAGTTGCACGAATAGTTCCATACAATCATCAGTTGCATGCATAGTTCCATGCAGTTATCAGTTACACGAATAGTTTCATACCGTCATCAGTTGCACAAATAGTTCCATACAATCATCAGTTGCATGCATAGTTCCATGCAGTTATCAGTTACACGAATCGTTTCATACCGTCATCAGTTGCACAAATAGTTCCATGCAGTCATCAGTTACACGAATAGTTCCATGCAGTCATCAGTTACACGAATAGTTCCATGCCGTCATCAGTTGCATGAATAGTTCCTTGCAATCATCAGTTACATGCATAGTTCCATGCAGTCATCAGTTACACGAATAGTTCCATGCCGTCATCAGTTGCACGAATAGTTCCATACAATCATCAGTTACATGCATAGTTCCATGCAGTCATCAGTTACACGAATAGTTCCATAAAATCATCAGTTACACGCAAAGTTCCATGCAGTCATCAGTTACACGAATAGTTCCATGCAGTCATCAGTTACACGAATAGTTCCATGCAGTCATCAGTTACACGAATAAATCCATATAATCATCAGTTACACGAATAGTTCCATGCAGTCATCAGTCACACGAATAGTTCCATGCAGTCATAAGTTACACGAATAGTTCCATGCAGTCATCAGTTACACGAATAGTTCCATGCAGTCATCAGTTACACGAATAGTTCCATGCAGTCATCAGTTACACGAATAGTTCCATGCAGTCGTCAGTTATACGAATAGTTCCATGCAGTCATCAGTGACACGAATATTTCCATGCAGTTATAATGTGACACGAATAGTTCCATGCAGTCATCAGTTACACGAATATTTCCACGCCGTCATCAGTTACACGAATAGTTCCATGCAGTCATCAGTTACACGAATAGTTCCATGCAGTCATCAGTTACACGAATAGTTCCATGCAGTCATCAGTTACACGAATAGTTCCATGCCGTCATCAGTGACACGAATAGTTTCATGCAGTCATCAGTGACACGAATAGTTACATGCAGTCATCAGTGACATGAATAGTTCAATGCCTTCATCAGTTGCACGAATAGTTGCATGCAGTCATCAGTTGCACGAATAGTTCCATGCAGTCATGAGTTGCACGAATAGTTCCATGCCGTCATCAGTTACACGAAAAGTTCCATGCCGTCATCAGTTACACGAATAGTGCCATGCCGTCATCACGCATAGTTCCATGCAGTCATCAGTTACACGCATAGTTCCATGCAGTCATCAGTTACACGAATAGTTCCATGCAGTCATCCGTTATACGAATAGTTCCATGCAGTCATCCGTTACACGAATAGTTCCATGCAGTCATCAGTTACACGAATAGTTCCATGCAGTCATCAGTTACACGAATAGTTCCATGCCGTCATCAGTTGCACGAATAGTTCCTTGCAATCATCAGTTACATGCATAGTTCCATGCAGTCATCAGTTACACGAATAGTTCCATGCCGTCATCAGTTGCACGAATAGTTCCATACAATCATCAGTTACATGCATAGTTCCATGCAGTCATCAATTACACGAATAGTTTCACACCGTCATCAGTTGCACGAATAGTTCCATGCAGTCATCAGTTACACGAATAGTTCCATGCCGTCATCAGTTGCACGAATAGTTCCATACAATCATCAGTTACATGCATAGTTCAATGAAGTCATCAGTTACACGAATAGTTTCATACCGTCATCAGTTGCACGAATAGTTCCATGCAGTCATCAGTTACACGAATAGTTCCATGCAGTCATCAGTTACACGAATAGTTCCATGCAGTCATCAGTTACACGAATAATTCCAAGCAGTCATCCGTTATACGAATAGTGCCATGCAGTCATCAGTTACACGAATAGTTCCATGCAATCATCAGTTACACGCATAGTTCCATGCAGTCATCAGTTACACGAATAGTTCCATGCCGTCATCAGTTGCACGAATAGTTCCTTGCAATCATCAGTTACATGCATAGTTCCATGCAGTCATCAGTTACACGAATAGTTCCATGCCGTCATCAGTTGCACGAATAGTTCCATACAATCATCAGTTGCATGCATAGTTCCATGCAGTTATCAGTTACACGAATAGTTTCATACCGCCATCAGTTGCACAAATAGTTCCATGCAGTCATCAGTTACACGAATAGTTCCATGCAGTCATCAGTTACACGAATAGTTCCATGCAGTCATCAGTTACACGAATAGTTCCATGCAGTCATCCGATTTACAAATAGTTCCATGCAGTCATCCGTTACACGAATAGTTCCATGCAGTCATCAGTTACACGAATAGTTCCATGCAGTCATCAGTTACACGAATAGTTCCATGCCGTCATCAGTTGCATGAATAGTTCCTTGCAATCATCAGTTGCACGAATAGTTCCATACAATCATCAGTTACATGCATAGTTCCATGCAGTCAACAGATACACGAATATTTTCATACCGTTATCAGTTGCACGAATAGTTACATACAATCATCAGTTACACGAATAGTTCCATGCAGTCATCAGTTACACGAATAGTTCCATGCAGTCATCAGTTACACGAATAGTTCCATGCAGTCATCAGTTACACGAATAGTTCCATACAATCATCAGTTACACGAATAGTTCCATGCAGTCATCAGTTACACGAATAGTTTCATGCAGTCATCAGTCACACGAATAGTTCCATGCAGTAATGCTTTATATGACAGTAAAAAAATCAATCATTCATTTTCAGTGATTTTCTTCGTTTTAAATGATATTTATCAATATTCCATATATGGTAATATGGAACTATGACGTCATAGTTCTAAAAATGGCGGCTCCCATATTCGTTTTAGAACAACATTTAAATGGTCATATCTTTTTTGTTTATCATCCGATTTTGATAATTCTTTCACCTTTTTTCCTGTTGCTACATTCCCTTTAAGAGTTACCAACTCATAATTCATTTTACGCATATTCGATCATGGGTATTTTAAGAAACCGTCAATAAAACTATACTTAATTCGGCACACATACATTATTCTATGACCTGAACACCTTGGAGAAATTTTGATAGCGAGCTCAGCTCGCGTCGCGAAGCGACGCGCGCGCAAGCGAGCTCTACGGTAACGCGAGTAGTAAATACTATGGGGAAAAAAACAGTGGTAAAAAAGTCAAAACACAGTTAACTCCCTTGTTAAGGGGAGGTCATGGCTATATTCGTTCCAAACGCAGTTAACTCCCATCTCTGTTTGGTATCCGGCCCAACTCTATTCGCGTTGGATCTAGTCCATTCAGTTGGCCGGTTACCAGACTTCATTGTAAATGTGACGTCTTACGTCTGGCAATTTATAAAATAATGTTGATTATTACCAGCTGAGAGTCAAGGTAACTGTATTTCTACCTAATCTTTAAAATCTACTGCAGCGTCATAATCTAAAATACAATGTTTAAATGAAAACGCATCGCACTATAGATGTTACGGCAAAGTCGGTGGGTGGGGAAATTTTAACAACTGGCACTGCAGCGCAGTCAGTGCAGTATGCTGTTGGCAAGTTTGCAAGTAAAGTGCGCGTTTTTATTTAGAACTCAGATGTTGAACGGTGCTTAAAGATTTGCTTAAAGATTTAATTATTTTTTATTAAGTTCAACAGGGGTGGGGTGGGGGCCCAATAATCTGAAGGTGTGGGGGGGGGGGGGGGGGGGGGTAAGAGAGGGAGGGAGTGATCAGAGTAACGTGGCGCTACGAACAGATGAAATATACGCGGGGAATTAATGGAACAGCTGTATTTTATCATAGATTCTAACACAACCTCTGCAATCTTTCATATACACAAAGAAGGGAGACAGCTGTATGTTATTCTATGCATACATGCCAAATCTCCCGCATTCTCCATGATTTAAATTAAATGTATCCATATTGGTGTCTTAAAATCAGACAACATCAAAAGAAGATACATAGATGTATACAAAAAATAAAGCTTTTAATATAATTTTCACTACAAACTAGTTTTATAAAGGGCTAAAGTCAGTTGAGCACCAACGATAAACACCGAGTTTACCCCCTACCAGAATGTGGAGGTATTTTATTTTATTGATCACTGATTGGTCAAATTATTTTGATGATGTCATGTGAAAGTTATGAATAGTTGATTGTTTCCAATTTGCAATACACAGCATGTGTTCAATGAGGTTATAATTGTCGCTTGTCTAATCGGTCAAGACGGGGTAACGATAATGCAACCAACCAATGAAATCGCATCTAGCATCTCGTGGCACAAGACGAGAAATTATTGAAAGATGGCCGTGTAAACAAACCAGGCAGGCTCAACAAATTAGGATAATTAACACGTTGTTATGAAAACATTTGAAGTAGGTACATTAGTAAATGAAGATTATATGTGCGATGCCGACAATTAGTGTTAACTACACCAATCACCAGGGGTTGATTGCATCAGCTTGTTTTATTCTAAGTTGAGAAGGATTTTGCCGACATTCGGTAAATTTAACCATGTTTTGTCAATTGTTTTCGGTCTTTATAAATTAAGTGTTAATTGATTTTAGTTGCACTACAGTGCATGTCGGGCCATATATAGTTGAATTTTAAGCATGTTCTGTCTCAAACTTGTTTCGTCGTACGTACAAGCACCATGTCTAAACGTCTTTTTAATTTGTCCGGAAATACGACGCCGTCGAAAAAGAAGAAATATGAATGCAAGTTCAATGCTTCTTGGATTACGGAGTTTAAATGTCGGAAAAAGTGAAAGGGGGATAGTTTCGTCTATTGTGTGACATGCAATTCTCATTTGAACATTGCCAATGGGGGGGAAAATGACATCACAAGACATACCAAAATTATTAAAAATTGATAGTTTATGCATATACTGTTTTTTGTTTTCATCTACTTCATTATCACTATAATGAAATACAAAATAAAATTATAAAGTAACAGTTGTCAACATTTATATAAACTATTTGAAAAAATGTGACGGTTTCACGACTTTTTGCAAATCTCCCTGATTTGGATCAAATCTCCCTGATTTGGAAGTCCAATCTCCCTGATTTGATGCCGGAAAGTTTGGCATGTATGTCTATGATAAAATACAACTGTTCCATTAATTCCCCGCGTATATTTCATCCGTTGGAAGCCCCACGTTACATGACGTCACTTTGAAATATACGTCACGAAGACAAACCGAACAGTAAATTTAATGAAATGTTAATTACAACAAAATTGCCATTCTCCCAAACTATGCACACCCCCGAAATAAACCCATCATATGCACATGTACATATAACATTAATAAGCATCTTGAACAAGGTGAGAACGTTTGACGTCATACAGCGCAAGCTATATGACGTAAGCAATGACTTAATTGTTTGTCACGTGAAAACTAGTGCATTAAAACGCAGAACTTTGCATACCGGGGCGCCCAATGGAACAGACTGTAACATAGCAGCCAATGAGCCTGATTACCTTGACCTCCGTGATAATATATAGTGCCCCAACAATAGCGTAAATAATTGGGTAATTGTTGTGTTAGAATCGAAATAATAAATATGGACCTGTATTTTCATTTGCCTGACTCCAGTACATGCTTATTAACTTCCATCTGCCAGGAAATATTTTCCTTTTTGCAGTGTTAAACAGTAGCTTCTTGAACATATATTTTTAATGGGGTATCAACACATTATCTAAGGTTATTTAGAGCCACCCCAGACAGAGGAGAAGGATATATCTAGGAATCATATAACCTTCAATACACGGGACTGCCCACTTTATGTCCGGTGTCTAAAACTTTCTCGTCTCTCACAGCTACAGGTTTGTAACCCACTGTCCTAAGCTTGACTTGTCAAGTGAGAAAGTGTCAATAATCATGGACGGCTGGAGGTATTCAGTATTGGTTCTACCCAAGAAAAAAAATAGATCTGCTTCTACCACAAGAAAAATAGACCGTCATATATAGCTTAACATGTGCTAAATATGACGTAAATGTAATACCGGTCTGCGAAATTAGCTGTTGTCCGGGACAACTAATTTACGAACAGGACAATCACGTGTTCCCACTTTGGTTGTCCAATCGGACAACCAAAATTTCTGAAGGCGCAAAGCTATTTGTCAATCAAAATAAGTATAAAAGTCAAACAGGAAGCACGATTTCGGCTTTTTCATTGATTATTGTGACACCCCTATAAACGCAACGAGGAATTGATCAATTAATTGTATCCCTCTATAGACCTCGTTTTTGATCGGATTTTGCGTCACTCGGGAATCCACATTTACCGAGTACGAAAATTGGCGAAGAGTTCCGATCGATAGAGCAACAGAAAATTACAATTATACATGAACGGTTCGTGAATTATTCCATCCAATGAGAATAAAATAAACATCATCAATATGCACATGCGTCGGTAAAAACGTGTTTCCGGTTGTCACAAAATGTCAATATTCCGGTACGTTACGAAGCCAAAAGAGACAGAAATTCTGTTTCTTCTTGGCAAGTGGGTCGAGAGTGGCTTAAATGTACCGAAGATGGTAAAATGCAGTGCCTTTGTGGCACAGACAGAATCCGGATTAGACACTGATGGTTCCTTTGTAAAGGGGTGTTCTAGCATGCGGATAGACACTATAAAAACACATAAACAGTCAAAAATCGATGATGACTGTGACTTTTCAGAGAAAGACATAGGCAATCTTCTCTCTTTGTACACAAAAGAATGAATTATGAATAAATATTGTGAAGACATCATGTTTTGCTTTGTTGCTGAATCGGTTATACAACTGTGTTTTGAAAATACGTGGGTTTTTAGCTCTACTGATCGGAGATCAGCAGAGCTTATGCCGTGGTGCGGTGTCCGTCTGTCCGTCTGTAAACTTTTTTTGTAGCGACTACTCCTCTGAAACCACTGAATCGATTTTCATGAAACTTTACAGAAATGTTGCCCATGAAGTCTAGTTGATCCTAGCAAAATTTCATGTTGGTGTGAAGAAATCCAAAAAACAGATTTTTAAAAAACAAGTTTGTAGCGACTACTTCTTGAAAACTCTAAGTGATATTGATATGGGACTTTTTCTAAAATGATCAGAATCGGTTATAAAACTGTGCGATGGTGCGGTGTCCGTCTGTCTGCCCGTAAACTTTTTTTTGTAGCGACTACTCCTCTGAAACTACAGAATGGATTTTCATGAAACTTTACAGAAATGTTGCCCATGAAGTCTAGTTGATCCTAGCAAAAATTCATCGTGAAGAAATCCAAGATGGCCACCAAATCTAAAAATAGAATTTTAAAAAACAAGTTTGTAGCGACTACTTCTTGAAAACTCTAAGTGATATTGATATGGGACTTTTTCTAAAATGATCAGCATGACATGATGTTGGTCCTTGTCGGAAATCATTTTGATTCGACGTTAAACATGGCTGCCATTAGTAAAAACTTGTAGCGACTTTTCGTCTGAAAACTACTCGACGGGTTTTCATGAAACTTCACACGAATGTTAATTGCTATTGATTTCCAATTGATTCTAGCAAAACTTCAGGTCGGTCGGAAATTCAAGATGGCCGCCACAGTTAAAAATAGATTTTCAAAAAACAAGTTTGTAACGACTACTTCTTGAAAACTATAAGTGATATTGACCTTTTTCTAAAATGATCAGCATGACATGATGTTGGTCCTCGTCGAAAATCGTTTTGATTCGATGTTAAACATGGCTGTCAGCGGCCATCTTTGTTTACATAGAGTTATCTAGTAAAAACTTGTAGCGACTACTCCTCTGTAACTACTTGACGGATTTCATGAAACTTAACAGGAATGTTGCTCTTGATGCCTAGCAAAATTTCAGGTCGGCCGGAAATTCAAGATGGCCACCATGGCTAAAAATAGATTTTCAAAATACAAGTTTGTAGCGACTACTTCTTCAAAACTATAAGTGATATTGATATGGGACTTTTTCTAAAATGATCAGTATGACATGATGTTCATTCTTGTCAAAAATTATTTCGATTTGGCCGCCAGTGGCAATCTTTGTTTACATAGAGTTATATAATGAAAACTTGTAGCGACTACTCCTCTGAAACTACTTGATGGGTTTTCATGAAACTTCACGGGAATGCTGATCTAGCTATCAATAACCTATCAGTAGAGCTTCAAGGTCATTGACCTTTTGTTTGTTGTTGTTTTTATTATCTCTTTTATATTTTTCAGTGCCATTTCTGCCTTAAGCTGCACCCTTAGATGATGTCCTGAATGTTCAAGAATGTCCAAGAAAAGAATATATGCGTCAGTCTTCCATTGTTTGTGGTTGTTTATGACTGCTTTCTGCTTTAATAGTAGAACTCAGCATTAATAACCTGCAACGGATGGCTTGAACTTGCAACCGAACTAAAAAGGACTGGATGTTCATGTACCATTAATGAGGCGCAGTTATCTGTGGTTGATGGATACAAAAGAGGGAATAAGTGATGTACCAAACAATCAATTGTGGCCAATGATCAGTTATATAGTAATTGATATTAAGTTATGACATACCACAAGAGATAATTGCAAAAAATAGTATTCTATTATCGCTGAAAACAAAAACAAAACATACAAGCTACTTAGTCAAGAATCAGTTTAATTACAACCATCTTAAAATAGTACAAAATAAACTCCTTTTTTATAAACAAGGAAAGTTAAATTTGTTCGCAAACAATGCAGAGACGGGGAAGCGAATCCAAGCTGCATTCGTCTAGTGACATTGGTGAGAAGTGTGTGAGTTCAAGTACGTTACCCAGACATGATTTGATATTTTGTAGCGCATCTTGTAAGAGTCGATTCTTATAGACGACAGGAAGTATACAGTATGTGTCTTACATCTTTTAACCAGGAATAAGTGAGTGGTCTGCTTCCACCACTAAAAAATGTTGACCATCATACATAGCCTAAAATGTGCTGGAAAATGACATTAAACGCCAAACGAACGCCAAACAAACAAAAACGATTTAAGTTTTATTTCAATTGCCCTTGAGAAAAATATTCTTGTCCGGTTCATGTGGTAAGTAGCACACACATCTATGGGTCCTTTATTCAAGGTCATGCAGTATTCATGTCCAGTCATACTGAGTATTACTCCTAACCCCCTTCTCCTTCTTTTGAGTAAAGTACTAGGAACTTCATAGATAATAATTAGCTCTTAAAATAATGAGTGCAACCTAATTTGGCTATTTGTTTTCAATAGACCGTGTGTTGCACATTAAAGTAATGTTTATATGTTCAAGGTCAATGTGAATACTGATGTACTTCTGGTGTTCATTCCAATTCATAATTTTCCATTGCAGAGATGTTCAGATTTTATCTTATTTTCACTTTTCAGTAGGTGATAAAACTTGTGTTACTCGGTTTTTATCCTTAGGTTCTATAGTAAAATAAAAAATATTTGGCAGAGTAAATTGACGATAATGTTTAAGATTTTGATTTTGAAAGATACATATATTGAATCAATTTTCATGAATGTGCATGAAATATGCAGGGTTTTAAAAGAAGCACACTGTAGATACCTTAATTTTAACAGTAAACTTGTTTGAACATCAATGATAAAGACCGAGTTTATCACCTACCAGAATGTATTGGGTAGGTCTTATTTCTGGTCACTGATTGGTCAGTTTTTTTGATGATGCTCTATCAAAATTAGGAATAAGCTGTCCAATAGTTTCAGATAATGAGATGAAACTGTTACCGTATCATTTATATATTGGGCGTGAACATCACTTAAGTTCAAGGTCAAGCATCTTACGCAAGACATTTTCCCTTTGCTTTGTCCGTCTGATCAGTGATTGGGATGGTAAATAAAAGGTCCAAACTACCAAAGGCTATCCTGTCTGCGTGTTAAATAATTATTACAATCTAGTAGAGCCGACTTTCATCACCTCTCACTGAGGTGGCTCTAATAACCATAATGTGCTGATGATTGTTTTCATTGGCGTTCCAGTGTGTTTTTTTTAATGGGTTGAGCTCGCTATGAGGCAGTGCCTTATTCATATTAAATGGTTGCGTAGTGTAATTTTGGCGCTATTTGGCGAGTTAGTTTCTTTAATAGTTTCTGTATTTGGCGGCCATCTCTCGGACGCCATCTTAAATGTGTCACTTCGCACCATGATTCAAATGTCAACCCATTTGTTTTCTTCTTAGATGGTCAACTACTAGTCTCGGCCAGCTAGACCGTATCATGCATATGTCTTACTTGCAGATATCGGTCTGGGCAGATTAGGCCAATTAAAGCGCCCACTAGCGATTAGTCCAATTTATCCGCGCGTTTTTTTCACGTGCATAAAGTTGACGTTTGCGTGACGTCATGTTGTAAATAAGCGTACAACGTCAATTGTTGATGCACCTGTTACCATTTTTGGCGTCACATGCTGCTTCTCAAAAGTTGAAAGTAAGAAATCATTATGAAATTAATTTAGAAATAAGTGTTTTGAAATTCTCGTTGAATCTCTCAACATCTCGCCAAAATCGCCCAAAACGAGAGGGCGATTTTAAATGTCGTAGTTTCCCAAGGTCCTGGTTCTGGATTAGTCTCTATCATCCAGACACACTCAAGCTGACTGCGACTCACTGTTCTTTAAAAAATTTGACCGATAGACAGCGCCAACCGTCAAAACTGACTGCGACGTGACGTCATTTTGATTGCAACATCAAAGTGCACGTTCAATTACGCGCAACATTAGTTCCAATGGGATGTTGGTACGTCCTTATTAAATATACAATAAACTTCGTTTTATTGTAGTTTCTCTAAAAACATAATATAATCTTACAAAATGATGTTTAAAATTCAATTTTTAGCATTAATCGTGGTCCGCTGACTATGTTTGGAGTAATTTTATTGCACAACATTACGCGTAACGTCACGTAATTTTTAACGCCGTCGTGACGTATGGGGTGATTCCCATGGATTTCCATAACAAAATGAAGTTGACCAATCAGAGGCCGGTGATTTTTTTTTGTCCACACCTCGTTTTGATGTCAAAATTTTTAAAGAAGCTTTACTCCAGACCATCGTTTGGACTTCTTGTGAGAGAAGTCTCGCGAGAGGTCTGGATGATCGAGACTAGTTCTGGATTCGTGTAGCATAGCGTAACGAAGAAATCAGAAGCGGGCCGCGTGACAGAGGCTAGTCAACTACAGGATTCCGCAGAGCAAGGTTGAGGACATGTAAATGCACACAGGACTGTTAACAACTGCTGTATTAAATCTCCTTCCTACCAGTCTGGATTTTAAACAGCGGTCTCGGTAGTTCAGTGGATATGGCATTGCGCTTTGGAGCCACAGACCTCTGCCCCGCGTGAGTTCGCCCTTTTGCGGAGGTATGTATAGTGGGAAACTTCATCTCATCTCCCTTTGAGGTTGCTGTCTCAATATTAACTAATATGATTCGTTAACGGGACGCAAAAAAACTCATGTTAATCCTTTTCTTTATGGAGCGACTCCATATTTAAATTTAGTAAATGCATATGTATGTAAATTATAAAACTAAAGACGAATAATATTAGTAGATCTATCATCAGCATGTGCTGGAATTAATTAAAACCATACACATACGTGATTTTGAATATCAGTTATACGAGTTCAATGATGATTAAAAGTTTATGACAATACATGGATGCATGACAATACATGGATGTATATTTAGGATATATAATGAGCATATAATACATGGTCAACATTAATTAACCAACGAAAATACGGTCGAGCCGGCCTAAAATGACCGTTGCAAATTACCAGACATCGGCCAGCACCATCACACTATCCAACAGTTCTACTCGCTTGCTTGACGATAAAGGAAACAGCATGAATATACGGATACTGTACAGTGTTATTATTGCCTTGGTTCTCGCTGTTCTTGCGTTGATCATAGTGGTCGCTATAGTGACTAATAATAATGATAAAGAAGATGATACTGGACGTACGAACGCACATTCAGGCGAAGCAGCATGGACAGTTCCGGAGTGCTCCAGAAACCCCGGTTCCGAAACGCCTGATTTGGATTTAGCAAATTGCGTCCTGGAAAGATATCCTTTAGTTGACGGGTAAGGTGTTGTTTTGGTAGATATGTGATGAACAAGCTATTTTCATTAACTAAAAACAAAACAAAACAAACGTAAAATGGCTGCAACACAGTAAAGTGAATAACGGCTTAAGAAAAAGGTAGGCTACTTTCAGTGAAAGCAAATTTATGTATTCTTTAAGTGCTGAAAATTAATGATGATATGTGGGGAGAAATATTTCTTAAATAAAAGATTTTATGTTAAATATCAGTAATATATAAATCATAAAGAAACATGAAATATGCATCTTTATCATAAACGATATCAAAATCTACAACTGCAATATAAGGCTATAAATAAAATTGTTTTTGTTTGTCCCAAAAAATGGGCCCGACTCCAATTTTTTTTTTTCAGTATGTTTTCCTCTTTTCTTCTCAGTTTTTTTAACACCGCCTTTTCAATCGCCTAAACTTGAATAGTCCTTTGACAGTGAAAAAGTCACACCAGAAATTTCTCTTCATCTGTATTAATTTGGGTTACCAATTGTTTTGGATAGGAATTGTATGTACAAAGTTAAGATTATCAACATTGCGATACACACCTGGTTTACCAGTTGTTTTGGATAGGAACTGTATGTACAAAGTTAAGATTATCAACAATGCGATACACAACCCTGGTTTACCAGTTGTTTTGGATAGAAATTGTAAGTACAAAGTTAAAATTATCAACATTGCGATACACAAACCTAGTTTACCAGTTGTTTTGGATAGGAATTTTATGTACAAAGTTAATTATCAACATTGCGATACGCACGCTGGTTTACCAGTTGTTTTGGATAGGAATTGTATGTACAAAGTTAAGATTATCAACATTGCGATACACAACCCTGGTTTACCAGGTGTTTTGGATGGGAATTGCATGTACAAAGTTAAGATTATCAACATTGCGATACACACCCTGGTTTACAAATAGTTTTGGATAGGAATTGTATGTACAAAGTTAAATTATCAACATTGCGATACACACCCAGGTTTACCAGTTGTTTTGGATAGGAATTGTATGTACGAAGTTAAGATTATCAACATTGCGATACACACCCTGGTTTACCAGTTGTTTTGGATATGAATTGTATGTACAAAGTTAAGATTATCAACATTGCGATACACACCATGGTTTACCAGTTGTTTTGGATAGGAATTGTATGTACAAAGTTAAGATTATCAACATTGCGATACACACCGTGGTTTACCAGTTGTTTTGGATAGGAATTGCATGTACAAAGTTAAATTATCAACATTACGATACACACCCTGGTTTACCAGTTGTTTTGGATAGGAATTGCATGTACAAAGTTAAGATTATCAACATTGCGATACACACCCTGGTTTACCAGTTGTTTTGGATAGGAATTGTATGTACAAATACTGATAAAGGTGATCCTTTGGGATCAACACATACACTTAAGAGAATAAAGCAGCAGACTCGGTTTCATTGAGTCTGTTCATGTGAAGTAATGAAAGAAGCAACACCTCTCACGCCCCCTAGCACCGGCTTAAGCGGTATTCTACGTCAAAGCAACCTATATTGGGCTCGTTGGTCCCAAATTACCAGTAAAATAACACTACTGATTTGTAGCACGGGGAGACATTTTACAGCCGCCACACTGCACTAAACGAACGCTAGTGTGAATGTTAATAAATACGAACTAAGTTAAGATTATCCACATTGCGATACACCCAAGTTTATCAGTTGTTTTGGATAGGAATTGTATGTACAAAGTTAAGATTATCAACATTGCGATACATAACCCTGGTTTACCAGTTGTTTTGGATAGGAACTGTATGCACAAAGTTAAGACTATCAACATTGCGATACACACCCTGGTTAACCAATCGTTTTGGATAGGAATTGTATGTACAATACACAGTTGAGATTATCAACATTGCGATACACAACCCTCGTTTACCATTGTTTTGGATAGGAATTGTATGCACAAAGTTAAGATTATCAACATTGCGATACACAACCCTGGTTTACCAGTTGTTTTCGATAGGAAGTGTATGTACAAAGTTCAGATTATCAACATTGCGATACACACCCTGGTTTACCAGTTGTTTTGGATAGGAATTGTATGTACAAAATTAAGATTATCAACATTGCGATACACAACCCTGGTTTACCAGTTGTTTTGGATAGGAATTGTATGTACAAAGTTAAGATTATCAACATTGCGATACACACCCTGGTTTACCAGTTGTTTTGGATAGAAATTGTATGTACAAAGTTAAGATTATCAACATTGCGATACACAACCCTGGTTAACCAGTTGTTTTGGATAGGAATTGTATGTACAAAGTTAAGATTATCAACATTGCGATACATACACTGGTTTACCAGTAGTTTTGGATAGGAATTGCATGTACAAAGTTAGGATTATCAACATTGCGATACACACCCTGGTTTACCAGTAGTTTTGGATAGGAATTGTATGTACAAAGTTAAGATTATCAACATTGCGATACACACCCTGGTTTACAAGTTGTTTTGGATAGGAATTGTATGTACAAAGTTAAGATTATTATCATTGCGATACACACCCTGGTTTACCAGTTCTTTTGGATAGGAATTGCATGTACAAAGTTAAAACTATCAATATTGCGATACACACCCTGGATTACCAGTTGTTTTGGATAGGCATTGTATGTACAAAGTTAAGATTATCAACATTGCGATACACACCCTTGTTTACCAGATGTTTTGGATAGGAATTGTATGTACAAAGTTAAGATTATCATCATTGCGATACACACCCAGGTTTACCAGTTGTTTTGGATAGGAATTGTATGTACAAAGTTAAGATTATCAACATTACGATACACACCCTGGTTTACCAGTTGTTTTGGATAGGAATTGCATGTACAAAGTTAAGATTATCAACATTGCGATACACACCCTGGTTTATCGGTTGTTTTGGATAGAATGTACAAAGTTAAGATTATCAACATTGCGATACACACCCTGGTTTACCAATCGTTTTGGATAGGAATTGTATGTACAAAGTAAAGATTATCAACATTGCGATACACACCCTGGTTTACCAGTTGTTTTGGATAGGAATTGTATGTACAACGTTAAGATTATCAACATTGCGATACACACCCTGGTTTACCAGTTGTTTTGGATAGGAATTGTATGTACAAAGTTAAGAGTATCATCATTGTGATACACACACTGGTTTACCAGTTGTTTTGGATAGGAATTGTATGTACAACGTTAATATTATCAACATTGCGATACACACCCTGGATTACCCATCGTTTTGGATAGGAATTGTATGTACAAAGTTAAGATTATCAACATTGCGATACACACCCTGGTTTACCAGTTGTTTTAGATAGGACTTGTATGTACAAAGTTAAGATTATCATCATTGCGATACACACCCAGGTTTACCAGTTGTTTTGGATAGGAATTGTATGTACAAAGTTAAGATTATCAACATTGCGATACACACCATGGTTTACCAGTTGTTTTGGATAGGAATTGCATGTACAAAGTTAAGATTATCAACATTGCGATACACACTCTGGTTTATCGGTTGTTTTGGATAGAATGTACAAAGTTAAGATTATCAACATTGCGATACACACCCTGGTTTACCAGTTGTTTTGGATAGGAATTGCATGTACACAGTTAAGATTATCGACATTGCGATACACACCCTGGTTTACCAGTTGTTTTGGATAGGAACTGTATGTACAAAATTAAGATTATCAACATAGCGATACACGCCCTCGTTTACCAGTTGTTTTGGATAGGAATTGTACCAATACTGATAAAGGTGATCCTTTGGGAGCAACATACACAAATAAGAGGATAAAGCAGCAGACTCGGTTTTATTGAGTCTGTTCATGTGAAGTAATGAAAGAAGCAACACCTCTCACGCCCCCTAGCACCGGCTTAAGCGGTATTCTCCTTCAAAGCCACCTATATTGGGCTCGTTGGTCCCAAATTACCAGTAAGAATAACACTACTGAATCGTAGCACGGGGAGACATTTTACAGCCGCCACACTGCACTAAACGAACGCTTGTGAATGTTAATAAATACGAACTAAGTTAAGATTATCAACATTGCGATACACCCTGGTTTATCAAATGTTTTGGATAGGAATTGTATGTACAAAGTTAAGATTATCAACATTGCGATACATAACCCTGGTTTACCAGTTGTTTTGGATAGGAATTGTATGCACAAAGTTAAGATTATCAACATTGCGATACACACCCTGGTTTACCAATCGTTTTGGATAGGAATTGTATGTACAATACAAGGTTAAGATTATCAACATTGTGATTCACAACCCTGGTTTACCATTGTTTTGGATAGGAAATGTATGCACAAAGTTAAGATTATCAACATTGCGATACTCAACCCTGGTTTACCAGTTGTTTTGGATAGGAATTGTATGTACAAAGTTAAATTTATCAACATTGCGATACACACCCTGGTTTACCAGTTGTTTTGGATAGGAATTGCATGTACAAAATTAAAATTATCAACATTGCGATACACAACCCTGGTTTACCAGGTGTTTTGGATAGGAATTGTATGTACAAAGTTAAGATTATCAACATTGCGATACACACCCTGGATTACCAGTTGTTTTGGATGGGAATTGTATGTACAAAGTTAAGATTATCAACATTGCGATACACAACCCTGGTTCACCAGTTGTTTTTGGATAGGAATTGTATGTACAAAGTTAAGATTATCATCATTGCGATATACACCCTGGTTTACAAATCGTTTTGGAATAGGAATTGTATGTACAAAGTTAAGAGTATCAACATTGCGATACACAACCCTGGTTTACAAGGTGATTTGGATAGGAATTGCATGTACACAGTTAAGATTATCAACATTGCGATACACAACCCTGGTTTACAAGGTGATTTGGATAGGAATTGCATGTACACAGTTAAGATTATCAACATTGCGATACACACCCTGGTGTACCAGTTGTTTTGGATAGAAATGGTATGTACAAAGTTAAGAGTGTCATTATTGCGATACACACCCTGGTTTACCAATCGTTTTGGATAGGAATTGTATGTACAAAGTTAAGATTATCAACATTGCGATACACAACCCTGGTTTCCCAATTGTTTTGGATAGGAATTGTATGTACAAAGTTAAGATTATCAACATTGCGATACACAACCCTGGTTTACCAGTTGTTTTGGATAGAAATTGTATGTACAAAGTTAAGATTATCAACATTGCGATACACACCCTGGTTTACCAGTTGTTTTGGATAGGAATTGTATGTACAAAGTTAAGATTATCAACATTGCGATACACACCCTGGTTTACCAGTTGTTTTGGATAAGAATTGCATGTAAAAAGTTAAGATTATCATCATTGCGATACACGCCCTGGTTTACCAGTCGTTTTGGATAGTAATTTTATGTACAAAGTTAGGATTATCAACATTGCGATACACAACCCTGGTTTCCCAATTGTTTTGGATAGGAATTGTATGTACAAAGTTAAGATTATCATCATTGCGATACACAACCCTGGTTTACCAGTTGTTTTGGATAGAAATTGTATGTAAAAGGTTAAGATTATCAACATTGCGATACACACCATGGTTTACCAGTTGTTTTGGATAGGGTTGTATGTACAATGTTAGGATTATCAATATTGCGATACACAACCCTGGTTTACCAGTTGTTTTGAATAGGGATTGTATGTACAAAGTTAAGATTATCAACATTGCGATACACACACTGGTTTACCAGTTGTTTTGGATAGGAATTGTATGTACAAAGTTAAGATTATCAACATTGCGATACACAACCCTAGTTTACCAGTTGTATTGGATAGAAATTGTATGTAAAAAGTTAAGATTATCAACATTGCGATACACACCATGGTTTACCAGTTGTTTTGGATAAGGATTGTATGTACAAAGTTAGGATTATCAACATTGCGATACACAACCCTGGTTTACCAGTTGTTTTAGATAGGAATTGCATGTACAAAGTTAAGATTATCACTATTGCGATACACAACCCTGGTTTACCAGTTGTTTTGGATAGGAATTGTATGTACAACGTTAAGATTATCACCATTTCGATACACACACTGGTTTACCAGTTGTTTTGGATAGGAACTGTATGTACAAAGTTAAGATTATCAACATTGCGAGACACAACCCTGGTTTACCAGTTGTTTTGGATAGGAATTGTATGTACAAAGTTAAGATTATCACTATTGCGATACACAACCCTGGTTTACCAGTTGTTTTGGATAGTAATTGTATGTACAAAGTTAAGATTATCAACATTGCGATACACAACCCTGGTTTACCAGTTGTTTTGGATAGGAATTGTATGTACAAAGTTAGGATTATCAACATTGCGATACACACCCTGATTTACCAGTTGTTTTGGTTAGGAATTGTATGTACAAAGTTAAGATTATCAACACTACGATACACACCCTGGTTTACCAGTTGTTTTGGATAGGAATATATGTACAAAGTTAAGATTATCAACATTGCGATACACAACCCTGGTTTACCAGTTGTTTTGGATAGGAATTGTATGTACAAAGTTAAGATTATCGACATTGCGATACACATTCAGTGTTCTAAAAAGTAGTGTTTTAAGTCCAAACTGTTATACAGGTAAACTTTAAAAAGCATTCTTAAACGAATCTGGCATAAATGGAAGGGAAAACATGAATTTTCCAACCTACCTACCCATCTGAAAAAATCTAGGGTCTGGTTTGGACAAACTAATGTATTTTTAAGTATGGCCTAATGATCAAGACATTATTCATGATTCCATTCGGTTACAGGTGGAGGGAGGTATACAGTGCTGGTTCTACCCAGGCATAAGTGGGTGTTCTGCCTTCACCTTCATACATAGCCTAAACTGTGTCTAAAAATGACGTTACAAGCATATCAGTCGGTTGCGTATAGCTCGTACATAATTATTCACCCAATCTCGGCAATCTTCGGGAGTATCCATGGTTTCATCAAGATGTTGCGAATGATTGGTTTCCGTTAGACTGAGATAGACTGGAACCAGACCGTTTTAAAGGGAATGTAGCGACAGAGCCAAACAAGGAAAATGGTGAAAGAATTACCAAAATTGGATGATATGGCCATTTGAAGGTTGTTTTAAAACGGATATGGGAGCCGCCATTTTGAGAACTATGACATCATAGTTCCAAATTACTATTTACAAAATACTAATAAATATCATTTAAAGCAAAGAAAATCACTACAAATGAATTCAAACTCCTTTACTAGTCATATAAAGCATTATTGCTATTAAGTATATATATTTTTCATACAGTTGCCGTATTTTCCCCCTATAAATCAGTAAAGTTTCATATTTATAAATATTCCATATTATGTACGCTCCCATGGAGCTCTATGCGTAAGCAGTTATAAATTGGAGCTCTATGCGTACATGATGTACATACCTTTGTTTGAGTATCGCTTAAATAGATGCAGAGCTCCATATTTACTTTAATGTCCGTCGCCCTTCCTTCCGTCCGTCCGTCCGTCCGTCTGTTCGCAATCAATCCGGCAGTCGTTGACATCTAGCTTGTTTAAATTGTTATACGCTCGTATGGAAGAACGAGACTTATATGGTATAGTATTGTCTCCGTCAGTCAGTCCGTCCGTTGTCTCCGTCAGTCAGTCCGTCCGTTGTCTCCGTCAGTCAGTCCGTCCGTTGTCTCCGTCAGTCAGTCCGTTAGTATTGTCTCCGTCTGTCAGTCCGTCCGTTATTGTCTCCGTCAGTCAGTCCGTCCGTTGTCTCCGTCAGTCAGTCCGTCCGTTAGTATTGTCTCCGTCAGTCAGTCAGTCCGTCCGTTATTGTCTCCGTCAGTCAGTCCGTCCGTTGTCTCCGTCAGTCAGTCAGTCAGTCCGTCCATTGTCTCCGTCAGTCAGTCAGTCCGTCCGTTATTGTCTCCGTCAGTCAGTCCGTCCGTTATTGTCTCCGTCAGCCAGTCCGTCCGTAAGTATTGTCTCCGTCAGTCAGTCCGTCCGTTATTGACTCCGTCAGTCAGTCCGTCCGTTGTCTCCGTCAGTCAGTCCGTCCGTTATTGTCTCCGTCAGTCAGTCCGTCCGTTGTCTCCGTCAGTCAGTCCGTCCGTTATTGTATCCGTCAGTCAGTCCGTCCGTTATTGTCTCCGTCAGTCAGTCCGTCCGTTGTCTCCGTCAGTCAGTCCGTCCGTTATTGTCTCCGTCAGTCAGTCCGTCCGTTGTCTCTGTCAGGCAGTCCGTCCGTTATTGTATCCGTCAGTCAGTCCGTCCGTTGGTATTGTCTCCGTCAGTCAGTCCGTCCGTTAGTATTGTCTCCGTCAGTCAGTCCGTCCGTTATTGTCTCCGTCAGTCAGTCCGTCCGTTGTCTCCGTCAGTCAGTCCGTCCGTTGGTATTGTCTCCGTCAGTCATTCCGTCCGTTAGTATTGTCTCCGTCAGTCAGTCCGTCCGTTGTCTCCGTCAGTCAGTCCGTCCATAGTCTCCGTCAGTCAGTCCATCCGTTGGTTAACAATTTGAATTCAGCTTGAAACCCATGAAGCACTGCACACAGAATCATGAACATGTATACATAGGCTGCACATGGTACAAGGATGGTTCGATGATCCCTATTGTTTTTAGGTTACTAGGGCGTAGGTTACGGTCAAGGTGACCAGATATTGAAAAACATTTTCCACGCTGTAACTCAAGTACCTTTCAACCTATAATCCACAGACTGGCCATCGACAACTCTTGTTTTTGACCACTTTTGTTTGTGAGGTCAGCATGTCACGGCGACTCGACATATACAAACAGATACTGCGCTATAACTTAGGTACCCTTCAACCTAGGGTCTTGTAAATTCATAGACAGTATGCCCGTGGGGATAAGATGATCCCTTATGTTTTTGAGGTAACTTGGTCATGGTCAACTTCGCGGTGACCCGGCAGAGAAAATGGATTCCGTGTTATAATTCGGGTACCTTTGAATCTAGTATCATGAATTTTCATAGATAGACAGCCCATGGTACAAAGACGATCCTTGTTGTTTTAGGTCACTAGGTCAAAGGTCAACGTCGACGGGACGGACGGACGTCCGCACCAACTGAAAGTTACTGGTACCTTATAATTCACCCCGTTTTAAACACAAAAACGGCTTACTCTCTACCTAGTGAATAATTTATTAATTTTAGTAAAATCGCCTCATTAGTTATCCTGGTCGATAACCTGTACAGATACGAATTTTGAACAATTAAGTAAAATCGCCTCACTAGTTATCCTGGTCGATAACCTGTACAGATACGAATTTTGATGATTTACTATGTATATTTAGTACGTGTGATGTCTTTGGATGCAAACTGCAAGGCAAAATATGCACAAGTACCTCTATATTAGTACGGACGGACGCGCGTACTAACAATGATATTCATATATATTCCCAATTTCTTCGAAGCGGTTGTATAAACTATACTTATATAAAGAAGGCACAAGCAAGGTTTTACGAAAGCGTAACATAGCTGCCGAGAGACAAGAAGTTAACATAATAATATATCAAGTAACGGGTGTTAAAACAATATTGAAATAATTAATGTAGTCACGGAGACATAAACACGCCATGACCATTTTTTCTTACATTCTTCTCGATTTGTACCATCAGTTCTTCCTACCAAGCCTTTTAAATCAATGTGGGCGACCTCACTTCTTTCTGTTCAAATACCTTGACATGCCTTACATATTGATTACAATTACCTTGTAACACGACGTGCTAGAAGTACACATCAGCACAGAAATACAATTGTTCACATGTAAGGGATACTGTTACCATGTGTAATTATAAGATTGCGTTATCAAAGTGAAAATTGTAAAGGAACTGTTGCTACCTTACCATCAGCAATAATGAAAACCAATGAAATTTTAAGAAAAAAGAAAGAAAAAAAGGGAAATCAGCAGGCTTGAACCCTACCTTCCTGCGCACTAACACGGCGCCTCGATCATCTGCGATATTGAGGCTTGTGAATGTTTCGTCGCTAATATACATATAATAGTAATGATTACATGCTACATTTTCAGTAGACTGGTTTACGAAAACGTCATTTCAGCAAGTGAAATTGTAACCTTTCAACATTACAAAATATGTTTCAGACGAGTTCTCTAGGAATTCAAGTTGTAAAGCATGCTTATTGCCACTTACATGAGTCACAGTCTGTTAACCATAGACATAGACAATTATAAACCCCATATAATTATTAGTATAATAGGACTGCGCATAATAAAATTCAGTCACTGACATATATAATGGCAGAAAGATTAAATGCTATTTCTAGACACCCTATATGTTTACATGCGAGCCATTTGGAAGTATGATAAAAACAACATCCATTCTGAATCGGGCATACTGGACTCATTCAAGTACATGAATATATACTGTCGGGGCATATAACTGATATTTTTAACGCGATTTTTGATTCTGGATTTTTTCCAGAAGAGTGAACAAAAGGTTTTATAGTAGCTTTACTCAAAAAGGGAGATAAAAACAATGCGAATAATTATAGAGGTATAAACCTGGTCAGTAGCATGGGAAGGCTGTTATCAAGCGTGTTGAATAAACGAATTGATAAATGGTGTGACAATAACAATAAAATATCTGATGCCCAGTTTGGATTCAGAACAGGTAAATCTACGATAGATGCTGTGTTTATACTCCAAAATATCATTGAAAAAATATTAAATGGTAAAGGTAGGCTTTATTGTACATTCATAGACCTAAATCGATTCATAGAAATTAGCTTTCGTTGAAATTATATAAATTAAGTATTAATGGCAAAATGCTTAGAATTATTCGAGCCATGTATGACATTGTTAAAAGCTATGTTAAACGCTGTGGTTCATTTTGTGATATATTTTTTATATAACAGATGGACTAAAGCCAGGGGAGATAATCTCGCCGATAATGTTCGCACTTTTCCTTGAAGACCTAGAGCTGTGTTTGTATAATAGCATTGAAAGCGGACTCTCTGTTAATGATATATCTCTTATTCTTTTGCTTTTTGCCGATGACATGGTTCTTTTAGGTACGAGTATAGAAGATCTTCAAAGTGATTTAAATAACTTATATAACTATTGTGAAACATGGGGTGTAGAGGTAAACACTGATAAGTATAAAGTGGTGGTTTTACGAAAAAGAGGAATAATCAGAGTGACCGAAAATTGGTCTTATAACGGTACCATGCTATATTAGGAGTCGTGTTTAACTATACAGGGTCATTTACCCATAACCAGCAAGCATTAAGTAAAGTAAAGCGCTTAAAGCTATCAACCTTTTAGTCATAAATATTAAGAAATACGAGTTAAATCCAGCTTTAAAAACAGCTTTACAATTGTTTCATGCTTTTATAGGGTCTGTTCGTAATTACGGCATTCAAGTGTGGGGTTTTACTAAATCCAAGGAAATTGAAAGGATACATTTAAAGAATTGTAAACAAATACTGGGTGTAAAATTATCGACAAGTAATGCGGGTGTGTATGGGGAATTATCCGTTATATATAAATAGAATGTTAAAATAGCTTAAACCTTTTGTATACGTACTGTAACACTTGGGGCCTGGAGGTTAATACCGAAAAAACAAAAATTATGGTGTTTGGAAATAGAGGTCCAATACATAACGATGAGAAATGGAATTATAATGGGGTTTTAATAGATGTGGTGGACGACTTCAGTTATTTGGGTACATTTTTTAATTACACAGGGTCCTTTTTAAAAAATCAAGAGCATATTATTGGGAAGTCATTAAAAGCTCTAAATGCATTATTATATAATTGTAAGAAAATAAAGTTAAAACCTAAAATTTTATGTCAATTGTTCGATTATTTTGTTGGATCTATTTTAGGGTATAGTTCGGAGATATGGGGTTTTAATAAGTTTAAGGAAATTGAAAGAATACATTTGAAATTTTTGAAGAGAATATTAGGGGAGAAATCAAACACTAGTTCTAGTAGTGTATATGGAGTAAAGTTGCAAATAGTGATAATATTCTAGTTAAAACAGTATATACCCAAGGTGTAAATGATTGTGAGAGAGGCTATAAAAATTGGGTTGCAAGTGTTAAAAATCTTTTACATAGTCATGGACTTGGATATGCTTTTTATAATGCAGTCCAGTTAAATGTAAAATCATTTCTAAATGTTTTTAAGCAAAGAGTTATTGACAATTTTAGTCAACAGTGGCATGTATCAATCGATAATAGTCCAGGTTTAGACTCATATAAATGTTTCAAGAATAATTTTGAGTACGAAACTTATTTAGATATGTTGCCTTACTCATTGAGATGTATTTTTTCTAAAATTAGGTTGTCATCTCATCCTCTTAGGATTCAGACTGGCAGATTTGCTCCAAACAGGTTAGCACGAAATGAAATAATTTGTTTATATTGTGATTCTGGGGATATAGAAGACGAGTATCATTTCATATGTATTTGTAGACGTTTCAATGACTTAAGAAAAAAATACATTAAGAAATATTATTTTATTAGACCTTCAATGTTTAAATTCATTGAGCTTATGAAATCAAATAACAAAAAAATATTACTAAATTTGTGTAAGTATATTAGAGAATCTCTTAGTATTAGACATTCTCTAATTGTGAACCAGTAATGTATTCATCCTCTCTCTTGTCACGTGATGTATTGTAAACTTAGATATGTATTAGATGATGTACTATGTATAAATCTAAATAAAATTATGTTCTGTTCTGTTCTGTTCTGTTCTGTTCTGTTAATATCATTAAATCCTGGCTAAAAGCGGTCACAACTGATAATGTAATTATAAAGCATGTATATGAACGCGCAAAAAACGATTGTGAACAGGGATTGAATAACTGGGTTTCAAAAGTCAAGTCATTACTGAATACTAGTGGTTTTATGTACGCATGGCTTGACCACACCTCATTAAATCCCATACACTGTATAAAGATATTCAAGCAACGACTGATAGATATTTATATTCAAAACTGGTCATCCGACCTGGAAACTAATAGAGTATTGACGTTGTACAAATCTGCAAAGCATCGTTTTTAATATGATATACTTATTTAGATTTATTGCATACAAGGCGCGATCGCATTGTTTTAACCAGATTACGTTAGTCCGCTCATAGTTTAAGGATCGAAACAGGGAGGTTTCAGGGAGTCTCGCGAAAGACTAGAAAGGAATGAAAGGATTTGTCAACTATGTAACACTAACGATATTGAGGACGAGTTCCATTTTACCTTAATATGCCCCGCTTATAATACAATCAGAAGTAAATATATCAAACAATATTACATACAAAGGCCAAGCATGTTTAAATTTACTGCTCTCCTTCAGTCAAAAAAGAAGAAATATTAATTTTAGCAAATACATTTCTGAAGCATTCTCTTTATGACGTACAAGCTCGTTCGTCCTCACGATATAAAAGTCGTTCTATTGTAATGCTTTAGATTTTCTCCATATATATTTCATTTGTGTTATTTGTATTTTTTCACGCAATATTATATAAATAGGTGAAATCATACTAATCTAGTCAATGTGTAAATTTATATTTGTAAATGTGTATTTATATGATGAAAAACTATGTAATAGTTTAAGTCAATAAAATATCTTCTTCTTCTTCTTCTTCTTCTTCTTCTTCTTCTATAAACAAATAAATGAAACAAATTCTGTACTTTCCATCTTAAATATGAAACCATTTAGGCTATAGTTGGTGAGCTCTATGCGTATCTCAAGTACATAGCCTGTGCATAGAGCTCCTATGGTCATGTGGGAACTCTATGCGTATTTCAAGTACATAGCCTGCGCATAGAGCTCCTATGGTCATGTGGGAGCTCTATGCGTATTTCAAGTACATAGCCTGTGCATAGAGCTCCTATGGTCATCTGCGCATAGAGCTCCTATGGTCATGTGGGAGCTCTATGCGTATCTCAAGTACATAGCCTGCACATAGAGCTCCTATGGTCATGTGGGAACTCTATGCGTATTTGAAGTACATAGCCTGCGCATGGAGCTCCTGTGGTCATGTGGGAATGAATGATACGCATAGAGCTCCCCGCGAATTGCGCTCCAAACTGGAGCTCAATATGCGTAACTTATACTCCATATATAGAGCTCCATTGGGAGCATAATTCACGGGGAGCTCTATGCGTCGCTACATAGCCAGTAGAAAGATCGAAACATCGAATTCAATCTTTAATTGAAGAACTACGAGTTATGTTGAAAAACTAACGGTACTACGCAATTTTTAAAGAAAAATCAAGATTGCCGTAAGTTCCTTTAATGGATTTAAACAAGCAGGATATACGATATTTATCAATACGAAATATAAAACAGTAATATGTAGGGGTTTTAAGCGGTAAAGAGAAGCCATATATTGTAGTAGATCTGGTTATACAAAATAAAGAGGACCAATATAGTTATACAAAATATAAACAAGAAGGTTATTGCAGTAGTTATACGTAAGAGACAATTATTTTAATAGTTATACGAAATGTATGTAACAGTTCTAAATCGATATACGGAAGCAAGCTATTGCAGTAGTTAAACGAAATATATGTAGCAGTTTTAAGAGATATACGGAAGCAAGGTATTTATTGCAGTAGTTATAAGAAATATGTGTAGCAGTTTTAAGAGATATACGGAAGGAAGCTATTGCAGCAGTTGTAAGAAATATGTGTAGCAGTTTTAAGAGATATACGGAAGCAAGTTATTGCAGTAGTTATACGAAATATGTGTAGTAGTTTTAAGTGATATACGGAAGCAAGCTATTGCAGTAGTTACAAGAAATATGTGTAGCAGTTTTAAGAGATATACGGAAGCAAGCTAGTGCAGTAGTTATAAGAAATATGTGTAGCAGTTTTAAGAGATATACGGAAGCAAGCTATTGCAGTAGTTATACGACATATATGTAGCTACGGAAGCAAGCTGTTGTAGAAGTTATAAGAAATATGTGTAGCAGTTTTAAGAGATATACGGAGGCAAGCTGTTTTAGTAGTTATAAGAAATATATATAGTAGTTTTAACCCCCAACCCCCATCCCCCACACCCACCCACCCACACACACACACAAGTTGTGTATATATTTGTTCATTTATATGCAAGTTCTTTGAATATGGACAAAACCACTAAGGAACAAATGTCCTATTACTGAAATTAACTGTTTTACAAAAAGATCTTACCGACCTACTTTAATTTTATTGATTGATTGATTTAATAAATAAAATAAAAAGACAAGTAATATTTTCTCTTGCATCAGGATCCAACCGTTGGTATCGTGCATTGAAATCAAAACGTGCACTTCAGGTAGCTATACTAACCCCTAGACCACATCGGTATGTTAAATTTATTATTCAGTCAGTTAACGCCAGCAACTAACTGACTGGTTGTCGTGTGCGATACGCTGCTTTCAACCTTTATGTCATTAATGTATTGCTGAAAACCACCATAGCAATAATCGAGACCTGTGCAGAACTAGTCTTGATGATCTGCGACGCTTGATTGTAAATACAAACGGTTGTCTTGAAAACAAGCAAGCGTCTAAACTGGTACTGCACAAAACTATCTCAAACTTGTCGCTAGATGGGGCTCAGCTATAATGGGGTGTCGCCATTTTAAAAATGACGATGATAGCAATAGAACCTACGCATAAAAACGTGTCAGTTGTAATGTTGCAAAGGAACTAAAACATAAAGCTGTTATAAATAAAATGAAGATGTATGCATGTATATTTATTTATGTCAGTTACAAACACATATTTTACAAAATATTACAGTTATAGCATATAGGAAACATTAAGTGTACTCATATAAAGCATATAGTTAGGCAATATTAAGCAAAATTGGATTGTACATGGCCTAACTTGGCTTACTAGTCACCATCTTATAATTGCATTAAATAGATAAAGCAATATTTAATTTGATATCTGGAAAAAAGGAAAGGTTCATGCATATTAATATTAATATGATAATATGAGAATCATATTGTTATACCCGGAGTACTGTAAACTCAGTGAGATACATATTAAATAATGTCAAAAACAAACAAAAATCAACGTTTTGCTTACAAGCATGCTTAAAAAGTAAAATATAGTGTTTTGTAGGAGTGCCTATATTATATCTAGCTTCCTGTGATATCAAGGGTTCTATGGTATCATCTATAAAACAGCATGCATCTCTGCTAAAATATGATAATTATTTTATAGATGTGATGACTTTAGGTACATATAATAAAATAATTGAAAAAATAAGTATATTTAACATAAATAAAAGGATATTTCAAAATAATGCAAACATGTTGACAATTTCCTTATGATCTTTAAAATTCATCACCCCCTAGTCTCCATAAATGCAGTTTCCATTAACTTGAAGGTTATAAAATTCATTAATTTTCAGTCTGATGAGTCTATTGTACATTATTGTTTATATCAATGGTCACTCATTGAATCTTATACCAGTTACCAACACATACAGGATACACAATATGTGCATACCTTGATACCATAGAACTTTTAAAATAATAAGCTCAATGAGGGTACCCTTCTTTTCAAATATAATTCTGACATTTTTATGTAAAACTGATTACATTTTATATCATAACAATTTAGTAGAAGGGTCACAGAAAGCAATTGAGTTTCCTTTTTCTTTAAATATTGTTTACAGTTTATTTTTTTCGTCAAACCATTTAAGTACCGTGATACCATAGAACATCATGCTACAACTAATTAGGTGATTGCTACTCATGAATTATTTTTATTTTTTAAAGCATTTTGGATAAAGTGTCAAGTACATTTGATAGTCTTTGAAAATGGTCAGATAAAATTATATCAGGAAATAATTGATCAAATGTATTGTAGTGAAGACAACCCTGAGCCGTTATGATTCTTTTTATAAGTGAATATCGTTTTCAAAAAATCTGCAAAATCTTGCACAATGCTAAGAGAAAATATAACATTTTAAAGCATCCGAAATAAAGAGTCTCTGGATTTACGCCAACCTTTTACGCTAACATAGTTTTACAATTTGATAATCAAATGTGTTAATCAATTGAACAATACGTTTTAGCACCTTCAGACTTAAACTTCGAACCATTGTATCATCTACAGACATACTTGCTACATATTATTGATAAGACGCCTTAAAATCAACATTTCTATAAACAGTTCAGTTATAAGCCTTTGTTAATAATATCTTAGACAAAAAATTGAAACCATAAAGGCCCTCAGGCTGATAATATTTGAAGAAACCCTAAAGATCAGTCGCATTTGCACCAATCGTACGCAGTTGCGTAATACTATTGTTGTTTATCATTGGTTGTTTTATTTAGAATGTATTTTCAATAGTTACTGTTTTTTGTGTGAATAATGCTATGGCTGTATGTCGTTTGGCTTTCAATGTGAGCGGACCTCAGAAACACACATGGATTTCCAAGACCGTTAAAATTTCCATTGCATTATATCGGAATAACGATTCTGTTAACTTGATACATTGTGTGGGATAATATTGCCAAACATGTGTTGTTTTGCCGCATAACCAAAGTCAGTATTTGTTGTTAACTGGATAACCAACTGGAAAATTAGTGGAGAAATAAAACCATTAACAACATTTAGTCACATATATGCAAAACGGCGATACAAGATCTCTTCAAGGGATAATTTGTCAGCATTGATTAACAATACTTAAGTAGGTCGAATCGGCCAACAAATGTCCGGTGCAAATTATCATAAAGCGGACTGTACTGTCACACTATCCAACAGTGTTACATGGTTGTTTAAAAATAAAGGAAACAGCATGAATATACGGGTTTTACACGGTGCCATTATTATATTGGTTCTAGTTGTTCTGGCTTTGATCATAGCGGTCACTATAATGGCTAATATCAGCATTAAGAAATATGACTTTGGGAGTACGAACGCACAATCAGGCCGAGCCATATGGACGGTTCCGGAGTGCTCCAGAAACCCCGGTTCCGAAACTCCTGATTTGGATTTAGCAAATTGCGTCCTGGAAAGATACCCTTTAGTTGACGGGTAAGACGTTTTTGCGGTAGATATGTGATGAACAAACTATTTTCACTAACTAAAAACAAAACGAAATACAGTAAATTCTGTGGATTTATGGAAGTTTATGGTTTCGTTCACCCTAAAACCTGATATAAATCTCAGCGTTTTTTTGTTAAGTAAGATATTGTAGTAGTTATTAGTAATACAGACAAATATGATATTGTAGTAGTTATAAGTGATAAAGACAAGACAAATGTTGCAGTAGTTAGAAGTGATAAAGACAAGACAAATGTTGCAGTAGTTATACACGATATAAGCAAGACAAATGTTGTAGTATTTATAAGTCATATAGACAAGACAAATGTTGTAGTAGTTATAAGTGTTATAATTCTGGGAAACTTTATCATGATGCAAGTAACATGTCTGTTATTAAAACATCAACAAGGAATTAGGGGAGGGAGGGAAGTGGGGTGAATATTTTCTAAGAAAGATTTCTTCAGCTGTATACTAAAACCGGATCAAATGTCAACGTTAGTTTCCCTCCTGCAATTGTCTGTCTACTTTCTACTGTCTACCCCAGTCTACTTCTACGTATGAAATATATATAAAAAAATTATGTCACAATCATGATGAGCTGCATTTTATTTCCAAATGCAAATTAGTAACATGTCCCAGATAACAGTTACAACCAAAAACAGGAAACTGCTCTAAAAATGTTTTTAAAGAAAAAAAATAGATTAGCACTATTTAATACGGAACTACTTCCGACTGCACTAGGCGAGTACATCCGGTTAATTTAGTGTAATTAATAGAGGATCTTAAATGAGTACTCATTCGTTATTGAATTTATTAAACGAGTTGGCAAAATGATATAATGCGATACTCTTGCCGAGCATTGTATCATTTTTGCTGAAGAGTTTAATACATTCAATAATGAATGAATGGTGTTTTACGGCACGTCGACACATAAATAGGTCATATTGTGCGCAAAAAAATGATGTAAATGAAGAATTAATTAAAAATTAATGTAAATATATAAAGATAAAATTATTAAAAAATAAGGGATGATAAGGTGTAATATAAAGTATGTATGTAAATCAACAAATGCCCGTCAACGGGTATATAAACAAGTATAAATATATAAGAACACATTACAATGATTTATATAGTCTGATCTCTTTGAGGAAATCTAAAACAAGACTAAAATCTACAGTATCATATAACTCTTTCATAGTATTAACATTGTAGTACCTTTGACGCATAGGATCAAAGTCTACACATTCCAATAAGATGTGTTTGACCGTTAACGGTGCAAAGCAGGGTATACATTCTGGTAATTGCTCACCTTGTAATAAATATGAATGAGTATAACGTGTATGCCCTATCCTGCACCGGGCTAGTATAACTTCCTCTCGACGAATGGGTCTAGTAGAAGAACGCCATTCTCCGAGTAACGGTTTAATTGAATGGAGTTTATTGTTAAAGGACAAATCCCAAGCGGTTTGCCAAGAGTTACGAATATATGTGTTAATACAACTTTTAAAAATCAGTATAAGGTAATTTGGTATTAGATATAGGTCAATCTAATGCTGCCTTAGCAGCACTATCAGCTCTATCATTACCACGTATTCCTACATGGCTCATGAGAACGAACGTTAGATTCAATTTATCACATAACTCACATATCTCGACTTTTATTGCTGTTTGCCTTTCGCTTTTACACGCGAAACCGACATAAAACGTGGGAATTGGATCATAGTCATTATCGATTTTTTTGGACAGCTCATACTAGGCTTATTTGCATACTTATATAACTAGTGGTATATCGAAAATATAGAATGGTGTTATTCCACTCACACACCGTAAGTTATGCGATAAAACCTGCAATCAGACAAAGTGAATATCTTGTACCAAACGGTTTCACTAGAATCTCGGTCTCTGTATGAAAAGGGATGCTTTTTATTATAGAACTACTTTCGACTTAACCTCGAAGGTGTATGTGCAATTTGTGGTGGTGGTAAACCTAGATAGAACAATCGACTAAATGAGATTGCCAAACTATTATGATAATATTGATTTTTATGGAATAGGATTTTGACTTCGTGTATATACTTGGATCTAGTCCGCCACCATGTTAGTATAACGTAACCACTATGGATTCCTACTTGAGACATTCGAGATATGATTCCATGTATTGAGCGAGATATATATCGTTTTACTATTTACAGGCACAACGACTTGGCATGGGGCTACCGGACGTTCGCCAACAACTCAGTTTACTCTGTAGATTTACGGGCCGACTTGCGGGAGTTGTGGAGCAAATCATTGTCACATACCGACATCCCTAGACTGCGGAAGGGAAAACTAGGAGCACAGGTATATCCTTTTTATTCATATTTATACTAACAGGGACTAAGAGCGTTTGCATTGTTTTTTTAATGGTGTTATTTTTAGCACATTTTAGGCCATATATGTCGGTCGAGTTTTTTGCGGTAGAGGCCGACCACTCCATTTTCCTGGGTAGAACCAGTGCTGTCGCCATCCGTAATAATCGACACTTACAGGTAACAGCGTTTAACATGGGATGAAAATTAGGGCCCTGCATGGTAATAATGGTTTAATAGATCCGAATGTATATGGGTAATGCTACGGTTATAATAAAAGTAGCCCATCTGAAACTTTATTTAAACCTCCCAAGACTTTGTGAAAGGCTGTACCATAATTATAATATCCTGAACGCCATGCACAGGAAACCTTATTCTACAATCTACAATCATAACCTACTTCTTATCTAGCCTCAAATATGGCATGAGCAACTCGTTGTGCGGTAGGCCTAAATCGTAGATTTTTTTCCATCATTTTCAACCAGAACGAATGCTCTTTTAGGGAAGCATGTATATACCTAATCTTGATCATCTTCGACGCTTGATTGTAATACAAACGCCTTGACCAGTTGTGCAGAAACACATTTGAAACTGCAACCACGTGACAGTAATTATTATTTTTTATTAAAGAATTTCTGACCATCGTCGATATAATAATGACGTTTTCCATCTTTGTTTATTAATAAATGTATTGTCTGTCTGCTTTTCTATATATCTTGGAGAGCAGGTGTTCCTGTCTCAGTCAATCAGAAACCTTACCAGTGTATCGGCAAAAATCAAACTTTGTTCAGGAGAATTTTAGACGTTTGTCTTGAAAACAAGCAAGCGTCGCAGATGATCTAGACTAGTGTATACCAGCCATGGATAACTTGCATTTTCGCGGGTATTTACTCAACAAAACTCATGACGCAACATCTCGGATTTTCCTTCTATTTCCAATGTAAATATGCGAGAATCGTTGACTGGTAAAAATGAACTACACGGCTATACCTTTTTTTAAATATGTGTGTGTGTGTGTGTGTGATTGTAACCCTTAACCCGCTAAACACGACTATAATAGTCTTTACGTCCATTGTAAACCCAGATCGCGAGTAACTTACATGCTGATCAGGGTTTACAATGTCCGGCTGCTGATCAGTCATTTCCCCAAAAACACCCCTTTGTCACATAAATGGAATGATCTTAATTCAAAGAAAGAACAGTCAATTATGTATATGTAGCGGGCTAAGGGCTAAGCAAAATGAATTACCTTATGTTCTGAAAGGAGAAAATGGCATTTCCATTTAGCAAATTTTACAGAATTTCAGTTTTTATTTGAAAATCAACAACATTTATACCATAGGTGTTATATTGAATTCATTCTGAATTCCATAGGTGTAACATTGAATTCATTCTGAATTCCATAGGTGTTACATTGAATTCATTCGGAATTTCATAGGTGTTACATTGAATTCATTCGGAATTTCATAGGTGTCACATTGAATTCATTCTGAATTCTATAGGTGTAACATTAATTTCATTCTGAAATACATAGGAGTTACATTAAATTCATTCTGAAATCCATAGGAGTTACATTGAATTCATTCTGAAATCCATAGGTGTTACATTGAATTCATTCTCTTGGGTTTTCGTTAAAAACATAAAGCCCTCAGTTATGCAGATTGTGACATGCTAGCATTGTTTCACATTTATAAATTACATGTTTAAATGCTCTTTTTTCTATTCTTCAAGTCGACAAAAATAATGAAAACGAAAAACATATGTAGTATATTTAGACAATAATACGCAATGGTTTGAAAATAGAATTGCTTTTATTCTTTATTACCTCCCATATGGAGAGCGTATGAACATGAGCACACAATATATACAAGAAGATAACAAACAACACGATTATGATAAGATACATAGATAGATAGATATTTTATTCAAACATAAGGCATTACGCCCAACAGTTCACATGCAAATAGAACATACATATAACCATGTATATGAAATACACACAATATTTTCCAGTTAATGACAATTTGTATAATTTCATAGGTGAGTTTCAAGATCATCTGTATATGTTACTAGTTAAAAAGTATTTGACAACTATTAAGTATATAAGTGTTTAATATATATTTTTAAATTAATATTCCTAAGTACTGATCAGAACACATTTATATCTGTGGACAAAAATGGAGAAAAGTGATATTTATTTATAAAACATGTAGTCTCTTCTTTTAAAACTTTTACAAATGAAAGCGGACAGTTTCTTTAATAAACTCTTGTTTTCTGTTGTCATAAGTTCAATAAATTTTGGTATGTTTGGCCGTTTCCAAAAATATTTGTTAACATATATACATGCATGATACAAGAACGGGGTGAGTAATTATAAGGTAATAGTAATGATTAAGTAATTAATATTCAAAAATACGCCAGTACATGTACAATGAGCTTTTATTTATTCTCTTTATTTGCGATTTTAAAGAGATTAATTAAATAATACATGTGCAAGAAAGCATTGGAACATGGAATATGTTTTAATAGGAAAGCATTTATCGGACATGTGGCATTGTACGTTTTGTTCAGTATATACACGTATTTGTACTATTCCCTTGCAGTTTTGGTCTTGCTATGTGCCATGTACCGCTCAATATAAGGACGCCGTCCGTCAGTCTCTAGATCAGCTAGACGTCATCAAGAAGTTCGTCACGAGATATCCGGACACATTCCAGTTTGTTACCACGGCACAAGGTTGGTAACCGTAACATTGTGTAACACACGTGTTTAAACTCGCTTAGTGTTTACCCTACTTTTACAACCAATCAATTGTCTCAGATTTTCTAATACTTGCACCATTTATTCATGAAGAGTTTACTACAAACAGTCTTCGCGGTGAAAAGCGTGACCTATATAGTGACTATGGTAATCACTAAGCCGGATAGAGTCTATGAAGAGAAATCTTCATCATTAAGAAACCGCGGTCGGTCGCTGCGCTCCCTCCCTTTCGTTTTCTTGATGGTGACTATTTCTCTTCATAACCTCTATCCTATACATATTTACGGCAATCTTAAAGTGTTTATCAAAGCAATGAAACTAGCGTTTCGATATATTTATCCAGTAGCCGTATGTCTTTAAACCTGTTTGCATATAATTTAGTTTTCATTTTTGCTTCTTATTCTAACATAGGTTTAAATATATTATTGATGCAATATAATCAACAGTTAGTTATATGGGAAACAAACATTTGCTTTATAAATATTTCCTATAATTACTATTAATGATTGAACCAATGCAAATTTTGTAACTAAACGGAAAAGCGCGAGATTTTCAAAAAATCAAGATTGCCATGTGTCCCTTTAAGTCCAAGGTTCCATTGTACGATTATGTGTTACTCAGCACGGACCTCTATAATATTGCATTTTCCATAGACTTACTGTTTAAGGTTTTCCCATCTAACATGTAAACAAAAAAAACAGTTTTTTTTTGCTTACACTGCTGCACAGAAGCAACTTAGATACATGTAAAAATGAACTCCTTTTTAGGCGACGACCTATTTTTAATGACACTTTTATGTGTCCGAAGGTCATGACCTTACACATTTTGAAAATCACTCAACAAATTTAGGAAAATCACATTAAATAATAATCAGAAATAAATTTCAAATTCAAGAAAACAATTGAACTGTCATCCAGTCAAAACGAGGCTTATGTATGCATTAGACAAGATGTTACGTATACTTCTTCAGCCAGTCAGACTGTCTTTTGCAATAGGGTAGTGTAACCTTAAACAAGAATGTCTTTTTGCAGGTTTGATTATTGATATACATGTATTTCATTAAATGATGTTATTGTTTCTCAGACTTACATTAACACATAGCTGCTATTTCTGGATGCCGGAATATATGGTGGCTAGTTGGGACCAGTTCACCAACATCGCTTCCTAGCCTCTTCGTGTACGAAAGAAGTGTACGGAAGAAATGTACGGAAGTTGTGTACGGAAGAAATATACAGAAGAAGAAGCAAGACGCTAGAAGCGATGCGAAGAAGCGCAGAGGCGAAGACAAGGACGAAGACGGGCGAAATACGGTTTTCGTCCTTCAGCTTCTTCGCATTGCTCTAAAGGCGTCAATAAGCGAATTAATGATGTGGCCCAAACTAGCTATCAGAAATAAGAATACGTTCCGGCACGTTTACATACGTATATTTCTTGCTCGATTGTTGTTTGTAGCTTTTGCATTTTGGTATTTTTTTAACATCCAGGTATTCTGGACGCTTTCAACGCAGGCAGGATCGGTAGTTTAGTAGGTCTGGAAGGCGGACATTCCATCGATAGCAGCCTCGGCAATCTTCGGATGTTTTACGAACTAGGCGTCCGGTATATGACCCTGACTCACAGTTGCAATACACCTTGGTAAGATTCTATGGGTCGTGATCTAGTTTAAAATTAATAACCATTACACCCTCACACCGGAAATGTTTTTGGGATTTCTTCTTATATATTCGGGATATAGGTTTATTTTATGTTTAGAGTAATCAGACCCCGAGTGGCCTTTTTGCCTTTTTCGTCACTGACCGTTCCATTGCGGTAGCCCTATTGTCAAGCCTTTTATATTTGTGATGTCATAGCTTGCCTTTTATTCATCTTTGTAATTATTGTTTGTTTCTGGTCGCGTTTTTGGTTGACCGTGATCCTTGAATGATACGTTTCCTGTTCGGCTTTTATGTCTACTTATATCAATATATAATACAGCACATTTCAATAAGAAAGTGAGTTAGAAATGAATTTCTACTTATATACCTATACATGCAATGTTCTGTTATTTCCAGGGCAGACAACTGGATTGCGGATACTCCGGACTATAACACAACAGCCGATGGCGAGAAGCACGATGGTCTCACGGAGTTTGGGAAGGTTTGATTTAGTTTGCATTGAATTGAATTTGCATTCCTTTTTCACATCAGTTGTTTTACACGAGCAACTTATGAAATAGTTTACACAGACACTGCTTATAAGGGGTATTCAAGAAGTAAATATATATATATATTGAACTATAATGAAATAATTAACACACATGGTTAAAATGATATAGCAGTATATACATTATATAATGAAAAAAATAACACAGACACGTGGTTAAAATCAGCAGGATCGCGTACCTACCCCACGTATGCAAATTTCCGGCGAGTTTTCTGAAGGCATCACGCAATTTCTGCATAAACAACCACAGTTTTTCAATAGAACAACCCTTAAATACCACAATTGCACAAAGAATACTTGCCAAATAGAGGAAAGACACGCCGATATTGTCAGTGCTCGAATACCACTGTCAGAAGACTGTTAATTTCCGACATTGTCATTGTTTACGTTCGAAATAATCTCGTTCTCATGTGACGTCTCGTTCCGTATTTGGTAACTTAACCCCGACCTATCTACTCAAACACCTAACGCTTTCCTGTTAACGTTGTCGATTTGTGTCAGCTGTGGGCGGGTTTAAGTTTCCAAATATGGAACAGCACCAGGCGTGATGTTTTAAATGGTAAACATTTAAGAAAAATATGTCTGCTGAAACACGGAGTCTGACACAAAAGGCCCTAAATCGACGAGATATTCTTCTCGTTGGTGACTTACATGCAATCAGGCGTGGTCTTAAAGTTTTAGTCTATTGAAATACGGTGGATGTTCATGCAGGCTTTGCTTGATGTCTTCAAAAACCTAGTAAGGTACATAGGTAGTACACGCAATAAAAGCTACGATTCTCGCAGCTACACAGAGACGTGATCTATTTTGGTAGGATAGTGATTTGCTAGTAGAGATACATGTTTTTGTTTGTTTAGAAAACGAAGGTACTAGGTATATATTATTGCTAGGTATATAATACAGTTTTTGATATCTAATTCCACAGAAGGTGATGTTGGAGATGAATAGACTTGGCATGTTGGTGGACCTGTCACACGTTGCCAAGAAGACGGCGATAGATGCCTTGGCAATTGCCAGGGCACCTGTTATATACAGTCACTCGTCAGTGTTCACGCTGTGCAACCATGCCAGAAACGTGCAAGATGACGTGTTAAACATGACGGTAAGTGTTTTATTTGACAAACCATAATTTCATTTATTGTTTGCCACTAATTTGGTCCGATATAGGGTTTTATCAAGGGTGAAATTTAATATGAGAAATTAAATACGTATTTATTGGTGAACGTATACATATGGAACAACATGAGGTTATGGCGTTGGTTTCTCGCATCTTAGGAGTAATGGACGCACATGTTGTTTGACGACGACGACAAAGCTACAATTAACTGTATTAATACATACTGAAAAGCAGAACCCTTGGAAGCAACAAGAGATAAAAGTAGCAGACTCGGTTTTATAGAGTATGTTATGAGAGGTAATGTATAGTGCAACACCTCTCGCGCCTCCTAGCATGCCGGTTTAAGCGATATTATACTTTAAAGCCACACAGACTGGGCTTGATGATCCCGAAGGACCAGTAAATATTTGCAGTCGGGGCAGACTTTTACGGCCGTCATACAGCACTAAACAAACGCTAGCGTAAATGTCAATAAATACTGAAAAGGGGATCCTTTGGAATCAACAAACACAAACAAGAGATAAAAGTAGCAGACTGTTTATTTGCGACTAATAGCATCTTCGTCAATGTTATTTTGTTTTAAAAGAGGCTAATATACATGAGGAATCATTAGTGTTACCTCTAAACCTACTTCCCTTTTGTTTTTATACATTATTTATTTGACGCTTTACAATTTTGTTTTTTCAAACGCATGTGTCCGCAGTTGCGTTTTTTTTGTTGCGAATAGTTGCGAATAGGTTGCTACACGCCTGCCTTCTATCAATATTTCACACATTGATTTTACGAAAGATCACGAGAAAACATTTGTTGTGGAACTGTCAAAGAAAGAACAAACCAATAATAATAATAACATAAACATGAGAAAAGTGAAAAACATTTTTGACTAGATCTAGATCTATCAAGTCTTTTAGTTTTTTTTATGAAATGTTTTCATAGTTTTCATAGAACATATCTGAAAGGATAAGTTCAATTGACACATCGGTTTGTGTAATTTTGTTTGAAATGTTTTGTTTGTGACGGATTAACTAATAGTTTTAAAAAGTGTGTCTATTTATTCAGATTTTTGAAAAAAATGGTGTTTCAATTATGACTTTTCAGACCTTGTTCCACATGTTTTTAACTCCTTATTCTTTGTTTTAATATGTAAAAAAAAACCATAACAATTTAGATAATTCACGTGGGGATCCGCGCATTAATTCCATTCAATCGCCTCACATTTTACAAAGTTGTAACGACGAAACGCATGACGGATATCTATGCGAATTATTTTTTCATTTTTTCAACTGAACGGATGAATTTCAGTATATAAACATGTAAATACTATAAGAAATCCTCAAAATTAAAAAAAATATGAGCAAAAACCAAAACATATTAATGACTGTTTAACAAAGTAGACCCTCGCCGCTGTGGGTTCGATCCCTCAGAGGCCTAGGAATCTTTATGTGAGGAAGCTATCCAGCTGGCTTGCGGAACGTCGGTGGTTCTACCCAGGTACCCGCCCGTGCACGAAAATTGCCCGGAGGGGCACCTGGGGTCTTCCTTCACCAATGGAAGCTGGAAAGTCGCCATATGACCTTAGCTGTTGGTGCGATTATAACTCCAATCAATTCAAAATTAGCAAAGTAGAGTCCCTGAGGGTATTGCCGTCTATGAAGGTATTCTCGTACATCTGTTTGATAATGCATTTAAGTAATAAAATGTATTTGTAGTAAGGTATACATCATTGTATATGTCATCTATATATACGCCATATTTTTCTTCAACTACTATATTTAGTTATGCATGCATGGCTTAACAAGGAAGGAAACGTTTTTAATCACTGGAATCATAGCTTAGTAGTTGCCCTGGGTAGTCGGTATTACCCTCCTGTCACAAAGTGAAACATGAAAATAAATAAATCCATTTGCTATATATTTTCTTTTAAGTAAACGTTTGAATATTAAACACGTTGTTTTACTTAAATTATAATTAACATTATTTTACTCTTGATTTTGAGTTCCCAGAACCATCTCAAACGAACTATTCGAAGAAAATATCCACAATACCGGTATTACATTTTTAAGCAATAACAGCAATGGCTTTCTGAAGAAAAAAATGTATTCAGAACAAACAAAATAAAGAAACATAAAACTAAAAACAGCTACAACAAGGAACAAAATGACAGTTCTAACATGAATCTCAGAGGCACCAAAACCAGCAGAAATATATGGTGTATGATCACGGTTGAAAATAATTATATATCATCATCAGTGCTCAAAGAAAATTATTTTTAGAGACAGGCCCAGGGCTTGTTGCTTCTGAAAATGGACAGGCCCCGATTTGAAATGGACAGGCCCTGATTTGAAATGGACAGGCCCTGATTTAAATGGAAAATAATGAATTTCTTATTGGAAATGTGTCTTTATTCACTTTTATAGCACACATTAATTTTGTTACGTATGTATTAATCAAGCTCAGAACCTCCTCTGGCTATATTTTTCTTTTTGCTACCACTTTATGCTCCCTGTTCAGCGGACTTATTTACCATTTCGTTTAAAATATGTTAGAATAGAATATTACATAGTAATTTATAACCAATGCAAAGGAGAGTACTAGCACTTTTGCCAAACGATAATAATCAGAGCCGACTTGGTGACTGGAGCTAAACTTGGAGCCAAATTTTTAATCAGGTTTTATGAGACTATCAGAGCCTCCTCTGGCTATATTTTTTCTTTTTGTCACCACTTTCTCCAAGTAAAGAATTAGGAGCCTAGACTAGAATTCATTTAAAAGTAGTATTCCAGGAACTCCTTACACCTTAAATAATGAATAGAAATATACTTTATATCTGTATTTATACATATACAGTATATATATTTTTCTTTCCACCAACATGTATTTGTAAAGGACAGTTTTTCTTATTTGATTATGTAAAAAAAAAAATATCCGAAATTATGTACCATCCGAACTACTATGACACCGCACTTTTACGGCCCGAACATTTCACAAACATTCAATCGAAATACCATCAATAACGATTTTTTTTCATGCATTAGCGTGTTTTTAATGACAAAAACGGTATTTCTTATCACAAAGGAAAGGAAACACAACCCTAATTGCAGAATAATGAGTTTTATGTCAACAATTGTCGACCTCAAAGTTGTGACAAACTGCCGACACGAAGCCAGGCAAAATATTCAATCTTCTTATTGTTTTAATGTGTGTATAACACATTTTAATTACTTTATTGCAAGTGTTTTCACAGTTCACAATACACATGGGAGTATTTTGTCTTGAGGAACTTGAGCTTGAGATCCAGTAAAACTGATTTTTTTGGGGGATTTTTTTTTTTTTTTTTTTTTAAGACAGGCCCGACGGGCTCCTGGTCTGCAAAATGAGACAGGCCCGGAATTGATTTCGAGGAGCCCCGGGCGTCGGGCTATCCTATTTCTTGAGCACTGATCATGCTGAAAACCTTATGCTGAACACTTTGAGAATGATGCTGTAGCTTTCAGAATGATGCTGAAAAGTTTTAGCATGATGCTAAAAGATTTAGATCTAGGTTTTCAGCATGATGCTAAAAGTCAGTATGGTAAGAAATAGCATCATACTAAAATCGTTCAGCATGATGCTGTGCGATTAAGCATTAGGCTAAACACGTTCAGCATGATGTTAAACGTTTCAGGATTATGCTTAAAGATGTAGCTGAGAAAACTTTAAGCATGAAACTAAAAGTTAGAATTATGTTTAAAACTTTCAGCATGATGCTAAATAATTATTTTCGACCCTGATCGCACATTATAGAAGTCCAATGAAATGTTTAGCATGTAGACCTGGATGATTCAGTTATAGTACGGGAGTACCCTCTGGGGCACTAAGTAAAATAAACATTGAGCATTGAGGTTATTTCTACGTCGATGTTGTCGACTATTCGTCAACTATTCGTGACACATAAAGTAGCACATTATTAATAGGCATATATTACAATAGATGTAATCCGTCTCTAAACCTACTGACAACGAGGTGTATATATATATATATCTTATATTGTGTGAGACTCCAAACTCTATAGACACACTATACACGGCTTTAACCAGCCAAGCCAAACCTCAAAACTGAAGCTTCGAATTAAGAGTTAATTACCAAAAATAAGTATAAAAGTTGAACAGGAAATGCAGCTTTCGCAGAACATAGTCAACCCCAAAACACGCAAAAGGACAAACATGAATGGCAATGTTAACAAAGAATAAAGGCAGAAGACGTCACAAACACAAAAAAGGTTGACAATAGGGCTACCGCCTTGGAACGGTCAGTAGCAAAAAAGGACGCTGCGGGTTAAACCAGGATCTAGGGTGCATCAAACCTCACATTTACAGAAATCATCGTCATGAACTATTCATGAACTATTCTCTAACCATCAAGGCAGCATAAATAGGCAATATAAGTAAAACACAAAGATGATCGTGTATATATAAATACCAAAAAAAAATAGCCTAGAAAGCCACAAAGAAGGTACTCAATGACTTGACAGAAGCCAATTCAACAAGAGAATACACCATTGAGTGCACGACAAGACAAGACTGCAGACAAACAGCAAACACCACCGTCCCTTTGGGCTTTAGGTAGACATCATCATAGGGTCCACAGCCTGTCCGGTTATCGCACAATAAAAGAGGAAAGCATAGTGGTCCACCACCAAGCATGCAGTGCGTTCTAAATGATAGGGTCATAACCTCCTTTGATAAACCTTTTAACAAGTTTAACAAAGATAGTATGAAAGTGATTATGACCAAGGACCTTACGAAGTTTGTAAATCAAATCACCATAGAAGTGAGGTTGTGATTATCAGATAGTCCTTGTCGCAAGAGAGTTCTTAAATTACTTTTAGAAAGAAGATCAGGGTTACGATAATAACATTTTGCAAAGGTTTTACGAAGTTTATGGTAACGGTAGCCCTGATGCTGTAGTTTTTTAGTTATACAAAGATTTCGAATATTCCTCAACTCGAGTACAAGCTCAAGAAAAACGAATAAGTTGAGTTGCTCGGGGAACATCCCCCATCTAAATGGGGATCATTAACAATATCAAAATTTTAAGAATCTGTGGGGAAAAAAATACTTTCAATCAGCTTTTATAAAAAAAAAAAAGTGTCATTTTGCCTTATTTGGCTGGTTAACTTTTGTTAAAGTAAACGTAATTTTGTCTTGCTAGACGGGAAAAAAAACACGAAGCAAATACGGACTGACGTGATATATCAGAATTATATGGTTTTAAGAAAAGTGATAAATACGAGCCCCTGGCTTCTCTATACGAGCCAAAATACAACTGAAATTCTAAGTTACTAATTTTTTTATCATGCAAACTGTTTTAAATAACGTAATTTACCTCAAAATGGAAACAATAGCCCACGTCTGCTGCGGTCAAAATACAAATGGAGGAATTTTTATCAAGGGAAGTAACTCAGTCAAAATATATTTTCGGCCGTTAAATATATTTATATCAATAATAACTGAAAAATACTTTCGTTTGATAATGCATCGATTTCCTAATTGGTAAGTATGAAACATAATGTGTATATGTGCAGTTGGTTGATTCGTGACTCTTTTAAGTCGTCGAACAACAGCACGTGTACACAACTAGCATAATACACATACAGCATATGGGCGGGAAATATTAGGATAGTAGGAAGTAGCTGTATTTTTATAGTAGAAACATTCGTTGCATAATAAAAAAAAAACTGTTCGTTTTAGTTGTTACAACGTCTATAACATATTGTTATCTACAGTGCCTTTTAATATTTAAGTTGTCGCATTCAGAGAAATACATGAACGTGGATTACACAGTCTGACATTTTGGGATACCTTTTGGTCATATACATGTATCTATGTCACTTTATCATTGACCCCGAACATACATGGCTTTGTAACTCGTCTATGGAAATGACATGCATTTTATGTGCTTAATTTATTTAGCTCAGTTTAAATATATCTTTCAGAGACAGAACGGCGGTGTAGTAATGGTGAATAAATATATCTTTCAGAGACAGAACGGCGGTGTAGTAATGGTGAATAAATATATCTTTCAGAGACAGAACGGCGGTGTAGTAATGGTGAATAAATATATCTTTCAGAGACAGAACGGCGGTGTAGTAATGGTGAATAAATATATCTTTCAGAGACAGAACGGCGGTGTAGTAATGATGAATAAATATATCTTTCAGAGACAGAACGGCGGGGTAGTAATGGTGAATAAATATATCTTTCAGAGACAGAACGGCGGTGTAGTAATGGTGAATAAATATATCTTTCAGAGACAGAACGGCGGTGTAGTAATGGTGAATAAATATATCTTTCAGAGACAGAACGGCGGGGTAGTAATGGTGAATTTCTACGACAAGTACACCAACTGTCCACCGTCAAACCGAAGTATTCCCACTCTTACGCAAGTCGCAGGCAAGTCTAAATAGATAAACAGTTCAATAGTGACCAGACCCTACTTGTAGTTGCATTATTATTTATTTTCTGAAGAAAATAAAACGTACGTGCCAAGAAGACATTCTCTGTTTGGTTTTGTGTTTAGGCGGCTAGCATTCATTGACATGTCATCTTTGATTTACTGGTTTGTGTTTAGGCTGCTAGCATTCACTGATATATTATCTTCACTATATTTGTGTTTAGACGGCTAGCAATCAGTGCCATGTCATCTTTACTTTATTTGGTTGTGTTTATTTGGCTAAAATTCAATGGCATGTCATTTTTACTTTGCTCGTTTATGTTTAGGCGGCTTACATTCAATGACATGTCATCTTTACTTTACTCGTTTGTTTTTAGGTTGCTCGCATTCACTGACATGTCATCTTTAATTTACTTGTTTTTGTTTAGTCGGCTAGCACTCAGTGACATGTCATCTTTACTTTATTTGTGTTTAGGCGACTACCATTCAATGACATGTCATATTTACTTTATTTGTTTTTGTTCAGTCGGCTAGCATTCAATGACATGTCGTGTTTACTTTACTAGTTTGTGTTTAGGCGGCTAACATGCAATGATATGTCGTGTTTACTTTACTAGTTTGTGTTTAGGCGGCTAACAAGTAATGACATGTCGTGTTTACTTTACTAGTTTGTGTTTAGGCGACTAACATTCAATGACATGTCGTGTTTACTATACTAGTTTGTGTTTAGGCGGCTAACATTCAATGACATGTCATCTTAACTTTGCTTGTATGAATTTAGGCGTCTATCATTCATTCGCTGTCATGTTTACCTTCATTGTTTGAGCTTACTTGGCTCTCATTCAATCCCACATCATCTTTTTTTTATTATGTGTTTAGGTGGCTAATGACATGTTAGCTTTATTTTTTTATTTACTAGATAAATGTTTTCTTTTTTCAGATCACATAGATTACATCAAGGACTATATTGGAGTGGATTATGTCGGTATAGGGGCCGACTACGACGGAGTTCCTTCGTATGTAAAATTAATTGCATGTTTAACCTCTGATATGTGTTGAATTGCATTTTCTTTCAATATTGCAGTATGGTCGGTGAAATTGTCTTTGATGAATGCATTAAATCCTTTAATTCAGGATAAACAAAGGGTCGGCGCTTTATCATACTCTAACGTCCAATACATGAGAGTTAGAGTACGGGCAGGGTCACTAAGTTCACCATACTACAACGAAGATAGAGTCTGTCTTAGCTCGTTAGTTGTTTAAAAAGCTCGATGGGCTACGCCCGCCTCTGTCTATTACTTAATGATTGCAAATATGCAAGTTATGCAGAAAATATAACGGGGCGCCACGAGTTTTAAACAAATCGAGAATGCCGTATGTCCCGAAATAAAGAAAGCGTTCCATCTTTCAGACTGAATTATTTGAGGGATAGATTAATATATTTCATCTACGTTCGGTTATTCCTCCTTAAGTTTTCGTCACATTTTTTAATCCTCTGCAACTTTTACTTGAGACCGCTTCTAGGCTTATTACAACAGCTGCCCAATGCTTTCCGTGCATAATCGTTGTCTGTTTTATATAGTTTGCCGGTGGGACTCGAGGATACATCCACATACCCTGCTCTGTTTGCTGAACTTATTGGCAGAAACTGGACAACAGACGACCTGGAGAAATTGGCGGGAAGAAATCTCATACGGGCATTTACACAGGCCGAAAAGGTATGACGTGCTCGCAAACAAAAGTATAATTGCATGAATATGACAGAAACAACCTCAGCTCCAATATTGTTGTGTTTGTTGTTGTTGTTCTTTCTGTTAAAGTTGCTGTTTGTGTAAAATGTTTAATAAAATCCCGAACGTTTTCACTGACACATACTGGTTATAAAGAGAGTTTCCTAAATGGTATTGATGAACCAAAAAAAATAATTTGAATGAGCTTCAATAGTTATGTTATACTTTTCTGCAGGTTCGCGACGAGATGTCTTATGTGCCTCCAAATGAAGACATACTTCCGGAAGATCAAAGGTGGCCGACCAACACGTGCAGAACTGGATTTTAGATAACAACAAAATGGATAAAACAAAATGATGTTTCTTCTCAGTAGCTTCCGTGGTGAAGGCCTTGTGCTTTAGAGCTTAAGATCTTCCATTTTGGTGTGTTCAAGACATAGGCGTGTCTGATGGGATTGCTCATATTTAATCTCATCTCCCTCTGAGGTTGCTGTCTTAATATGACTGACCTTACCTGTGTAACCCATTCATTTGATTTCAAACATGCAGTTGGACACACAATGTCGATAGAAGTGGCATCCTCTATCATGTGTTTGTTTACCACGAACTCAATAATTTTTTAAAGGGACACATCAAATCAAATATTAATCAAGCATTAAAATTATCCTCTCGATTTATTAATCCAGTATCATTTTCACTTTAAATATGCTTGCGTATATTTAAATACAGTTTTGAGTTTTCAACTTTTCTTCGTTATTCTATCGTAGATTTGAATATATTATTGGTGAAAAATAATCAACAGTTAGTAATATTCAAAAACAATTTGCCTTATACTATTCTTATAATTAATATTAATGATTGAACAAATGCAATTTATGTAGAAAAACTAACGGGACGCCGTGAGTTTTTTTAAAAAAGTCAAGATTGCCGTGAGTCCCTTTAATATCTACTTCGTAGGGCTACATTTTAACGGACAAACGCGCAACCGCTAGTTCAGAGGAAAACTAATACAAATATCGGTTTGTCGACATATCGACGTAGAATGATAATTATGTCTATAAAAAACATTAAAAAAAAAATCAAATTACTTACCTATAGTCAGATGTTTCAATATGTACCCTCAAGACCATTACTCCGTTGATCAAACATTGATTGTGAAAACTATTGTTCATTGTAGAATATAATTATATAGTTCCATTTATCATTACAGTATAAAGTTACACACCCTTGCTTTGTTCTTGTTTTTTCTTTGAAAAATACATATTTTCATTTAATTTTTATAACATCGAAGTTACACTTAAAATCGAAAATATATTTATTCTACTGTTTTGTCTCAAATGTTCCATTTCAGGACTAATTGTTTTTAAAATGATGTATATTGAAGTAAATCAGTAAAAGGAAAACAAGAACGGCTTATATGTTACTGAACAGTACCATACATTTACATGCAAGGCAATGCAATTACGCTATATGAGATTACTCAAAGTTGACTGAGCACATAACCTCCGTGGACGAGGCGTTAACGACGTTGCGTTGTAAACCTTCTCGCCTCTCATCGCTGCGGCTTCGAATCCCACTGGGAGCTCAACTTGTAAGTGAGGAAGTGTCGATTCTTATGGATGGCGGGAGGTGTACAGTACTGGTTCTACCCACGAAAAGTGGGTGATCTGCCTCGGCCAAAATAAAATCGGCCGTCATATTATAGGTTATTGAATTTGTATGGCTAAATATTACTTGGAACGAGTTGTTTTGGCAATGCAAAACTAAACGGGACAATATGAAAGTATACAATAAATCCTTCATATGGGTTAAACAATAAGGCGATATGTTTGTTTGTTTGTTTTGTTAGTTTGTTTGTATGGTGTTTTACGTCATTTTCAACACATGTAAAGTTATTTATTGTATACTTTCATATTGTCCCATTTAGTTTGTGTAGGGTGACATGCAAAATAACCAAGAAAAATTTTTTCTTATCAATTTTTGACAATAAAAATGAATTTCACATAAATTAATCGTAAAATAAAATTAACTGTTGAGTTGCATGTTGTTGGTAAAATCAGCCACCGTAAAATGTGGAACTGAATATTGGTGCTTACCAAACATTGAGTAGTATACTTGGCAAATCTTAAAGTTCGTATTAAGAATTAAAGTTAGCCAGTTTTATTTTCACTGTAAACCTGCCTTTATATAACTAGTTATAAATAAACGCTAGAGTTACCAATATACTTCGTTACGCTACCACGTGTTTAATATATTATTTGTGCAATATAATCAAGAGTTAGTAATATGGACAGACCTACACTAATACTTATTAGTGATTGCAAAAAAAAAGGCGAAGTATGTAGAACAAGAAAAGTATAACGTATGCGTTATATGTAGACGATTTTTAATAATGGGTTAGTTTGTGGAGGCTTTGTTCAAGTCACAACCTGTAGTCGTCGATATGGAGAAAGTGAAGAATTAAAAGATACACGAATACAGATAAGTTTTTATTTGGTCTTAGGTATACATAATTCAAGTATTTTCAATTAAACGATTTACACCTGAGCTATTACAATGGGAATTTCAGTGACCATGCTACAATATAACATAAAAGTCATATTGACTTTAATTTTACAAGTGATTATCATATGGGCCCTATTTATGTTCATGTTTTAGTTGTACTGAGGCTCAAAACCACTTCGGAGTTGCCGTTAAGGAAATCAGCTTTGCATTTTAAATGAATTACAAGTGATCTTATAGACAATATTTAATTTATTTACTTCTTTACTTCATTATAATACTCAAATATAAATGGGTGCCGAAACATCTAGGGTAAAAATTAAAATAGATACCGAAATTTTTTGATGCCGAAACGTCAAGGTGCCGATTCGTCTAGGTGTCGAAATGGTTGGTGCCGAAACGTCCTGAATCGATCTTGATCACACAGACGCAAAAATGAGAATTGTAAAGCATTTTTCATGTACTGATCATTTGGACCTGCTTTAATTAGACTAATGTACTAAATACACAATATAGTTCTTGAGCTGGCTGTAGACACCCCCCACCCCTCCCTGGGGGAATTTTGTAGGCTATGATTTTCTGAAAGAACATACATTAAGCTTCAAAATGAGACATGTGTGCCGCTTTAGTGAGTTTTGGGGAAAAACGTTGCGTTTTTAGACGAAAATCGCCGAAATCTGGAATTATTTTTTAGAAAAAGAATGGAATATATTAGAACCAATTTGAATTGATGAAATCTTTCTCGGAACGCATCTCTACATGTCCCACAATATAAGTTATGGATCCGATACTGAAATGTTGAGATTTTGGGTAAATTTTTTACAAAATTGAATAAAATCGCTGATTTCTGTAATATATTGGGGGTATTTAACTAAACATTAAAAATATATCTAATACAATAGAAAAAATAAATATTGTAACCTTTTTGGACAGGGTAAGGTCCAGTGATTAAATAGAAAAAACGTTTTAAACCGCATGATGTTTGGAAATGCCTTAATTTTGGGGCGAAAAATGTGTATTTTTGTCAAAAATCTCTGGAATCTGGAATAGTTTTTTAAAATTAGTTTGAACATAAACTTATCAAATTAAAGCAATAGAATGTTGCACAGCATACATATTCAAGTTTTTCCTGGCATCATATATAACATATGTACTCAAATATTGGCATTTTAGGGCAAAATGTTGGAAAGAATTACAAAAATCACTGATTTCTGTAATCCATTTGGGTATTGGGTTAAAATTTAGAAAAATATTTAATACAATGGAATAAAGACATATTGTAACATTTGGATAGACAAAGGTCCAATAATTAAGTCCTGAAGAAAAAAGTCCTGAACCATATGATGCTTAAAATATTGCCTTAATTTTCAGGCAAAAAATGTGTATTTCCGTCAAAAATCGACGGAATCTGGAATTATCTTTTGAAAATAGTTTGAACATAAACTTATCAAATTGAAGCAATAAAATTTGCACACTATACACTTCCAAATCATTTATTGTATCAGATATAACATATATTCTCAAGTATTTATATTTTAGGGCAAAATGTTGAAAAAGTGACTAAAATCGCTGATTTCGCGTAGTGAGGACCGTTGCCGACGGCTGACCACCGTTCCCGTTGTGTCACAAAACCTGTGGGTTGGCCCAGCGGCCATTGGCTGAGGTTCGCTCAATTCTATTAACTAAATAGCTCTAGGTGGCATGTTCTAGACCCGAACTCAGGTAGCCTTCCCCCTGATACGACCTAGGGACCGAGTGCCACGCGTAGCGCGGATCTTTACCGACGGCTGGTCTCCGGTCCCGTTGTGTCACAAAATATGTGGATAGGTCCAGGCCATCTGACGAGGGTCGCTCAACGTTCTTTCCCTCTATACATATATAACTATACTGTATAAAGATCTAGGTGAGTTACAAGGTTCGAGACCCGAACTCGGGTAGCCTCCCCACTGATACAGCATAGCGATTGAATGCCACGCGTTGCCGGGACCTTTGCCGACAGCTGCCCACTAGTCCTGTTGTGTCACCCAATCTGTAAGTCGGCCCAGTGGCCGTCGGCCGAAGTTCGTCCAACGCTATATCCTTCTATATAACTGTATATAGCTCTTTGTGCCATGTTCGAGACTCGCACTCGGGTAGCCTTTCCCCTAATATGGACTAGCGACCGATTGCCACATGTACTCGGGACCTTTGCCATCGGCTGGCCACCGGTCCCGTTGTGTCGAAAAATATATGGGTCGGCCCAGTGGCCGTAGGCAGAGGGTCGCTCAACGCTATTTCTCTATTTATAACTTATACTGTATATAGCTCTATGTAACATGTTCGCAATGCCGGTAATATTTTCCTATATATATTAACTTGTTTACAAGCCCGTTGGCGGGCATTTGTTGATTTACATATATACATAGTTTATATTGCTACCATATCCTCCCTTATTTGTAGGTAGTTTTATCTTTATATATTTACATTATTTTTAATTACTACTTCATTCCTCATCGGTTTTGTGCACAGTATGACCTGTTTATGTGTCGACGTGCCGTAAAACACCATTCATTCATTTGAAATGCCCGTAACATGGTAAAGTCCAAGTCGCCAGTTGGTACACGTACATATTTCAAAATGCTCTACACATAATAAGCTTTCAGAAAAATAGGGTGTACAAAATTCCTCCTGGGGTGAGGGTTACTCCTACTAGCTTACAGTCTATTTTTCTATTGTACCGGTATTATATATGTTATAGCGTGACCCGGCTGGCTAGCTCTAGTGTTGCCACACGCCATAACAAGGGGTTGTCAGTTAAACAAACGCCAGCTTCCGTAAACATCATGTATTGATGGTATGAATAATAAACATCTCTGAAAGTATACAATACTCAGCATAAATCATCTAAAATATTACACATATCACAGATTAAGTAATTACTCAATAACTTACATAAATATGAAGTTTATCAGACGTAAAATTACTTAATGTATTTAAAACAAACCATACTTAATGCTTTTAACATCACGTATTACACATATATTACAATCTTACTGTTAATGGATATATTAACATATTGCAAAACATACAACTTCCTCAACACATATCAGCAGTATGAACTACTAAATAATAGTCGCAATATAGTCACATAGTTATTATTAATACCTACATGTATATGGTACAAAGACTATATCCATCAAATCCATCTCTCCTGCCATTCTATCTACCAGCTCGCCACCAGCTCTACATATATCTGTACATAAAAGGTCTGAATTAGTTCATGTGCCTTTAAACTACATCATAACAAACTGGACACAGACAATCGATTCAAATGTCTAGCAAACATCAATATACAATTCGTGGATCTGTTCATATAATGACTACTTATAAAATATACATATCCGACAACGGACGCACGGACGGATCTAATGCCATTTAACTATTATATTCACAGTCTTATAGATGCAAACAGATGCATGGCAATTACAAAGTTACACATAGTCAAAACCACATCTTAATCCCTATGATTTGGTAATTTGTCAATTATCAATCCCTTGATCAATCAGTTGGAATCAATGATAGAGAAATATGACATTAAACAATGACCAAGGAATAAAACAAATATGTTTCCTACCTTCCAAATCCTACATCCATTTCCAAACACTTCCAAATCATGGTACATAATTTTACCATTATATTTTAAAACATAACTGTTCTATATTCTTAGGAAACTCTAAGAATATAAATATAGACACTGCAAATATTGCAAGTACATTAAACTGATTAAAATAACTGATCCAAGATGGATGCAAAGTATATTTTCAAGAGACTTCTTGACATTTCAACTTTCTTTGCAAGACTCATTTAAAACTACCTATTGACCAATCAGATTTCACCTGGATGTCAGGTGACAATCTACTTTCCCTCTAAAACCTATTCAGCTATGACCAGTACTATTAAAGGGTGTTAGCCTAATAATGTTAAGGTTAGCATAACTTCAACACATGCAATCATTAGTTCCGTAATGCCGATACATATTAAAACAGTAAAAACACACTCTAACACATATATTTTTCTAGATTTTAACCCAATACCCAAAATGGATTGCAGAAATAAGTGATTTTAGTCCTTTTTCCAACATATTTCAGCAGATATGTTATATATGATGCAAGGAAACACTTGAATATGTATGCTGTGCAACATTGTATTACTTCAATTTGATCAGTTTCTGTTAAAACTATTTTCAAAAATAATTCCAGATTCCGTCGATTTTTGACAAAAATACACATTTTTCGCCTAAAAATTAAGACATTTTCAAGCATCATACGGTTCGGGATTTTTTTCTACTTAATTATTGGACCTTTGTCTATCCAAAAATAAAACAATGTGTCCTTATTCAATTGTATTAAATTTGTTTCTATATTTTATCCCAATACCCCCAATGGATTACAGAAATCAGTGATTTTGTCATTTTTTCCAACATTTTGCCCTAAAATGCCAATATTTGAGCTCATATGTTATATATTGTGTCAGGAAAAACTTGAATATGTATGCTGTGCAACATTCTATTACTTCAATTTGATAAGTTTATGTTCATACTAATTTCAAAAAATAATTCCAGATTCCAGCGATTTTTGACAAAAATACACATTTTTCGCCCCAAAATTAAGGCATTTCCAAACATCCTGCGGTTTGGAACTTTTTTAAGGGATTTTTTTCTACTTAATCACTGGACCTTACCCTGCCCAAAAAGGTTACAATACGTCTTTTTTCTATTGTATTAGATATTTTTCTAATTTTTAGTTAAATATCCCCAATGTATTACAGAAATCAGCGATTTTATTCAATTTTTAACATTTTTACTCAAAATCTCAATATTTAAGTATCGAATCCATACCTTATATGGTGGGACACGTAGAGATGCATTCCGAGAAAGATTCCATTAATTCAAATTGGTTCTAATATATTCCCTTCTTTTTCTAAAAAATAATTCCAGATTTCGGCGATTTTCGTCTAATAACGCTGTGTTTTCCCCCAAGACTCACTAAAGCCCCAACGCTCAGATGGCACACATATCTCATTTTGAAACTTACTGTGTGTTCTTTAAGAAAATCATAGCCTACAAATTTCCCCTTGAAGGGGGGGGGGGGGGGGGGGGGGGGGGGGTCTCCTACTAGCTCACAGCCTAATAGTTTTCGTCTAATAAACTAACGGGACGAACAAATCAAGACTGTGGAGTGCCCCTTTAGCCTGATTACGTAGCAAATCCTGGGTTATGGTTTGGTGATTTTCTTCCGTCCGTCTGTCCGTCCGTCTACGCGTTTTAACGTTTTAGTTTAAGTTGTATTGTTCCTCATTCATAAAAATGTAAACATATTTCTTTTACACCGATTGCGAAACAAGTTCTTGCAACTTCTTGATAACAGTTGACTTGAGTTGAACTGAGTTTTAAAGCCCAAACAAGAATGAACATTTCAGGCCCATCCTACATTAATATCGAGATGAAAAATATCATGCAACTTTGGCCTAGAACCTTCTCACCTGCAGAGTTGCGGCAAAAAATGCTACTCCAAACGAGGCATTTTAATAAAAAAAGACATGATTTGTGTTATTTATACTAGTGAACAATTCGAAAGATAGAGAATATTATGTCAGTGCCTTTTACTATAAAGTTTATTAGGCGAGGCTTAGAAAACGAAGAATGGTAAGGCTCTGCCGAGCCATTCTTCGTTTTCGTGCCGAGCCTAATAAACTTGATAGTAAAAGGCACTGACATAATATTCTCTTTATCATGTAGATTATCCACATTTTCTGTATGAATTACTGTTATTACCTATTTCTCCGAATGTTACGCTTATCGAGGACGCCGCCATGTTGTTGTTTTTTGTTTGTTTGATGACGTCAGGCAACGCTACGTGCATGACGTCAGATAACGTTACGTACAATAAACGCCGAGGGATTCCGCATTGATTTGCTCTATTGGTCAGTGGCTAATAAAGCAAAATTTAATAGGTCACCCCTTTATTGAGAGAAAAGTGCATATCTGCATGATAAAGGCCTAGCCTGTTACATCGTCGTTTAAAAAAGATTGCCTTAGTATGTGATGAATGGATTGAAATAATAAACGTAATCAATCAAACGTGTGTTCCGACTGTGAACCTATTATTGTTGGCGACCAAGAAACAATAACGTGCTTATTTTTCGAGTTGATGGTAATTTTTTGTAAAAGTGTTTTATTGATACTATTATAAGTATTGGATTGTTTCGAACACCGCAGGTGCCATTGCCATTCAGGTCATCTAAAGGCATAAAGTAGGTCAAAGGCCAACCAAGTGCAAACAAGGGAAAATATAGTGTCCGCTCAGTAACTTGAGTAATTCTAATCCAAAGCCGACCAAACTTGGATAAAAAATAGTTCGGTCGAGTTCGATAACCAGCCAGCTTGCATCAGTATCCACGGAATTATTGCCACTCAACGTGGGGAATTTTTTTGAAATTGACCATTTTCGCTCACTAACTTTAGTAATTAGAATGGAAGTTTTACCAAACTTGAATACGATGTTTATGGCCAAAACATCTCGGTCAAATGTGATAACCAGCCAGATCGCACGAGCAACTCCGGAGTTATTCTGACCTTCGATAACCAGCCAGATCGCACAAGTGAACCCCGGAGTTTATTTCTCCTTTATTCGTGAAAATATTGTTAAAATTTACGATTTCTGCTCAGTTACTTGAGTAACTGAAATTTAATCAAACATGGATACAACATTAATGGTCAAACATGGACACAACATTAAAAAATGGTCAAACATGGATACAACATTAATGGTCAAACATGGACACAACATTAATGGTCAAACATGGATACAACATTAATGGTCAAACATGGATACAACTGTAATGGTCAAGTTCGGCAACCAGTCAAAGCACTTCAGTTACACTGGAGTTATTGCTCCTTAACTGGTGATAAGTGTTGAAATAGACAATGCTTACTCAATAACTTGAGTAATTCCCGTTGCTTATGACCAAAGAAATCTCGATAGAAATATATTGATAACCAGCCAGATCGTACCCTTGTACTTCCAGTTATTGCACCTTTATGAGATAAACCGTGTTGAAATTTACGAAGTCCGCTCAATAACTTACGTAATTGTAATCTAAAATTAACAAAAGAAGGATGCTTTAAAATAGCTATCCCGCCAACAACAGCCATATTTTACTTCGCATGTACACTATTTCTAAAACTATTTACGACTAAGTATAGATATGTATCACATAACTTACGGTGTGGGGGTGGAATAACACCATTCTATATTTTAGATTTACCACTAGTTATATAAGTATGCAAATAAGCCTAGTATTTTTCGCGTGTTAAAGCGACAGGCAAAATGCAATAAAAGTCGATGTGTGAGTTATGTGATAAATAGAATCTAACATTCGTTCTCACTCATTAGTGAATTTATTAAACTCGTTAGCAAAAATGATATAATGCTCGACAAGAGCTTCGCATTATATCATTTTGCCAACTCGTTTAATAAATTCAATACCGTAATGAATGAGTCCTCATGTAAGATATATTTTGAGAATCCAAACTCTATAGACACAATTATAAACGGTTTTTATCCAGCCTGGGCAAACTCCAAAACTGGTGCGTCGAATTAAAAGTTATCAACTCGTAATTAAGTTTACGCATATTCAATCAGGGGTGTATTTAGAAACCGTGAATAAACCTTTACTTTCACGCACATATACATTATTATATGACCTGAACATTTGGATAGAGATTTTTTTGTACACGGTTTATGTAGTGTACTTTTGCCGTTACTTGGTGGGTAAGCTTCTTTAAGTCACGCATAAGAACAATATCAACAACACAGAACATTGTGGAACACATGAGGAAATGAAATGGTTGGAGCGGGAACGATGATGATTCAGACGAGCACAGATATGCTGAATGTACTCAGAAATACATTAAAAAAATAACAAAATAAAATAAAATAGGGGTCTTACTTCTCACATACATTTATCTATATTTGTTTAGTACCCAGGAAGACATCCAGGGAGATTAAAATGAGGTCAGAGAGCTGTCGTTACAATCGATGTAAAATAAATTAGTTTAAACTTGAAACTGTTTTAATGAGTTTATCTTTAATTTTGTTGTTTGTTTGTTTGTGTGTGTGTTTTGTTGTTTATCTTTGGTGTCGGACGACGGGCGAGGTCGTTGTTAGGGTTGAGACTTGCTGTACGTATAATTTTGAGGTAAACAACTAAAAACATTGTTTTGACAATTGGGTTGCTGATGGTGGGTGAGTGTTGTGAGGACCGAGGGTGGGAATATACCATAATTATGTTGTAGGAATAAACAAAACTAACAACACATAAACATGTAAGCAGTACATTTAGTTATAGGACCCTGGTGTTGTTCAAATTAATACAAAGGCCACCGCTATTACATATTTTTTTGAATTAAAGGAAGATAGAATGAAGCAGGAACCGGAAAAGGTGCAACACTTATGGAGATTACGCGAATGATATTATGTGATCATAGTTTCCTCTGCATTGATTTAAAAGAGAAAGTGTCCACAATTTAAGAGTAATTTAGAAGTGTTTTTACAGTAGGCATGTAACATTCAAACATAAAAGATATGTCATTGTATTTCCCGCAGACCAACAGTTCTAGTCTTTCCGAGATCAGCTGTTCTTGTCTGCTACCATTTAAACATTTATTATTTTATCACGCAGAAAACGTTGATGTTAATCATGATTTGGGTCTTACATAAAATACAGATAATGAAATTATTGATATGGATGTATTTAGAAAATATCGCGTCCTTTCTCGCATCCGTGGGCGAGATAGTAAAGACCCTGCGTATAACTGTCTTTCCTCTCACCGCTGCGGGTTCGAATCCCCCTGGGAACTAGCCTTGTCAAGTGTAAAAGTGCCACAAAAAAAATATTTAAAAAAATCGACCATCATAATTTTTATATGGATTTACATGTGCTAAAAATGACGTAAACACCATTCAAACAAACTCACTTTCTTTCTTGATACTTTGCGTACTGTGACTGTACGTTTTGTACGCACATTACGCTAATGTAATCATGATGCTACAACTGCTATAACAATTGATGATTAGATGTGTCAAAATCACGGCACATTTCTTTTAAAGCATCCATTACCATTGGCGTAGCTCTGCATAGGCCCTGTAGGCCCGGGCCTACGCCTAATTTTCAGAAATAGATATTTTTTTTAAAAATTCTAAAAATGCAATAAAAATCGGGGGAGGGGTGCCCTGTATAGGCGACGTAGTAACTAGAAAATATCATTTTCATATATAATTGTTTAGTTATCTTTGCCCTTCTTAAAGTCTAAAATATACGTCAGCACGCACCTAATGCATTCTAACATAAAAAAAAATCGCGGGCCATGTCCCCGGACCCCCCTAGCATAATAACTTTAACTGCGGGCCTATGCCGTCAAAAAGGCCAAGCTACGCCCCTGATTACATATACAAACATAGCACATACATATTATTTTACATACTGATAACAATTACATATACACTGCAAACAAAGTGTCATACTCAGCCCATGCGTTTTATTCTATTTTGTTAAAGGGACAAAGTATATGTATGTGTATATGAGATATATCAAGGTGCATACGTGTGAATAAATTGATGCAAGCCTATAAATAATTGTACATTTGAATATACTGACACATGTCTACACATAAACCACATGCTGGCGCAACACAATTTCTGCTCTACAGTAATCTGTTCACTAATAATATCATTTTAACCTTCCTATATCTTTATTTAAAATATTAAAGATTAAGATACCGTATACATATACATATACTGAGTTAATTTTAAGGGGACACTTGACAATCTTAATTAGTTTAAAGCTCAACTCAAATCAAATCAAATTCTTTATTCACTTAAGTTCATACATATGAACAGCATATTAAGCAACAGTTTCAAAATACATTTATATCTCTCTTTATAGATGGCGGTCCTGTTGGTCTTCAATATGACTTGCATACTTTTAGTCATTAATATTAAGTGTTCAACTAGTTCAAGACATGTTATATTACATATTACTAACGTTTGGTAATAATACATCAGTTGTATGCTTGAACATTTGATAGCATATGGAAGAGGGTTTTTGTTTAATCCTATGCAGTCGGTTCTAAAGTCAAAATGAGGCAAGATTAATATCCGAGATGCTTATTTTAATGTTTGAATGAAACTCTCAAGTTCGCCATGTATCCCTTCATCACGGCACCAACTACTCTGATAATGAATGTAATATGTTATTTATAGTAAATGCATTTTTGTTTGCAGTAGAATCATTAGTTTGAATAAATGATACTAACAGTTACTGTAGATGTACTTTGAATATCTTATTTACTGAAGTAACTTCATGCCGTTATATGACGATCTCGTCAAACATGTAACTTTTAATTGAGTTTGAAACTAAATTAATGTTGACATGAAAATACTTCCCTTTACATTTTCATATTATAATGTAATTTCTACTGAGAAAGTGTCGATTCTTACGGATGGTGGGAGGTATACAGTACTGGTTCTACCCAGCAATAAGTGGGTGGCCGGCCTCCACCACAAAAAATCAACCGTCTTATATGGCCTAACATGTGCTAAAATGACGTAACACACCATTCAAACAAAACAAAAAACAATATTTAGCAGTACTTGTGGTGCTTTGAATTTATTGTTCATTCGTTATTTTGTAGATCCAGTTCCATATGTATAAGCATTTTGTTAACTAATTATATTGAATGTTCTCAAAATCGTCCTTAACACTCATTATGCGTATACAACTATGGGATAAAGATGTTTGCACTTATTTGACACTTGACCGCCATTTCAAGTACTATAAATTTGACATTATGTAATGCATTGTATTTCTTATATGTTGTATTCAAATATTTTATATCAGTTATATACATAATGCTAATACACCCGCACTATACAGCCTAGTTTAAAATATCTCGTTATATTGAACGATATATCACTGTAATTTTTGCAACGTTAGGAGAATAAGCATTGCGCATTGCGCATTCCGCATTGTAACGTATGCAACGTTTGGAGAGCAAGCAAAGCAATGCGAAAGATTTCAGATGTTTGCGTTATTTTCACATTTTAGGGGTATTAGAATAGAAATAGAACATCGTTTACGGTGAATTATCTATAATATATCACGGTTTGTCGTTCTGACCGATATAATATATCACGGTTTGTCGTTCAATTGTAAACAATATTTTCACTCGCCCTTCGGGCTCTTCGGGCTCGTGAAATTATTGTTTACAATTGAACTCCAAACCGTGATATATTAAACGAAAATTCACAGTAAACGATGTTCTATTTCTTAAATAACTGAATGCAAATGTATAATAAACCTTAATAACGGTGAAATAGTCAGTGTTGCACACATTTGACCTTAACCTTGTTTTGACACCACAGGAACAAAAACAAAACAAATAAAAATCTAACATCAACATCTACAACCTCTATCGTGATTGACACCCTATAATATTTAAATAAGCATGGATGCTAAATTCTAGTAAAATATGCCATCAAAAAGTATTGTTTTTGTGGGTGGTTCTTTTGCCAGTTGGTCAACAATTATTACGGAATGTTGGTGTTTTTTTTTTATTTTATTGTTTTATTTGAGATAAACCGCTTCTGCGATCGAGAGGGTAAAGACGCTGAGTAGAACCCCCCCCCCCCACTCGCACCCCCACCCCCACCCTTCCCTCACCGCTGAGTAGCCCCCGCCCCCCCCCCACCACACACACCCCGCACCTGCACCCGCACCCTCCTTTTCCCCGCTGCGGGTTCGAATCCCAAAAAGAGCTCGACTCGTAAGCGAGGTATTGTATATTCTTATGGAATACAGTACTGGTTCTACCCAGGAGTTAATGGATGGTCTGCTCCACCATTAAAAATCGACCGTCAAACATAGCCTAAAATGTGCTGAAAATGACGTTAAACATCATTCAATACAATCAGTCATTTTAGATATCATCACTTATATACTAGACAACACTTATAAATAACCCAGTTACATTTTATTACAAATCATTTAGATGGAATTTTACTCTTCTAACAATGGTTGGTTGAGAGTTGAATGGTCATTTTCAGCACATTGTAGGCTATATATGAAGGTCGACGTTTTTCGGGGTGGTGGTATACTATTCACCTTTTCCTGGGAAGAACCAGTACGGTATTCCTCCCGCCATCCGTAAGAATCAACACTTACAAGTCGAGTTCAATTTCGACAAAATAAATCGTGTGAAAACGCATTAAAATATGTTTAACATAATTGAAAACAAATAATCAATTTGATACTAGTTATTGGAATACATTCAGTTACCGCTTTAAATATTCGAGCAAATTATGATGAAAAATAAATGTTTTATTAGCATTAGTCCGGGTCGTTATACGTGCTGTATAGCGTATATTATAGAAGCCAAAAAACGCATCGTTTTAAAGGGACACGTGAAAAATCTTGACATGTTTTTAATCAAGCATTAAAATTAGCATCTCGATTTATTAATCCAGTAGCATTTTGACTTTAAATCCTTACTAGCATATATTTAAATAGAGTTTTTTTTTAAATTTTCTTCGTTATATTACCATGTATTTTGAATATATTATGGTTGAAATGTGATAAACAGATGGTAATATGTAAAAACAATTTGTTTTGTTCTATTGTTATAATTACTATTAACGATTGAACAAATGCAATTTATGTATACAAACTAACGGGACGCCGCGCGTTTTTAAAAAAAAATCAAGATCGCCATGTGTCCCTTTAATGTAGTCTTTGCATTACATCAACAACTGTTTGTTTTGTTAGATAAAAAAAATTCCATTCGTCAGGTATATTGTCCAAGAATTGGACTGACGTGCATTTAAATTTTTTAGCGCCTAATTTTTTTTGTAAGTTCCACCTGACGTCAACGTAACGTGACTCGCTTGACGTCCGTGAAACAACGTCATGTGACATATACTGAAGCTGGATGACGGTTATTAACACAAACAAAAAGATGGATGGTATATTTGAATCAAATACTTTAACTGCTCCATAAGATGTACACATCGAAACAGAAATCGAATAACATCCAAAACGACACACATGCAGAAGAGGAGCGAATGGTTAGAAAAATATTAAAGAGGCTCATCATTTTAAAATCGCGCATCCTGCAATGTTTGGAAGAAGTAAGGGACGGTATACTGTATGTTCTCGGAGTCAATCGGAAAGTATTTTACAGTTGTTCTTGTTGCATAAAGAAAAGAAACGATGACAGTAATGCAGAAGCAGAAAACGAACCTTTTTTATGTGACCACTCGTTTTGCAATGACTTAACTTCAAAGTATTCTCAACACTCGTCAAGTTTTTCTCAACCATCTCCACGTCTAAATATTTTTGAGAGAGGACGTGCAACCCATTTGCTCTAATCGGACTCCAGTTCTAGTCTTGGATAATAAATATGGATTTTCGGACATACTCGTTCAGCAAAAACACCGAATTTCACAAGTAAGAACAACAGCAGAAATTCACAATAACGCCGGAAATACAGATGCAAAAAACGCGAATGCGGAACGCGGTCACTGTTCTTTTTGAGTTTGTATTTCATAATCAAGAACCCGAGAATTATTCTCAGGCCATAAGTTCCGAACCAATCCACATCGATGTGGATTTAATTGAACATAAGCTGTTCCAACAAGGTCAATGCTTAACATTTAATTCAACTGACAATGGCATACATTTAGAAAAAATGAATAAAGAGATGAGTCCGAGTATGAAGAATCACCAGAAGTCACCAACTTGACGTCGATCGGTAGCGGCGATAATGTTCAAAAGGTAATAATACAAGCAGATGTTACAAACAGAACAGTATAACAGGGTAGTAACGCCTCGCAAAAAATACTCCGACACACACACGACATAATCGACATAGTTCATCGGAATTCTTTTAAATCGAAAACTGAAAGCATCAAAAAGGCAACCTATGTTTCGAAGGAAAAACAACAAGTGCAAGACCATCCGGTTGCTGTTAGTGTGAATAGTTCTCCGTCATGTCCATAATGCTGTTGAAGAACACATAGTCACGCAAGGACATGCAGACGATTAATTTAAACAAATGACCAAGCTCGACATCAACTTAAACACAGACAACTACAAATGACGGTGTGCGAGAGAGTTCTGATCCAGCACAACTACGAATTGTTGAACGGTCTCGTTCTTCTTCTTCTTCTTCTTCTTCCAATCAAGGAACTGGGTTCAGAATTGAACGTAATTGGCCCCGTGGCTTGTCTCCGTGTCGTTCAACTAACACAGACACAAACAGCAAGACAGAAGGTACACGCAGCTCTGTTGCTAAACGAGATGTTCGTCCAAAGACAAGTAGAAAACTTAAATATCCACATCGGTCCGTCGATAAACAAATTACTGAGAGTACCGATCGCATAATTGCTCATCCGGGGAATAGACAAAATGATGAGCGGTCAAATAAATCAAAAGACAAGAAAGACACCACCAAATGACATGGAAACAACACAACCTGCATGTTCAAAGTCTTTGAGTGAAAGCGTTAACATTTCAATATTAAAAGAACATCCCGAGGAGGCTGTTCTTAACAGCGACAATTCGGAACAAGGACATCACATTTTCAAGTTTGGTAACAAATATTTCAGATAAACAGACATCTTGGGGGTTTGTTATAAACAGTTTCAGGCAATCAGGAAAATAAAATGCAATCACTTGACACGATAGCGCAATGCACTGTTCCAATTGTCGTTAAACAAGCTAGTCACGAACTCCGAGAAAAAACTGCAGAGCCAATGCAAAAGAATGATCAGAGTTGTAAACAAGAACCAGACCAAATACATGAGAAAAAGATAAACGAAACTAATGATTCTTCTAGACATCTGTCCGAAGAAGAGGCAAGTGGATTTGACCCCCAACGCAAACGCAGAATATTAAGTAATTTATTTAGAGTATTCGAGACCTACAAAGCGTTCTTCGAAAATATATCGATTCTAACCCTCCAACGAACGAACTTCATAGATTGGGGCATGGGTGGCTGACAATAGCTTGCTAAATATATCATTCATGTATAAAGGGTCGGAAGACGAGCGAATCGTTTACGAAGAAGTTGTACGCCTTTATGCTGAAGTTAATTACAGACTGATGTCTGTACTGCTTAATACCTCAACCCCGACAATGAAGTCGGAAGGAAATAGGGACACAGAACGGCGAGAGTGAATCGTACGATTGAGTACAGGGAACGCTGAGTAAGCTATCTACTATCCTATGACGTTGGTAGTATTGACTAATTCTAATGTCATGAGCACAGAATCGTCTGTAACTGAATCGATTCTTATACATGTGCAGAGAAATCAAAAATAGAACATAACACACCTTCTGCTCCGGTTCGTCTGTTTGACCACTCAGATGACCACAAGGGGAGCCACCGGGGAGGGGCCTGGCCATTTCGGTCATGGAAACTAAACGAGCCGCGATGAATTCAAATCAAACGATATCGAGAGCGCAGGAAGTGAAAGCCTGTTAGACGTAACCCCCGCTTCTGAAACAGGACTAGGACTTACATGCCACGGACTCAAAACTTAGATAATCTTGGCTCGGCGACACAAATTCAGTCTGATAGCGAAGCAGATGGCGAAATGCAGCGTCAACAAAAACACTGGCGCGGTACTGAGACAATACGTGCTACCGGCAAGACTAATACTTAAAGCCAAAGGTATAGATATTTGTATTTTATGATTCAGCAACGGAATGCGGCATTTTAACAATGAAAATAAACCTCAGTATTTCACAATATGAAATAGCACTTTCATTTCTAAAATGCAGTATTACATTTCTTATCATAAAATAATTAGGCTACAAAAAAAACGTCTTAGAAAACAATTGTTAACATTTATATATTTAACTTGGAAATGTTCTTACCTTATAAGCTATATTTTATAAAAATCGGTCATGTATTTTAGGAATTGTTGCCATTTACAGTACTGTATTTATTGGTCATTTTTGAAATGAAGTATTTTAGAAATTATGGCGATTTAAAAATAATAACTTCACCATAATAAAACTATGACGTTGCCAAAATTACTTTTTTTTCTTCTGCATCAACTTTACTTTAAAGGCATAACAGTAAAAGAACATTTGTTGTGAATACCATATTTTATTTCATCTCCAAGTGATCAAAATCTTATATACTGACGGTCAATGCAAATGCAACATTAACTCCATGTGTTTATACTGTTGGATTATTCACAAACCATTTGGAAAAAAATGCTGAACCAATATATTTTATACTGTATTTAATCTTGATACTAAACTTGTCTTACATGTTTATTGGTAGGTTTTTTTATGACAAGCAGTTACGTAGTTTATCACCGTGTCATTTAACAGTGTTTGCTATTGATAATCATAAACAGAAAACTAACCCGCCAAATAACGGCAAAATTACACTACAAACCCGTTTATCAATACACTATCCAGGTGTTCAGGTCATATACTAATGCATATGTGCCGATTAAAAGTATTTATTCACGGGTTCTTAAAATACCTGTTACTGAATATAAATAAAATGAATTATGAGTTGGTAACTCATAATTCGATACACCAGTTTTATGGTATGGTCTGGCTGGTTAAAGCCGTTTATAGTTTGTCCGTAGAGTTGAATTCTCAAAATATACTAGTTATATATATACCTCGTCGTCAGTATGTTTATAATCTGTTGTAAAATGTGCTGTTGATGGCGGGACTTTAAGATAGGGGTCGGATGTCTTGACGGGGGCGGCATCGAATGTTTAACACATTGTGTAGATCTGTATACTCTGTAGTTCCTTTTGTTCAATCATGTAGAATAGCTTCCCATAGTTCTCAAAATAAAAATAGAGTAGCATGACAGATCAGGCTGTTAACTTTACCAGTAAGTTCACAAATACGCAACTCATGTTTGCGAATGAATTCGACAGCATCACCTATGTTACATCGGGCCTTGAATTCACCAACCAGTTTTTGAGAATATTCTTAAACTTGAAGAAACTAAACCGCCATAATAATGTATATATGCCGATTAAAAGTATATGTTTATTCAGGGGTTCTTACAATACCAGTGACTGAATATGCGTTAAATGAATTTTGATTTGATAACTCTTTATTCGACGCCCAGTTTTGGATTTTGTTCCTGTCTGTTTAAAGCTGTTTATATCGTGTCTATAGAGCTTAGTTTCTCAAACTAGATCTGCTTCGTCATCAGTAGGTTTAGAAACGGTGTACATTTGTTGTAAAATGTGGCTGTTGTTGTTGGTTAGCTACTTTAAGCCGAAGTAAGCACATTTCAAACACACATATTTCTATAATTTTAAAGCATAAACGTTCATAACAAGCTCCGTTACACATATGAATATGATACATACTAATAAATAGCTTCTTTATACGACTGTCTATCTTTAAAGGTCATGGGAATACTTGTGAACAAAATGTACTTTTAAAAACTGAAGTCTAAGAATAGTTCGAGGAATGGTTGGTAAATTCCAGGCTATGTATATTTACAAAAGAGATTTAATATTTCCGACATATATGTGCCCGTACGGGCGGCTTTATTACATACACCTTGGGATTGCACACACACGCACGCACGCACACAAACAAGAAGGTTCCTGACACTGAACGGATTATTTTACCAACTACGTAGTCGATCATGGTGAAGACGGAAGGATTCATTTATTTCAGATAACGATGTTGTTCCGCCTGTTACCACTGACTGCGAACAGCAAAACGCTTACGAAGACGAAACAGAGCTTATAAATTTCGAAGCCGAAGAGGAGCTTATAAATCTCGAAGCCGAGAAACAGCTTACAAATCGTGAAGCCGAGAAGGAGCGTGTAAATCTCGAAATTTCCCGATACTTGTACGAGAACTGCTCTGCTATGATCAGGTTCATTCACTTGCCTTCCGATGAACAGCGCCGACAACACGATTACGAAGGAGACCGGGAACGTCTGAGTCAACACCTCGAAGTTCATATTCGAAGAAAATGTAAGCTCATTATATTAAATACCGCGCGTTGTCGTGCACTTCAGTCATCTTAAGTGTTTTCCCAACTGTTCCAACCAATCAGTTGCGCTGATGGGGGTCATTGTCGTACCGGATACTACAGAAAGGCACCCGGGGTACATTTATGTATACAGAAACGAAAATCATCAAAATCCAGAAAGGCCCCCTAATATACATAAATGTACCCAATCTCTACCCAGAGTACACTCGTTCCTCATTTGACTCTGTCAACGTCAAAGGAAGTAGGGCGAACGGTTAGGTCACGTGATTATTCAAACAAGTTATGACGATGTTTATAATAAATTCTTTTGCGTGATCTGCAAAGATAAAATATAGACCTTTATTAAATAATTTCAATTTTTATTTCTATGAGATTGTTTTAAAGTAATTTTCTACTATCGAGCTTTGGTTTGAAATGTTGACATATGCGTTTCGATTGAGGAGACCTAAGTGCGTATTATTTTTGTAGTAAAGTAGTCCCGATTAAAACTAAATTGTTTTCATGCATTATTTCAAATCTTGCAAAATCTAATTTGCAGATATTCTGAAAATTATATTTACACAAGAAATAAATAAGTTTCAGGCAAACATATTCCAATTTAACAGGTTTTACCAAAATCTTGTAATTAGTAGTTAGCAGAGATATATGTGAGTGCAAGGAACGATAACTCTGCGTGGAGATTGATATATGTGAGTGCAAGGAACGATAACTCTGCGTGGAGATTGAAATGTACCCGAGACAAAATACAATGTCGTAAAACCGGCCGTAACGCGTTCTGTTACTTCACGGAAACGAAACTTTCATTGTTACAAAGTTTAATCGATTCACTTTTTAAAAGCCGCTCGCAGTCACCAATGCAGTTGGTCTAAATATTTGACCAACTCTTCTTGAATGACGAGCTGCATATTTGTTAGTCTCGATCATCCAGACCTCTCGCGTACGGAATTCCGTTAGGGCCATCGCCTTTCAATGTGTTGATCTGAAACGCGATACTCGATAGTACGATGATGAAAACGCGAAATCACGAAACTACGATAACGAAAACGCGATACTACGATAACGAAAACGCGATAATACGATAGTACGATGATGATAATGCGATATACTATCGTGTTTTCACCATCGTACTTTCGCGTTTTCACCATCGTAATATCGTGATATCGCGTTTTCGTTATCGTAGTATCGTGATTTCGCAATTTCATTATCGTACTATCGCGTTATCATCATCGTACTATCGCGTTATCACCATCGTACTATCGCGTTATCATTATCGTACTGTCGCGTTATCATCATCGTACTATCGCGTTATCATCATCGTACTGTCGCGTTATCATCATCGTACTATCGCGTTATCACCATCGTACTATCGCGTTATCATTATCGCACCATCGCCTTCCGGTGCGCATGTGCATGCTCAAAAATAAAAGATCTTCAAGTACAGCAGTACAAATGGACGAGTTTATACAAACTCATTTTGAGAAAGGCTATGCCTACAAGGAAATACTTGTTTTATTGAAATCGGATATGGGGGTAGATATAAGGTGAGTTTATTTCAGATAATTTGTAATTTTTATTGGTTCGTTTTAAAGATAGTTTACCGTGTGGCAATTGTTTACAATCAAATTTGACAGTATTTACTAAACCACATGTCTTTGCTATATTTGACATTTTTCACACACATCTACTTTTTATGCTTTTCATGTTTCAAGCATACGTATATGTAATGTTATATAACTGAACAAGATCTTTCATGATGAGTTCAGTGATATAAAATGAAAAATGTCAAATATAGCAAAGACATGTGGTTTAGTAAATACTGTCAAATTTGATGTAAACAATTGCCACACGGTAAACTATCTTTAAAACGAACCAATAAAAATTACAAATTATCTGAAATAAACTCACCTTATATCTACCCCCATATCCGATTTCAATAAAACAAGTATTTCCTTGTAGGCATAGCCTCTCTCAAAATGAGTTTGTATAAACTCGTCCATTTGTACAGCTGTACTTGAAGATCTTCTATTTTCGAGCATGCACATGCGCACCGGAAGGCGATGGTGCGATAATGATAACGCGATAGTACGATGATGATAACGCGACAGTACGATGATGATAACGCGACAGTACGATAATGATAACACGATAGTACGATGGTGATAACGCGATAGTACGATGATGATAACGCGATAGTACGATAATGAAATTGCGAAATCACGATACTACGATAACGAAAACGCGATATCACGATATTACGATGGTGAAAACGCGACAGTACGATGGTGAAAACACGATAGTATATCGCATTATCATCATCGTACTATCGTATTATCGCGTTTTCGTTATCGTAGTATCGCGTTATCATCATCGTGTTATCGCGTTTTCGTTATCGTAGTTTCGTGATTTCGCGTTTTCATCATCGTACTATCGAGTATCGCGTTTCAGATCAACACATTGAAAGGCGATGGCCCTAACGGAATTCCGTACTCGCGGGACTTCTCTCAAAGAAATCCAAACGATGGTCTGGAGTAAAGCTTCTTTACAATTTTTGACATCAAAACGAGGTGTTGACAAAAAAAATCACCGGCCTCTGATTGGTCAACTTCAGTTTGTTATGGAAATCCGTGGGAATCACCCCCTACGTCACGACGGCGTCAAAAAATACGTGACGTTACGCGCAATGTTGTGCAATAAAATTACTCCAAACATAGTCAGCGGATCATACGGTGGCATAGACGTGACATGTGAGAAAAATAATTTATCTCGTGGCCACGACTTATTATGTCGTGGCCACGACTTATTTGTCTCGTGGCCACGACTTAGTATCTTTATTATCTCGTGGCCACGACTTATTTATCTCGTGGCCACGACTTAGTATCTTTATTATCTCGTGGCCACGACTTATTTATCTCGTGGCCACGACTTATTATCTCGTGGTCACGACTTATTTATCTCTTGGCCACGACATATTAGCCAATCAGAAGTGCTGAAAAAATTCGCTAGAAATCGCGACTTTCCCCCCATATTGGGGTATGGGCTCCATCTCCCCCTACCGGCGCCACCAACAAACCCACCCCACCCCCACCACCCCCATCCGGCCACGCCATTTTTTTTTTTTTTACATATTGCTGATTTGTTTTTGGTCCATTCATAGACTTATAGCTATGTTGCCTTCCCCCCCCCCCACCCCCACCCCCTTCCCCACCCCGCCTAACCCATCCCGCCTATCCCACTCGAAACCCGATGTTGTTTTTTTCTACATATTTCTGTGTTGTTTTGGTCTTTTCACAGACTTAAAGCTACGTTTCCCCCCTTACCCGCCCCAACACCCACCCTCCGCCTAACCCACTCGAAGTCCGATATTTTTTATTATGCTTTTTACATATTTCTGTGTTGTTACGTTCCATTTCTAGATTTATAGCTATGTTGCACCCCCACCCCGCCTAACCCACGCGAAACCTGTTTTTTCTTCTTTATTTACATATTTCTGTTGTTTTTTTGGTCCATTCATAGACTTAAAGCTATGTTGTCATAATAAGTCGTGGCCACGACTTAATAACTCACATGTCACGTCTATGCCACAGTAGAAACTACAATAAAACGAAGTTTACTGTATATTTAATAAGGACGTACGCACATCCCATTGGAACTAATGTTGCGCATAATTCAACGTGCACTTTGATGTTGCAATCATCAAAATGACGTCAGGTCGCAGTCAGTTTTGACGGTTGGCGCCGTCTATCGGTCAAACCTTTTAAAGAACAGTGTGTCCAGACGCTCGCTAGCGCTCGCAGTCAGCTTGAGTGTGTCTGGATGATAGAGACTACATATTTGTTTGCTTTTTTGCGCGGGGATTGATGATTTATAAAGTCCGGTTTTACGACAATACGTTCTGTATTTTATTACTAACTATGGCAGCCTAAATATGTTTTTAAGAACAACAACGCAATAGTTAATGATAAACAGTATTGTTTAAGTAGTTGTTTTATCAATTTCTAAATTGTTTCAATTCCGCCAATGAGATCTTGTTTGTCCGGTACGTTTCTGTGTATTTGGGGGCAGTTCTGGAATTCAAAGATTTTCGGGTACGTTTCTGTATACATAAATGTACCTTTCTTTAGTACCCGATACCACAATGACCCCATCAACAGCAGTTGCCACCGATTTTCATATACTTGCACAGGTCTATCTTTCATGAAGATTTTACTGCCATCACTCTTCATAATTAAGTGCGTGACCGAAGAGGCTATTTCTTAATGGTGAAGATTTTTCTTCATAGACTCTATCCGACTTAGTGTTTATCCTACTTTTTAAACCAATCAGATGGCTCAGAATTTCAAATACTGGCTACACTTATTCATGAAAAATTTACTACCAGCGCTCTTAGAAGTTGAGAGCGTGACCTATATATTGGCTATCGATAACATCTATGGTAAACACTAAGTCGGTCGCTACGATCCCTCCCTTTACGGTTTCTAAATGGTGAAGATTTCTCTTCATAGCCTCTATCCTATACTTAAAAATACCAATCGTTATTGTTATGCCATCCACTATCATCAGACAAAGAACAAATGGAACATTCCACAAGCGAACTTAACCCAAGCCAAAGCAGCGACGCCACGTCACAGGCTGCCACAGAACAGGTGTCGGTGACTCAGCAGACGACATGTGAACAAAGTGCGCCACCTCTATCACACAACCAGGCGACACCGGAAGAGCAACTGTTGGAAACTGAAGGTAACCCTACGTCGAATTTTCAATACATCGCTTAAAGGTTGCAGGCATAAGAGTAGGTCCTCATTATCAATTGAGAAAAAAACAAGAAAATCGGTAGAACCGATGGATGCTCCCCGAAATGAATCCTCAACTTAGCATATATGACATTGTATCACCAAGCGCAAGCAGTATTCAATTTGCAGTTCCATTAGTAGTTGTTGACTAATGCTCTGGACAAAAATTACAAGTATAAAATTACAAAGGCCATAGCTAATTGGTTGTACAAATTTCTGCACTTTCTCTCAATGCACTCAACCATTGTGCGAAGTTTCATTACAGCCCCATAAGTGGTGTTGAAGTTATGCTCGGAACAATAATTCCAAGTATACAATTACAAAGGGCAATAACTCTAATTTGAATGAAGACGGACTTACGGTTCTTACACTTTGCACTTCCTCTCATTGTCCGTTGTCATTCTGCAAAGAAATTTCTCAGGATTTCATTGGTCAATGCGCCGTAGACTACGTCCCGCGACGTGAACATAGGACGAATTCCCCGTAGGTACCCCATTACTCAAATACAGAAAAACAAAATGGCGACGATAACGTTGCCGATTAGTTTTGGAAACCGCCGATTGTTTCCTTCATATTGCATTCGCTACGATGAATCTTATTTGACACGCTGCATTTAATTTTCCAATGAATACCATTACCTTCGGAATACATCATGATATGCTCTTTAACGGTTTTCATTGGATGATGGGCGGAGCTTAACTTAATAGAATATTGCGCATGAGGGGCGTGTCTAAAATGTTGCCGATCGTAACGGCAGTTACATTTTACTCCATAAAAATCACCTTATAATAAACTATTTATTTCGAAATAAATAGTAAATCTGGCGTATATAGAGAAGAAATCAACGCCATTTTAAAGGTAAATATTTATGTAAATATAAGGAATGAAATTTGAATGAAACTCTTTTAGTTTTCATTGGGGTATGAAAAACATTTGGATGGTTTAAAGTACGCCTAACGGCTCGGGTGAATATAATTTCCAGGCAGGGAATGTGAGCCCATGTCCCCTGTCAAGAATCCTAATAACTAATAATGACATTGTGTGAAGTTTCATTGCAATCCCATAAGTAGATTGAAGTTAAGCTCCGGACAAAACATTTAAGTATAAAATTACAAAGTGCAATAACTGTAATTTCAATGAAGACAGAGTTTGGTTCTTGCACCCTGTACTTCATCTCATTGCCCTCTAACATTGTGTGAAGTTTCATCAATAGGTTTTGAGTTATGCTCATGCAAGAATTCTTAGTATAAAAATACAAAGAGCAATAACTCTAATGTGAATGAAGACAGAGTTCCTGTTCTTGCACTCTGCAGTGAAGTTTCATTGTACCCCCATTAGCAGATAAGTGAAGTTAAGCTCCGGACAAAATATCTCAGTATGAAAATACAAATGGCAATAACTCTAATGTGAATGAAGACATATTAAGGTCCTTGCACTCTGCACGTTCTCTCATTGCCCTCTATCATTGTGTGAAGTTTTATTGTAATCCCATAAATAGATATGAAGTTAAGCTCCGGACAAAAATTCTAAGTATACAATTACAAAGGGCATTAACTCTAATTTGAATGAAGACAGTGCTATGGTTCTTGCACTCTTCACTTCCTCCCTCCCTTTGCCCTATATAATCATGTGAAGTTTCATTGCAGTCCAATCAGTAGTTTTGAAGTTACGCTCCGGTCAAACGTGGAACGGACGGAAGGACGGACGAAAGGACGGACTGAAGGAAGGACAAAGGGGCGACTATAAGCTTCCGCGAAAATGTTCTGGGAGCATAAAAATAAGTCAAAATATGTATATGTAACACGAATACCCCGACTTACGTTTTGGAAATCTGTTTCTTTGCTGTTCCTATAGATCTGAAGTTGGATAGTTAGATTCCACTGAGGAAGGCATCGAATGTTTACTAAAAACAATGTTTGAGCAATTGTAGACAAGCACATTCCCTGTTGCAATAGTACAGTACGCATCCACACACACACACACACACACACACACACACACACACACACACACATATATATATATATATGTATGAGCTCATTTCTTAAGACGCTCGAGCTCATGAAGTCCTTACTCGATGGATTTTTTCTCTCAGATGAACGTCTGTGGTGCTCTTGTTTAAGTTTATGACGTGTACAATGGTAATGGTGATCTGAATGATCTGTAAGAGTGTATACCTATAGTGATCTTGTAAATGGAGTCTAGGTCTGAATGTGTATGAAGTTTAGATTGTACGTTAGGGCTATAACCACGTATACCGAGTATTACCGGTATTTCCCGTTGAAACTGAGCGGGCCAATGTGGGTGAGGTAAGCATGTATGATCCGCAAACTTGCAGGAGAAGTCTCTGTATGGAAAGTTCTGGTTTTTTTTATACGTGAGCTGTCCGTCCGAAAATGACAAGAGTCGTCCATTCAGGAATTATTAAAACAATATAGGATTTTCGGCTATAGAAAGACTCACTGTGCTGCAAATCCATAGTGTTATTTTTACTGGTCCTTTGGGATCAGTGAGCCTAATATGGCTTTGAAGTAAAGTATAGCTTAAACCCATTCTAGGGGCGTGAGAGGTGTTACGTCCTACATTACCTCTCATGAACAGACTTTCTCATGGTTGTGTGTTTCTTGCTTCCAAAGGATCTCCCTGATCAGTATTTATTTAATCGTCCGGTTCGTATGCTAGGATGCACTACCTTATCTTGCAAAAAATGGAAATACCTATGCAAATAAAGTAGTTTTCTTACCTCAGCCACATTGGGTCGTTCAATTTCAACAGAAAATAGCGGTAATGGAACGATAGGAAAACCCAACGCGTAGTTCGTACATGACGCGTTCTGTGTTAGTTAGACACGGTGATTGGGATTTCGATGACTTAGAAACATAGCTAACCTTTATCTGGAACTAATTAAGTGTGTCAGTGTCTGTCGTTGTGGACTACTTTTTGTACGCTTGTATAGGTGATCTGCGTATGAAGTGAAGGACTTCGGTAATGCATACGGCGGAGCTAACCTTAAAAGGATACACGGCAATCTTGATTTTTTTTAAAACTCACGGCGTCCCGCTAGTTTTTCTGGATAATTTACATTTGTTCAATCATTAATACTAAGTATAAGAATAGTAATTAGCAAATTGTACTTGTATATTTTTCAATTTTGATATTATTGCGCCAGTAATATATTAAAACTTACAGTAGAATATGACGAAAAGTGAATACTTAAAATTTTATTTATTAAGATGTAACCAGGTTAAAAGTAAACATGGTCCTGGATATATTAATAGAGACGCCCATTTCAAGATTGCCGCGTGTCCCTTTAACAAGACGGTGTAAAAAAAGAAAGGATATGTGAAACAAAAAGTAGGGCAAGGGCAGTCATAGCGATCAACGTGTGCAGTATCTAGTCTTAAATCAGTTTTCAGTGATATTCACCAGCAAGTTTAGAAATGTGATGACTGCATTGTTATGACGCCATCGTGGTATTTGATGCCAGTTGAATTATTTATGTTTATCTCCAGTTTAGAGTGATCGAGCAGCTATGGCTATTAACACTGAAGTTGTAAATCCCTGAAGGACACTATCTTTTGGTACTGATATCAAGTACATGTATTTATTTAGATCAATAGTTTGCCAAATTATGAGCCAGGTCAATAGTTTGCCAAATTATGAGCTAGGTTACGCCTTATGAAAAGAGGCATAACTCCGCCGAAATGAAAGTCAGGTTATTGGACATGTTCGTTTGGGTAAGATGAAGATGTGTGTTAAGTTGTGAAACTGGTTCGGTTGCAGGTTAAAGTTTTATGAAAAGGGACATAACTATGTCGAAATGAAAGTCAGATATATTGGTAATGAGTAAAATATTCCTTTGGGCAGATGAATATGTGTGCGAAGTACAAAAAGGTCAACTACTGTATAGTTTAAACATATTTTATACACACACATATATACTGTTTGAGTCACGACCAGTTGTAGGCTTGGTTAGGCTGCAGGTTAAGGTTTTATGAAAAGGGGCATAACTCTATCAAAAAAGTTACAATTATCGAACATGTGTAATGGCAATCCTTGAGGTAAGATGAAGATGTGTATGAAGTGTTATGAACATAGGCAAAATACATTTCAAGCTATGGCTAAGGTTAGGTGGCAGGTTAAAGTGTGATGAGTGGACGACGACAGACGACGGACAAACTGATCCCTAAGTGTCTGTCATGCTGCGCAGGCAACACAAAAAGTAGAGCTATGGTTCTTGTGCTCTGCACTTCTCTATCATCAAATTTTCTCTACCCAGAGTTGCGGTTCCTTGCATCTTCATACAACTTCTGTCAACGTCTGAGCAAATACCATGCAACGATGAAAATGAGAAAAAAATCATTGGCCTTGCTTTTAATATTTTAGCTATGGTCATGTGACACATCGTGATCGCAGAATACTTTCTGAGACGCTGACAGTCACATGGTGTGATCTAGTAGAGACTGGAAGTATAACTGTACAAGAGAGAAACGCCTAGTGGCGTTAAAGACGGGTTTTCCAAAAGAGACTGGAAGTATAATTGTACAAGAGATAAACGCCTAGTGGCGTTAAAGACGGGTTTTCCAAAAGGTGTACGATGAGTGCCTGTGTGTTTGGTGAAACTATTTAATAGAGCTTTTCTAGATAGATTTTTTTTTGGAATGGGAGGATGCTTTAATGTTGAAAACCTAGTTACATAACTTACTGTCCAAGTTTTATAATAATTGCAATGCTGAGATATAAAAAAATAATTGGACATGGAAAGGCCGAGATAAAAAACAAAATGTTGATGCCTGTATAACAAAGTTTATTAAAAAGGCTAACATAACATATATTTTGGAGAAAGTAAGTCATAGTGACCTAGTTTTCAGGGTATGGTCAGTGCCTGATGAGAGTAAGTTGCTGTTAACATTTGATGAAGATCGGACATGGTAATGCTGAGATATAACAAAAATTATTTTCCCTCCCACACCCCGCCGAAACTTAAACAAAAAGGTTAACGTAACGCATAGTTTGGAGAAAATATGTCACAGTGACCTAGTTTTCAGGGTATGGTCAGTGCTTGATGAGAGGAAGGTGCTGTTAAAGTTAGATGAAGATCGGACATGGTCATGCTGTGATATATACAAAACGTTGACGCCCGCCCGCCGCCGCACGACCGCCCGGTTTACCCCAATCTATAAGCCGATTTGTTTTCTTCAAAAGAAAACTGCTACAAATTACAAAAGGCAATGACTGAAAAATAGGGTTATGTTTTTTGTTTGTATCTAGGCTTGATACTGATCATCCGTGCAAACTTTCACTGAAATCCGGCTAAATGAAGGCCCTATCGTCTTAACGAGGCAAAACACAGCATTTTTAACTTAATCAAGGGCCATAACTCTGGTATTACTAATCCAATTTGGCTGGTTCTCGAACTCTCCAAGCTTTCATTAATATTAGCAACCTGGTAAAGTTTGGCAAAGATTGGATGAAAAATGAAAGCCCTACCATCTTGAGGCAAAATACAGCAGTTTTAACTAAATCAAGGGCCATAACTCTTGTGTTACTAGTCCGATTTGCTGGGTTTTCAAACTTGTCCAAGCTTTCATCGATATTATCAATTATTATTTTCAAGTTATGCTCCAGACAAGATACTGAGAAGGATGGAAGGACAAAGCGGCGATTATATGCCCCCACCCTCCCCAAATGTTAAGAGAGCAGAACACCTGTAGGCTGTAACAGTTAATTTTGAAGATTTCTTCTTAATTTACTGGCTGTTTTATTAGGTTTATTATGCCACCGACGTAGACCTTCCACAGACTGGCAATTAAATATATCTTTACTCAATATATTATTCTCAAACCCTTAAACTATTCGCCATTGTTTTTGCAACACTTAGGTCTCAAGGCGGGGTCAAGGCTGCAGACAACAGACTGTAAACAGCCCAGGGATTATGTTTATGTTTTTTTATATTCCGTACCTATGGTAGGCACAATACGACAAAATCAAAGATTCTCAACTGTAATGGGAGGATATGAAAATAAGACATCCTTTGTATCATTCCCCTCTCAAAAAATCAACCTTAGATATTTCAAATGTTAACCGTTTAACAGTAATTTGAATTATGTATTTGACAACTGCAAATACGTATAAACGTGTGTGACGTGGCTTTGCTATTGAAATTGTTCTCCCTTTAACCCAACAACACTTTTTTTTCCAGATGTGGAGCCGAGTTTTCAAATCACATCAACGCCCAAAAAGTATAACAGGCGCCGTATGAGAAAGAATTCATCTATTATTGGCAACATCCAAAGCGATGTTAAGGTTACTGAGGATACCGAGGATACCGAGGCCATCCCGGCTTATACAGAGGACCTTCCGGTTGATGATGAAGGATATCTCAACTTATTTAATGAATTGCTGGAAGACAATTCAATTATTGAATTGCTGGAAGACGATTCAATTTATGTCGGAGATGACATTTCCGAAACGTCTACAACTGGTGCAGACTGTGCAGACGACATTTTCGACATGTCGGAGTTCTTTAACTTTACCAGTTACCTGGAGACAAATGATGCAACTTTAGACTATAACTGTCTGACTGTGAAGCCCGGCCACGGTGGCCGACCAAACAGGAAGAAACTGGCTGAAGGTATCCGAGAGAAAATAAAAACCAAGGGTCTACCGAATAAACACATTGAACAGGCAAAACACAAACCGACGTACGATTATCAGGAATGCATTGAAGACAATGCGCTTGCAGCAGACAACAGCGATGGCGGGATAGACACTCATATTAGTGAAACCCTACCAGAAGGTGCCGAGGGAAGCGGTTGCCTTGTAACAGGAGGTGCAGATTTGAGTGCAACAGAGATGGTCCCAACGCTCGATGATCGGGAATACAACATGGTCCCGGAGGAGGTTCTGCGCAAAGATGATTCGAAACTTAAAGATCTGGAAGACATGTACAATGTTCCCGGTAGTGACAAAAAGAGGGAGAAAAAAAAGAAAAAGCCAAAATCACCAAAAAGGATGCTGAACTTGATTTATGCATTTAATGATCAACCTTGTAGGAGATTTTGAAATTATTTTCCATGATTATAAACTTTTTTAAATGCCGATTTCCCTTTTATCATGTACAGCTATTAGTATTACAGTTTATGTACAATGCAGTTTTAAATTAGTGGATACAATAAATAAATTAACAAAGCAAAATTAAATAATATCTTTTATTTTTTTCCGACTCTAATCACGTGACATACCACGTAACTTTCAGCCAGATCGGTATACAGTATAGATCAGTATAGTTCATTTAAGATTCTATGGTACATATCTACAGTATAAACACAGAATCAGTCTGCTCCGAAATACATTTTATGTAGGGAACAATACATACAAACAGTCCTAATGGAAGGCGGATGACTAAAAAACGTTTTATTACATTATAAAATATTCAAACATGCAGGATAGGTGACTTATCACAAAGGTTAAATTATTGCTTAAATGCACATTTCATAACATTTTGTTCACAATAAATAAGTACAGCTTACTAGGTTTCATAGCAACTCTTATAATATTTAGGGTATCAAGGATCTTGATCACATGGCAGTATACATATGCCCAAAGTAGGGAATTGGGCCATATACATGTAGAGCCCAAAGTAGAGAATTGGGCCATATACATGTAGAGGCCCCATGTAGGGAATTGGGCCACATACATGCAGAGGCCCAAAGTAGGGAATTGGGCCATATACATGTAGAGGCCCCATGTAGGGAATTGGGCCACATACATGTAGAGGCCCAAAGTAGGGAATTGGGCCATATACATGTAGAGGCCCCAAGAAGGGAACTGGGCCATATGCATGCAGAGGCCCAAAGTAGGGAATTGGGCCATATACACGTAGAGGCCCCAAGTAGGGAATTGGGCCATATGCATGCAGAGGCCCCAAGTAGGGAAATTGGGTGATATACATGTAGAGGCCCACAGTAGGGAAATGGGCCATATACATGTAGAGGCCCCAAGTAGGGAATTGGGCCATATACATGTAGAGGCACCAAGTAGGGAATTGGGCCATATAATGTAGAGGCTCAAGCAGGGAATTGGGCCATATACATATAGAATCCCAAAGTAGGGAATTGCGCCATATACTTGTAGAGGCCTCAAGTAGGGAATTGGGCCATATACATGTAGAGGCCCCAAGCAGGGAATTGGGCATCTATACAATAATCACAATCAGATATATCACCAATGATAAAATATACCTGTAGATATATTTCTTGAAGTGTTCAGCACTAAATTCAAGAAATAATTCCCCCCCCCCCCCATTTAACTATATCATTTGCGAGCAAAATATCTGCCAGAACATATTTCAGATTACATGGATATTACTAAAAGTTGCCTTCAACAGTATTTAAACTATAAATATATCGCTTATGACTACAGTAACTTTACCTAACTTTACCTCACTTCAAATAAAACGCTATGTTTTTTTATTTAATGAGAAAAGCACAATTAGCAAGGGGTTAACCTGCCTTAATGCCCTCTTGTGCTCCTATACTGGACAAATTAGTGAACTGAATGCAGGTTTTTACAAAACACATCTATATTTTACATTTTCAATGTGTTAAAACATGTTTTTATACAGAGATGGGGAAAAATACCCACTAAATAACTACTTGCAATTCTAAAACAAATAGTTTAATAATGAAAACAAAATAGATGAAAATAGAAAAATATGTGAACAGTTATTTTCAAATGGCACTTTTTTGGGTATTCATTTTAAAAAAGCTACTGTACTAAAAATCTAAACTTTTACTATTATTTATATAATCTACAATACGTGTCATAATATCATTCCATTGTCAACTCCTTGGTTTACATTAAATAAAAGCTCAAGAAAACATGTTTGTACACTGTGATGATCACAATTCCTGACCTCGTGAGTTACTATAATCCACCTGGGATGAGGAAATCTTGACAGGAGTTTGCTTATCGGCCAGAGGCAGGCTCTTATCCCGAAAAGGGACACTCAGCAATCTTGATTTTTGTAAAACGTGTTGCCTCATTTTGTTCTATCATTAATATTACTTATAAAAACAGTATAAAGCAAATTATCTTTGCATATTACTGACTGTTGATTATATTTTAACAATCATATATTTAAACCCAAGGTAGAAAAGATGAAAGCGAGAAAAATTGTATTTAAATATATGCAAGCAGGTTTAAAGTCAAAATGATACTGATTAAATAAACGCAGAGGCTAATTTTAATGCTCGACAAAAGCTTCAAGATTGCCATGTTTCCTTTAATAATAAACTTTTAATGGATTCTTTACCCTCCTGTTTTTATAACTGACATTGATTGTATTACAGATAGATCGAAGCTAGCTGGGGGTTAATCGTTGTTAAGAGTCAATCGATCACATTTTTTAAAAGCTATCATTATCGGTATAAATCGATAAAAAATAAATGTTACACTTTTTATCAAATCAGTACTGGTGATTTTTAAGCAAAAAAACAGAAAACAGGTCATATGAGATCACATGGTGGGGGGTAAACCCTTAAACCCCTTAAGATATCTCTCAGTAGACAAGGTTTCTACGGTATGTATAGCTTACAAGACAAACTGAACAGTATAAACATGAAAAGCACGTACACAATACAGATAGGTCCTCATCTTTGAAGTTCTCCAGCCATGTTTTGTTTCATGAACATGTTTATGTTTATTTAAATCGAAATAAATACACAATAGATATTTACAATTTACACATTGCAATATCTGTGAAAAGCGAGAATAAGATTTTATTTGATGATGTAGAAAACTTTGAACAGATAAATGTATTTATCAATTATCTGGCAATAGTTGTGCAGCTATACAATTCAAATTTAACTCATTTCTCCGTGCAGTCACGCAGTGGTAAAACTAGGATCTACGTCATGCAAATAATACTTATTTTTACATGCAACTTAGCAGCGGTTTTCAATATATGTTTCTCTCCCAGACTACGAAGAAATGTTCATATGATGTTTAAGAGTTAAACTTGTTAATTGATAATACTACAAAAAGGGTGGCCATTCATCTTTAAAAGTACTCAGGAAGCGCTTTAACTCTGGTTTCAACCTAGGCTAGCACATATTTCTACGTGAAATGAACCTTCTAGTAAATGTGTGTGTGTTTTTAGGCTCAAGCATAATGTTTAGGCCCTTTAGAATAAACAAGAGGTCTACTGATTGATTTTGATTTCAGGTAGTAGTCGCTACAAACTCGTTTTTTGAAAATTTATTTTTAGCCGTGGCGGCCATCTTGAATTTCCGGCCGACCTGAAATTTTGCTAGGATCAATTAGACATCAAGAGCAACATTCCTATGAAGTTTCATGAAAATCCGTCAAGTAGTTTCAAAGGAGTAGTCGCTACAAGTTTTCATTATATAACTCTATGTAAACAAAGATGGCCGCTTGCAGCCATGTTTAACATCGAATCAAAATAATGTTTGACTCGGATAACCATCATGTCATGCTGATCATTTTAGAAAAAGTCCCATATCAATATCACTTTTAGTTTTCAAGAAGCAGTCGCTACAAACTTATTTTTTAAAAACCTATTTTTAGCTGTGGCGGCCATCTTGAATTTCTGGCCGATCTGAAATTTTGCTAGGATCAATTAGACATTGAGAGCAACATTCCTGTAAAGTTTCATGAAAATCCGCCAAGTAGTTTCAGAGGAGTAGTCGCTACAAGTTTTTACTATAAAACTCTATGTAAACAAAGATGGCCGCTGGCAGCCATGTTTAAGGTTGAATCAAAACGATTTTTAACAAGGACCAACATCATGTCATGCTGATCATTTTAGAAAAAGTCCCATATCAATATCACTTATAGTTTTCAAGAAGTAGTCGCTACAAACTTGTATTTTGAAAATTTATTTTTAGCCGTGGCGGCCATCTTGAATTTCCGGCCGACCTGAAATTTTGCTAGGATCAATAAGACATCAAGAGCAACATTCCTGTGAAGTTTTATGAAAATCCGTCAAGTAGTTTCAGAGGAGTAGTCGCTACAAGTTTTCATTATATAACTCTATGTAAACAAAGATGGCCGCTGGCAGCTATGTTTAACGTCGAATCAAAACGATTTTCGACAAGGACCAACATCATGTCATGCTGATCATTTAAGAAAAAGTCCCATATCAATATCACTTAAGAGTTTTCAAGAAGTAGTCGCTACAAACTTGTTTTTTAAAAACCTATTTTTAGATTTGGTGGCCATCTTGGATTTCACATCAACATGAATTTTTGCTAGGATCAACTAGACATCATGGGCAACATTTCTGTAAAGTTTCAGAGGAGTAGTCGCTACAAAAAAAAGTTTACGGACAGACAGAAGGACAGACGGACGACGGCCGCCGCACCACGGCATAAGCTCTGCTGATCTCTGATCAGTCGAGCTAAAAACAACATATTTGCCAGTTCCAAGTTGGTCTCCTAGACCAGCAACCCGCAAAAAACTCTGATGAACCTTTAAGGAAAACCCAGGTTTCATCTCGCGTTTTAATGATCTAGTCTGCCTTTGAGGCATCTACTAACCTCTTTCATTCATTTTATTTCTAGCTTGAAGGGCTGGTAATAATTGCATGATACTACCATTTTACTGGACTTATACTCTCTTCTAAGTTCTAACATTACGTGGTCCCGCCTTAATTCCATTAAGTGTTGGAAAAGTTTATAGGATTTTAGAACGGATATTTCGTCAATAAAACACATTTAAAAACATTTTTTACTGAAAGAATGCGATAACATGATTAAAATTACCTATTAAATGTTTTCATTTTACAATATGCAAACTTTTTAAGCCGAAATTAAGGTTTTATTTCATACCCCAGCCAACTCCGTTTTTGCTTCTTAGAGAAGGGGTTGGATGAGGTACGAAAGTTAATACTCGGACCACGTAATGTAACAAGCAGCAAGTACACTAGTTGTCACAAAAATTGAGCAAAATCATTTAAGAAAGTTAAAATATGTGCATTACATTTTCAAGACATATTGGACAAGCAAAGGCATGCAAGAAACATGCGAAAGTGACACCAATATGTCCTCTAGTTTTAAATTATTCATTTTTGACACCAGAGTATAGGGACAATAGGCCATATTATAATCAAGTTGCACATGCTAATCTTTGTGGGAGGTATCATATTGATTTGACTGGTTGAAATGGATTCTGATCCGATACCTGGCGTCAGGTCAATGAAGTGAAACTGATCAGATTAATTTTTTTTACTAATCAAAATGGTAGGGTGGAACAAAGCTGAATAAGTTTTAAATTTAATTGTTTCAGCTTAGTAGATATATATGTTAGTGAAACTGATGCCATTATATCAACAAGAAAAGATGTACTTAAATATATTGGTGAAACTGACAAACCAATTAGTAGATACTTAAAACTTATATCCATAATATATACCAGGTACCTTCATTATCTTACATTGGAAAACAAGAACAAATATTGCTTCTAGCGTTTTTTCATTCTTTATTAACATTATGGCCTTCTAAAAATAGATCACGACATCATACGATGTCGATACCAACCCGTGTAAACATGCGAGTCTACTGTGCTACTTTATCACGAGCATTTTTTTGGAAGTATTTAATACAAGGATCATTCCTAGGGTAAATATTCTGTAAGCTTGCATCCCCTTTTGTGGATATGCCAGATCTCTAGGATCACACTGCAGCTATCATGATCTCGTGGGGTCCTGCAGATATAAAGGCATGGTCACTGAGTTGATTCAAACATTACAACACATTACTCTGGTAATAATCCTATTATTTTAGTGAAACTGACATAATCACGTCATTAAGTAAATATTTAAATACATGTATATTGGTGAAACTGACATAAAAAAAATCAGTAAGTAGATACTTTATATGAATTATGCTGTTGAAACTGATGACATTATATCAATAACTAGAAGGGTGTTCCACGGAACGCTTGCGTCACCTGCCCTGTGCTTATTTCAGCTTGTTTTATGAAATGTTTAACAACATTCCTTGAGGTAAGATGAAATTGTGTGTGAAGTTTTTTGAACATAGGTTTCAAGTTATGGCCAAGGTTAGGTTGCAGGTTAAAGTGTGATGGACGACGACAGACAATGTGAACCCTAAGGGTCGACACAAAAATCCACAGTTACGGTACGCAGTGAAGAAGTCCAGTTTAGACACGTGAAAGGAGTGGATAGACTTCCTAATGAGCAGAACCCACAAATCAATAATAACCTAATATAAATAACACCTAGAGATATGTATACCAACATAAAATTATAATATAAAATATGGAAGCAGTGAAACAAAAATACATTGTACTAGACAAACAGAAGTACACCATTACATATTTTGCATTTGATGCATACAACTAAAAATGTGTTTCACAGGACACACGCGCCCTCTAACGTTTTTTTGCTTCAACTGAAACAAATCCGAACAACCTGCAATTTAGTGTTCATCTTGGTAAATAGAGAATACCAGTATTTAACTGCTGTGATCGATTATAGGGAAATTCTCCAAAAGGTCTGATTTTGAATGGTTTTATTTAAGCACATATATGCCATTCCGGTATGACGGTCACTTTTTTTTCCATGGTGAAGGCAGATTACCCACTTATTCCTGGGTAGAACCAGTCTCGCATACCATCCGTAAGAATCACCTCTTCCTCATTTACAAGTAGAGCTCCCAGATGGATTCGAATCTGCAGCGGTAAGAGGCGAGAAAGTTTACAACGCAATGCTGTTAACCCCTTCACCATGGAGGCACCCCTCTTCAGAAGTTAGTAGCCAAGTGGTTCTTTTCACAAACTAGCCGATGAGAGTGAGTAAATCAAAATATGTCTATACCTGAGTGAAGGATTTCCCTATGTTCAAACCCAGCAGTTAAATAATCTATGTATTACATTTTAAATCAGCTTCTGTATGATTTTAACCGAAAGCTTCGCTTTGTGTTACTTTCTCGGCAAACCATGTTTTATAGTTCTTAACACTTCATTACGTCTTGACTCAAACATTAGTAGTGTTTTTGTGTTTGAGAGTTAGTTATTAAAAGGACTAACGGCAATCTTGACTTTTATATGAATCATTTAAATTAGCAACTCGATTTATTAATCCTGCATCATTTTGACTTTAAAACTGCTTGCATATTAACCATTTATTCTACCAATTTTTTTAAAATACATTATTGGTGCAATATAATTGATAGTTATAATATGCAACAACAATTTGCTTTGAACTATTCTAATAATTAATATTAATTATTGAACAAATGTAGGAAAACCAATGCGACAGCATGAGCTTTTAAAATATCAAGATTGCCGTGTGTCCGTTTTATATATGCGATTATGAATTTTCTTTCACTGACAAGTCCTGATCTTTCACCGATAGACATATAATAAATAAGAGATTATTTAACTGCTGTGATCGATTATAGGGAAATACTTCAAGAGATGATAGGCGTGTGGTTCTTTTCACGAACGAGTGTAAGGGAGTGAAAAAAACACGCCTACCATTAAGTGAAAGATTTCCATAAAATGGATCACAAGAGTTAAATAATCTATTTATTACACTTTTAACCAAATTATGTACGATGTTAACCAGAATTATTCGCTTTATTTAGCATTATCTGCGGATGACGTCGATGTCTCTAACACGTTATTGACATCATAACTCAACGTCGCAGTGTTATTTTTGTGTTCGGAGTTATTTATTCACAATTATGAATATTCTTTCACTGAGAAATTCTAATTTTTCACCCATAGACATGTAGTAAATAAGCTTACTAACTGTAAGGTGATCGCGCATTGAATGGCAAGACAAGACGGCAAACACAAGACCCATCAATAATAACAAAGATCTCCTATCCCGGTACCAATAACAATTGTGTGGTATCAAACGCAGAAACACCTTGGTCTCAGACAAGTGACCCAAACAATAGAATCGTATCCCTTATAGAGTTACTGCAAATTTTGTTGTGAACACTATTTATGCTGGAAACACTATAGTCGACTTCTGCTACCACTCACGTGGCACCCAGAAACCACACGATAGAGGACGCGGTAATCCCTATGTGGCAAGCCGTGCTGTGCAGATGATATAAAAAGCCTTTCTGCACATGATATAATCAAAGCGCACATACATATCCATGCTGGTATAAACTGGTAAGATTTTCCCTCACAACATTAGTTTTGTATTGTAAACGATTGCTACAAAGGAATTATGAATACAATTTAAAGAACACATTTCTTAGTAAAAATAACCCTAAATTAGAAGTGTTTGTTTAATTACGAAAGTACAGATTTAAAGGGACACACGGCAATCTGGTTTTTATAAAACTTGCGGCGTCCCATTAGTTTTTCTACGTATCTTGAATCTTTTCAATCATTAATAATTATAAGAATTACTGAAAGCAAATTGTTTTCGCATATCAACTACACTGAATCAATATTTAAAATTATGGTAGAAGAACGAAGAAAAATTGAGACCTCAACACGTTATTTAATTGTATGCAATCAAGATGGTAATTTTAACTCGATAAAAACTTCCAGATTGTCATGTGTCCTTTTAATGGCGGAGCATCCCGAAATCTTCACAGAAGAAAACAATAAGCCAATGGTTCATCGCAACACTGCTGTAACTTCTTATAAACAAAGAACAACATACAGCAGTGTTACGTTCAACCCTCGATTAGGGACAACGGACTAATTTGGGGGTTATATAGAGAGTATTTAACTGCTGGATTCGATCATAGGGAAATCCTTTAGGAGGCATGTGATTATTTTTCCGAACGAGCCGATGCGAGTGGTAAAAAACAACAAGCTACCATTGAATGAAGAATGCGCATATACATGCAATCTAACACAGCAGTTAAATAACATAAAATTAAAAAAAATTAATCTCTATGACAATAACTCCAAACCAAAAATATACTCTATATAAATTAGATGATGTTCTATCGTGGAAAAAAGTGAGTTTAAAACACAAATACCATATTTATGCAATTGAAAAAAGAAGAGAAGGTATTTCACTAAATATATTAAATAAAACACATTTATTTAAATTGTAATTGGTAAGTGGTAATAAATGCTTTAATAAATAGACATAATATTACAAGTATGCAGTGAAGATTTGAAAAAAAAAAAACTGTACAGACAGAATCAGTTTCCTTAGCTGAGACAATGTCATGCAGCAGGCATGAAGCTCGTATAACCGTCAACATGCAGCTTTGTGTCTATATACTTTATATAACACACGACAATCTTGAGGTTTCTAAAACTTGCAGCGTCCGGCTAGTTTTTCTATATAACGTATATTAGCAAATCATTAATAATAAGTATTTGATCGAAGCAAAGTGTTTTGCCTTTACTAATTTTTAATTATATTGTACGAATATATATTTAAAACTTATGTAAAAAAAAAACAAAGAAAAAAAACTGAAAATTCCAAACTGCATTTAATTATATGCTAGCAGATTTAAAGTCAAAATGATAAAGGGTAATATATTTGTTTGTTTGAATGGTGTTTTACTTCATTTTTAGCACATGTTAGGCCATATACGATGGTCGATTTCTCGTGGTTGAGGCAGACCATCCCATTTTTCCTAGGTAGAAACAACCAGTAATGTATAGCTTCCGCCACTCGTACGAATCAACACTTTCTCACTTGACTAGATAATAGAACTCACAGTTGAGATAATGTTGATGCTTGAACCTACTTCAAGAACGTCGTGTGTGCCGTTAATAGGGATGATATGTAAAAGGGTACTTGATAGCTTATTTATGAATAAAATATATCTCGGATTGAACAACAACAATAAATGCCATGGATCACGTAAAAAAAAGCATTCAATGTTGATTCCTGCATTTGAGAAAAGTGGCATGACAACACCCAGATAAATGTTTCATTCCTTATACATCTAAAATCTTGTATTAAATAAATAACAAAACATTTGCCAAGTTGATACCAATTTTGTTCTTAAAATGTCTAATAATTGACATATCCTTGACAGTGGAAAAACTGCCACAAGAAATTAAAAGTTAAGACGACATCAACTGAAATGCTGAAATACTGTATATATAAATGGATATATAAGATACAGTATAAAGCCCATTTTGACATCTATCTAAGAAATTATACTTACTGCTGTTTTCCAGTCATGCTACGAATATAGCATCTTGCACGAGTTCTCATTTATTACTCAATTTTTTAAACATCATTGGCAAATATGATAGATATGATGCCACATGTTCTTCACCTAACTCTTACGCCACACAACATACCTTAACAAGATGCCGTTGACTTTAAATACAGCACTGGTGGATTACCGATAACAGAGATATTTACAATCAAAGACCTTAAGTTATAAGATAAATATAACATAGGGTTAACAAACATACAGTTAACAAGATGGAAGTACAGAGCACGAGTAGAAATTCAGATAAATTCTTTAACAATTTATCATTTTGAACACTCAAATATTACATAGCAAGAGTAACTCAGATTCTTTTTTTCCTGCCCTGAAGTAGTAAAGTTCTGGATACTGTATATATGGGAGAACTTCAGGATATAATGAGCTTCGCTTATAGCATCTAATTTATGAATGAACGACTCTTATTCCATTGTTTAAATTAAAAGAATTGTAATTTATTTCATCGCAGGTAAGTATAATAAAGCCATGCTCCATAAATATCATGTAATAAATATGCGAATGAAGGCAGAACCATTCTCCGTCTTTTCCACCCAGCTGGGTGTTAAATTGTAACTGCCGCAATTGATTTTTGTACCAGCTAAAAATATCGCATCACGGAAAGCAGTTCTGTGGTCTGTGTTGTACGTAGAAGCCCAAGTTATCCCTAAGTATCGTTTTCATTTTCTTTTCAAAGGCGACACAAAAACATCAATTTGAAAATCATGATTTCCCAGTCCTATCGTTTCATTCTTCTTCAGTGCATTATATCCCTAACCTTGCACTGTTCTTCACTGCTTCATGCCCTAAAATCGCATTATTCTTCACTGCCCAGTGTTGGCAAGTACTCCGTGTAATAGGACCCAGTAGGGGGTATATGTAAAAAGACAGGTTTATATGAGTGTTACTACACTCTTCCCTGCAGAGCTAGCTTTGATGGCGATATCTGTAGAGTGCCCACTTCACATGCAATTGTTCCAAGTTCAAACCCTGCTAAATGTCCCAATTTATCATTGTAAGTTTTCCGGTCCCGTTACACTTAGGTGTATAAACTCATAGTACTGTTTTTATGAAACCAATTTATACTGTTCTATGAATAGAAAGCACTAGATTAATTAATTAATAATTGCAATTAGCTGATACAGCAAAGCTTAAGGGAATAAGATCAGTCGCTATTAACTAATCTTTAATCTTAACTCACAGTGGGTGGGGGAAGCCTGATATACAATTCCCCTCATTTAATTAAATCCACAACTCGTTAACTCTTGGCGGTTTGTCTTTAAACGAATCAGCAGTCGTGATACTCGACTCGAATTCATTCAATCACAGCGCAGGATTATTCTGCATCTATATATGGCTGTCCTACCAGTAACCAATCATCAAGACTGCATCACGTTCGGTCCAATCAGAACTAAGAACTCACACACTGAACTAGAAAGCCAGCCTATCACAGGCTTGTTTAGATATATTGGTTATATTGACCAATCAGCGGAGTTGATACATGGGTGATTAGATTAGGTTGGAAGGATATCAAGGGTTCAATCTGGATTGTTTAATTTTGTCAAGTCTATTAGAGAGACGCTGGTTCTGGGTTTGTAATTCATCTATCTGGTTTTGACACTCCCGCATCTGAAAAAAAAGAGAAGATTTTTATATACATTGTTTATTTAATTGCAGTTTACCAATAATATCAGATCTAAAATTCTATGAAATATACAAATGAAAATATCTGAATTCAGATTTGCGAAACAGACAATCAACAAAAACCCTGGACTACCTAAGTCTTGCTTCAGACTATCACTCTGATTGTACACTCAGTACATTTTTTTTTTTTTAATTTTAGAACGGAACTGAAGTACTCGTGCAAAATGTGTTTTAACTGAAAGAAGCAGAGCAAATCTTATGCAACTGTTGATCACCATATGTTAACCTTTGTGGCAAAGAGAATTGTGTACTAACATCAAATACAATCTTGATTTGAACACAAGAGGCCCAAGAGGGCCTGTATCACTCTACTGGCTATATGGAGTCTGTGGTGGGGAACAAGACCGATATGAGCAAACTAGTCTGGATAAAGTTTGTGTATAAGGGGCCATAACTCTTGTCAAAAAGCATTAAACCAGAACATGGCAATGAAATGACTAGGCTTGGCACTGATCATCCCTGCAAAGTTTCGTTGAAATCCGGCCAGGGGTTCAGGAGAACTAGTCTGGACAAAGTTTGTGTACTGCAAAAAACACTTTTAAAGTGCTCCGCCAAAATCATTCAACCGTAATACGCCGATGATATGCACATCTAGGCCTGGTACTGATCATCCCTAAAAAGTTTCGCTGAAATCCGGCCATGAGTTCAGAGGAGTAATCTCGACAAAGTTTGTAAATTAAAACCTTTAAAGGGCCAAAAAAAATCATTCAACTAGAACACGGTGATGGTACGCACAACAAGGCTTGATACTGATCAAATTTTCGATGAAACCTGTCCAGGGTTTCAGGAGAACTAGTCCAGACAAAGTGTGTATATTAAAACCTATTAAGGACCATAACTCTGTCAAAAATAAGCCGGAACACGGTGATATGCACAACTAGCCTTGGTATTGATCATCCCTGCAGTTTCGTTGAAATTCGGTCAGGGGTTCAGGAGAACTAGTCCGGAAAAAGTTTGTGTACTAAAACCTTTAAAGGGGCATAACTCTGCAAAATCATTCAATCGGAACACGGTGACAATATGCACAACTAGGCTTGATACTGATCAAATTTTCGCTGAAACCTGGCCAGGGGTTCAGGAGAACTAGTCCAGACAAAGTTTGTATCTAGGCTTGATACTGATCATCCGTGCAAACTTTCACTGAAATCCGGCTAAATGAAGGCCCTATCGTCTTAACGAGGCAAAACACAGCATTTTTAACTAAATCAAGGGCCATAACTCTGGTATTACTAATCCAATTTGGCTGATTCTCGAACTCTCCAAGCTTTCATTAATATTAGCAACCTGGTAAAGTTTGGCAAAGATTGGATGAAAAATGAAAGCCCTACCATCTTGAGGCAAAATACAGCAGTTTTATCTAAATCAAGGGCCATAACTCTTGTGTTACTAGTCCGATTTGCTGGGTTTTCAAACTTGTCCAAGCTTTCATCGATATTAACAATCTGTGCAAGTTTGGTAAAGATGAAATAATAAATGAAGGTGCTAGAGTGTTCACAAGGCAGAGGCATTTTTCAGAAAAAACAAGGGCCATAACTCCGCTGTTACTGATTCGAACTGGCTGATTTTCGAACTTGTCCGAGCTTTCATTGACATTAACAACATGTGCACGTTTGGTAAAGATCAAATGATAAATGTAGGCGCTAGTGTTCACAAGGCTTAATATGGCATTTTTCAGCAAAACAAGGACCATAACTCCAGTGAAATTAATCAGATACGGCTGGTTTTCGAACTTGTCTGAACTTCCATTGATATACGGACGGACGACGGACAACTCGTCATCCCATAATAAAAACAGGCGCCAAAAAATAATCGAAATCAAAAATGTTGCATTTTTTTAATGTACCGAGTACTTCTTGCATACTGGATAACGCTATCCACGCTTTACATGGGGGATGGTAAGTCTTTATGGGTAAAGATAAAAGTCACGCGTGCACCAAACATCCGGTATGCAGGAAAACATGCAAAACGTTAGTAGCTGGTGGCGTCAACGCACAACATCTCTGATATGCAAGAAAAAGAATCTATCATGGGTATTCCGTTCAGATAGGGAATTCCAACCCTTGCTGTAAGTATCTACACCGGATACTTTTGAAAGATTCTTACAATATTGTATGTAGCAGTGTCCTGTTAATATCACATCTATTGTCAAAAGCTTTGGGTTTAAAATGAAATGCTCAAGGTCAAAAGGCAGTGGTTTGTAACCATTTAACCACTGTGCCTCCACAGTGCACAGGTTTACTGGAACTTTCCTCAACCACTGTAAAGGCATCACCAGACTATACTTCTTTTTGCCTTGGGAAATCAGTTTGTTTTTGGACAAGGCGGAATATCGTCCTCTTGTTATATGAGGTAAAAAAAACAACAAAAAAAAGCTCCAAGTTGATTGTGTCGTTTTAGACGCACACTGGATGCAAAAAGGACTGAATAGATGTTTATTTAGGATCTTTTGAATATTCATATCCAATTTATTCTCACCAATTGCTTGCATTAGTTAGGATCTTTTAATTACTGAAATGCCTCTGCATGCCTTCACACATGCTCATGGCTCGTCTTACAGTAAAACTGGAGCTTACCATTTCTGTTACAGTATATATCTTAACAGGACGCAGACAACGACAAAGCTCAGCTCTGTGATTTATTCAAAATATACAGGCTAAAAAGCACTTGTTTGTCAACAAAATGCACTTGTCCTTTAATAAATGAGCACAAGAAAAAATAAAGAGCAGAAGAGTGGAACTAAACAAACTTCGAATCCGAGTACATACCTCTCTCTGTAACCGTCTTCGTTCTGTTTTTAATTCATCTTCGGAACGTTGCGACTCCTCAAACTCATATTTTAAATGTTTTATTTGAGTTTCTAATCTAGTTACCTGGAATAATAATACAGATAGTGAAGACAGATGAGATGGATGCTAGAGATGCCTGTTTTATGAAAAGAATTTAAATTGGATTTTACAGAACACCAAAACAAGAAATGTTATATGGTGCCAAACAGGAATGACCATGCCAGGCTCATCTTCCATTTACATCGAGATAAAGTACGGAGAATGGGCACAGAACCATCTAATCTGCAGAACTGAAGAGTTGCTGCTAATTCTACAGTAGACACTCCATTTACACTGCAGCAACGTTCACACGCAGGACCATGATAAATACCTTTAATGAGCATGACAAAAAATGACAAAATAAACATGGAAAGAAAATGTTAACTTTAAATTTAGACATTCTCCAAATAATATCAACACAATAGGAGGGCAATGCAGTTTTGTATTTATATACTTATAGTTACCCTCTGTACATATTCAGTATACCAGCAAAAGCACAAAAAATGTTGTTCAGCCAAACCTACATATAAAACACAACACAGGAGATATACCGTAATGTTACAAAATGTACTTACTGTTCCATCTAAATTTGTTACTTCTTGTTCTGACTTTTGAAGCTTTAACTTGTATTCGTGGATCTGTTTACTCGCTTCCTCTGGAAAAATCAAAAACATTATGTCTTTATATAAATCCTAATTGGCAGGTGTTCCATCAAATGTAACTGAACCAGAATTCTAAATAGAAGTGACCAAGCGACACTAATATTACAGTGTTTGTTTGTTGTACAGATTATCGTCAGTTTGCATATAATACAAGAATACCGCAGACCTACGATGGCGTGACACACATTAAACAGGTACAGAATTAATTACCTCCACCCTTGCGACTCAAAATCAAGGTCTTAAGGGGTGCAACTGATGCCTAGTCACACCAAGTTGTCAAACAAAGTTATTTGAGATTTTATAATTTACTGCTGCCATAGCAACAATAGAAAATCTCTATTAAAGAGTATTTTGGCTGTTAAGTAGCTGCGTCTTTAAAACCGACTTATAGGACTTTTGTATTTTAGTTTTATGTATCATAATGACTTATTGAGGGGTTTATGTCTAAGAAATAAAATATTTCCAGAGGGTTTATATTGTCCCAGATAAATTAACTGGTGGGCTGGAATTGAAATTCATCGATAACATGTGTTTCAAGCCCCAAACATTAGGTTTTGATCTCGCACCATAGAAACCCGCTTGAAATATTTTATTTCTTATCGGACGTGGAATTTTATGTATCATGATACACATTTTCTCAGGAGACTGCACAAGATACAAATTTTCACAACTTACATTTTATGCCCATCTCTTAACGTCAAACGAGACGTATATACAGCTTCATCCTATTTAAATGTGTTGTTGGAAGGTAGTGTCGCTTAAAATAATGCATTTCATTGCATTGCTGTTTTGCATCTGACGTTCAAGCTAACGTCAATGGTTAATATGTTTTCTGGCGTTTAAAATGACATCTTAACAGTTGATATACATGACGTCAGAGGTATTGCATACCTTTTTTAAGACCTCCTCAATAACCAATCAACATCGAGTATTTTAATAAACCATGTTAGGTTTAACTATTGGAACTATATATCAATAAAGAACAATTCAACAATGTTTCACATTAAATCCTGGTTATGTTTGATGAAAGTGAAAATAAAATAACACTTAAGCAATATTTCAATTCGCCTTACAACTAAAACAACCTGAAAACAATCAAAACCACTTATCGTGCAAAACTCTTGATTCCAGTGTATTCAATTGAATTGAGCATTGATAGCTTCTTAATGATGTTTTTCAAAAATATGAGTGTGTGTTTCCTACTAACTAAAATGCTAGTATATTCCATTTTCCGAATGCAGGAACCTACTTTCACTTTAAATTTTCCAAAAACGTGCCATTTTAATAGCAAGCCTTGTAAACTAATATATGAAATTATTCTCATATCGAAACTGCATGTAAGTTATGTCGTCATTCGTTTTGTGCTCAGTTTTTCCTCGTGCAAATTGGTTATTTCGTTTTGGCGCGTTTCTTGTGTATATATACTGGTGTGGGCTATTGTTCTGGTCACTTGAGGATTTGTATTGAGGCAGATTACTTGTGTGTGCCCTCCCACCCACCCTTCACTATGCTGTAATATCATATATATATTTGTACTTACGGATACTATACACATTATTTCTATATTTTTTTTTCAATACCGTCAAGAGCTAATTTACATGATTTTAATTATGTTTTCTACAGAATAGGTTATATTTATCTTTACATATATTGTTTATTTCTCTACATGCTTGTATACATATCTCTTATTTGTGGAATATTTCTTTTTACATTTGTTTTAAAGAAAGTTGTTAGTGTTTTTCAGACGTATTCCTTCTTTCACCCACTGGTTCCTGTACATGGAGGACCTTTCTCTTTGCACAACTGGACTTGTATCAGACCAAAACATGTTCTTTTTGAAATTATGTGTTTATTATCTGCTTGAGTACATATGCCTATTGCCTAAGATTGTTTTTGTTGTTTTTAAATGCTTGAAGATAAGAGAATAATTGATTTACTCACGACATTAAGAGTGAGTCATTTATAAATAAATTCAATATCTACGCAATCTGATTGGATGAAAAAAGAGGTTAAGCACTATAATTAGTCAGCAGATACGTACTTTGAAGTTCATACAGCTCCCCCATCTCGGGACCATTGGTGGTGTTGACTTTAGTTTTGGACGAGTCCTTCTTAGATCTCTCTTCCTCTAATTTAGCATTTAATGCTTTATTCTGCAATGTCAAGACACCATAGGTCAGTACAAGGAACAAAATGGCAAGTGACTCACATGTTAATAGACTTACTCCCGTGAGTTTTACCGGTCACATGATGTAGGTACAAACTACTTGTACCGCTAAAATTTGCGGCACATGCAACTTGAACAATGAAAATAAGTTTCCCGCATCGTTTGTTTTCAATAGGAAAGATGACCTACCATATTTGTACCTACATGGAAAACCAATTTAGACCAATTACAGGTAGGACTATAGGAGAAGAGCACAAAGTTCAACCACCTCAACGTTCAGATTGAAAACTGATGCAAACTTTTGTCGACTGAATCATTGCACATTAATTTGAAAAAATTGAATGAGTACAAAATATGGGTGGGGGACAAAGTGAAACCTATATAGCCCAATCAAACTCTGTTTGAGGGGTCATAATTTTGTTAAAATAAAAGAATTCTATAGAACCTGGCTGTATGATGCTGTCTCATGATGAATACATGTGTGAAGTTTCAACCTATTATGTAAATAGTTTCGGAGATACAATCTTGCATACAAACGCAAACGACAATCAAGTGATAATAGCTTTTTTTCTTAGAAAAAGTCAAGCTAACAAGTGATATAACCGAGTAAAAATAGAAACAGGAAGAAGTTTTGGATCCCCTAGTCAGGCTTGGGATTTTTTTTTGCCTCCTTGCTCATTCAGATTCAAATAATTAAACCACTTACCTCCTCTTGTAATTCTTTCTGTTCTGCTAAAATTTTCTTTAATTTATCATCTGCAAAAATCAATAATGATATTAAAATCAATAAAACAAAATCAATAAGTTTAATGACATTTCAAATAACGTAAATAAATATATTTTTTAATGAAAGTCTCTCAAAAAACAAAAAACGAAGATAATAAGATCATAAAAACAAAGTTTTCAGAAGTTTAACATCAACTAAACTTAAAAAGAAGCTTTTCTTATTAAAATTCTTTGACTGGAAATAATATATCTGACGTTTGATCTGTCACTATCTTTATATTTTTAAAGAATGCAAAATGTTTATGTGAAAACTATTCACTGTCATGATTCTGGTTAGCATTCTAGTTATAAGAAAGGATTATCAGAACAAACAAATTATTAATACATCATTGATTGAACTTGTAAAGCTCAGGTGTTGCAAGGAAACCTTTTTTTATTTACAGAAATATTTTTTTTGGTTTCACTTGCTAGCAATAATATTTCTTGAACAGTATTTATATAAATACAGTTTCATTAACTCACAGTCATAGAAAACATTCATTAGAGGAACTGTAGGCATATAAACAAGTTTAATTATTAACCCTTAACCCCCTACATATGTATAATGGACTGTACTTTCTTTGAATCAAGACCATTCCATTTATGTGACAAAGGGGTGTTTTGGGGAAAATGACTGATCAGCAGCTGGATATTGTAAACCCTGATCAGCCTGTTACTCGCAGGCTGATGTGCAGCCTGTTACTCGCAGGCTGATGTGCAGCCTGTTACTCGCAGGTTTATAATTATGATCTGGGTTTATAATGGACGCAAGGGCTATTATAGTCGTGCTTAGCGGGTTAAGGGTTAGAGAGTTCTGAAAAAGGGTGTAGTAACTATCAAAAGTTCATGACATGACAATTTGAAGGTTGTTCTAAAATGGATATTGAAGCTGCCATTTTGAAAAGTATAATGTCATTGTTCTAAATGACCATATATGGCTTATTCATAAATTTAAATTAAAGGGAAGAAAATCACTGCAAATGAATGTAAAATTCTTAAAGAAACTAAACCACCCAATTGTTCACATCGATACCATTCTTCCGAACTCTATCCATGTGTTGAGGTCATAAAACAATGCATGTGTCAATTAAAGTCTAGATTTATTCACGGCTACTTAAAATACCTGTGACTGAAAATGCGTAAATTGATAACCATAACAATTGCTTGGCTGGTTAAGGCTTTTATATTTTAGTTATGCAGTGTGGATTCGCAACATACATAATTTAAATATATTTCTTGCATACTGGATAAAGGCATGGGGGATGGAAAGTTTTATCTTTACATGACGTCATTTGTGTGAAAAAACATGTAAAACGTTACTTATTGGCGACGTTGACACACAAAATATGCAAAAAAAGAATCAATCATGGGTATCCGGTTCAGGTTCTAATCGGAACCTTGGCAGAGCCTCGGTTCTGATAAAAACAATTATACCTCGGGTTGGAATTCCCGACCTTTACCGGACACCCATGAGAGATTCTTATAATCTTATCTTTAGTAAGCTTAGAAAAGGTGTACACCTTTTGCAAATGTGCCTATTGTCGGCACGATATCGGCTTAACTGATTATATAATGCATTATTGCACTCTAGTATAATCAATTGTCATACAGTTTCTATGATTTTATTTTCTATGAATCAGGTCAATTATTACATTTATAAAACATGCCATATATGGTAATTTAGAACAATGATGTCATCGTTCTTAAAATAGCAGCTTCTACTATATCATGTTTAGAGCAACCTTCAAATTATCATATTTTCAGATCTTCATAATTCTTTCACCATAAAAGTTTTTCAGAATTTCAATAATAATGCTTGTTTGAATATATGCCTACACTCCCTTTAAATGTATAAGCAAAAGAAAGTATGCGAAGATAACTGGAAAAACAAAGACCAGTTTCTAGATCATGTTTACTGACTACTAACTATTCCACAATCCTGTACTATAAATAAAGAGAATGCAATAAATTGTACTGATTTATGACAATTGTGAACGCTCAGCCAATGCCGTCATTCTTCGGGATCCCGCCTCATGTGTATGACGAGATTCGGTATGTTCAAAATCTTAACATTTTGTTAGCTGGAAGGCAACGACACAGAAAACAGTGCACTGTTGCTATGTAAACAACATGGCTGCTAGCCACGTGTAGATGTTTGTTTTTTGTTTGTATGGTGTTTTACGTCATTTTCAACACATGTAAGGTTATATATGACGGTCGATTTTTTGTGGTGGAGGCAGACCACCCATTTTACACCTCCCGCCATCCGTAAGAATCGACACTTCCTCACTTACAAGTCGAGCTCCCACTGAGATTTGAACCCGCAGCAGTGAGAGGCGAAGGTTTACAACGCAACGTCGTTAACCATTCTGCCACGGAGACGTGTAGATGTATAAGTGCGTTGAATGTTTGTTTTTTACAATGCAGATGGAGGTTTTATCACTGTTTTCATGTAAATAAACTATTGATGGAGTAATTGGCTGAATGACATTGAAAAATTTGATGATTTTGAATGCAAATTTGTTTTGGCGGGAATCTAAGGCGTGATGACGTAACCAATATGGAAACCTTTCCTTATTTCCATTCGAGTAATGCTGCGAAGCAGTGTACGAGATGTTGTGAATGTGATTTATGACAGACTTTTCCACAATCATCTTATACACATAGCAAGAATATGTATGTATGTATATAGGGCTAATTTCACTTTTTAAAAATCTTTCAGTCATGTAATGAAGTTCTCGTGTAGCAGTGAGTTCAAATAAATAGTGCTGCCACAATGCAATACCATGACATGATACTCCACCCAGTCACATTATACGGACACCGGGCTGACAAGTTCAAGGCAAATAAAAACAAAATCCATAAACCCGTCAAAATTTTAAAGCCATATTTTAAGTGATTAAACTTTTCCATAGATGTTAGCATGCAGAGCAAGGAAGTAAACCTCTCCTGTGTACCTTACCATGTACCTTACCATGTACATGATCTACTATTCAAATTTTTGAATTTATTCAGACGTCATTTAAAATGAGACCCTGACCGTTCCAAGGCGGTACCCCTGTTGTCAACCCTTATATGTTTGTGATGTGCTTTTTACTGATTGTGTTTGTGATGTACTTTTTGAATCACTTTCGCATTGTAATACTTGTTGGGAGTGACTGTATTCAGTGAATGCTGCTCTTCCTGTTGGACTTATAAACTTTTCTTTATTTACATAATGCGTGTGACAATTTTTGCTCATTCTCTAATTTGTCCAAGACCTTCATATACTTCATATAACAAAAATTTGGTGAAATTCCAGAATAAGTTTTCGTGTACATACAAATAGTAATTGATTTTTTTTTTCTTATTTTTTTCTTTGTGTGTTTTGTTTACATACATAATCCAGATAATTTAAATGTTTAATCTGCTCATTCAAAATTCTTAAGGTACAAACCACCATACAAAGTTTGACCAAGTGAGATCTCATTTACTAGTAATTGCGAAAATAATTGTTGTATTCACGAGCTGAGATTCCCTTTTTTTCAATTATCAAGGACAATAACTCTGCAACAAATACAGTTATCTCCCTTCATGACCAGTACAGCTAAACAAAAAACAAAATCCTGAGTAGTAATGCATTCATGCCACATGCAGCGAAAAAGGAAAATTAAGCGGACCAGACCACCTAGAATTGTTATACTTCTGGTAGGGTACAGAAATAGTAGCTGTGTAAATATGTATCGATATATATATATATATCAGCAAAAATGAAAAAGACATTTAAAAAAACTTAAGTGTGTATATTTTTAAAGCATCTGAAATAAGGAAAACGCCAATGAAATGATCTGATGTCACAAAAATGAAGAAAAAAAATTATGTGTGTATATTTTTAAAGCATTTGAAATAAGGAAAACGCCAATGAATGATCCATGTCACATTTCCTCCTCAATTGTAATGTTTTGTGTTAATTGTACTATTTTTATTTTCACAGTCATGTATATTTGTGTGTGGTGGTTGGTCACATTTGGATATGATTATATATAATACATCAACCATAACATTGATATATTTACATGTATATGTGTTAGCTTCTCTGTGAAATTCGAAATGGTAATTCTGATGTGCTCATTTGTTACATAATTATTTTTTTTGTTCTCTAAAAAGAAGTTTTAAATACGTAGTTTTCTTTGGCTAAAAGGCAGTCACGTGTAAGTCATTAGTATGAACTATTGACTTTAGAACGTTTCCTATCCAGTTCAATCTGGTTTTGCAGTCAATAGCCTTTTTTTGCAGGTCAATAGTCTGAGAATGACGTTATGCTTTCCCATGACAGGATGTCAGGCATGTAAACAAGTAAGCAACAAGTAAACAAACTATTGAAGTTTATACGATTCAATATAATAAAACAACTACCTACTTCCGTTTCAGTAAATAGTTAAAACTATTCATTCTCGAGAATGACTATTGACCAATAGTTTACTGTTTCGGGTCAATAGTCACTCCCTTGAATGAATAGTTTTAACCATTGATCTCAACAGAAGTAGATAGTTGTATAATACTACTGTATGATCACACGAGCCTATGGCTTACTGATTTTGAAATAAAATGCTTCTTCTGCATCAATACGCAGGTTCAATGATTGTTATCCAACCAGTTTACAGACTACTGCCTGACGCGCCATAAGATAAGCTCTGCTGGTCTTGGATCAGTCGAGATATAAACAAAGACAGCCCAACTCGGAGTAGGTGTAGAATGAGATTGCAGAACAAACTGTTAGAGAGCAGACGGCACGGCACTACTACAGAGTTAGTAGAGATTACACAGAGCTACATGCACGCACACCGCCCTATAGCTAGACCATGTGACACTGTATTCATCAATATTCAACGTCACAAATATATTTATATATATTTACAATCTACATGTACCACAAAGTAGTCTATGAGCCATAATCCAGACTCAACTGAATCAAATCCTCTTTTACAATCATACTGAATTAAATGTTCATAAAAACAATGAATGCAAAACTATGGTAACTATGTCTGAATTGGCTGAATTGGATTTTATAGTCGCACCAACAGCTAAGGTCATATGGCGACTTTCCAGCTTCCATTGGTGGAGGAAGACCCCAGGTGCCCCTCCGGGCAATTTTCGTGCACGGGCGGGCACCTGGGTAGAACCACCGACGTTCCGCAAGCCAGCTGGATAGCTTCCTCACATAACGATTCCTAGGCCCCTGAGGGATTGAACCTACAGCGGTGAGGGGCAAGTGATTTCAAGTCAGAGTAACTATGTATAAATAAATGAAGAACAAGATACAATTTTTTCACATTGAGCTCTTGCCTTTTTGTCATCACATACAATTACTTTTAGAACTTGCCAATTCTCAGAAAACAGGTCTTGCACTGCTCACAAGCCCATAACAAAACAGAATCTAAACTCGCTTGGCATGTTACAGTAATTTCATACTAGAAATTGAAATTTAAGTTTTGTTTAATGGCGCAATAACACAAACAGGTTTTGTTTAAAGGCTCAATAACACAAAGAGGTTTTGTTTAAAGGCTCAATAACACAACACGTTTTGTTTAAAGGCTCAATAACATGACATGTTTGTTTAAAACTCAATAACACAAACAGGTTTTGTTTAAAGGCTCAGTAACACAACATGTTTTGTTTAAAGGCTCAATAACACAAACATGTTTTGTTTAAAGGCTCAATAACACAACATGTTTTGTTTAAAGGCTCAATAACACAACATGTTTTGTTTAAAGGCTCAATAACACAACATATTTTGTTAAAAGGCTCAATAACACAAACAGGTTTTGTTTAAAGGCTTAATAACACAAACATGTTTTCTTTTAAATGCTCAATAACACAGAAGTGTTTTGTTTAGGCTCAATAATACAAAAATGTTTTGTTTAAAGGCCCAATAATGCCAACATGTTTTGTTTAAAGGCTCAATAACACAAATACTGACAGCTGCTCCCAGAGAGTGAGAGGATAAAGGTGTCCAGGACCATCTAACTATGTAACTAAATAAAATCCATGTAACTAACTAAATAAATTCCTCCGTTTCTTTCGTCAATGCCAGAGAACACAGCTGTGACTTTTCCGCGGACGAAGCAAGAAGTTCAATGACTTGCTTAGGGCATGAGATTGTCATATTGTTAAAGCGTGACTCCCAACAACAACAACAACAACAAACATGCACTTTGACCTGTAAAGTGATCCCTATGTATGTCGGTAATGTCGACGTCTTATTTTTACAAAAATTCCTTCATGTATTGTATATAAGTTGACAATATTGATAAATACATGTCCATGTTATTTATTAAGCCAGAGAGAGCATTTAAAACAAAGCAAGTACAAAATGCTGATATAGGTGAAATAAAATAAAACTAAAATGAAACTTACGTTCTTGTTTTAGCAATCAATTTATACCATACAAGAATCAACTTCGCTAACTATATGTGCGTCGGTGGAAAAACATACTAAATAGACAAAAGCAATTAGCATGCTCAAGACAGTCTATAATAAGTAACAGAGTATGGTCTCATCGAGTTGGTTCATTTAAACATCGGAGGTGTTTAAATGAACCAGTGAGATGAGACCATACCCAATTTGTTTTGTAGCATGTCCATTTCAACTGTCTGCCATACTCTAACTTCCGATTACTGGTAGGCAGAGTACACCAGTCATTCTGACAGGTGTTATTTTCAATTAAATGCTTTAACACTGTGCAAATACAAAGGTAATGTCAGCGACCATGCTACAATATACCATAATACAAAACAACTTTCTTTTTTTCTTTTTTCATAAAGAATTTTATTTGTGATACATCCTTAACTATGCTTTCAGCACATAAAAATATCAATCAAATGATACAGACATTTTTCTTGTACGTAACGGTGTATTAAAAATGTAACTGAAGCCATTGCATCTTTAAATGTTTACAGATTTATCTTGAATACTATACATTCAACAATATTATAGTATATACAAATGGCAATCTAATGAGGCCAAAAAAAAAAAGAGTGTGTTTCCTATTGCATGCTCTAATAAAATAGGGTAGATCGGTTGGTACGCATTTTCTTTTTTTTTCCTTTTTCTTTTTTTTTTTGGAGCAAGATATTGTGAGATTCTACATGTATTTCTCTCATAAACCCCATACAAGAGTTGATGATACAACTGAAAGTTTCTCTGTGATGTCAGTTTACCTCGATATATTGTGATAAATCATTGTTCAGAACAATTTTTTCCCCCCCCATAAAAAAGCCACCGGAAACATAGGTATTTTTTTTTTTTGGCCTGATAAATTATTTTCTATAAAAATGTTATTTTAAACTTTAATCATAATAATTTGTAATAATTTGTTTTAAATTTGTTGCAAAAAGTCTAGAAAAATATTTATTTCTAATATGAATATGAATTTCTACACGTTATCCAAAAATACGCCAACTGTTACAGTTTATAGACAGAAGCTCTGCTGCTCAGGTTAAAAAAAATAAAAAAATAATAATAATGATTAAAAAATAAACATAAACATTGCCTTCTTTAAAAGATATGGCATTGATAGAATTTATCTACAAACACTGATTAACAAGAAAATATATTTTACTAAACTTAACATCTCAACACCTATACCGTTTACTTGAATTTTTGCGGTAGATAATATGGGATTAATTTACTCATCACGGGCAGTTGCTGAATTATTTAAGAATCGATACATATTATTTATGATAAGTTTGCCATTCACTACCGGCATCTAAAACCACATAAATGCTGAAAAAAATGTGAATATTGACTTCTTCTTATATTTACATCCTTTTCCCATCGCTATAGAACTAACACTAACGTGACCTGGGAGAATGAAAATAACAAAATTGCAAAAGGACCAAATACCATCAGTGTATTTTCTGTCAGTGGAATAGTCATTTTCTGTTGAGACATATTGGATGGATGAAAGGCAGTAACTCCGCCTCCGTGAAAAAGGAAGTTTATTTGAAATTAAAAGTTTCTTTTTTTCAACAGAAAGAATCAGCCAGTGTCACATGTACACGTCTTACGGAGTGAATTACTACCAAATAACTTACCGCAAGATCCGAGTAAACAACTTATTGTATTTCTTTTTATTAAATTGGGAATTTTAAAGTAAATTGGTTACATAGATATAATTGACACAAGTGTATTATACATTTATATTTCCCTCGGGTATCATTTAATTTATCTATAGCAATGTAATAAAATATCAATATCAGATCTAGATCTATACATGCAACTTCGTGAAAATGAAGAATATACAAAACTGACGCAGTAACGATATGAGTATTAATTTTGTAAACTCCTTTAACTCTTTTGATCATTATTTTTGTTTAAACAATTGAAAAACTAAGGCAAAACATGTCCAATATCCTAGATAGATAAATATTTCTTGCATACCAGATAAAGATATCCATACTTTAAATGATTGCTGGAAGATCTGATCTTACACGTGCGGGCAGATAAAAGTCACATGCTGTCAACATTGATGTCAGTAACATCAACAAATGCATGGCGTCATTGTGTAAGTAAACAAACAAAACACAGATTATTAGCGACGGTAATGCGCAAAATGTCAATGGTATGCAAGAAAACAATCAGATTTGTAAACACGGACAGACCCACAACTGGGCATTTGTTTGTTGGGTATTGAATAGTCCAAACTTTACTGGGTTCTAAATCCCCATAACAAGACCCAATATGACCCATTTCAACAAACATAATACCCAAGAAAGTGTCTAAGATAGTCCACATACTGCTGAATACAAATGCAACACTGTTCAACCACCAATCACTTAAGGGGGTAAAGGGGTTACATAACTATTGGGCAAATCCAGGGTCTCCCCCAGGCCATTAGGGCATAGTGGCACCACTACTCCTTAATTTCAAACAGGTGCTTGCCACCACTCCTTAACTCTGCCACTACTCCTTAATTCTGCCACTACTCCTTAATTCTGCCACTACTCCTTAAATTCTTGCACTATCCCTTAACTTTCCAAAATTGATCATGATCCAATTACGAACTGCACATTTTTGGAAAAATATAACAGTAAAAATCTGTAATCAAAGGCATTTAGTGTCTAAAGTCAGTATACCAACCAAAGTCGCATGACATATCTGAATTTCCATTAAAAAAATAATTTTTTAGCTTATTATTTTCTCCCACAACCATCCATATGTTTAAAATGCCACTACTAATATTCCTGTGGAAGACCCTGCGGTATACCCAACAGTAACAAGAGGTCAATGACCTTGAAGCTCTACTGATTGATTTTGATTTCAGGAAGTAGTCGCTACAGACTTGTTTTTTGAAAATCTATTTTTAACCGTGGCGGCCATCTTGAATTTCTAGCCGACCTGAAATTTTGCTAGGATCAATAAGACATTAAGAGCAACATTCCTGTAAAGTTTCATGACAATCCGCCAAGTAGTTTCAGAGGAGTAGTCGCTACAAGTTTTTACTATATAACTCTATGTAAACAAAGATGGCCGCTGGCAGCCATGTTTAACGTTGAATCAAAACGATTTTTGACAAGGATCAACATCATGTCATGCTGATCATTTTAAAAAAAGTCCCATATCAATATCACTTATAGTTTTCAAGAAGTAGTCGCTACAAAACTTGCATTTTAAAACTCTATTTTTAGCTTTGGGGGCCATCTTGGATTTCACATCAACATGAATTTTTGCTAGGATCAACTAGACTTTATGGGCAACATTTCTGTAAAGTTTCATGAATATCCATCCAGTAGTTTCAGAGGAGTTGTCGCTACAAGTTTTTACTATATAACTCTATGTAAACAAAGATGGCTGCTGGCAGCCATGTTTAACGTTGAATCAAAACAATTTTTGACAAGGACCAACATCATGTCATGCTGATCATTTTACAAAAAGTCCAATATCAATATCACTTATAGTTTTCAAGTAGTAGTCGCTACAAACTTGGATTTTGAAAATCTATTTTTAGCCATGGCAGCCATCTTGAATTTCCGGGCGACCTGAAATTTTGCTAGGATCAATTAGACATCAAGAGCAACATTCCTGTGAAGTTTCATGAAAATCCGTCAAGTAGTTTCAGAGGAGTAGTCGCTACAAGTTTTCATCATATAACTCTATGTAAACAAAGATGGCCACTGGCAGCCATGTTTAACGGCGAATCAAAATAATGTTTGACTCTTATAACCATCATGGCATGCTGATCATTTTACAAAAAGTCCCATATCAATATCACTTATAGTTTTCAAGACGTAGTCGCTACGAACTTCTTTTTTAAAAATCTATTTTTAGCTGTGGCGGCCATCTTGAATTTCTGGCCGATCTGAAATTTTGCTAGGATCAATTAGACATTAAGAGCAATATTCCTGTAAAGTTTCATGAAAATCTGTCAAGTAGTTTCAAAGGAGTAGTCGCTACAAGTTTTTACTATATAACTGTATGTAAACAAAGATGGCCGCTGGCAGCCATGTTTAACGTCAAATCAAAACGATTTTCGACAAGGACCAACATCATGTCATGCTGATCATTTTAGAAAAAGTCCCATATCAATATCACTTATAGTTTTCATGAAGAAGTCGCTACAAACTTGTTTTTTACAAACCTATTTTTAGATCTGGCGGCCATCTTGGATTTCACATCAACATGAATTTTTGCTAGGATCAACTAGACTTCATGGGCAACATTTCTGTAAAGTTTCATGAAAATCCATTCAGTAGTTTCAGAGGAGAAGTCGCTACAAAAAAAAGTTTACGGAAAGACGGACAGACAGACAGACGGACGACGGACGCCGCACCACGGCATAAGCTCTGCTGATCTCTGATCAGTAGAGCTAAAAATATAACCAACAAAACTATTTTTAACTTGAAAAGTACCCAATATATACCTGATGGTAAACACCTCATTTATACCCCAAGGTGTTAAAAGGTGATCATTCTATTTTGAGCTACAAATGAAGTGGAATTCATAGAAACCAGTGATGTTGGTGAAAAGCCAAATGGTTTTGATTGGAACTATTTTGGGGCCGATTTTCCCTATACCTACACATGGTTAATATTTTGATTCTCAATTGTTAAATACAACAGTTTCTAGTTTTACACCAGAAATATATGTGCGAATGGTTCAAAGCCATAGCGATTTTTCTTCCTATTTCCATACTTGCATTGAAGAAGTAAAGAAGTCAAAAGCAGACCAGGAGCATTTTGTACAGATGTGGGTGGTGTGGGGGTGGATTGTGGGTGGGGGTTGGATTACTCAACAGCCAACTTAAGAAGCTCATTTATAAAATCAATGAGAGTGTTTATACACATGTATGTTAAAACTGTAAAATAACTGAGTGACCCGAGCCTCTAATTAGGATCCAGTTGTTTTTATTAATAATGTCGGTGGTTCTACCCAGGTGCCCGCCCGTGCATGAATATTGCCCTGAGGGGCACCTGGGTTCTTCCTCCACCAATGGAAGCTGGAAAGTCGCCATATTACCTTAGCTGTTGGTTAGACTATAAAATCCAATTCAATTATTAATAAAATGGGGCCGACCACATTTAGGGCTATTCCATTTAAATTTAACCGAGGGAGGGGTAACACCAATTTAATTTTTAATATATTGGTGGTGGTTGTTGGTATTTTTTAAACAAACTCAGGGTGGGGGGGGGGGGGGGGGAAAGTGGTGTCCATCCACTCCCAGGTAAATTTAAATGGAATCAAAAATGATCTTGCATATCGTTATATTTCAAGTAAAGCTTACAATACTCAATAACAGTGTTAATAGTCATTCCTGCAAAATATCAATGTTAAAAACACACACAACATTCAACAATGCTTTCTCTGGCTTAATATAAAATAACTCTAACTATAAACACTATTCCATAAGCTGTGTTTTGACTCTATTATGTAAGTTCCTCACATAACATGGCTTCTGGGAGTGTACTAAAGCCATGATTTATTTATTGTTATGCAAATGAGGATTGAATCACTGTGTTTGTACACAGATAAACATTCAGTACCAATTATTTGCATGTTATATCATACAGACTTAAATATTTATCATACTTGAAATCTTACTTTATGTAAGTACATGTAACTTTAAAGTTAGTTTGTATCATTTGTAGTGCGAATGTGTTACAGTCGTGTAACACAGATGACGTCAAGTAAACAAACAAATTACGTCATAATTTCTCGCACAAATTGGCACCATATACAAGGCGGTTCGACATCATTAAGAGAAACTTTTACATCTTAGGGGTGTTATGTGATAAACAGACTCATTTGTGACTGTGTATTTTTGACAGAGTATTGTGTAAATGGCAGAGCTTGAATCCTATAATTTTTCTAACTCGTTTATTAAGTCAATAATACACAGCCACTTATGTAAGATACATCTAGTTACTTTACATTAGCACTTATTTTGTACTTGTAGCACTTCTTTTGTACTTATATACACATCTATGTTTTCATGTTGCATTCACACACATAGCTATTTGCATTCACACACATAGCTATTTGCATTCACACACACAGATATTTACACACAACACCATGCTAAGAATGAATGAATGAATGAGTGGCACGTCGACACATAAATAGGTCATATTGTGCGTAAAACGAAGTCTTCTTCAAAGTTTGCATCAGTTTTCTGCACTTGCTTAAAAGTAGTAAAATCAGGCTGTCAATTTATAATACATTAATGTATTTTGTTCATTTGGTTTTAGGTTGAATATTAATGTTGACTAGTTTCTGGTCATATGTCAAACAAACTTGAAAGTAGTGTTAAAAGTTGACATACGTTCATCAGCACTTGCACCTTTGTCCTCTACACCGAGTATTACACACATCGCCACCAAAATGGTGTCATGCAACTGCTCTTACCGTACAAATTAGAATATGGAACCCTTTAGAAACAGACAGAGGATTACAAACAGCCCTTACCATGCCCTCTAGAAAGAGGACAACACAGCCCTTAACATACCCTTTAGAAACTGGATTACACACAGCCCTTACCATACCCTTTAGAAACTGGATTACACACAGCCCTTACCATGCCCTCTAGAAAGAGGACAACACAGCCCTTACAATCCACTTTAGAAACAGGACTACACACAGCCCTTACCATCCCCTTTACAAACAGACAGAGGACTACACACAGCCCTTGCCATGCCCTCTAGAAAGAGGACAACACAGCCCTTACCATCCGTTTTAGAAATAGGACTACACACAGCCCTTACCATCCGTTTTAGAAACAGGACTACACACAACCCTTACCAATCGTTTCAGAAACAGGACTACACACAGCCCTTACCATCCATTTTAGAAACAGACAGAGGACTACACACAGCCCTTACCATGCCCTCTAGAAAAAGGACAACACAGCCCTGACCATCCGTTTTAGAAACAGGACTACACACAACCCTTACCAATCGTTTCAGAAACAGGACTACACACAGCCCTTACCATCCCCTTTAGAAACAGACAGAGGACTGACTACACACAGCTCTGCCATGCCCGTAAGAAACAGACAGAGGACTACACACAACCCTTACCACATGACCTTTAGCAACATGCAGAGGACTACACACCCTAATAGAACACACTCATGTTTAACTCACAACTGGGAAATTCACTCTCTCTCTTTTACACACCTCGCTTCGGTCCATATAATATTCTAGGTCTGACTGCCCAGTCCATAAACTTGCATATGGACCTCAGCACCATTCATTATTTGTTAAATATTGTTCTATCATACAGTAGTTGCACACGGCACATCTTGCCATGCATTGAAAAAATGTTGATATGTGCCAAGCAATACATCGACAGCAACACATTATAGACAAAGAAGAAATTGAAACAGAACAAAATAACAAGTGGCAATTGACTGTCTTGGTAATACAAACAATAAATAGAATGACACCTTTCACCATGATATGCACCTACAATAATGACTATAAAACAACTAAACAAACACCTGAAAAACACACATTAAACAAAACTAGCCAAGGCACTTTAAATACACTACTACAAAACCCTCTGTAGTTTCCCATAATGAAAATATTTCCAAGCATAAAAGAGTAAATACATTGGACCAATTTCTATTTGTTCCCAAATTTAGTTTTATCTGATTATTTGAATTTCAGACTAATGCAAATATAATCAGTCTAACTAACAATACATTCCTCCTTAGAGTTTTTCTTCAAACCTTTATCCTCCTTTGAATCTCTCTTAGAACTTTTTTCATCTTTAGAGCTTTTCCTGGTACCCTTGTCTTTTTTTGATGATTTCCTCCCCAGATGTTTGCTTTTATCAGCAGCATGTTTAGAGGAGGGAGACAACTCACCCAAAGACTCAGGATTATCTCCACCTGAAGCTCCCTCTTCATCACCTACACTCTCTCCTTTATTTGTCTCAATTTCTTTTTCTTTTTCATCAGTTAAATCTCTTGATTTATCAGCCTCACCTTCATCTCCATGTATACTTGTTGACTCAGACCCTTCACTTACGCCCTCTTTTTCAACACCAACGTTTGTACTTAATATATCTCCCTCTTCATATAGGCCAATCTCAATTATATTTGTTAAATCAGATTCCCCATCTGGAGTCTCAGATCCACTAATTTCTGTTGCAGCCTCACCCTCTTTCGGCGCTGGATCATTAGTTTTATCATCCTTTGTTTCATTTTCCTGATTTCCTTTTGGATCAGACACCTCTTCTATTACACTAGAGTCAACACTAACATTCTCGCTTGAATCCTGATCTATCTTCAGATCACATTCTGGACTTGGGCTGGTACTAGACTCACTCTCTTTAACTGTTAGACCTTCAGACACATCACTCTCGGTCAGACTTGCTTGAGTGATAACTATAGTTGGAAACCCTTCATTTAGCTCAATACCTTTAGCCCCATTATCATCCGTCATACTTTTCTCATTCCCCACTTCTTCCATTTTGTCATCTGTTTTTTTATCAGTAAAAGTTTCTTCATTTTTTATTGGCTGTTTCTCTTCCTCACTTTCATCAGATACAAGACAAACTTCTCTTACAGTATCAGTTTCTTCTTCCATTTTAATTTTTACATTTTCTGTACTGCCACCATCACCCTGACTGACAAAAGGAACTTCTTTATCAACATCATCCACTCTTTCATTTCTGACAACAGTGTCTACCAACGCATCACCATCTGTGTTAGCTACACCGACTTCTACTGAAGAACCATCAGCTCTCTCACCATCAGTATCACTATTCATTTTATCATTACCATCATCAAGATTTATTTCCATAGAAATAATTTCAGGCATCTGGCCTAAGACTGGTTCATACGAGGGACCCTCTGCAGAAAGGGGAGATAACATTTCCACAGAATCTTCATCCACTTCAGAATTGTCTCCCACAAAATACACCCCATAACCCGACACTTGTGAAGACAATGACTCTGGTGGTTTACCCACCCTTGGATCATTTTCCTCTTCAATGGATGTCAGAACAACATCAGCATCTGTATCTATTTTAAAACTGAACATTTTTAGTTTTTCCTCAAGGCTGTCAGTATCTAGTATGTGGGTCAGGGGAGACAGGATTTCTACACTCCCCCTTGACACACTTTGTCTTATATAAGGGGAAACTTCATCCATTAATTCTGTGGAGAAAAGTCTTTTGGGACATCTGATATCAATGCCCTCTGATGATTTAGACTTTTGTCTAAATCTAAGCGTTTCCTCTGATACTTCTGCAACAACTTGATCTACAGCTCTACCAATGATATCATTTACATATCCTTTTGCAAAAAGTTTTAATTCTAGATCAGGGTTCTCAGGTCTAAAGCCCGAAAAATCTTCTGGAATGGAATTAAAAACCTCATCAAATTCATCTCTTAGGGTGTGAACACCACTTAACATTTGAGATTCTACAGGAATTCTTTTAGACTCCTTCGACTTTTCTGATACTTTGTCTTCCATTTCATTAGCTTCTTCAACTAACATAGAACTCTCAGAATTTTCAACCAAAAGGTTTTTACCAACATTATCTTCTACATCTAAAACAGAATCCACTTTGCTTAATCCAACACTATCAGAACTACTTGCAGCACCTCCCAATACCACAGACCTATTTACGCTACACTGTTCATCATCTATTTTATCTTTCCCTAGACCAACATCTCCCTGTGTATCAAAATTCACATTATCTCTTTTCTCCTTTTCATTCATCCCACTTTCACCACATTCTCCTTCATCCCCTACACCAACAGTTTTGTTTACATGACCAGAAACATTGTCACCAAACACCTCACCAACTTCAGTTGAAAGATTTTCTTTTTCTGAAAACTCTGTGTCGGACCGATCCAATTCATCCTCTGACTCCCTGTGATATGTTACATCACTCTCCATACTGATACAACTGTCTCTTGAAACAATTGAATCTCTCAGATATCTCACCTTCAACTCTCCCATGACACTAGCCCTGTCAACCACTTCCATACCGCCTTTACTATCAACTGGAGATACCTCACTCTTACTCTCAAAGAACACATCTTCCTCATCATCACCCTCACTACTAATATCGTCAACTTTAATTTCTACATTTATTGTAACTGCTGAAACTGGTCCAAGTTTCATATCAGTTTTAGTTTCAAGTACGTTATTTTCAGTCTTTGAGACAGGTAAATTTTCTGTCTCAGTGTTGTCAGTTTTTGTGTCCTTTTCACTTTGTTCTTCAATGTGATTGTTATCTAATTTGGATTCTATTATCTTATCCAAACAGATATCACCTTCTGTGCCTAAACTACTTTTGCCATGCAGTACAGTAACTGAGTTAGTTTGTACAGTGCCTTCCCTTTGTTTTTCACCAAGAACAGTAACTCTTTCGTCATTATCATGTTTACCTAGAGTTCCTTCTCCTGCCCTCTTCAGTAAATTTGCTGCTTCAGCTGATATGAGTGCCGTGCTAGAAGTTAAGGAAACCTCGGCCATATCTGTACATTTCTTCAGAGAAAATTCGCCTTCTTCGGAGGATACTATAACTAAACCACTTTCCTGAAATTGAAATCTTGTTAAGAGAAACACAACATCAGGGCTCAAATTTAGCGACAATTTGGACTGGCATCATTTCGCCCGTAGCATTTTTTGTAACTGGCAAAACGAAAAAAGTTACTTGCAATTTCTACGGTTGTGTGTGTAAGTACAAGTATGTAACAAGTAAGTAAAAAGCACAAGATGATTCATCATTAGCAAACATGCTAGATTATTCATATGTGTCATACAATTACAGACATATCAGGAAAACTTAAAAATATTAAAAACATCATTGATATGAATGATTCAAAAAAAGGCAGACATGGTATTCTAAATTAAACACGTAAGTTATTTTGATGCACTTGCTAATTTTTGCCGATACTTGAAAAGTTTACTGGCATTCTGAAAATGTCACTTGCATTTTGCCAGTACACCAGCTTAAATTTGAGCCCTGAACATAACAGCAAATAAAGGACATTGATTCTCATAGTTGATATGCAGTCGCATAACCCAAATAAACATATTCGTATGCCTCCATATATGTTCATGTTTACTATATGTTGTTAAATCATCCGAGACTATAAGTAATAGATAGAGTCTGGTCTCAGCGAGTTGGCTTAAATAACCAACGAGCTGAGACAGTCTATCTTTTCTGTAGCATGGTGTACTTAGTAACACTGTGACGTCATAGTGACCGTAGTCTAAATTCCAATATCCGGTAGTTGTAGTAGGGTAGAGCCACGCCCCTTTAGTTACCCTAAATTAAACGATGTAATGCTCTGCATTCATCAAAGGAAATGTCACCGACCATGCTACAAATAAGATTTTGCTCCTACTTTTAGCATTTGATTTCCATCAAACAAAGGGGCTGGCGCGGCGCAGTCGTTAGCGCGGCGGATTTGTAACCAGAGGCCCCGGGTGCAATCCTCCGTGGTGCCACTGAGTTCCGTCGGTGTGTTCTTGGGCAAGACACTTTACCTTAGCCTCGTCCGTCGGATGGGGACGTAAACCGGGCGGTCCCGTGTATCGGTCTATCCTCCGAGCACGTTAAAGAACCATAGGAATCTATTCGATAATAAGAGTAGGGCAGGTTCCCGGATTCCTATGTATCCTTCCCCTCTCTCTGGGGCGGCTCTAAATAACCTATACTGTGTTGATGAGCCGTTAAACAACATTCAATTCAATTCCATCAAACAAATGTATTGTGAGAGAACTGTAGATGTAATTGTTACAGGCCTTACTTTTAGTGTCCAGAATAGAGAAAAATAAAAGGACAATTCCAGAGAGTCAAGTGGAATATTTCATACAGGAGAGCAAAATAGATTTTTTTTATCAAAGTAACCTTTTTCAAGGTGAATTTGAAGTTGTTGTTTTTTTAACAATTTCTTTTCAAGTTTTTTTTTCAAGCAAAGGACTATGTATGATAAGGGGCAAAATTGGTCTCCCCACTATTAAACTTTTTAATGCACACATGTTGAATATCTATTTTAGCTATAAATGAAAGAAATCATATCTAACATGGTTATGAAAATACTCAATGGTGATTGGCTATTGAGCAGTTTTTGAAAAAGCTATAAAAACCTCTGACATCACGTCCTTCAACCGTTAGAACGTCATTTTAAACGATTTTCAACATCATAAAATATCCTAAACAACGATTACGTAATTGTAAGGCAATGTTACGTTCAAACAACACATTGAACTTAGAAACACGATAAAGCTGTATATTTTCTTCGTTTGGTGCTGAGAGATGGACGTACAATGTAAGTTGTGAGAATGTGTTTCTATTATGTTCAACCTCTCGAAAATGTTTATATGAAATACATAACAATCCATGTCAGATAAGAAATAAAATATTTCCAGCAGGTTTATATTGTGCGATAAAAATCTGATGGTTGGGACTTGAAATGCATCAAACCGTGGGCCTACGGCCCTTGATACCAATAGTCTTCAAGTCCCGCCCACCAGGTTTTTATCTGGAACAATATAAACCCGCTGGAAATATTTTATTTCTTAATTTTAAACTTATTAAAAGTAGCTTAATTCTTAATGAGTTTCACCAACAAGGACAATCCTTTCAAAAATGAACTTATTCAGTTTCAGCAGTGTTTTAATCCCGAAAATACAGAGCACAGATGATTTTTTGTCACGTGTTTGATAGAAGCACATCAGCAGCCAAAAAACTGTGTGTGCTCGAGGTTGACCTCTATATTTTTAAGATTAAAAACTTACACAGAAAGTTCAAAATTTACAACATACTTATGACGAAATTACAAAAAATGCCTATTTTTGAGACCCAGTTAAATATTCTAAAACAAGAGGTCAATGACCTTGAAGCTCTACTGACTGATTTTGATTTCAGGAAGTAGTCGCTACAAACAGTTTTTTTGAAAATTTATTTTTAGCCGTGGCGGCCATCTTGAATTTCCGGCCGACCTGAAATTTTGCTAGGATCAATTAGACATCAAGAGTAACATTCCTGTGAAGTTTCATGAAAATCTGTCAAGTAGTTTCAGAGGAGTAGTCGCTACAAGTTTTCATTATATAACTCTATGTAAACAAAGATGGCCGCTGACAGCCATGTTTAACATCGAATCAAAACGATTTTTGACAAGGACCAACATCATGTCATGCTGATTATTTTAGAAAAAGTCCCATATCAATATCACTTATAGTTTTCAAGAAGTAGTCGCTACAAACTTGTATTTTGAAAAACTATTATTAGCCATGGCAGCCATCTTGAATTTCCGGCCGACCTGAAATTTTGCTAGGATCAATAAGACATCAAAAGCAACATTCGTGTGAAGTTTCATGAAAATCTGTCAAGTCGTTTCAGAGGAGTAATCGCTACAAGTTTTCATTATATAACTCTATGTAAACAAAGATGGCCAATGGCAGCCATGTTTAACGTCGAATCAAAATAATGGTCGACTCGGATAACCATCATGTCATGCTGATCATTTAAGAAAAAGTCCCATATCAATATCACTTTTAGTTTTCAAGAAGAAGTCGCTACAAACTTATTTTTTAAAAATCTATTTTTAGCTGTGGCGGCCATCTTAAATTTTTGGTCTATCTGAAATTTTGCTAGGATCAATTAGACATTCAGAGCAACATTCCTGTAAAGTTTCATGACAATCCGCCAAATAGTTTCAGAGGAGTAGTCGCTACAAGTTTTTACTATATAACTGTATGTAAACAAAGATGGCCGCTGGCAGCCATGTTTAACGTCGAATCAAAACGATTTTTGACAAGGACCAACATCATGTCATGCTGATCATTTTAGAAAAAGTCCCATATCAATATCACTTATAGTTTTCAAGAAGTAGTCGCTACAAACTTGTATTTTGAAAAATTATTTTTAGCCGTGGCGGCCATCTTGAATTTGCGGCCGACCTGAAATTTTGCTAGGACCAATTAGACATCATGAGCAACATTCCTGTGAAGTTTCATGAAAATCCGTCAAGTAGTTTCAGAGGAGTAGTTGCTACAAGTCTTCATTATATAACTCTATGTAAACAAAGATGGCCGCTGGCAGCCATGTTTAACGTCGAATCAAAACGATTTTCGACAAGGACCAACATCATGTCATGCTGATCATTTTAGAAAAAGTCCCATATCAATATCACTTAGAGTTTTCAAGAAGTAGTCGCTACAAACTTGTTTTTTAAAAACCTATTTTTAGATTTGGCGGCCATCTTGGATTTCACATCAACATGATTTTTTGCTAGGATCAACTAGACTTCATGGGTAACATTTCTTTAAAGTTTCATGAATATCCATTCAGTAGTTTCAGAGGAGAAGTCGCTACAAAAAAAGTTTACGGACAGACGGACAGACAGACGGACGCCGGACGCCGCACGACGGCATAAGCTCTGCTGATCTCTGATCAGTAGAGCTAAAAACAATTAAAACTATCTTTTCACCACAGAACATGATCAATTTACTCTAACATGCACACAAACTATAAAGTAAAATACATACTTCTGCATTTTGAATATTATGGGGACCCTCTAATCAAACCGTGTCCTTTAACCCTTGACCCCCTACATGTATATAATGGACGGTTCCTTCTTTGAATTAAGACCATTCCTTTATGTGACAAAGTGGTGTTTTGGGGAAAATGACTATCAGCCGGACATTGTAAACCCTGATCAGATCTGGATTTACAATGGACACAAAGGCTATTATAGTCGTGCTTAGCGGGTAAGGGTTAACTTGTTTAAGAAATGTATATTTAGAGTCATTTTTACATAAAGTATGTGCAATATGAGGACATCTAATTCCACCAAATGACTCACCTGTAACAATTTGTCTTTTATATCCATAATTTGCTTTAAACTGTTGACTTCTAACTTCGTACTTTCAAAATCACGTTTTAAAAGTTCAAAATCCTGAAATAAACAAGAAAAACATCTCAACCTTTGTAACTCGTTGTAAGACCTCACGCTTTGCAGCTGCAGTCCTGTTAAATATCCAGATGTTTTTATTCTCTGACTAGCTAATTGTATGTTCAGTTACATCGACTTTAGGTTTATTTAATGACTGCATATATCTATAATCTATAGTAGTTTTAATAGGTTGCTCCTTTAAAGCAAAAAAATCAGGCAAATGTTAGTCCGTATTTCCAGACAAAACAATTTCAACAGTAACACTACCTTATAAGCAGAATATGCTTATTAAAATGTACAATAAAACAAATGAAGAAGCATTATAACTTAACTTGCTCAAACGTATTTCTAATAATATTTGATATAGCCATATGAAATTACCCTACATTCAATTTATCCTTGTATTCACCCTGCACTTACTCTACATTTATCCTTGTATTCACCCTGCACTTACTCTACATTTATCCTTGTATTCACCCTGTACTAACTCTACATTTATCCTTGTATTCACCCTGTACTAACTCTACATTTATCCTTGTATTCACCCTGCACTTACTCTATATTTATCCTTGTATTCACACTGCACTTACTCTGTATTTATCCTTGTATTCACCCTGTACTTACTAGTAACTACATTTATCCTTGTATTCACCCTGTACTTACTTTACATTTATCCTTGTATTCACCCTGTACTGACTCTACATTTATCCTTGTATTCACCCTGCACTTACTCTACATTTATTCTTGTATTAAACCTGTACTGACTCTACATTTATCCTCGTATTCACACTGTACTTACTCTATATTTATCCTTGTATTCACCCTGCACTTACTCTATATTTATCCTTGTATTCACCCTGTACTGACTCTACATTTATCCTTATATTCACCCTGTACTTACTTTACATTTATCCTTGTATTCACCCTGTACTTACTTTACATTTATCCTTGTATTCACCCTGTACTGACTCTACATTTATCCTTGTATTCACCCTGCACTTACTCTACATTTATCCTCGTATTCACACTGTACTTACTCTATATTTATCCTTGTATTCACCCTGCACTTACTCTATATTTATCCTTGTATTCACCCTGTACTGACTCTACATTTATCCTTGTATTCACCCTGCACTTACTCTACATTTATTCTTGTATTAAACCTGTACTGACTCTACATTTATCCTCGTATTCACACTGTACTTACTCTATATTTATCCTTGTATTCACCCTGCACTTACTCTATATTTATCCTTGTATTCACCCTGTACTGACTCTACATTTATCCTTGTATTCACCCTGCACTTACTCTACATTTATTCTTGTATTAAACCTGTACTGACTCTACATTTATCCTCGTATTCACACTGTACTTACTCTATATTTATCCTTGTATTCACCCTGCACTTACTCTACATTTATCCTCGTATTCACACTGTACTTACTCTATATTTATCCTTGTATTCACCCTGCACTTACTCTATATTTATCCTTGTATTCACACTGTACTTACTCCACATTTATCCTTGCATTCACCCTGCACTTACTCTATATTTATCCTTGTATTCACACTGTAATTACTCTATATTTATCCTTGTATTCACACTGTACCTACTCCACATTTATCCTCGTATTCACCCAGTACTTACTCTATATTTATCCTTGTATTCACACTGCACTTACTCTGTATTTATCCTTGTATTCACACTGCACTTACTCTGTATTTATCCTTGTATTCACCCTGCACTTACTCTACATTTATCCTTGTATTCACCCTGTACCGACTCTACATTTATCCTTATATTCACCCTGTACTTACTTTACATTTATCCTTGTATTCACCCTGTACTGACTCTACATTTATCCTTGTATTCACCCTGCACTTACTCTACATTTATTCTTGTATTCAACCTGTACTGACTCTACATTTATCCTCATATTCACACTGTACTTACTCTATATTTATCCTTGTATTCACCCTGCACTTACTCTACATTTATCCTTGTATTCACCCTGCACTTACTCTACATTTATTCTTGTATTCAACCTGTACTGACTCTACATTTATCCTCGTATTCACACTGTACTTACTCTATATTTATCCTTGAATTCACCCTGCACTTACTCTATTTATCCTTGTATTCACACTGTACTTACTCCACATTTATTCTTGCATTCACCCTGCACTTACTCTATACTCTATATTTATCCTTGTATTCACACTGTACTTACTCTATATTTATCCTTGTATTCACACTGTACTTACTCCACATTTATCCTCGTATTCACCCAGTACTTACTCTATATTTATCCTTGTATTCACACTGCACTTACTCTATATATATCCTTGTATTCACACTGCACTTACTCTTTATTTATCCTTGTATTCACCCTGCACTTACTCTATATTTATCCTTGTATTCACACTGTACTTACTCCACATTTATCCTCGTATTCACCCAGTACTTACTCTATATTTATCCTTGTATTCACCCTGCACTTACTCTATATTTATCCTTGTATTCACACTGTACTTACTCCACATTTATCCTCGTATTCACCCTGCACTTACTCTATATTTATCCTTGTATTCACCCTGCACTTACTCCACATTTATCCTTGTATTCACGCTGTACTTACTCCACATTTATCCTTGTATTCACCCTATACTTACTCTACATTTATCCTTGTATTCACCCTGTACTTACTCTACTTTTATCCTTGTATTCACCCTGTACTTACTCTACATTTATCTTTGTATTCACCCTGCACTTACTCTACATTTATCCTCATATTCATACTGTACTTACTCTACATTTATCCTTGTATTCACCCTGCACTGACTCCACATTTATCCTTGTATTCACCCTGTACTTACTCTACATTTATCCTTGTATTCACCCTGCACTTACTCTACATTTATCTTTGTATTCACCCTGTACTTACTCTACATTTATCCTTGTATTCACCCTGTACTTACTCTACATTTATCCTTGTATTCACCCTGTACTTACTCCACATGTATCCTTGTATTCACCTGTACTTACTCTACATTTATCCTCATATTCATACAGTACTTACTCTACATTTATCCTTGTATTCACCCTGTACATACTCCACATTTATCCTTCTATGCACCCTGTACATACTCTACATTTATCCTTGTATTCACCCTGTACATACTCCACATTTATCCTTGTATGCACCATGTACTTACTCCACATTTATCCTCATATTCATACAGTACTTACTCTACATTTATCCTTGTATTCACCCTGTACATACTCCACATTTATCCTTGTATTCACCCTGTACTTACTCTACATTTATCCTTGTATTCACCCTGTACATACTCCACATTTATCCTTGTATTCACCCTGTACTTACTCTACATTTATCCTCGTATTCATACAGTACTTACTCTACATTTATCCTTGTATTCACCCTGTACATACTCCACATTTATCCTTGTATTCACCCTGTACTTACTCTACATTTATCCTCGTATTCATACAGTACTTACTCTACATTTATCCTTGTATTCACCCTGTACATACTGCACATTTATCCTTGTATTCACCCTGTACTTACTCTACATTTATCCTCGTATTCATACAGTACTTACTCTACATTTATCCTTGTATTCACCCTGTACATACTCCACATTTATCCTTGTATTCACCCTGTACTTACTCTACATTTATCCTTGTATTCACCCTGTACATACTCCACATTTATCCTTGTATTCACCCTGTACTTACTCTACATTTATCCTTGTATTCACCCTGTACATACTCCACATTTATCCTTGTATTCACCCTGTACTTACTCTACATTTATCCTCGTATTCATACAGTACTTACTCTACATTTATCCTTGTATTCACGCTGTACTTACTCTACATTTATCCTCGTATTCATACAGTACTTACTCTACATTTATCCTTGTATTCACGCTGTACATACTCCACATTTATCCTTGTATTCACCCTGTACTTACTCTACATTTATCCTTGTATTCACCCTGTACATACTCCACATTTATCCTTGTATTCACCCTGTACTTACTCTACATTTATCCTCGTATTCATACAGTACTTACTCTACATTTATCCTTGTATTCACCCTGTACATACTCCACATTTATCCTTGTATTCACCCTGTACTTACTCTACATTTATCCTTGTATTCACCCTGTACATACTCCACATTTATCCTTGTATTCACCCTGTACTTACTCTACATTTATCCTTGTATTCACCCTGTACATACTCCACATTTATCCTTGTATTCACCCTGTACTTACTCTACATTTATCCTCGTATTCATACAGTACTTACTCTACATTTATCCTTGTATTCACGCTGTACTTACTCTACATTTATCCTCGTATTCATACAGTACTTACTCTACATTTATCCTTGTATTCACGCTGTACTTACTCTACATTTATCCTTGTATTCATACAGTACTTACTCTACATTTATCCTTGTATTCACGCTGTACTTACTCTACATTTATCCTTGTATTCACGCTGTACTTACTCTACATTTATCCTTGTATTCACCCTGTACTTACTCTACATTTATCCTTGTATTCACGCTGTACTTCTATCATTGTTTCCTCCTGTTCTTCCAGTTGCTCTTTCAGCAGTTCTAGTTGGAACATATAGCTGGTCTTTGTATTGTCCAGTTGAGCATTGGTCACCATAGCCGCCTTGTATTTGTCCTCAAGCTCATGCAGTTGGTTCTGAAATACATACACTGATGTGATTACAACTCTTAGGTACAATCAGTTATTTGTGTTAAATAACTGTCATGTACAATTTGATTAATTCATATAATCACGTGACTACAACTCTCATGTACAATCAGTTATACATATATTCATTTGACTCCCAACTCTGTACAATCAGTTATTCATGAGATTACAACTCTCATGTACAATAAGTTATTTGTGTGATATAACTCTCAGTGTGATATGTACACTCAGTTATTCATATATGTATGTGACTACAACTCTCATGTACAACCAGTTATTCATATATTCATGTGGCTCCCAACTCTGTACATTGTTGTTCATGTGATTACAATGCTCAAGTACAATCAGTTATTCATATATCCATGTGGCTCCCAACTCTGTACAGTCAGTTATTCATATATCCATGTGGCTCCCAACTCTGTACAGTCAGTTATTCATATATCCATGTGACTCCCAACTCTGTACAGTCAGTTATTCATATATCCATGTGGCTCCCAACTCTGTACAGTCAGTTATTCATATATCCATGTGGCTCCCAACTCTGTACAGTCAGTTATTCATATATCCATGTGACTCCCAACTCTGTACAGTCAGTTATTCATATATCCATGTGGCTCCCAACTCTGTACAGTCAGTTATTCATATATCCATGTGGCTCCCAACTCTGTACAGTCAGTTATTCATATATCCATGTGGCTCCCAACTCTGTACAGTCAGTTATTCATGAGATTATAATGCTCAAGTACAATCAGTTATTCATAAATTCATGCGACTACAACTCTCATGTACAATCAGTTATAAATATACTCATGCAATTACAACTCTCAACTACAATCATTTATTCATATACATGTAGTAATTTTGGAATTTGACATTGTGGATCACAATTTCTAACTGCACAAATGTTTAGATTCCATAAAGAAGTCTGGAAAGTTTGTGAAATTGTAATGACAAAGGTAATGGAGACAGACTCATGGAACCAGTTTCTATAGTTCCCCTTCTCTCCCATGTGCATCATGGGAAACAATTACATTATTATATGCATACATTAAAACACTATTTAATAAAGGGATACAACTGTGGGTGAAAAACACTTACCTTGAGTTCTCTAACTTGATCCTTAGGATCTTTACTACCGTCTTTAGATGATGCATCAGTGTCTGTGGAATCATTACTGCCACGTCTTGAACCTGAGAACAGCGATGAACTCTGAAAACAAATGTGTCCGCTACTTTAAAGTGACATTAAGCAAATTGAAGTCTGTATTACTCACGTTCACAAACCAAAATGAACCTACAAGCTCCACTAAATGACTAATGGCGATGGCATGAAATTTCGATAGTATGCAAGAAAAAAGAATCAACCATGGGTATTGGGTTTAGATAAATACAAACCCTCAGCACAGCCTCGGTTCCAATCACATTATACTTTTGGCTGGAATTTCTTTTCTTAACCGGATACCCATAAAATATTCTTATATGCCAACCAATGTATTAATTTTAATAGGCTGACACTATGTCTTGTTGTAAAAAAATAGAAGAATCAAATGCCATTATTTAACATAAACCAATTAACTTAAAGTATCTATCATGGCAACAACAGCCAAATTGTACATCATATGTACACCGTTTCTAAACCTAATGACCATGCGATATAAATTTATCACACAATATAAATGGCTTTAACCAGACAGACAACCCCAGAACTGGAGATGAATTAAGAGCTTCTAACTCATAATTCATTTTATGTACATTCAAACAGGGTTTACTGAGATAAAAGGTTTTGTAGTGTAATTTGTGTTAGTTCCTTTAAACAGTCAGGAGTGTAACTTAAATAAGTTATTACAGTTTTGGGTGAAGTTTTCAAAATAACTGTAACTAGTTATTTTCAGGTATGCATTCATTTTAATCTATTATTAAGATCTGTTTTCTATCAAAGCAAGCATTTTCCTGTAAAATATATATTTCCCTGGCTCTTAATCTTTATTGTTGACTAATTTGTCATTACTTCTTTTATGCAATTAGATGGGTGTCTTCTATTGAAAGGATGTACTGCCTGGACTTTATTACTGCAGCAACTAGTTTTATTAAGATAATATCGTTTTTCACGGAAGTAGCCTAAATAAGTTATTTTACCAAAAGTAAGAGGAATGAACCATTACAAAGTGAAATTTTTTTCTTCTTGACTTGTTTCAGTTATTTTACAAATAAGGCCATAATAATTGCTAGTTTCTCATCCAAATCTATTTCAAAATAGGGACGGGGAGTGAATTTTTTTTTTTTTTTTTATACGACAAATGGAAAATTGCCTCGGCACAAGGTAAAAACAGTAAAACATACTACTGACAATCTACTTCCAAGATTGAAAACACATTTTTAATAATGTTTCATACTTCCAGCAATTTTTTTTTGGAAGAAATAAAAATTACCGGGGAGGCATAAAAAAACGGGGGCGGGCGGAGATGAGAATCTAGCAATAAATTTATTATGGCTTAACTTGAAGTTAAACAAGTTACACCCTCTGACTGTTAAGCATTTATCTGATGCCCCTAATTACACCTCTTATTTGATATGTTCCCTATTGTTTAACAAACACAACTGACTATACTATAACAATAACAAGATGCCAGAGAAATCATGCACCAGAATTATCTTGGAAGCAGTCATTAGTAGAACAGTGGCTTCTCCACTTCTTCACCAATTTAGGTTTGAATCTCCATTATTGGGTGTTCTTGAGGACATGCTGTTTCCTTCCACCAGTTTCATTCCACTCCAAGACATGCAAACACTGTCATTTATTTGTGTAGGCAGTCAAATTGGCCTTGAAAAAGCATGTATCGGCATTGCCTAAAAATAGATTTTGCTTGCAAAAAGACGGACCGGAAATCTATTGAATTTCACTGTGCATCTACTGTTCACTGGCTCGATCTTAACGTGAAATCTACTGTTGTACTTTGTGATTTCGATTTAAATCTAAACTTAATATGTTTTTTACTAAAGACAGGAAGTTTATACATGTTATAAGTTAATTTGTTATATATGTACCTTTGTTATGTCGAGGGAAGAACCGTGTTGTGTGGCATTCAACTTCTCCTCTTCCTGCAAAATACAGAGAAATAATAATCTAAGACTACCAACATAAATATCTTGACTACAACAAATCTTCTAGCAAGTTATACAGGACATACTGATAACCAAGGCTTTCCCTTTGTTTCTGAGTGTAGGGCAAGTTTTAAAAGTAGGAGTGTGATGTAATGTTCTTCCTTTTGTTGTTATATTGGGGACTGCTAATAGACCTCTGTTAACTAACCAAAGTTAATTTTTTTAGCTATATTCTTAAATATTACATAAAAAAGAAAATCGAGATAAAACTGAAAAAAAACATCTGTTAACCCTTAACCCGCTAAGCACGACTATAATAGCCTTTGCGTCCATTTCTTTTTTGAGTAACTCACAGGCTGATCAGAGTTTACAATGTCCAACTGCTGATCAGTCATTTTCACTAAAGCACGGTCCCTTTGTCACATAAACTAAATTCAAAGAAAGAAGAGTATATTAAATATATGTTGCGGGTTAAGGGTTAAAGAAAGAACTAGAAGTACCACTGAAGGCGGCAATATTATTCAATTCTAAATCCGTCGGATGGGGATGTAAACGGGGCATTTATTTTATTTTATTTTAAGTCAAACAAAGGGCTTGTTCGTCGGATGGGGATGTAAACCGGGCGGTCCCGTGTATGTCTATCCTCCGAGCACGTTAAAGAACCATACAAATCTATTCGATAATAAGAGTAGGGCACGGTACCCGGATTCCTATGTATCCTTCCCCTCTCTCTGGGGCGGCTCTAAATAACCTATACTGTGTTGATGAGCCGTTAAACAACATTCAATTATTCAAATAAAGGGCCATACTTCTGTAATAAATTAGGCAATCAACAATAGGTTATATAGAAGGATATAAGGTCATCAGTTGTTATGTGTATATGAAGTTTAGAACCCATTCAAAACTGTTTGAGAAATGTAAGTAATAAAATATGCTATGCAACGGGACAAAAATGTGTTACGGAACGCGAAGGCACGAAAATGTGTAAAGGGACGCCACACAACTTTACAGACAACATGATTCCTATATAGCCCCAACTTCCCTTGCAAAAGCAGGGGTATAATAAACAAGAGGCCCAAGAGGGCCTGTGAACGCTCTACTGGCTGTTATACCATTGATGAATCGAGTCGTACTACATGGTGTCTAGAGTGTACACAAGGTTTTTCAAGTATTTGACCTAGTGACCTAGTTTTTGACCCCATGGGACCCATTTTTGAACTTGACCAAAATATAATTAAGACAACATTTCGACAAAGTTTCATCAAGATCGGGTCAGAAATATGGCCTCTAGAGTTTAAGTATTTGACCTAGCAGTGTATTAGCCAGCCAGCCGTGCAGCCGTCTTTTGCACGGCCGTTTTTGAAAAATCGCGGCCAATATTTGAGGGAGTGGGTGGGGTAAAAAAAAAAAAAAAAAAAAAAAAGGTTTTTTTTTTTGGCTCAACAACACTTCCAAACTCTTACTTTCTCAATATTGTTATGTTTAGTATACATATAAAGAAGAAATATGACCTAAAATGTATTTTTTTTGCCTTTATCTGTAAAAATAAATTACCCCAGAGACACGCACTTGTCGCGAATTGGCGCGTACACGTGTTAGCAACTTATTTTGCACACCCTGTTTGCATATTTGCACACCCAGTTCTTGAATTTCTGCCTAATACACTGTGACCTAGTGACCTAGTTTTTGACCCTGTGTGACCCATTTTCGAACTTTAGCAAGCTATAATTGAGACAAATATTCTGACAAAATTGCATCAAGATCGGGTCAAAAATATGGCCTCTAGAGTGTACACACGGTTTTTCCAAAGTTTGACCTAGTGACCTAGTTTTTAACACCATGTGACCCATTTTTGAACTTGACCAAAATATAATTAAGACAACATTTCGACAAAGTTTCATCAAGATTGGGTCAGAAATACGGCTTCTAGAGTTTACACAAGGTTTTTCAAGTATTTGACCTAGTGACCTAGTTTTTAACCCCATGTGACCCATTTTCAAACTTGACCAAGATATAATTAAGACAAACATTCTGACAAAGTTGCATCAAGCTCGGGTCAAAAATATGGCCTCTAGAGTGTACACAAGGTTTTTCAAGTATTTGACCTAGTGACCTAGTTTTTGACCCCACATGACCCATTTTTGAACTTGACCGAGATTTCATTGAAACAAACATTCTGACAAAGTTTCATCAAGATAGGGTCAAAAATATGGCCTCTAGAGTGTACACACGGTTTTTCCAAAGTTTGACCTAGTGACTAGTTTTTAAACCATTTGACCCATTTTTGAACTTGACCAAGATATAATTGACAAACATTTTGACAAAGTTTCATCAAAATTGGGTCAGAAATACGGCTTCTAGAGTGTACACAAGGTTTTTCAAGTATTTGACCTAGTGACCTAGTTTTTAACCCCATATGACCCATTTTCAAACTTGACCAAGATATAATTAAGACAAACATTCTGACAAAGTTGCATCAAGCTCGGGTCAAAAATATGGCCTCTAGAGTGTACACAAGGTTTTTCCAATATTCGACCTAGTGACCTAGTTTTTGACCCCACATGACCCATTTTCGAACCTGACCGAGATTTCATTGAGACAAACATTCTGACAAAGTTTCATGATGATTGCATCAGAAATGTGGCCTCTAGAGTGTACACAAGCAAAAGTTAACGGACGGACGGACGACGGACGACGGAAGACGGACAACACACCATCCCATAAGCTCTGCTGGCCCTTGGCCAGTAGAGCTAAAAACAGAAAATAGAACAGGTTTGAACAACAACAATGAAGAAAACAGGCAATTTCGTTACTTTACGTACTGCGCCTGGCTAAAAAAATAAACAGAAAGATGTCTACAATATGCCACAAATGAAACAAGATTGTATCAATATTCTCGACTGCCAATTACCACAACGGTACCCCTAGTAATACTGGAGGATTTAAACATATTTCTTTTTCATCGAATGAAAACAATGTCTTTTATTAATCACTCTCAAAAGGCTTCCTGGGTAGAACCATTACCAAGCAATGTGGATTAATTATCTTAAGGATAAATGACACGGCCACAGCGAGGATCGAACCCATGACCTCCAGATCTGGTGTCTGATGATCTACCACTGGACCACACACTCCACAGCACTAGTTGCAACTCAAGACGTAAGACTACCTGCAACTCCAACGCTGGATCAAAGATCTAATAACAATTAGGTCTGTGGTTCCATCAATGTTACTGTTTATTTGGATTCAACTTTAACCCTTCAACCCGTTAAGCACGACTATAATAGCCTTGGAGTAACTCGCAGGCTGATCATGGTTTACAATGTCTGGCTGCTGATCAGTCATTTTCCCAAAACACCCTTTGTCATATAAATGGAATGGTCTTAATTCAAAGAAAGAACAGTCCATTATATATATGTAGCGGTTAAAATAAAGAAGCATTTATGAGAATACATCATTACAGATGCTTACAATATAGTTTTAAAGTTTGCAAGAAATATTATGTCAGACTAATTTTAACCGCCAACAATCCCAAGAGCTGTCAGAAAACAACGCAGCTTGACTATTCATTTATCAAAGGAAGAAAGGCTCGTACATGTATGCACCACTAAGTTATATACATGTACATCTAATATAAACATTAGGCCGACCACAAAAAATGGTTGGTTTGCTGTTTCCCTACTTACCCATGAAACAGGGCCCTACCCGAAAGTTTTTATAGCCGTTCTTTTAACATACTTTTTTTTTTATTATATTTAGTATGTTTTTCTAAAGTTATTTTTACTATCTTCGGCAAAAACAAGAAATGTCACTGTAAGTGACAAATGCCCCCCGAAGTCACCTTTGACCTCTGAGTATGACCTTGACATTGGAGCCACGGACCTGGTCGTCTGGTTATTGACCAGACACGATTTGACTTTTGACCTCCAAGTGTCACCTTGACCTTGAAGCCACAGACCTGGATTTTGTGCACGACACATCGTCTTGTTGTGGTGAACACTCAATGTGCCAAGTTATTTGAAAATCCGTCCTGGAATGCCAGAGTTATTGACCGGACACGCAGGGCTTTTTTCAAGAAAATTGGGAAAAGGCCTAGGCCTGCTGAATTTGGGAAAAAGAAGCGCGAGACTGTTCAAATTGGGAAAAATGTAACGTGATTTTCGTTTGTTTTGGGAAATGTTTTTTTAAGGGGAAATTTCATTAAAATGTTTTAGGTAAAATATTGATTAGGTTTTAGAACTGAGTTATTTTAACATGCAAACTATATAAAGTATGTCACTTAATTACAAAAAAAATATTAAAATATATATATATAATTTTTTTTTTTTTTTTTTTTTTTTTAAATTGGGAATTTTTTACCCCAAAATTGGGAAAAAATAGAGGTTTTTGCAATTGGGAAGAGGCCGAATTTCGGCCCCTGTTAAATAGGTTAAAAAAGCCCTGACACGATTTGACCTTTGACCTCTAAGTGTGACCTTGACTTTGGAGCCAGGAATGCAGTTATTGACTGGACATGATTTGAACTCTGACCTCGTCGTCTTGTTGTGGTGAGTGATTGTGCCAAGTTTTTTGAAAATTGGTGCCGGTATGTTAGAGTTATTGACCGGACACAATTTGACCTTTGACCTCTAAGTGTGACTTTGACCTTGAAGCCGCGGACCTGGATTTTGTGCGCAACACGTCGTCTTGTTGTGGTGAGCACTTGTGCAAAGTTATTTGAAAATCAGTCCATGAATGAATGAATGAATGAATGAATGAATGAATGAATGAATGAATGAATGAATGAATGGTGTTTGACGGCACGTCGACACATTGACCGGACATGAAAGCACTTCATTTTGACCTTTGACATCTTAAGTGTGACCTTGACCTTGGAGCCATGGACCTGGATTTTATGCGCGACATGTCGTTTTGTTGTGGCGAGCAATTGTGCCAAGTTATTTGAAAATCCGTCCATTATTGTCCGAGTTATTAACCGGACACAACTGTACGGACGAACGAACAGACGGACAGTGGACTACTATATGCCACCCTTCGGGGACATAAAAAATTAACCTACCAACCTACCCACTTATAAAATCCTAGGTCGGGAAACAGCGAAAACAATTTTTTTTAAGGATGGCCTATTATACATGTAGATCAGGGTCCCGTTTTATGAAACAACTTATAACCATTTTGATCGTAAATCAATTTCTTAAATGCTTCACTATAAAATTACACTTTTCAAACAAACGTGATTTCATTTCATTCTCTTATACATTTAAGTATCTACCTTGAATGCTTAGGTGAAAAAAGTGAATGATTTTAAAATTTAAGACTTATAGTAAGATGTTTAATAAAACAGGGTCCAGAGGAATAAGCAGCTCTCTCACACAGTGTTGTCCGCTTATGGTTAAAGACTAAATGATAAAGGGTAACAGAAAAGGTTCACGGGAGATTGTTATAATTCTGATTGCTCTCCGTAAATAAATGATGTACTTTTTGAGAAATTAGCCTACAAAACAAGAGGCACATGAGTGACTGTATTTCTCTACTTGTTCAACAGGCCATGACGGATAAACTCATTGTTAATTGCAATATAGTGTGTGGGGTTCTATCACACAACGGTGAGTCTGAACCCGTTTCCAAACTTAAATAAACAAAAAATCTGAGCAAAACATGCTCCTTGGAGGATAATTTGAATGTATACATGTATTTTCATACGAGGACTCGGCGAGCTTGACCGTTAACCTACTGTCCCAAAAACAAACAGATCTAAAAGTTTGACACCACACTGCTGTATCTTGTTCTTTATTTGTATGTGGTAACGGCTGTGTTGCACTGAACTCTGGAACGGTTCAACCGTATAACTATATTCAAAGTAGCTATCTGACAAAATGTGTTCAATCCACATTCAAGAGCTCCACAAACAGCAAAAAGTGCAAAAAGAGGCAATAAAAATAAAACAACCGAATAGATACCTCATCTAAATTTGACCCACTTCATCATAAAATGGCAATTAATTAAGGCTCTATTTTTATCAAACAGCGTGTCATGATCTCTTACCTCTTTCTGCTTTCGTTCAATTTCATTAATGCGTATAGCCCTGGCCTCTGCTCTTGCTTGACGTCGAGCTTGTATTCGTTCTTCTGCCTGTAATTATATAAAGCAATCAAATATAACTACCTGTACATTTACGTGAAGATGGATGACTATTACAGCTTTCTGACACATACAACTACATGCATGTTACACTCTTACATGTTACAGGTGGATGCATGTAGACCATGAATATTTTATATACAGGACTATTTTAAAAAACAACTTGGGAAATGTTTACTCAAAGACTTTAAAAATGCCTCATGTATATAGTTTCAATTAACAATTCTTACATACAACTTTTCGATCTTATGATAGCCCTTGTATATCTATCTCCTCTCCAAAACCATTTTTTTTACAATAACGATGAAATGAAAATTCTCCAGATTAGAGATCATCTGATGTTTAATGAATTAAATAATAAACTATTCTCAAATCAAAGAGAAACATAGAAAGTTTAATGAAATAATAAAAGTTTAATGAAATAATAAACTATTCTCCAATCAAAGAGAACCTCAGAAAGTTTAATGAAATAATAAACTATTCTCCAATCAAAGAGAAAGGCAGAAAGTTTAATGAAATGATAAACTATTCTCCAATCAAAGAGAAAGGCAGAAAGTTTAATGAAATAATAAACTATTCTCCAATCAAACAGAAACGCATAATGCTTAATTAAATAATAAACTATTCTCCAATCAAAGAGAAACACAGAAAGTTTTATGAAATAATAAACTATTCTCCAATCAAAGAAACACAGGAAGTTTAATGAAATAATAAACTATTCTCCAATCAAAGAGAAATGCAGAATGCTTAATGAAATAATAAACTATTCTCCAATCAAAAAGAAATGCAGAATACTTAATGAAATAATAAACTATTCTCCAATCAAAGAGAAACACAGAAAGTTTTATGAAATAATAAACTATTCTCCAATCAAAGAAACACAGGAAGTTTAATGAAATAATAAACTATTCTCCAATCAAAGAGAAATGCAGAATGCATAATGAAATAATAAACTATTCTCCAATCAAAAAGAAATGCAGAATACTTAATGAAATAATAAACTATTCTCCAATCAAAGAGAAACACAGGAAGTTTAATGAAATAATAAACTATTCTCCAATCAAAGAAACACAGGAAGTTTAATGAAATAATAAACTATTCTCCAATCAAAGAGAAACACCAAAAGTTTAATGAAATAATAAACTATTCTCCAATCAAAGAAACACAGAAAGTTTAATGAAATAATAAAATATTCTCCATTCAAAGAGAGAAATGCAGAATGCTTAATGAAATAATAAACAATTCTCCAATCAAAGAGGAGGGCTGGCGTGGTGCAGTCGGTAGCGCAGCGGATTTGTAACCGGAGGCCCCGGGTTCAATCCTCCGTGGTACCACTGAGTTTCGTCGGTGTTTTTTTGGGCAAGACACTTTCCCTTAGCCTCGTCCGTCGGATGGGGATGTAAACCGGGCGGTCCCGTGTATCGGTCTATCCTCCGAGCACGTTAAAGAACCATAGGAATCTATACAATAATAAGAGTAGGGCACGGTTCCCGGATTCCTATGTATCATTCCCCTCTCTCTGGGGCGGCTCTAAATAACCAATACTGTGTTGATGAGCCGTTAAACAACATTCAATTCCAATCAAAGAGAACCATAGGAAGTTTATTGAAATAATAAACTATTCTCCAATCAAAGAGAAACACAGAAAGTTTAATGAAATAATAAACTATTCTATGAAATAATGAATACCCAATAGTCATCAAAGCCAATGATGCTTAAATGAAAGTTTATAAACAATTTTGTAACTAAAAACAATGGAGTTTGCCGTTTGCTGAGATGACATTTAGGTGTATTCGTTTAAAAACAAAATGCCATTTTATTAAAAACAAGAGGCCCAAGAGGGCCTGTGGGAAATTCCCATCAGTACTTTTTTTAAAACATTGCAAAAACAACAGGGATAGGATGGCCTTAGATCGCTCACCTGGTAATCATGGGCAATAAGTCTGCTGTGTCTAGTCTGGCATGAGTATTTTTTAATCTGTCCCACTTTCTTCTATGAAAGAAATTTCATAAAAATGTGTGTTGGGGAGGGGGGGGGGGGGGGGGGGGGGGGGGGGGGGTTTACGTCCCCATCCGACTGTGGAGGCTAAGGGAACGTGTCTTTCACACAACAAATCAAGGGCCATAACAGTCCTGTCATTACTAACAAGATCTAGCTCTTTTTCAAACTTGTCCAAGATTTCCTTGATATATCGCGCTTTTCACAACCATACTGAGGCTTCCTGCCAAATTTTATCTAAATGCAACAAGCCGTTTACGAGGGGTAGCGCAGACAAGAAATTTAAAGTAAAATGTCAAAGTGCCATAACTCCGTCATAAATCAGCAAACTGAAACAAAAGCGCGATATGCACAACTAGACATCTTACCGATGCTTCCTGCCAAGTTTCCTTGAAATTCAGGAAGGTGTTTAGGAGGAATAGCACCGACAAGAAATTTAGAATTAAAATGTCAAGGGGCTGTAACTCCATCAACAAGAGGTCAATGACCTTGAAGCTCTACCGATAGATTTTTGATAGCTAGGTCAGCATTCCTGTGAAGTTCCATGAAAATCCATCAAGTAGTTTCACAGTAGTCGCTACAAGTTTTCATTATATAACTCTATGTAAACAAAGATGGCCACTGGCGGCCATGTTTAATGTCAAATCAAAATAATTTTTGACAAGGATCAACATCATGTCATACTGATCATTTTAGAAAAAGTCCCATATCAATATCACTTTTAGTTTTCAAGAAGTAGTCGCTACAAACTTGTATTTTGAAAATCTATTTTTAGCTGTGGTGGCATTTCTGACCAACCTGAATTTTTGCTAGGATCAATTAGACATCAAGAGCAACATTCCTGTAAAGATTCATGAAAATCTGCTAAGTAGTTTCAGTGGAGTAGTCGCTACAAGGTTTTTACTATATAACTAAATGTAAACAAAGATGGCCATTGGCAGCCATTTTTAACGTCGAATCAAAAGTTCGATGAATATGCATCCGGTAGTTTCGGAGGAGTAGTCGCTACAAATAAAAGTTTACAGACAGACAGACAGACAGATGGACGACGCACCACGGCATAAGTGATCAGTCAAGCTAAAAATAATGAAATAAATCAATAAATAAAAAAAAGGTTTAAAACAATAAATCAATCAATAAATGAAATAAAAAAGAAATTAAAAAAAATTCTATATATAAATTAAAAAATTTAAACAAAAAAAATATACTAATAAAAATAAAAAGGCAAAAAATCTGGTAAAGATCAGATGAAAAATGAAAGCCTTATCATATTAACTAGGCAAAATGTAGCATTTTTAACTAAATCAAGCACTGTTTGCTTTGTCATGTTGCAATGCACCACCCAAGGTACAACTATAAGCAAAGTCTGAAAGGTCTAGTGTACACAGTTTGAGAAAATGACCTAAACGCAAAAGTTGAATGTTGAAGCTGCAGACGCCGCCGGAACAGCAACACCTATGTCTCTAGTAAAAAGATTTTCCTGGTTATTTGTTGAGGATTTTTTCAGGAAAACCTAAAATATGTTTGTTTTCAAAAATCATGAACATATTTTTTTTAATTTTTCTAATTTTTTTTTTTTTAGTCCCCACACCGATTCAGCAACATGTGCTTTTAGCCAATCACAGAGTGTGTGTATTTTCAGCAGAGTTACCACTGAAATCAGCATGTACATTCTATCACAGAATAATGTACTATAAATCACTGCAGTTATCGCAGACAACATGAAGACCAACTCTCTGGATTTACATTTAGATCATGTAACATTGTTGAGTTTACCTAGAAATAAGCTTTTTGACAGACCACTGGTACATTGTATTATTACACTATCAGATGCTAAGTGGTGCCTGAAGGTGTTTGTTGTAATACTGACATCCCTTGATCATTAATGCCTATTTGTAAAGAGATATAATTCCACTGAAACAGATCCTAAGCTAACATTATGAATGAATAGCATTTAGTGTGAATAGTATGCAATGTTTGGTGTTTTTTCATTAGGCTCAGAATTGAACAGGGCAGATAGTACCGTAATATTACTTGCAAGAATTTTTTCTTTTCCTGAATTTACAAATAAACAAATCTTTAATCCACTTAGCTGTCAGTCTAAATGAAGCAACTCAGGCACCAAAACAACCACCCCTCAACCCATGCCAAAAAGAAAACTTTATCTGGATATGTTCCTAAACCATTTGGCAAAAAACACTCATCAAACTACCATGATTAGGTTGTATGCAAACATAATCCAGGTTGTTTTTTTCAGAAATAGGGGAAGAGGCCCAGGCCCTTCAATAGGGGGAAAAAAGCATGATTTTTGAGTTAAAGGGGAAAAAATAATGCGGTTTCGAGAAATAGGGGGAACATGCAGTATATCAGGCAGAAATTGACGATTTGGGTGTGCAAATATGCAAAAGAGGTACATTTTAGATAAACTGTCTTCTATAAATGTATCCCAAACATAATAATGTTGAGAAAGTTAGATCGCGAAATAATGTTAAGCAAAACAAAATATATATTTATAATTTTTTTTAGGGTTTTTTTTTCAGCAAAAGGGGGAAAATGTACCGGTAGTCTATTTTGCTAGGGGAAGGGGCCGAATATCGGACCCTGTTTATGAAGGAAAAAAATCCCTGTAATCTTGTATTGTAATCCACCACTTCTGTTTAGATGTAGACTATATCAAGGTTAATGTCAGAATGAATTCTTAACTTTTGTTGTTTTGAGAAATGGATGATCGAAATTATCCCATTGACAGGATGTTTTGTTTATCGTTATGTTGACAGTACTTATAATAACTTAAGAGATTTTTTTCCATTCAAGATTTTGCAATAAATGCCTAAGTAAAGGACAGCCCAGGAGATGCACTATATTTTACTGTATATGCGTCCTGTAGGACAAGTGGCATTGACATGTTACTCGTCCTTATAGGATGTTTACTCGTCCTGCTCTGACTGTAAAATTTCATAAGTCAAAATAGTCAGATACCATCATTTAACACTATTATATATAAATAAAACAAAGGGAAACATCATAATGTGTTGTTTTTTTCTTTACATAAATCAATGAAAATTATGAAACTTTGACCAGTATTACAGATGACTATATTCATATTCTATAGTTCACTAGTCTGATCATGGCCATTACAGTTACTCTGGCATGGTATATATTTTCCCCCTTTTCCTGTGAAAAAAATCCCCTCTTAAAAAGAACAAGAACATTTTTTTATTAGAAAATGTTAAAACTCCGATACAGGAAAACAGCATACTTTTTGCAATTCCCCTCCCTGAAGGCCCTGGCCCCAGTCACCTAAAAGATGACTAGTGCCCTTAAAGATTTCCCCCGTGAAAGTGTTATGTGTATAACATCAAATACCGTAATGTTCGCACTCCGTGAAATTAGAACGGGAGCCGCATTTTAGAATGTCCCAAAACGGAAATGCTTCAATTTCCCAATATCCGGTTGACTTAAATTGCAATATATCGCTGAATAAACAGAGCTGCGACTATTTACTGCATTAAATCGCTTAATAAACTATAATATAAGAACTATTTCTTTGTTGTTCTTTTCTACTGAAATGTTACTCGAACTCTTGGACGACCGATTCATGGGTTTCACTCGTCCGGATTCTAATTTCACTCGTCAATACGAGCCGACGAGTGGAATTTTCGTGCCCTGATAGCCTCTATCTGACTTAAGATTATTAATAGAGTGTTGGTCTCTATCATGCTCTTAATTCTGAAGAGCACTGGCAGTAAAATCTACATTATTGGTGCAAGTATGTGAAAATCTGAGACAAATGACTGAAAACATTGGGTAAACACTAGGCCTTTGCTCCCACAAATTCAATCCCGAAAACATCCCTGCTGAAGGCATACATAAGGACATAATATTAGGTGGGAGGTAATTTGCATATTTCAAAATTCTATTTAATAAATTATAATCAATTGAACGTCACCACCATACCTCCTCCCAACTCCACACACAAACATTTCAGATTCAGAGGCATGGGACCTCCAGGTTCGCCTTTCCACTGGAAAGCCATGGTCTTTCAATCAAGATATTTCTCAAATAAGTCTGAATCTACATGTAAATCGCCTCTCCCCACAACCCCAACCTTTTCAAATAGAATCTAAATCCCCCACTTCCCCCACCCCTCAATCATTTCAATTTTTTTTTTTTGATACATGTTCGCTCTGTGCATCTAAAAATTACCCCCCAAAAAAATCAAAATTCAATAAAAACATTTTATAAGTGCGCACCCCACTTGGTATATTTTGAATAATGCCCGGGCGCTACTAAGCTAATCGTCAATTTCTAAAAAAACATTTATTCTCAGAAATCCTACCATAAACATTGAAACTCAAACAACATTATCTCCATTTCTGTCCTATATGTCTCATGAATCATAATATATACTTAACGCCATTAAAGTGCACGTTTTTTTATTTTTTGTTTATTTCCAAGATCGATTGTATTGTCAACTAAATTCCACTTTGTTTATTTCGCTCTTCATAGAATTGTATTAGATACTGGGATCATACGCCACCGGACATGGAATAATGGCAGTAAATATGGCATGTTCACTGCCATATGCATGCCATCTTCGGGATGGTTAAAATTATGTACTATTGATTTTCTGCTCAACCCGGGGCTAGGGGGCGTAAACGGAGCAAGCATACCTTAACAGTCTCAATCAAACCAAGACTGCAATATTTCGTATTTATCGTGTTCGGCCGTTTCCAAAGATCCACTATCATACTGTTTTATGTACATGTTAGAAATTATCCACATTCCCTATAAATCTGGTGACCATCAGATTCATGTATTGAAAGAAGTAAAATCGGAATTATGCAATCGATCTTGGAGACATCTCAATTAAAAATAAACACAAAATAAAAAAACTTGCACTTTTAACGGCTTTAAGTACATGTATATATTAACCGGATGTATAAAGTTTCATATGTCTATTGTTCATATTTATCAAGAAATGAAAATAAGGTTTCGTTATCTCTATTGTTCCCATTTATCAAAAAGAAATTAATTGTGCATGTCAATTAGAACAATGCTCTGGAAAGAGTTATTTATAGTGAATTATAAGATGCAACTGTGCACCCATTGTTAATGCAACCATATGATAATGATATTATTCCACGGCTGTTGTTACTGTCAGACTATACAAAACTCACAGCAGGCGGGCTGGATCAGTTTACTGCAAATTAACTGTACTTGTAATCATACAGGTTTGCAGGTAATCATCAAACTATCCCAAGCATTACATATTTATAGCATTACATATATCTGGAATACTTAATTATAAATTGTATGAATTCTTATTTAACCACGGCGGTGGTGCCGCGGCAGCGGTTTTACATGTAGAACATCTGCCTCGCATGTTAGCGATCGTGGGTTCAGTCCCCAGCCAGGCAGTGGTGTTACATGTAGAACATCTGCCTCGCATGTTAGCGATCATGGGTCCAATCCCCAGCCAGGCAGTGGTTTTACATGTAGAACATCTGCCACGCATGTTAGCGATCGTGGGTTCAGTCCCCAGCCAGGCAGTGGTGTTACATGTAGAACATCTGCCTCGCATGTTAGCGATCGTGGGTTCAGTCCCCAGCCAGGCAGTGGTGTTACATGTAGAACATCTGCCTCGCATGTTAGCGATCGTGGTGCAGTGTGGTGCCACGGCTGTGGTGTTATATGTAGAACATCTGCCTCGCGTGTTAACGATCGTGGGTCCCCAGCCAGGCAGTGGTGTTACATGTAGAACATCTGCCTCGCATGTTAGCGATCGTGGGTTCAGTCCCCAGCCAGGCAGTGGTGTTACATGTAGAACATCTGCCTTGCATGTTAGCGATCGTGGGTTCAGTCCCTAGCCAGGCAGTGGTGTTACATGTAGAACATCTGCCTCGCATGTTAGCGATCGTGGGTTCAGTCCCCAGCCAGGCAGTGGTGTTACATGTAGAACATCTGCCTCGCATGTTAGCGATCGTGGGTTCAGTCCCCAGCCAGGCAGTGGTGTTACATGTAGAACATCTGCCTCGCATGTTAGCGATCGTGGGTTCAGTCCCCAGCCAGGCAGTGGTGTTACATGTAGAACATCTGCCTCGCATGTTAGCGATTGTGGGTCCCCAGCCAGGCAGTGGTGTTACATGTAGAACATCTGCCTCGCATGTTAGTGATCGTGGGTCCCCAGCCAGGCAGTGGTGTTACATGTAGAACATCTGCCTCGCATGTTAGCGATCGTGGGTCCCCAGCCAGGCAGTGGTGTTACATGTAGAACATCTGCCTCGCATGTTAGCGATCGTGGGTTCAGTCCCCAGCCAGGCAGTGGTGTTACATGTAGAACATCTGCCTCGCATGTTAGCGATCGGGGGTTCAGTCCCCAGCCAGGCAGTGGTGTTACATGTAGAACATCTGCCTCGCATGTTAGCGATCGTGGGTTCAGTCCCCAGCCAGGCAGTGGTGTTACATGTAGAACATCTGCCTCGCATGTTAGCGATCGTGGGTTCAGTCCCCAGCCAGGCAGTGGTGTTACATGTAGAACATCTGCCTCGCATGTTAGCGATCGTGGGTTCAGTCCCCAGCCAGGCAGTGGTGTTACATGTAGAACATCTGCCTCGCATGTTAGCGATCGTGGGTTCAGTCCCCAGCCAGGTCATATCAAAGACATTATAACAATGGTACTACTTAGCTTCCTTGCTTGATGCTCGGAGTATATTGTATAAAAGGTAGTGCTAGGACAGGTCTGCCAGGTGAAGAATTATCACGCAGACTGTGTTGTGTTTATAGGCTACAAACAGACTGAATACAGTATATAAAACTTTAAAAATATATTCAATGTATATACACAAGTCAATTCATCAGTAGATGGGGGCGTCTGTGACCGAGTTAGTCTCTGACTTGAAATCACTTGCCCCTAACCACTGTGGGTTTGATCCCTCATGGGCCTAGGAATCCTTTTGCGAATAAGCTATCCAGCTGGCTTACAGAACGTCGGTGGTTCTATCCAAGTGCTCGCCCGTGCATGATAATTGCCCGCAGGAGCACCTTGGGTTGTCCTCCACCGATGGAAGCTGGGAAGTTGACTATAAACTCCAATTAATCAGTGGGCAGCATGGTCGACTCTGAAATTAATCTCAAGGCCACTTCGCGTATGAGACTGGTGCCACTTCGCGTATGAGACTGGTGCCACTGGTTTACCTTTGGCGTGTCCTTAGGCAAAGTCTTCCCCATGTAGTGTGATGGAGTCGATCCTCTTGAGCACGTTAATGACCAATAGAATCTATTTGATAGTAACAGTTAGGGCATGGTTCCTGGATTCTTATGTATTCTTTCTATCTCCCCGAGGTGGCTCAAATCTCCCCGAGGTGGCTCAAATCATCCTAAACAGTGTGTCAATGTGCCTTTAAACAGTGTGTCAATGTGCCATTAAACACCAATTTAATCCATTTGTAATATGAACTAAGGGCTGTAGTTGAAGAAAAACAAATTATGAAAAACATACTCAAGGCAGATGACCATACATTCACATTGGTAAGGATCATGGGTAATGTAGTAAACATAACAGCCAAGTAACGAGAGGCAGAGTAAGGCAATCACTGGCTCTCTGCTGGCAATTATTGGTAATGATTGCTTCATCTATAGATACCAGCTGGTAGACATAGAGTGCAGCGCAGGTCAAGGCTAGCATGTCTGTATGAGATCAGTGATACAATGGCAGCCTGCAGAGATTCCTGTGGCAATATTGGGTTACATGGCACCCTGCAGGAAGCCAGGACAACATTGGTACATCAACCACAGTAAATGGTACATCTGTCATCAGAGATTGTATTCTATTAAAAGAATATGTAGTTGGTTGGTTGGATGCTATTTTCCGTACTGTTTAGGTTTATATATATGACGATTTCTTCATTGTAGAGGCAGACAACCTACTTTTTCCTGGTAGGAACCAGTACTGTATATACCTCCTGCCATTCATAAGAATCAGCACTTTTTCACTTAATGTCAAAATCCCAGTGGGATTTGAACCCATAGCGATGTGAGGCGAGGAGGTTTTGAACCCATAGCGATGTGAGGCGAGGAGGTTTTGAACCCATAGCGATGTGAGGCGAGGAGGTTTTAAGCACAATGACTTGACCATCTCGGTCTGGAGGCACGCTTGCATAACATGAATTGGGGATCCTACCCCTCGGCTCTAGCGGGACTTGCAATGGTTGTATTCTACCCCATGCCACCATATATATTAAATGTGTATACTATACCATCAATCTTGCATAGGTACATTATACTACACTACTACTATCTCAGTTTAGCAATTTCCTGTTGTACAACATTACCCCACACTGTGGTGACTGCGATAGCCAGGGTTATAACCAGATAACTGCAAGTACCTTTATTACTACAATCTGAGATAAGTGTCACTGTAATTTACTTATAGTGCTGAAATAAACCCAACAATTTATTGCATCTTAAACATCAAAGTCCCATGCCATACATACTCATTTAAAATTTGGAAACATGTCAACATTTAAAATTTAGAATTAATTTCTATCCCATTCTTACAATCCAGTTGTGAAAGTCGCCTTTAATGTAGTGTATTTATAAACCTTCAGTGTTCTCCTGAGGCATGTCACATTTAACATGCATTCACAGCCAACATGCTTTCGCAACATGCCTTAATTTCAAACAGACATGTAACACATTTTAATTATTTCATTTTTGTTTAGCTTAAATAAGTTTAAAACACAATATATAGAATCACTAGCCAATTTCTTATAATTATAGCATGTGTCTCTCTAACAAACTACCCATACATATAGGGGTCAGGTATAAGAATACACTCAAGTATATTTTCTCTGATAAAAGCGTCATGCCGTGACAAATTCCTGGGGAGAACACTGAATATTACACAACTTAAAATTAAGTCTTGGAGACGTTTTTTTTAGTAAGTGAATGCTTCACTTCACGTCATCATTTTCGTGCACAATAAATGCCCCCCCCCCCCCCCCCCCCCCCCCCCCAATGTTATTTGTCTGCGCCCTTAAAACATTAATTTTACTCCCAGCATGAGTCTCTATATAGACTTAGACTTTTCCTCAAGATATGGTTACAGAAATATGAACAAATTTCCATGAATCTAAAGTAGTGAATGAAATGTAAATTTATTGTGGTAATTGTTCAAGTTTGTATAGCATTCAAGTTTCCACTCTCGTCTCCCTTTTGAAAGTCACTATCATAATTTGTTTGTTTGGTTAAATGTTTGGTCATACTGATCATTTTAGGAAAAGACGCATATCAATATCACTTATAGTTTTCAAGAAGTAGGCGCTACAAACTTGCATTTTGAAAATTTATTTTTAGCCGTGGCAGCCATCTTGAATTTATGGCCGACCTGATATTTTGCTAGGATCAACTACACATCAAGAGCGACATTCCTGTGAAGATTCATGAAAATCCGCCAAGTAGTTACAGAGGAGTAGTCGCTACAAATTTTTACTATACAAACTCTATGTAAACAAAGATGGCCACTGGCGCCCATGTTTAATGTCGAATCAAAATAATTTTCAACAAGGATCAACACCATGTCATGCTGATCATTTTAGAAAAAGTCCCATATCAATATCACTTACAGTTTTCAAGAAGTAGTCACTACAAATTTATTTATTTAAATCTATTTTTAGCCGTGGTGGCCATTTTGAATTTCCGGCCAGCCTGAAATTTTCCTAGGATCAACTAGACATCAAGTGCAACATTCCTGTAAAGTTTCATGAAAATCCGCCATGCAGTTTCAGAGGAGTAGTCGCTACAAGTTTTTACTATATAACTCTATGTTTAACGTCGAATCAAAAAGATTTTTGACAACGACCAACATCATGTCATGCTGATCATTTAGAAAAAGTCCCATATCAATATCACTTATAGTTTTCAAGAAGTAGTCGCTACAAACTTGTATTTTAAAAATCTATTTTTAGCTTTGGCGGCCATCTTGGATTTCACATAAACATGAATTTTTGCTAGGATCAACTAGACTTCATGGGCAACATTTCTGTAAAGTTTCATGAATATCCATCTAGTAGTTTCAGAGGAGTAGTCGCTACAAATAAAAGTTTACGGACAGACGGACGCCGGACGCCGCACCACAGCATAAGCTCTGCTGATCTCTGATCAGTCGAGCTAAAAATGAAAAAAACATAAAAAAAACATGCCAGGACAGCCTCCAGTGAGATTTCAACCCATGACCCCTTGGGTTTCCAGCGTACATGATTAAATACTGAAAAATGGCCATAACTCTGGAGTAACTGGTTCGATCTGGCTGGTTTTCAAACTTTTCCGAGCTTTCGTCGATATTAACATCTGGTAAAGTTTGGTAAAGATCGGATGAAAAATGATGGCCTATCGTCTTATTGAGGCAAAATATAGCATTTTTAACTAAATCAAGGGCCATAACACCGCTGTTACTGGTCTGATCTTGCTGGTTTTCGAATTGTTTGAGCTTTCATTGATATTAACAATCTGGTACATGAAAAATAAAGGTAGTATCGTCTTAACAAGACAAAAGTTAACGATGGACGGACAACTCGGCATCCTATAAGCTCTGCTGGCCAAACTGGAATTCGGCCAGTAGAGCTAAAAAATCGACTGTCATATATAACCTTACATATGTGTGTTGAAAGCGACATAAAACACCATACAAATCATCAGTTGAAATTTTTAATTGACTGAAATACGTGTTTTAAGTAATTTTATAAATGTGTGTATTAAGCCAGACATGCATCACCTTTATAGCTACTTTCTAAAAAAAATATTTCTTATTATGCATGTTTGTATTAAACTATAAAAAAAATATGGGACGATCCTTATCACATGGAGCACTTTAAATAACAGCAAAATGTGCACATTTGTTCATAAGTGTATATTTCTTGACCTTCCGTTATTAGTTAATCTAGAATCGTAAATTAACAAACAAACATCAACTAAATATATAATTACTGATTTAAATCTACTTTAAATACCTTTCATTTACAGCCTCCATGGCAACTGTTATGGGGTTTAACGTTTAAGCTTCTTACGAGGCTGAGCTCCAACGCTGTATTTACAATCAGACTAAGTATATTATCCGATATGAATCTTGACAGGAAAGCCCATTTACAGCTCCCACTAGAGTGATTAAGAGATTTTATTTATTAAAACACTTTTTCAAGCACATAACGAAAATGTTAATGGCTGTATGTCCTCATAGATTTTGATTTAATATCAAATAAACTCGTACAAAAAGGATTGATGGTATAGTCAATTCAAAAGTTACACTTTTTCACCGTTGCTTTCAACATCTGTAGTTCAGCTGAATGCCCCATCCACTTGAAAAACATATTATAAAAGTTATTTGTGTCCCAAAACAAATTATAATCAAAAATTCGGATTATACCGACCAAGCATTTACAACCTGTACCGAGTAGTGAACTGACCCAGTATTAACAACCTGTACCAAGTACTGGACTGACCCAGTATTAAACCGAGTACTGGATTGACCCAGTATTACTATTAATAACATGTACCGAGTACTGGACTGACCAAGTATTAACAACCTGTACCGAGTACTGGACTGACCCAGTATTAACAACCTGTACTGAGTACTGGACTGGCCCAGTATTAACAACCTGTACTGAGTACTGGACTGGCCCAGTATTAACAACCTGTACTGAGTACTTGACGGACCCAGTATTAGCAACCTGTACGGAGTACTGGACTGACCCAGTATTAACAACCTGTACTGAGTACCGGACTGACCCAGTATTAACAACCTGTACTGAGTACTGGACTGATCCAGTATTAATAACCTGTCCTGAATACTGGACTGACCCAGTATTAATAACCTGTACTGAGTACTGGGCTAATCATTACATGATTGTACTTGTGCATGACCAGCCTGAGGGACAAATTTAATGCAGATGTGCACTTGTCCATCTTCTTATACCTGGAGCAGAACATCCAAGCTCAGCAAATACATGTACATAACACCTGCCTGACAAATATCAAACAATTCAACATAACACTAGTCTGGGACTAGTCACCCTGTCAAAAGTGACTAGTCACAAAAAAATGGACACAAGTCCTGAATTTTATCGATTTCTCAATATGTTAAATATGTGTCTTATTTTAACGGATTTGGATACTCATTATAATTCATTATACACAGTAAATGAAACAATCCTTATTTACTCTTCAGGCAGTTAATGTATGTTTCAGTTGTATAGATTGTAGGCTTCCATTGGGTGAGACAGGAGCATTAGTAAGAATCTTATGCTACACAGAGGAGCATCCTGGAGTGTCTTCTCAGCTTCTTGTAGATACTGGGATGCACACGCTTTATGGGGTTCTTGTATGAGCCAGACACAAACACGGGTACAAGGCTATGGGTGGTTGTGGTAAGCTTGGGATAAGCCTTGCAGAATTTACATCTTGTTATCATCCAGTCTAACCTGTGTTGTTAAGTCCTGTCATTTTTGGTTTTTATCCACTACTGGATGATTTTGTGAATCACATTCAACAATTTTCCTATATTTATATTTACTTTCACTTTCACTTTCAACCTGAATATTTTCCTTATTTTTAACATCGAAAAAGCTCAACAAACTCATTTTTGAAATGTAAACATTAGCACTGCCGAAAATGAAATCTAACTGATTATGTATATCAGTTCGTTTTTTTTTTATTTCATTTTTTTGACAAATCTTCGAACATAATTAGTAATCTAACACAAACCGTTACCCCACCTGGTACAATTACGCTCAAAAACACAATCAACTGACACTAAATCACACCTACCGCTTCATATCAAACATGCTTCCATTATCAAATGTCCTTAGTTTCTTTACTCATTGAAAGATTGCCGAAAAAATCGGCCTGATTGCTAATTAATCAAAGTGTTAGTGTAATTGTTTGAGTGTATCGCCATTTTCAGCTAACCACATCATGAACCACGTGACGAACAGGTGATTTACCTGTAGTAGTCATTTCATTGGCTAGCAGGTCTGGATTAAAATAGATGGGGTCAATTGATTGGATAATGTCGATAATGCCAACTGTCAATTAAAGTAATTTGGAGACGGGACTTTCGGCATGTTTGATTGTTGATAAAATTGCCCCGGGTCATTGCTGATCGCCGCTGTGGATGCTAATTGCATTGCATAAGCGATTGCAATTAAAGGATTACGTTGAGAAGTGTGCTGGGTGGTTTTATGACAGGTGGCCGACATTGTTTATTGGACAAATATCGGACTGAAATCGTTCAAACAGTGACACGTCCGACTTTCTCTCCTTTTTTTTTGTAAATTGGACTAGTCCGGGACTGAAATCTTTGAAAAAGTGACACTCCCAACAGTTACGTTCCTATCTCGTCAGGTGCACCACTTTTGATGACGTCAGCACGTATTTTGATGACGTCAGGGTATATTTGATGTCTGGGTATTTTTGAAATGTAAAAAAATGGGAAGAAAATGGAAAAAAAGGTAAATTAAATGATTTTAAACGATCAACATGATAAATAGAATATCATGTTAGTGCCTGATCTCATGCAGATCAGTTTCGGCACGAAAAAAATTAAACCCTCGGCATGGCCTTGGGCTTCATTTTTTTCTCAGCCTCACCTGATAAACTGGACGAGATCAGGCACTAGCATGATATCTCTGTCGGGCTTGTAAAAAATTCCATGTTAGTAGCCCGAAGGGTTTATACTTTCAAATCCTAATGACTGTAATCCACATCCCCACCAAACCGAGATTTTCTTTTTGAGCCCCGTGTGGTTCCCGGGGGCCCCCGTTTGGTCACGGAGCAAAGAATAGGGCCACTGCAGATCCCTTTGGAGGGGTAGGCAGAAGGGTAGAATCCCCCCAAATGCATGTTATCATTTTTTGTTCATTTTCATTAAAGGTCTTCATCATGATCCCTGCACTGTTTCAGGTGCCATCTCGCTCACATCAAAATAGCAGTGGCAGAAAAACAATAAACGTGGCTCCAGCGTAAATGGAGTTTCTACGATAAAATTTGCAGCAACTCTGCAGTTCATGGTGAGAATGTTCCATATTTCATCTCGATGTACATGGAGGATGAGCCTGGCATGCTCATGCCTATTAGGCGCCATATAACCTTTTGGTGTTGGTGCGCCTTAAAACCCAATTCAATTCAATTCCTTTCTTTTTGAGTAACAGGGAACGTTTTAAAGCAAGCAGGTTATTTATAGCAGTTTTTTTACGGTACCATTCCCAATGGCAAGAAGTATGTGTTTTTCCCAATTGAAGTGAACTTTTTGTTTTTGAAATATTTCGAGTGAAACTTTATTTAAAGACAAGAAGTGGGGAACCATATTCTTTCAGCTGAGGATAATGAAATACTACAAGAGAATGTATACATGGTAGTGTGTTTGCAAAGTTTTGAAGCATACAATATTGCATTTGTTTGATAGTGAAAAATTCCCAAATTAAGTCGTCAGTAATAAAAAAACATGCCAATAGTGACCTCAAAACACAAAATGCCATTGACATGCAACAAAATAATCATCAGGGCTGTACAAATCTGACGCCCGGGACTAGTCCAAACCCAGTCGGGCATGTCACTTTTTCAAAGATTTCAGTGCCGGACTAGTCCAATTTTAAAACAAGAGGCCCAAGAGGGCCTGTGGTCGCTCTACTGGCTAATATGGCTCTTATAACATCAATGAAGCGAGTGACTATCGTCTTAAAGAGGCAAAATATAGCATTTTTAAGAGCCATAACTCCGCCATTACTGGTCCGATCTGGCTGGTTTTCGAACTTGGCCAGTAGAGATAATAAAGAAATATATATATATAAAAAAACACCTTGGTTAAAAAAAAAGAAAGAAATATAAAAATAATAAAATCGAAAAGTAGGATAGCCCGACGCCCGGGGCTCCTCGAAATTCATTCCGGGCCTGTCTCATTTGGCAGACAAGGAGCCCGTCGGGCCCGTTATATACACATTCAAACAATAAGAAGTTTGAATAATGTGCCTGGCTTCGTGTCGGCAGTTTGTCACAACTTTGATATAGACTTTATTATTGACATAAAACTACATTATCCTGCTATTGAGGGTTGTGTTTTCTTTTCTCTTTGATAAGAAATACATTTTTGGTATTCAAAACACAATAATGCACGAAAAAAGTTTGTAATGATGGTATTTTGATTGAATTTTTCGGGCCGTACACAATTTTGGATTTATTTTTTTTACTTTAATAATCGAAAAGAAAAACTGTCCTTTACAAATACAGTCAGAGCTCTAACCTTAAACAGTTACGTTTTTCATAACCTGTGACTGTTATTTAAAAAAGACCTAAAACTCGCATAGTAACCAGAATCCGTTACTACCACAAAGTCACTCCAGTTTTGATGCATTCTATCTTCTGAACAGGAATTTTCCTACATATATATGACAATTTTCTCCAGGTAGGGTGATTATTCAACTTTACAACCATGCAATAAAATTCTATGAGCATCGATGAAAATCCAATGCGCAAGGCCTCTCAAGTTACGTACTGTTATGCAACAAAATTGATTAAAAATCATATTGTAGACTCCAAAATGATAATTAGTGAACAACTGCTAATTGGATCTTGTTGAAGATGTATTTATCCTTAATAATAAGTATTCAGACATAAATAAACACAGCACATTTGGCAACTATTTCAATTCATTAGCAAATGATCTTGGTAACTGATTTAGGTTACAAATGATTACTAGGGGAAAGTAACTGCTACTCTAAACCAAAGAGAGATAATATTTTGGCATTTTAATAATTCCAGCAGTTATAAAACTTGTAACTGTTTAAGGTTAGAGCTCTGACTGAAATACATGCTTTTGGAAAGAAAAAAGATTTATAGATGTATAAATACAGATATAAAGTATATCTCTATTTATTATTTAATCCATCATTCTTTTTTTATCAATGTGTAAGGAGTTCCTGGAATCCTACTTTTAAATGAATTCTAGTCTAGGCTCCTAATTCTTTAACCTGGAGAAAGTGGTGACAAAAAATAAACTATAGCCAGAGAAGGCCCTGATAGTCTAATACAAGAAATCTGTGGATTCACATGTCTCGCCTAACGGGGGCTGGACTTAAAAATAAAAAGGTCAATCATGCTTCAATGAACGTTTGTAAACATTTTAGTAACTAACAAGAAATCCGTGGATTCACGTCTCGCCTAATGGGGGCTGGACGTAAAAATAAAAACGTCAATGGTGCTTAAATGAAAGTTTGTAAACATTTTAGTACATGTAACTAAAAACAACGGAAAAACAACAGGGATAGGATAGCCTTAGATCGCTCACGTGGTAATCATGGGCAATAGGTCTGCTGTGTCTAGTCTGGCATGGGTATTTTTTAATTTGTCCCACTTCTTCTATGAATAAAATTTCATAAAATGGGTGGGGGGTTATATTAACATTCTAAACAAATATGGTAAAGATCAGATAAAACATGAAGTAACTACAGATTTAACAAAGGAAAATACAATATAGCATTTTTCAACAAATCGAGGGCCATAACCTGTCGTTACTAACAATATCTAGCTGGTTTTCGAACTTGTCCAAGATTTTATTGATATTCCACGCTTTGCACAACTAGACATCATACTGAGGCTTCCTGCCAAATTTTGTAGAAATCCAACAAGCCGTTTAGGAGGAGTAGCGCCGACAAAGAAATTTAAAGTAAAAATGTCAAAGTGCCATAACTCAGCGAACTGGAACAAAAACGCATTATGCACAACTAGACATCTAACCAATGCTTTCTGCCAAGTTTCGTCGAAATCCAACAAGGCATTTAGGAGGAATAGGGCCAACAAGAATTTTAAAAATAAAAATGTCAAGGGGCCGTAACTTCATCAAAAATCAAAGAATCGGAAAAAAACACAATAGGCACAACTAGAAATCATAGCAATGCTTCCTGCAAAAAAAAAAATAAAAACAATTCAATCAATCAAATTAACAAAAACATAAACAAAAATAACAAACAAAAAATAAAATAATAATAAAAACAAGAGGTCAATGACCTTGAAGCTCTACTGATTGATTTTGATTTCAGGAAGTAGTCGCTACAAACTTGTTTTTTGAAAAAATATTTTTAGCAGTGGCGGCCATCTTGAATTTCCGGCCGACCTGAAATTTTGCTAGGATCAATTAGACATCAAGAGCAACATTCCTGTGAAGTTTCATGAAAATCTGTCACGTAGTTTCAGAGGAGTAGTCGCTACAAGTTTTCATTATGTAACTCTATGTAACCAAAGATGGCCACTGGCAGCCATGTGTAACGTCGAATCAAAATAATGTTCGACTCGGATCAACATCATGTCATGCTGATCATTTTAGAAAAAGTCCCATATCAATATCACTTATAGTTTTCAAACAGTAGTCGTTACAAACTTATTTTTTAAAAATCTATTTTTAGCTGTGACGGCCATCTTGAATTTCTGGCAGATCTGAAATTTTGCTAGGATCAATTAGACATCAAGAGCAACATTCCTGTAAAGTTTCAGAGGAGTAGTCGCTACAAGTATTTACTATATAACTCTATGTAAACAAAGATGGCCGCTGGCAGCCATGTTTAACGTTGAATCAAAACGATTTTTGACAAGGATCAACATCATGTCTTGCTGATCATTTTAGAAAAAGTTCCATATCAATATCACTTATAGTTTTCAAGAAGTAGTCGCTACAAACTTGTATTTTAAAACTCTATTTTTAGCTTTGGCGGACGCCGCACCACGGCATAAGCTCTGCTGATCTCTGATCAGTAGAGCTAAAAATCTATTTTTAGCTTTGGCGGCCATCTTGGATTTCGCATCAACATGAATTTTTGCTCGGATCAACTAGACTTCATGGGCAACATTTCTGTAAAGTTTCATGAATATCCAGCCAGTAGTTTCAGAGGAGTAGTCGCTACAAATAAAAGTTTACGGACGGACAGATGGACGCCGCACCACGGCATAAGCTCTGCTGATCTCTGATCAGAAGAGCTAAAAAAAAAAAAAAAAAATTATAATAATAAAAAAAAAAAAAATAAAAAAAAATAAAAAAAATAATATAGATATATATATTTAAAAAAAATACACTTATAATAAAAAAAAAAAGGCAAACCATCTGGTAAAGATCGGATGAAAAATGAGGCCCTTGGACAGTAGAGCTAAAAATCATCAGTTCCAAAAAGTAGGTCAAGGTCATAGATGAAATCCATGCATCCAAAAAGATGCACTACCCAAGACACAAAGTCTATGTCAAAATAAAATATGTTTTCTTCCAAAGATTAAGCTATAAGGTAGGTTTAAAACATGTAGTGCATTATTATGAATTATAGTTCATGAGAAAGTGATGTAACTATAACAATTTAAGTTATCTGCCCTTTGCTTGGATGGTGAAGGTCACATCCACATTTGCTTTGTGACGTTGCAATGTACCACTCAAGATACAACTATAAGCAAAGTTTGAAAGGTCTTAGTGCATACAGTTTGTGAAAAAGTGACATAAACGCCAAATTTGAAGGTAAAAATTATAAGGTTATCTGCCCTTTGCTTGGAGGGTCAAGGTCACTTCCACATTTGCCTTGTCACATTGCTATGTACCACTCAAGATACAGCTATAAGCAAAGTTTTAAAGGTCTAGTGCATACAGTTTGTGAAAAAGTGACCTAAACGCAAAAGTTGAACCTAAAAATTATTAAGTTATCTGCCCTTTGCTTGGAGGGTCAAGGTCACTTCCACATTTGCTTTATCACGTTGCGATGTACCACCGATGATACAACTATAAGCAAAGTTTGAAAGGTCTAGTGCATACAGTTTGTGAGAAAATGACCTAAATGCAAAACTTGAATGTTGACGCCGCCGCTGCAGGAAAAGCAACACCTATGTCTCTTTTTTCTTCGAAAAGGCGAGACAAAAACCTGATTAAAAATTTAGGCTCCATTTTCACCAAGTTCTCTGATTATTATCGTTTGGCAAAAGTGCTACTTACTCTCCTTTGCATCGGTTATAAATTACTATGTAATATTCCATTCTAACGTATTTGAATGAAACAAAGTCGTCAATAAGTCCGCTGACCAGGGAGCATAAAGTGGTAACAAAGAGAAAAATATAGTCAGATGAGGTTCTGAGTTTGATTAATACATACAAAACAAATGTGTACTAAAAAGTGAATAAAGACACATTTCCAATAAGAAAAAATATTGGACCTTTCTATTTTAAATCAGGGCCTGTCCATTTTGAATCAGGGCCTGTCCATTTTCAGAAGCAACAAGCCCTGGGCCTGTCTCTTAAAATAATTTTCTGTGAGCACAGGTTGGTGTGATTTTTTGTTGTTTCTCAGTGTATTGTTGAGCGTAATTGTACCAGACATGAACGGCGGGTGGGGTAACGGTGTGAGTCTATTTAGTGTACTAATTACGTTTGAACAATTGTTGTCAAAAAAATGAAATAAAAAAACAAAACAAACTGATATACATAGTAAGTTTGATTTCATATTCAGCAGTGCTAATGTTTACTTTTCAAAAATGTGTTTGCTGAACATTTTCGGTGTTAAAAATAGGAAAATATTCAGATTGAAAGTGAAAGTGAAAGTAAAAATAGGAAAAATGTAGAATGTGATTTACAGACAATCAAAAAGTCAAAAATATGATGTAAACAAATTTAACAGGACTTTTAAACAACACTGGTTAGATATCTTCTCATGATTAGTATATCATGAGGATGATAACAAGATGTTTTGTAAATTCCGCAAGGCTTATCCCAATCTTGCCACAACTAACCAACCCCAGCCTTATACCCGTGTTTGTGTCTGACTCAGACAAATTGAATTGAATTGGGGTTTTAAGGCGCACCAACACATGAAAAGGTTATATATGCCAGGCTCATCTTCCATGTACATCGAGATAAAATATGGAAAATGAGCCTAGAACCTTCTCACACTGAACTGCAGAGTTGCTGCAAATTCTATCGTAGAAACTCCATTTACGCTTGAGCCACGTTATTGTTTTTCTGCCACTGCTCTTTTGATGCGAGCGAGATAGCACCTGAAACAATGCAGGGATCATGATGAAGACCTTTAATGAACATGAACAAAAAATGATAAAATGAACATGAATTTGGGGGGATTCTACCCCTCTGCCAATCCCTCCAAAGGGATCTGCAGTGGCCTTATTCTTTGCCCTGTGACCAAACGGGGCCCCAGAGTACACAAGAACCTCATAAAGTTTGTGCATCCCAGTATCTACAAGCAGCTGAGAAGACACCCCAGGATGCTCCTCTGTATAGAATAAGATTTTTATTATTGCTACTGTTTCACTCAATGGCAGCCTACAATCTATACAACTGAAACATAAATTAATTGTCTGAAGAGTAAATAAGGATTGTGATTAGTCCCAGACTAGAGGCTAAAAAAAATATTTGTACAGCCCTGATCATTCATGAGTATACAGTTCAGAAAAGGGAATACCAAATTATGAACCCTAGGTAAGGTATATGTTTTTAGTGCATAAAATACACGTCTACGAATGGCGAGTATATTTTTGATATGCGCCGTCCTCGATGTGCATATACGTACGACTTTTTTATATGTGGACTTTCCGCAGAGATTCTCCGCACTATACATAACCAGTCCTTTTAAACTGACACACTGAATTTTATAAGTGTACAACAAACCTAAAATGAAGAATCATCATTTGTTATCTATTGCCGCTAAAATGTTTATCCAAAAAAAAATGATATGAAATACATTAGTTTAAAATCTAGTTTTTTTAACCGACAAAACACAGGTGTCAGTGCAGTGACGTCATACAAGAAACGTCAGTGCTCAAAGAAAATTATTTTAAGAGACAAGCCCAGGGCTTGTTGCTTCTGAAAATGGACAGGCCCCGATTTGAAATGGACAGGCCCTGATTTGAAATGGACAGGCCCTGATTTAAAATGGAAAGGTCCAATATTTTTTTCTTATTGGAAATGTGTCTTTATTCACTTTTATAGCACAAATTAATTATGTTACGTATGTATTAATCAAGCTCAGAACCTCCTCTGACTATATTTTTCTTTTTGCTACCACTTTATGCTCCCTGGTAAGCGGACTTAAAAGTTATTTACCATTTCGTTTAAAATAGGTTAGAATAGAATATTACATAGTAATTTATAACCAATGCAAAGGAGAGTACTAGCACTTTTGCTAAACGATAATAATCAGAGCCGACTTGGTGAAACTGGAGCTAAACTTGGAGCCAAATTTTTAATCAGGTTTTATGAGACTATCAGAGCCTCCTCTGGCTATATTTTTCTTTTTGTCACCACTTTCTCCAAGTAAAGAATTAGGAGCATAGACTAGCATTCATTTAAAAGTAGGATTCCAGGAACTCCTTACACCTTAAATCATGAATAGAAATATACTTTATATCTGTAGTTATACATATACAGTATATATATATTTTTCTTTCCACCAACATGTATTTGTAAAGGACAGTTTTTCTTATTTGATTATTTAAAAAAAATAAAAAAATAAAAAAAAAAATATCTGAAATTATGTACCATCCGAACTACTATGACACCGCACTTTTACGGCCCGAACATTTCACAAACATTCAATCGAAATACCATCAATAACGATTTTTTTTCATATATTAGTGTGTTTTTAATGACAAAAACCGTATTTCTTATCACAAAGGAAAGAAAACACAACCCTAATTTATAGCAGAATAATGAGTTTTATGTCAACAATTGTCGACCTCAAAGTTGTGTCCAGTAAAACTGATATTTTTGGGGATTTTTTTTTTTTTAGACAGGCCCGACGGGCTCCTCGTCTGCAAAATGAGACAGGCCCGAATGGATTTCGGGGAGCCCCGGGCGTCGGGCTATCCTATTTCTTGAGCACTGAACGTATACACACAAATCTGAAATTGTCCACACTTTTTTTGGTCAAACGCAATATCCTCAATCTCTATATGAAAAATGTATCCATACTGGTGATTTAAAATCAGACAACACCAAAAGAAGATACATAGATGTACACAAAAAAACAAAGCTTTTAATATAATTATCACTACAAACTAGTTTTATAAAGGGCTAAAGTCAGTTGAGCACCAACAATAAACACCGAGTTTACCCCCTACCAGAATGTCGAGGTCTTTTATTTTATTGATCACTGATTGGTCAAATTATTGTGATGATGTCCAGTGTTTCCGTGAGAGCGCGTTTCTTGTGTTTTTGACGCGTTAAAACGATCGACGACGCGACATAAATCAGATTGTGCGTTTTTCGTGACGCAATGAAATTGACTATGCTAGCAATGAAATACCCGTCAAATTATCGTCGTAATACTTTCTTGAAAAGCTTTAAATGTAAGGAATCACGACCAAACTTATTTCTATTTGCATCTTGGTCTATATTTAGAAAAGGAAAAACTTATACCTGTACTTTCGTGTTATTGTCATAACGATCATATTACATCTTATAATTTCATTTCAATTTACTTTATTATGCTAATCAGGATTAGGCTTTAGTTATGTTTTTAGAACAGGTTAAACTAATGTCTGTACTTTCCGCGTTATTGTTGTCGTCATATCGCGTGTATGTGGGTCTGAGTAAGTAGACGCTTATAGAAAAACACTAGCACAGTGCCTGAAATGAGGGTCAGCCAAGGCTGGCCCGAAAAAATTTTTTTGGGCAAGTAAAAATTTTGAGTCACTGGCCCAAAATGAACATTGGAGGCCCAAATATTTTTTAACTTTTTATGTCAACAAAGTAAAGAAAAGTGAGAATAAATGTGCTGGTATTTGCATGCTGTCATAAAGTTCTGATTCCTTCAAATTGGCGGATACAGGGATCGGAACCTATTCCCCCTTTTTGGAACTATGAGTATATTTTCTTTAAAGTACTTTAATAAACGCAGAAAATTGGACTCCGATAATACTAATAGACTTGGACCCCCTCCCCCCCCCCTCTTTCAAATTGCTGAATCCGCCGCTGATTTTAAGCAGACTTGACGCACAATCGAAATTACCGACTAGCATCGTATGTCGACATTTATGATTAACAGAAAAAATACTTACTTCGCATACTTTGACTGCTTTTTAAAGTCCGCAGCGTTAGTGCGTTTAAGAAATGACCATGCGTCTTGCATTTTCTTTGACTTTACACAGTTATCATATGTTACATGCACTTTCATTGGTTCAATAGTTTATTTGAACCAATCGCTGCGTTCGTAACTAACATGTCGCAAGAGAAATAAAGAGTTGTCTACCTTTTACCAAGTGACGACGGTAGTTGACAGTTCTCCGAAAATAATTGATTAAAATGATTTTTTTTTACTGATTTTGGGCAGTCGCCCAGACGTTTTTTGTTGGGCCAGTGACAACTTTACTTTGAACAACTTTTGGTCGCCCAGACAAGGTATTAATCGCCATTGGCGAGTGGGCGACCGGCCATTTCAGACACTGCTAGCAAATAAAAGCGTGAAGATGATCATGATACGGCCGCTAAAATGGCAGACAAACCCAAAATGAAACCTTACGTCAGTTAACTTCCTTTTTTTGCTGACCAATCCACCGAAGATGTCTAATCAACTAATAATGCATGTCTATCTGACATCACATGGTCTATTCATCAAAATGCGTGTCCAAAAAATATGACCCCTATATTTACAAAATGACCCCCAGTTTATTCCATAGTGGGTCAAGGCTGACCCCTAAAAAATTGAGACCTGCAGAAACACTGGATGTCTTACGAAAGTTATGAATATATGTCTGTATGTAAAAAAAGCACACCAGACATCAAATAAATCAGACTAATCGGTTTTAATTGGAACATTGACAATGTGTGTTTATCTACATGTTTATCTACAAATATATACCCACCTACTTACACCTGCCACCAGCATCCTTAAGTTACAAACAAGCTGATACTAATAGTAGTGTTTTAGAACAATCTTTTTACACACCTCTTTTGAAATTTGATCTAGGGCTTGATCTTCGGCGGAGTAATGTCTGTCAGTCGTTCGGCGACGGCCTGAAGTTGACGAACTCATCTTATGTCTTTAAATGGTTCCGATATTACCCGATAATAATTGTCTGATACACTCAGTCTCGGCAGTGTCCCCGGTTCTGTAAACTTTGCATTTCTGTTAAAATTGCCAAACTTATCAGACACTTCCTTATTTAAGCGAGCAAACAAACAAAGCTAGTTTCTTAAAAGAACTTAAGTTTAAACTGCTTTACGGTTTGACAAATTTAAAACGTTGCTTCATGTTTGAGAAACTTGTTTAAAACGAAAAATCCCCACTTCCTCAAAAACGTAATTTTGCAACAAATGGCGAACTTCCGGAAGTAAATGCGGCAGACTGTGTCGCGGTCTGGTGACCGAAACTAGAAACTAGACAAAAGGAAGAGAAAAGGGAAAAAAGCGCCGAAAAAAATATACTGAAAGCAACTGAAAGAACTTGATATAGCAAATTTTCATATAAAACGTTAGGCTAAATACCTGCCAGGAGCGTATTGGTATTTTTTTATATGAGTGTACCATTTTTGCAAGCGCTGTGCACAATATCATGATTGTATTACAATCTAAACTATTTTCTGGTTATTTCCTCTGATGGCCATTGAAGTTTGTTTGTATGGTGTTTAATCTTATTTTTAGCACATGTAAGGCTATATATGATTGTCGATTTTTTTGTGGTAAAACCAGTACTGTATACCTCAGAGACCATCCGTAAGAATAGACACTTTCTCACTTAAAAGTTGAGTTCCCAGTGAGATGCAGCCGTGAGAGGCGAGAAGGTTTACAACGCAACGACGTTAGTTCCCCGACCATGGAAGCGCTATGACCAAAAGAAATACGGGCTTTATTACCCGCTTTATGAAAGTATATCCTTAGAAAAACTTAACCAAACCAGAGATCATTAGATCTCTGGCTCCGATCTCTATTTGAGATAATTTGGCTTAACATCGTCTTAGTTCTATTCAATAGAGAGTAAGAATATAATAATAATAATAATAATGTATATGAGGCTGCTGATAATACATTTTAAGTAAATTAAATTTAATATGTTGGAAGAGGTAACATTTATACTAATATATCGACCCTGTCTTAATTGAACACGAAATATAACACAACTGCGATTAATTAAGTTAATAAAGGGTTATTATTTCCCTTTGTCGATTTATAATAAGCCATGAACAAAACTTTTTCTGTTGAAATTTCACAGATGGGTAATTGCCATCTTTTCATAAACATACGTCATTACGAAAGCCGGATAGGATCAGAATCGAAGAGGAGAAAACAATATTATTCTCGTAATATTCTCGTTATAACGAGAATTTTTTCCGTAATAACGAGAATATCTTCAAAATAACGACAATATTTCTCGTAATAACAAAATACTTTTAAACAGAAATTTTAGATAGGAGCTTTCTTAGGGTATGGATGATAAGTGTGGAAACATACGCACACACGCAAACACCCATATCGGCCGCACGCGCGTGCACACAGTGACATGTTTGCAAATAAATGAAATGGTTTAAAATAAAATTAAAATAACAGTCCATCATAGAGATATATGGTTAAGCGTTAATTTCTTTTTATCCGAGCAAATATACAATTACAAAAGCGTGATGTCGACTATACTTACTTCCTTACTTGCTTACTTTATATATGTACGTATGTTACTGGAAAAATTGCAAGAATTCAATACATGCTATGTATATGCTTATGCGATTTAATGCAATCCAATGGCCTAACTGTGAGTAGCTGTCCTTTGTGAGATGCCTTACCGAAAGCGAAATGTAAGAAATCATAGGGACTGTTAGGGACCGACCATTTTGATCTCTGGGGTAGTGGTGGGGGTGGTGGGGGGGGGGGTGGTGGGGGGGGGGGGGGGGGAAGGTATTTTCATTTGAGCCGGAATTTTTTTTTTCATTTCTTGAAAGCCGGGCTTTTTATTTCGCCTAATACACTGGCCAGACTTTTTTTTTTCGTGAACTTGAGAGCCAGAATATTTTTTTTTTAAGTTTTACTATTCGTAGAATAAGAAGAGCTGTTGTAGATCTACTCAACATCTGTGTCGTCAGGTTGGTTTTCAGTTGTTAGCCAAGTCCTGTGTTTTCAGTAACCACTGGTCAGTGAAACTTGAAATATGTTATCAGTACCATCAAGGACACTGGTAGACACAGGTTCCATAACTCTGTATGGCATTTAAGCAAAAGCATGTTTTTTTTATTACTTTGAATTTCTAGTTAAAGTTCTTTTTTGACAAAGTCCATTTATTTTAACAACTTAAAGTCGTACATCAACAAAACTTCAGTAAAGCTTTGAATATCAAGGGCACTAGTAGACACATGTTCCATATTAACTCTGTATTTCAAAATGTGTTTAGGCAATTCAATTATTTCAATAGGTGATTGTGAATTATTAATACAGCTTCAGTAAAACGTGAATGCTAGCAGACACCTGTTCCATAACTCTGTATTGCATTTTAGCATTTTAGCATTTTAGCAAAATTATGGCCCTTTTTCTGGATAAATATTTTCTGTATTGTATTTTAGAAAATGTGTAGCCTATATTTTTCGACTTAGAATTGCTTTTATTTTATTTGTTGGCAAGTCCATTTATTTCAATACCCACTAGCCATATATCTCAGCCAAAGGAGCTTGACAAGTGTCATCACTTACAGACACAATCATGTTTCATAACTTTTTATTTCATTTTAGCCAGATGATATTTTCTTTTTCAATTTAGAGTTTCAGTTAAAGTTTTTTAAGCAGCTTCATATATTTCAATGAAACTCACTGCATACATCCAATAACAATGGCAAGCCTGTATATATCATTAGACCCATAAACCCCACACCTTCCCCACTCCTACACCACCACCACCATCACCCCAGATAGACAAATATTAATTCTATTCTTCAGTTACCATGTCTGCATCCATCCTGTTCTCTTCCATCCCCTTCCCAACACCCTCCTCTCAACCCCCATCTCCAATGAAAATATTGTATTATTTCTGTGTTTTTTTCCTATTCAGTAACACTTCACTTCCCCTCCCCACCCTCTTCGAGTTCATATTCTTTCTGGGGTATTGAAGGTCTTGCTTTGATATTTGGTATACATGTTCACTGACCACCCCTAGCCGCACCCCGACACCCTCACCACCATCTATTAACCTCCACAATTAATACTTGACCTTGTGAATGAACTGGCACCATGGTTGGTGAGACAGAAGTGTCAGTGACCTTGTTTAAAATTGACCTTGAATAGTGGAGAATGCTGTCCTTTCGACAGCTCTTTTGTTTAATATGGATCTTTCCATATTTGGTGGATAGAACTTCATGTGCTGGTGTTAATATTTAGTTACGCTTGTACTTGTCTGCTTTCTATGTGAGCCTCCATTTGCTCTTCTGCATTATGAATTGATTGGATGTTTTGTTTGGTAGGGGTCGTTTTGTACTGGGCAATGACTACCATGTTCCATACCATTCTTATTAACACTGGCATATAGTGCATGGCTTTGTCTGTAACCTTGTATTGCATGTGGCTGAAGCTGCTTCTTAAGTCCATTTACTTGTTGGTGATATTCACAAATACCATCGCACAAGTACCAGGCCCCTTGTATTGTAATACTATCATGACCACTGCATACTACATTGATTACTAACATGCTCAAAGTACATCACATCTGTAACTGTCATGGCTACTCTTTACCTCATTTTCCACTACCATGATCACTGCATATTGCCAGTATTTCTATCATGACCACTGTATATCACATAATGACATTTAGTAATACCATGACTACTAAGACTAAATACCACATGTATTACTACCATGACCACTGAATACCCATTCATTATTACTATGACCACTGAATACCCCTTGTATTACTACCATGAGCTATGCATACTACATTTATTACTACCATGACAACTGATACCATATTTATTAATAATATACCTCATGTCAAACATCCATGTTCAATGTTCAAAGACTGTTATTTTCCCATTTTTGTAATATCGCATATCGCTTGTAATGTGGAGTGAGTCACTGAATGATAGTATTTTTTTGTAATGTCACCCAGTATAATACTATCTTATGATTGTGAAGTCAAAGCAAGTTTATAATTATGTTTTGGGATGTCCAATGCTGAAAAGTGTCTACATATACAAATGAAAATCAGTGAACATTTACTAAAATGGCTGACACAGTTTGCACAACTTTCTAAAGAAGTTTGAAGTTTACTCGTGAGTTCACAGCTGAAGATTCCGAAAGAACATAAAGAACCATCCGCCAAAAAATGTTTTCTAGGTGCTGAGAATAGTGATTTTGAACAGAGAGAAGTGACCATGTATTTCAAAGGAATATTTAGCAGAACCAAATATATTTTTCAAACATATTTTTCAGTATAATAAAATGAATAGCCTTAGACGGTTGACAAATGTTCACTGTCACCCTCACAGGATTGCAATATTTACATACTACCATGACCAATGTATATATCACATTTAGGCCATTATTTTTTATTATTATTAAGTACCATCAAGACAGAGAATAGCTGTAGGAGGAAGGGAAAAAAACAACTATCAAATTCCCTATGGAAAAATAAAATACCTAATTTCTTTTTGTCTTAGGAGGGTTCGTAAAATGAATTATCATAAAATAATGGCCTTATTACAACCATGACTTATGTATACCACATTAATTACAACAATGACTTTATATGAATATCATGTTTATTACTACCAATGTATACCAAATTACTACCATGATCACTTTATAACACTTTTATACAACACATTTACTACCACCATTGCCAGTGTATACTACATTTATAACTGCCATGACTAACGTATACCATGTATTACTACCATGATCTATGCACATCACATTTATTACAACCATGAATACTATCACTGTCTTTTACAACTCATTTCAACTTGAGATTTCAATAAACCTCTGATCAGACGTTGTGGATGTAGCCAGATTATGGTTAAACATATCCATGTTGAATCCAGTGGCTGATGAAGTAGATCTACATTTATCTTATTGACTGAAGAGGGAGCCAGATTTTTTTTCTCTAATTGGACTCAGAGCCAGATTATTTTTTTCTAACAATTTGAGGACTGTTTATTTTTTTTCTTCAGCTCAGAGCCAGGATATTTTTTTTCAGCAATTCAAGGGCCAGAATATTTTTAAAAAAAAAATCCCCTCCCCCCCCAGAACACACAGAAATCAAAATGTCAAAATGGATTTGCTAATTACAGCTTTTTAGATTGAAGTGATGTACCGCCGTGATAAAGCTGCAGCATGTATTAGAAGTCAATGGTGGTAAGCCTCAATTGCTGTATGAACATACACCGCTGCCAGAAGGATGAACTTTTTTAATATTTCATCCAAGAATGGATATATATAAATAGCACATAAATATCTTGCCATTTAACAATAGAAGCACAATCAAATTTATTAGATTCCCGATCTGTTTTCGGACAAAATCATACAGATTTGTACAGTAATTTTAAGCAATCTTGATCCTTGCTATTTGGCTTTGCAAGTCATTAAAAATTTAGTCATTAAAAATTTGAAGTGGAAAAAATAACGCAACGCACTCTCAAAAGGTATTTCTATGAGAAGTATTTCTGTGCTTGCGGGTGTAGTCACATGAAGTTAATATATGTGATGGTCAGTTTACGACTGCCTGTGCACAGCGAGTGCATATTTGCTCATCGCCTTTTGGAGCGGTAGTAAGTAGTTTGAATAAATATTTATATATTTTAAGTCTTTGTTTGTTTTTGCCGGATTTTTTGATTTTTTTGTTTCTCAGTTTCTCGTACATAGTTTTTGAAAACTATGTACGAGACAACCTACAATTCGGTGTTCTCAACCAGAATTAACCCAGATCAGTGTTCCCATCCATGCCGACTGATCAGGTTCTACACTATTTTCCAGAAAGACTATTTAATATTAATGGCCAGTATCTGGCAAACAGAATATATACGTGCATCACAGAAAATTAATGCTGAATTGTGTCTGAACTGGTTGAAAACACCTGGGTGTACATGCTTCCTTGTGTACTGCAGATACATACATGCCTATTAACCTAAATTTACATGTTATATCATCCACATAGACTAATTTTTTTTATTTTTTTTGGATTTTGCCGAAAATTACGCCGGCGGGTCTGAGAAACGAAAAATCAACAAAATGCCTAATGCAGTGATTTCGTATTTAAATAAATACGCTTAAAAGAAAATAAAAGCATCATTTCATGTGTAGGGTACAGATCACTCTGTTTGGGTAATTGATATTTTCAGTATTCTCTTCCACGAGTATTTTGAATGTTTTTCTAATTGCATACTGTTCTAAGTAATCAGACAGTTTAAACTTGCTTACTATCTTAAATATGTCTGGAATAAATCCAAGCTGAGTCTCATTTGAGGCTTTGAACTTAAAGAGCCTTCTAATGAATTTTTTTTTGGATATGGTATCCTCAGGCATACTGCATAATTTTTGTAGAACGTTTAGTTTTCTTTTTTCTATTTCAGTAGTAATTGTTTGCAGAGGTAGGTTTTGGATTGTTTTGCGACAGCGGTGTTGAACATATTTATATTTAGCAAATCCGTGGTTGTCATGTCAGACCAAGTTTCACACCCATAGAGAGCGGACGGTAGAACGACTTTTTTTAAATAAGCTAACTGTTGTTATTGGGTTAACGAGCTTTGTTTTGGTCCGAATCCAACTATGGAATAAAAAGATTTTTGACCAGTTTTGCACGTCTTTTCAACTTTAGGTTTACACTTAATTCGATTTGAAATTGGTATTCAAACATGCTCAGCACAATCGACAATATTTAAACGATATTTGTTGAGGTAGAAGGTATGGTCGCTTTTAGTTTTCGATTTTGAAATTATGAGTACGACTGTTTTCGGTGTATTTACTGTGAATTTCCAGAAATATGCGTATTTGCTGGAGGTTGTTTGGTGGAATAGCCATCAAGGTAATGTCGTCCGCTAATGCAGTGTTCCCAGAGTAGGGGTTACAAACATATGAGCCACGTGTGTATATTTCCAGGCGTTTAAATAGGTCATTAATGTAAACTAGATACAAGAAGGAGCTCAGAATGCCCCCTTGACGTACACCTCGTTGGCTTTTGTATGAGTCAACCCCATTTACTTTAACAAAGCTTGAGATTTCTTTATAACACTGATCGATCGAGTTAAGTATAGTTTACCCTTAATACCAAGCTTTCCAAATAGGTACACTAAATGTTTTGTACCACTGTATCAAATGCCTTTTTAATATCGGCAAATGCAACGAAAACTTTGCTGCCTAATTCCAAGTTACTGTATATAGTTCCATGTAAATTAAAAGATGCAGTAATGCAGCCCTTACCCTGTTGGAAACCCTGCTATTCGGACTTGGGAAAATTATTTTTTGATTCGTCCTTTATCCAACGTTGGATTCGACCATGAATAACCTTTTCATATACTTTGTACATGGTCGGTAAGAGATATATTGCGCTATAGCTATCAGGATCGCTTTTCGGTTTCGGTGACCCTTTCGAGAGGGGGACACTTATTCCGATTTTCCATGGGAGTTGTATATGGCCAGATTTAGAACTCCATTAAGTAGCTTAGTAATTGCACTAGTCAATATTGCTCCACCGTGCTTTATATGTTCGTTCTGAACAGAGTCTTCACCAGGTGCTTTTCTAACCTTCAGCAGTGTTATAGCTTTTTCTAATTCTGTGATGCTTTTAGCATTGAATAGGTAATCACTATCACGGATAATACTAGTTAAATTTGGAAGGTTAAAGGGTTCGTCATTGATTGATTCATACAGGGTTTTGAAGTAGTTTCCAAAATGACGTTGCAATTGCTTGAGGTTCGCGAAGGTTTGCTCGTTATGTATTAATTCGAAACAATTATTGTTTGTGTTTGCTGTGCTTGGATATGAGTTTCCAAAATAGTCTTTCCTTTCGTAATTTAAAATCGGGAATACAGGAATTTCATAATATTTTTTTTTTAGTTCCTGCAGATAAAGAAGCTAATAATGTAATTCTTGTTTGACGCCTACATTACGTCAATGTTTTATCTCTGGAACTCGGCAGCACCAATTCGTATACTCCAGTTAATTCTACTGAGGATGATGTTGTTTCCGCACATATCACTCGGTGCACTACTTTCAAGGCTGGTGTAAACGATAAGCAAAATAAACTGCCTACTATGTACTGTATTCCTAAATTACATAAAAATCCGTATAAGGCTCGCTTTATTTCGAATTCTAGTGCCTGCACCACAACAAACATCTCCAAACTTTTAATTTCTTGTCTTACTGCCGTTAAAGATTACGTTAAACTATATTGTGATAAAACTTATGAAATCTCTGGGATTAATTTATGTTGGTCTATAAAAATTTCAGGAGACGTTCTTGATAACATTTTCAATAAAGGTCAAGTTTCATCAATAAGCACTTATGACTTCTCTACACTATATACATCCTTACCACATCATCTTATTAAAGAGAAGCTAATTTCTCTTATTAAAAAAACATTCGGTATAGAAAATACTACATTTTTGGCATGTAATCATATTAAAGCGCTTTTTACTAACGGCAGTTTAGACAATTATACTATGTGGACTTGCTATGAAGTTTGTGAAGCACTCATCTTCCTATTAGATAATATTTTCGTCAGGTATGGAACCACCGTTTATAGACAAACTGTTGGTAACCCTACGGGTACGAACTGTGCACCACTTGTCGCAGATTTGTTTTTATTTTGCTATGAAAGAGATTTCATGTTGAGTCTTTCACCAGATACCCAGGCAGATGTTATTGAAGCCTTTAATGACACCTCTCGGTATCTGGATGACATATTGAACATTGACAACCCTTTCTTTCCAACTATGGTTAATAATATTTATTCTAAAGAACTTCAGCTTGACAAAGCTAATATATCTGATAATAACGCTACTTTTCTTGATTTAGATCTTTCGATTGAAAATGGTGAAATAATTAGCAAAATCTATGACAAGAGAGATGATTTTAATTTTGACATTGTTAATTATCCATACTTGGATGGGGATGTTCCCCGAGCAACTTCTTATGGGGTGTATGTGTCTCAACTTATTCGTTTTTCAAGAGCTTGTACTCGAGCTGAGGACTTTAATATCCGTAATCTTTGTATAACTAAAAAGCTACTCAATCAGGGTTACCGTTACCATAAACTTCGTAAAACCTTTACAACATTTTATTATCGTAACCCTGAACTTTTTTCCAAATATAAAAGTAATTTAAGGACTCTTCTGCGAAAAAGGACTATCACAACCTGACTTCTATGGTGATGTGATTTATAAACTTCGTAAGATTCTTGGTCATAATCACTTTCATACTATCTTTGTTAAACTTGTTAAAATGTATATCAAAATAGGTTATGACCCTATCATTTTGCAACGTACTGCATGCTTGGTGGTGGGCCCTTTTACAGTTTGCCACTATGCTTTCCTTTTTAATTGTACGATGACCGGACAGGCTGTGGACCCTATGATGACGCCAACCTAAAGCCCATTGGGACGGTGGCGTTTGATGTTTGTCTAAGATCTTTGTTGTCGTGCCCTTAATGGTTTATTCTCGTGTTGCTCTGGCTTCTGCCAAGTCAATGAGTACCTTCATTTTGGCTTTCTAGGCTATTGTTTTTTGGTATTATATTTACTCGAGCATATTTGTGTTTTACTTATATTGCCTATTGATGCTGCCTTGTTGGTTAGAGATTAGATCATGGCGAGGATTTCTTTATTTACACTGTACTATTTTAATGGGATGACAGTAGGGTAAGTGTGAGGTTTGGTGCACCCTAAAACTGGTTTAAACCCCCAGTGGCCTACTATGCCACTGACCGTTCCAAGGCGGTAGCCCTATTGTCAACCCTTTTGTGTTTGTGATGTCGTTTGCATTTATTATTACTTTTGCCTTCTTGTTGGTCTGTTTGCGTGTTTGTTTCTGTGTTTTGTGGTTGACTGTCCTACTTGAATGCTACTTTCCCTGTCCGATCGTTTTATATTTCTGTATATCTATTTCTGCTGCTTCTTCAATTTCCTGATAAACAGTATCTTCGTATTGTTTAAGTGCGTGTTGTTGCATTTGCCTGAATGTTTGTTTGTTTGTTTGTTTGTTTGTTTGTTTGTATGGTGTTTTACGTCATTTTCAACACATGTAAGGTTATATATGACGGTCGATTTTTTTTTGTGGTGGAGGCAGACCACCCACTTTGCACCTCCTGCCATCCGTAAGAATCGACACTTCCTCACTTACAAGTCGAGCTCCCAGTAGGATTGTAACCCGCCTGAATGCGTTTTTCGTATACTTATATTCTCGTCAGCTTTGTTGAAGCATTCCCCTCGGTCTGTTCTCACGTATCCATAATTGACGTTTATTCCTTGCAATAATATGGGCCTGTTTCAGGTTGTTATTCCAGTGAGGCTTTGTATGGGGGTTGAATTTTGTGAATGGGATTGTTTCTTTGGCAGCATATAGCATTGTTTGTGTTATAATATTGTTTAGATTTTCCACCGCAGAGGTCGATGGTGGTGGGAGTGATTTTGCTTCAACTCGGGAGACATACAGTAATGATCGGAATTCATTAAATAGTTTGTGTGTGACGAGAACTATTCACGTAATAACGTTATTATTATCAATTGTCTCGTTATTACGAGAATACTGTTTTTCTTCTCAATTTCAATTTGGTTCCATCGGCTTTCAGACGTTATAGTGTGGCATTACTCATACTAATTCTGGTAACAGTAACAGTCAGTATTTCTTCAAGTATTTGTTTTTTCGAAAAACACGACGATCTCATTTTTTTAAAACACGTTTAAGTGCAGTTTCCTGTTATTTATTGGCTGTAAACTTTCTATTCGAAACATATTGTTGATATGTTGAAATGCAGATCATCATGGTTTTGAAAGTTTTAGATAAACATTTTAAAAGTAAAAGCATGAAGGGCGTGCAATTTCAAGGGCTCGAAAAAAAGAAGACATTCGTCCCGGTGTTAGTAGTTTTAGAAGATATTCACCACACGTCTCCCTCTCCACCACACGTCTCCCTCTCCACCACACGTCTCCCTCTCCACCACTATTCAATCATTCACCACACGTCTCCCTCTCCACCACTATTCAATCATTCACCACACGTCTCCCTCTCCACCACTATTCAATCATTCACCACACGTCTCCCTCTCCACCACTATTCAATCATTCACCACACGTCTCCCTCTCCACCACTATTCAATCATTCACCACACGTCTCCCTCTCCACCACTATTCAATCATTCACCACACGTCTCCCTCTCCACCACTATTCAATCATTCTTTAATTTCCTCTTTCAGAGATTACAACATTTAATTATATTGAAGGTGTAACACTCCCATTGAGTGTTGCATTGAGTTGTGTATGAATTAAAATTTAAATGCCATGTTGTCATTCATATCTAGACCCAAAATATAAATGAATAACTTACATTCTCATCGCAAATGACACATATGCTGCCAAAAAATCCACAGAAAAATGGAGGTCATGTATCTTCTAAGAAAGTACTTGTCTCATGAATGAATGGTCCCTTTAAAAACATAAACACTGAGATGCCATAATATTGTATTCATACACTCATTTCCATATAAGCAAAATAAATTAAAAACTCACAATTTTAACATGACAATGCTTGGAAAATGTAACAAATAGATCAATAATGTTATATAAACCAAAAATAGCACTTTAAATTAGTTAAAATGCCTTTTTTTTCAAAAAGAAATGATAATTATTTATTGACGCCATTATGCGATACCCCAGGCCGACACTTCCTGTGTTGCAATTGGTGTGCTACACCTGAAAAGACAAACACAACATAAACAAACGAAACATATTCAATACATGGAAATGTACATACTCAATGTTTTAGTTGTTATAACTATATTTTATTAAGTAAGTTTATATTGATCCAAAGCACATGTAAGTTAATAAACTATATTCTATCTCAGACAAAATAACTTTAAGCTTATCGTTATTATGGTTCAGATTTAAGTTTGTCTGAATAAACATACGTTCCATATTATTTTAGACACTGTGAGTAGCTGTCCTTTGTCAGATGCCTTACCGAAAGCGAAATGTAAGAAATCACAGGGACAGTTACTGACATTTTTTTTAACGCATCATCCATGCTTAATACAGATCTCTCTGTTTGGGTAATTGATCTTTTCAGTATTCTCTTCCACGAGTATTTGGAATGTATTTGTAATTGTTTACTGTTCTAAGTAATCAGACAGTTTAAACTTGCTTCATAGTTTAAGTTTTTAACCGGAGGCCCCGGGTTCAATCCTCCGTGGTGCCTCTGAGTTCCGTCGGTGTGTTCTTGGTCAAGACACGTTCCGTTCCCTTAGCCTCGTCCGTCGGATGGGGACGTAAACCAGGCGGTCCCGTGAACCGGTCTATCCTCCGAGCACGTTAAAGAACCATAGGCATCTATTCGATAATAAGAGTGGGGCACGGTTCCCGGGTTCCTATGTACCCCTCTCTCTGAATAACCTATACTGTGTTGATGAGCCGTTAAACAACATTCAGATAAAATCAACTTAATATCTTAAATATGTCAGGAATAAATCCAAGCTGAGTCTCATTTGAGGCTTTGAACTGAAGGAGCGTTCTATTGAAAATTTGTTTTCTCTTGGTATCCTCAGGCATATTGCATACTTTTTTTTGTAGAAAGTTTATTTTTATTTTTTCTATTTCAGTAGCATTGTTTGCAGAGGTAGGTTTTGGATTGTTTTGCGACAACGGTGTTGAATATATTTATATTTTGCAAATCCGTGGTTGTCATGTCAGACCAAGTTTCACACCCACAGAGAGCGGACGGTAGAACGATTTTTTTTAAATAAGCTACCTTTTGTTATTGGGGTTAACGAGCTTTGTTTTGGTCCGAATCCAACTATGGAATAAAAAAAATTCGACCAGTTTTCAACTTTAGGTTTACACATCATTCAATTTGAAATTGGTATTCCAACATGCTCAGCACAAGTGACAATATTTAAATGATTTTTGTTGAGGTAGAAGGTATGGTCGCTTTCAGTTTTCGATTTTGAAATTATGAGTACTTATTTTTCCTGTGTATTTTCTGTGAATTTCCAGAAATGTGCGTATTTGCTGAGAATGTCAAGCATTTTCTTGAAGTTGTTTGGTGGAATAGCTATCAAGGTAATGTCGTCCGCAACAGCAGTGTTCCCAGAGTAGGTGTTACAAACATATGAACCGAGTGTGTATATTTCCAGGCATTCAAATAGGTCATTAATGTAAACTAGATACAGCAAGGAGCTCAGAACATCCCCTTGCGGTACACCTCGTTGCATTTTGTATGAGTCAACCCCAGTTACTTTAACAAAGCTTGAGATTTCTTTATAACACTGCTTGATTGAGTTAAGTAGTTTACCCTTTATACCAAGCTTTTCAAGTAGGTACACTAAATCTTTGTGTACCACTGTAGCAAATGACTTTTTAATATCGGATAATGCAACGAAAACTTTGCTGCCTAATTCCAAGTTGCTGTATATAGTTGCATGTAAGTTAAAAGATGCAGTAATGCAGTCCTTACCCTGTTGGAAACCCTGCTTTTCGGACTTGGGACAATTAATTATTGATTCTTCCTTTATCCAATGTTGGATTCGACCAAGAATAACATTTTCATATACTTTGTAAATGGTCGGTAATAGATATATTGCTCTATAGCTATCAGGATCGCTTTTCGCTTTCGGTGATCCTTTAAAGAGGGGGACACTTATTCCGAGTGGTATATGGCCAGATTTAGAACTCCATTACATAGCTTAGTAATTGCACTAGTCAATATTGCTCCACCGTGCTTTATGTGTTCGTTCTGAACAGAGGCTTGACCAGGTACTTTTCTAACCTTCAGCAGTGTTATAGCTTTTTCTAATTCTGTGACGCTTTTAGCATTGAATAGGTAATCATTATTACGGATAATACTAGTTAAATTTGGAAGGTTAAAGGGTTGGTCATTGTTTGATTCATATAGGGTTTTAAAGTAGTTTCCAAAATGACGTTGCAATTGCTTGAGGTTCTCGGAAGGTTTGCTCGTTATGTATAAATTCGAAACAATTATTATGTTTGTGTTTGCTGTGCTCGGATATGAGTTTCCAAAATAGTCTTATATGTCTATTTCTGCTGCTTCTTCAATGTATTGATAAACAGTATCTTCGTATTGTTTAAATGTTGTTGTTGCATTTGCCTTAATGCTTGTTTGTTTGTATGGTGTTTTACGTCATTTTCAATTGCTTGTGGGGATGTCGATGGTGGGAGTGATTTTGCTTCAACTCGGGAGTCATTCTATTACATACTGTAACGATCTGAAGTCATTAAATAACCGGGGTCATTATTTTAAATTCATAGGGGTCATGCAGTTGATTTCATATTTCCAGTTTAGTTAAATGTCACATTCAAGGGTTGCATACGCTCCTCCCATCCCTGTTTACTTTACGTAACATTAAATCAGTTCGCTCTTCCTTTCTTCTCTTGGCCCTATCGGCACTTGATTCCACATTATTTTTCAGGAATCAAGATATATATTTTTTTTCTTTACGGGATTGGATGCGATCTGGAAGAATAATGCGAGTCAATCCAAATATGATTAAAACCATCAAAATGTTTTTCAGTTGCAAATTCAATGTTCATATGCACTAAACTAGGCCCTACAAAATACTCGATTTAATTATTATTAATCAAACAGTTTGGTCTAGAAAACTATGACTCGGTTAGTTTTTTTGTTTATAAATCATAATATTAATTCATATTATGTTTTGAGGCTATAATAAATTCTTACGTTGTGATCTAACTACACTTTTATTTAATAATAAGTACAACTGTTAGCAATATGAACCACATATGAATAAATATTGATGATTTAATAACAAAAAGATATGGAGTCATCGTTTTTTCCAGTCCAGATATTTTCGAAAATAATAATTTAACTGAACTGAATCTGCGGCTTATTTAATGCATGTGCACAATTCAAATGAAATGAGGGGTTTCTGTTGTATTTATAATGGCAACAAGTACTCTTCCAGATCGCGTCCAGTCCCTTTAGCATAAAGGAGTTTGTTCAGTCCTGATCCTACTGAACTTAGTATTATTGTTTTTTTTTAGATTTGAATTTCACAAACGCCTTTTCCAAAGTAAAGGCAATTTTTGTTTTTTCAAATAGCAAAAGAAATTCCTATTATATCGTCTCATGCAGCTTAGAATTAAAGGGACAAACGGCATTCTTGTCAATCTTTAAAAAAAAAAATCGTGGTGTCAAGTACATTTCATAATTTGTTAAATAGTATAAAACGATTTATTGTGCGCTATAGTTTTCATACTTAGCGCATTACTGTCTGTATAAAACGCAAAAAATAACTTCAAATAAAACGTTTGTATATGTTATCAGTTAAAGAAACTAACCCTCCTACATCGGCATAGCTACTATTAGGCCATATAGGCCCGGGCCTATACATCGGCGTAGCTACTATTAGGCCATATAGGCTCGGGCCTATACATCGGCGTAGTTACTTTTATGCCATATAGGCCCGGGCATATACATCGGCGTAGCTACTATTATGCCATATAGGCCCGGGCCTATACATCGGCGTAGTTACTATTAGGCCATATAGGCCCGGGCTTATACATCGGCGTAGTTACTATTAGGCCATATAGGCCCGGGCCTATACATCGGCGTAGCTACTATTAGGCCATATAGGCCAGGGCCTTTACATCGGCGTAGTTACTATTAGGCCATATAGGCCCGGGCCTATACATCGGCGTAGTTACTATTAGGCAATATAGGCCCGGGCCTATACATCGGCGTAGTTACTTTTAGGCCATATAGGCCCGGGCATATACATCGGCGTAGCTACTATTAGGCCATATAGGCCCGGGCCTATACATCGGCGTAGCTACTATTAGGCCATATAGGCCCGGGCATATACATCGGCGTAGCTACTATTAGGCCATATAGGCCCGGGCCTATACATCGGCGTAGCTACTATTAGGCAATATAGGCCCGGGCCTATACATCGGCGTAGTTACTATTATGCCATATAGGCCCGGGCCTATACATCGGCGTAGTTACTGTTAGGCCATATAGGCCCGGGCCTATACATCGGCGTAGCTACTATTAGGCCATATAGGCCAGGGCCTTTACATCGGCGTAGTTACTATTAGGCCATATAGGCCCGGGCCTATACATCGGCGTAGTTACTATTAGGCCATATAGGCCCGGGTCTATACATCGGCGTAGCTACTTTTAGGCCATATAGGCCCGGGCCTATACATCGGCGTAGCTACTATTAGGCCATATAGGCCCGGGTCTATACATCGGCGTAGCTACTATTAGGCCATATAGGCCCGGGCATATACATCGGCGTAGCTACTATTAGGCCATATAGGCCCGGGCCTATACATCGGCGTAGCTACTATTAGGCCATATAGGCCCGGGCCTATACATCGGCGTAGCTACTATTAGGCAATATAGGCCCGGGCCTATACATCAATTTGAAAAAGGAAAAAGAAATGAATCCGGAGGTGTGGGAAGGTGTGGGGATTTAGGGTGGGGTGTTAAGTTTCATTTTTTTTACAGTGTAGGTAATTCAAATGATAATTCTCAAATTTGTCAAAAATATTTCTTTAATTACTACAGACGTGTGATGTCAGTTATACGCCAAAACGCACCATTACATAGCTAAGTTAAAAAAAAAAAGACGGGGGAGCATGCCCACGGACCCCCTTAGTTTGTCGGGCCTATATATGCATTTCAGGTCAGCTACGCCCTTGCACCAAATAACTGCAAATTTACACTACACAATCGTTCATCAAAACTCTATCCAGGTGTTCAGGTCATATAATAATGTGTATGTGCCGATTAAAAGTATAGTTTAATTAACGGGTTCTTAATATACCTCTAAAATGAATTATGAGTTAGTAACTCAAAGGGAATGTAGCGACACAGCCAAACAAGCTCTGTTATTGACAGTTTTGAAAAACTTTGAAAAAGGTGAAAGAATTATCCAAATCGGATGATAAACAAAAACGATATGACCATTTAAAGGTTGTTCTAAAACCAATATGGGAGCAGCCATTTTAGAACTATGACGTCATAGTTCCATATTACCATATATGGAATATTGATACATATCATTTAAAACGAAGAAAATCACTTCAAATGAACGATTTTTTTACTGGTTATATAAAGCATTAGGCTTTTAATGGTGGTTTAGGGGTCCGACTTAAAATTGACAAATAATTATATTTTCTATTCTAAAGGGCCTAAACATAATGAATGAGCCTAAAAACGACCCCTTATTTGCAAAGAAACTCACTCTGCACAGTAATACGTGCTATCCTAGGTGACGCACCAGGGTTAATTACAGCTTTTTACGTCAGATTCCGTCATAGCTATATGGTGCTATATGGTGCTATATGGTGTATAAGTGGTTCTAACATAATATTTTGACTGATATAAGTGTTTTATCATGAATTGGAACATTTTTGTAAATTAAGATGTTTCTAGAAAAATCCTGATGTACTCCCTTTAAGTATTACATATTTTTTCATACAGTTGCTGTCATTTTTTCCCTATAAATCAATAAATTTTCATATTTATAAATATTCCATATATGGTCATTTAGACCCGTGATGTCCTAGCTCTCAAAATAGCCTCTGCCATATCTGTTTCAACAGAAACTCCAAATGATCATATCGTCTTTGTTTATCATCCGATTTTGATAATTTTTTCACCCTTATTGAAGTTTTTCAGAACTCTCAATAATAAAAATGTGTTGGCTGTGTCGCTACATTCCCTTTAATTTTAAGCTCCAGTTTTGGGCGTTGACCTGGCTGTTTAAAGCCGTTAATATTGTGTATATAGCGCTTTGATTCTCAAAATTTGTAAATTATATTTATACATCGTCTTCAGTAGGTTTAGAAACGATGTACACATTTTGTACAATTTGACTGTTGTTGGCGGGATAGCTACTTTAACGATCAAGTCTGTGCTTTTTCATTCAAAACTCTTACTCTTTGTTGATAGTATACTTCTATTGTAAAAATATACTCAGTTGCAAAAGAAGGTGGACACTGAGTTTTGTTGAGATGTAATTGTATAAAGTTTTTTTAGAATTAAATTGACAAATTCCAAAATGAATATGCCATGTTTGGTACCAAAGATTTTATCATTCCATTGCCAATATCATGTTGTCATTTGCTTTTCAATATGTCGAATCATTAAGGGACTGTCGGTTGATAAAGAGGATAGGGTGTAAAGTAACATTTTCAAAGTGTCCAGTTTCTTTTGCAACTGAGTATAGAATACTGACAGTATCTTAGAATAATCTGTATACTAATCATACGTCCATATAAAATCACGTTAATTTATATTGCAAGATTGCCGTATGAGTTTATTTACACTCATTCATTCTGTCTTATAAATATATACTCCTGTTTATTTTTCTGATGATGTAGTTTCCACATGATTTGTCGTTTTTTACTTAAACCTTTCTCCCTCCTACATATTCTTTGATGTGTTCTAGAAAGCGGTCTAAATTTTGAAAGTTATTTCGATTTTTGATGATGTTTGTTTGGTGAGTCATCTAATATATATTTCTGATCTTGGCGCTGTAACGATTGATAATTGAAAAGTTTCAGTATTATCTGTCGTACAAATGAACATTGTAACAGCTGTCTCCAGTTGGTCTCACATCAGTAAGGACGCTCGGCGGAGAGCTATATTGGGCTTACATGAGCTACGATTCTCGATAAATATTTTCGTGTACACGGTTCCTCTTTGTCTTCCGATTACTTACAGTTGTCCATCGATGACTGCTGTTATACGATTGGTCGCTTAATATTTAAGGACCTATTTGATCATTGAAAAAGCATGGAAAGCTTGTTTGTTTACAGTTAACATGCTACATGGCCGATTAGCTCAGGTATATAAACTGAGGCCCGAGTAAAGTTTTCTCTATGAAAAGCATTGGTTTATTGAACAGTATCGAGGGTATAGCAGTATATACATTCAAACTTTACTTTTAAGAAGAAGAAACAAATCAAATGAACAAGTAAGCTGTTCTTAAAACAAAACTTTGTTGATAATTGATTGTTTTAAGAAAATAAATCACCAAAAATACAACTAATAAAACACCTGCTTTTATGTTTTAATATGCTGGCTTGATACAAAAGCTGTATTGCGAGGAGCCTAATCAACTGAAACAAAAATTGAATACCACCATTTTCTCGTGCAATTGTATGTCTGACAGTGATTTACAGTAACCTATACACATTAATACAATAGGCTGGAAATAGGCCAGAGAAGTGTTTAACAAAAGTGTGTTTATATGTTTATACGGGACATGTATGACAAAGTGAAATCTTGTGTTCGACATTGTAATAATTTTTCTGAGTTTTTCGAATGTGCAATCGGTCTCAAGCAAGGGGAGGTAATCTCTCCAATAATATTTTCACTTTTTGTAGAAGACATGGAATTGTTCTTACAAGATAGTAATCAATCTGGACTTACAACAGACGATATAACTTTAATTCTTTTACTATTCGAAGATGATATGGTTTTGTTTGGAAAATCACCGTCTGAGTTACAAGAACGTTTAAATTTGTTGAAAGAATATTGCGACAAATGGGGATTAGAGGTCAACGCGGAAAAGACAAAAGTTATGGTTTTTAGAAAAAGGGGTAATCTTTTAGTTAATGAGACATAGGTTTATACTGGAAATAATTTAGAAGTTGTTAACGATTTTAACTACCTCGAAACTGTTTTTAATTATACGGGTTCATACAATTTAAATCAAGAGACTTTAGCAGGTAAAGGATTAAAAGCTTTGAATATATTAATTGCACATGTACAACAATACAATTTTAAACCAAAAACGTTTTGCCAATTATTTGATGCGTTCGTTGGTTCTATATTAAGCTATGGAGCAGAAATTTGGGGTTTTACAAAGTCAAAGGGGATCGACAGAATACATTTGAAATTTTGTAAATACTTGTTAAGAGTTTAAACGTCTACTAGTAATTCCGGTATTTATGAAGAACTAGGTAGATACCCATTGTATATTTTAAGGTATGTAAAAATAATAAAGTATTGGAGTAAGGTGGTCGATTCAAAAAACATTTTAATATCAACTTTTTATAAAGATGCTGTGAGAGATTGTGAAAGAGGAATGAAGAGTTGGGCCAGCAATGTTAAAACCATTATAATTGACTCTGGCTATAATTATGTTTGGAATGACCCAACTTGTATGATATGAAATCTTTTCATTTGTTGATTAAACAAAATCTAATAGATCGTTTAGTTCAAAAATGGAACACTGATGTTGAAAATAATCGAGTTTTATGTTTGTATCGACATTTTAAAACCTCATTCTCATATGAAGTGTATCTAGATATATTGCCGTTGAAATTAAGAACTGCCATGTCGAGGATAAGATTATCCTCCCACAGACTTAGAATTGAAACTGGCAGATATTCACAAAATAGAGCTGATAGAAATCAAAGATATTGTTCATTGTGTAATAGTACCGACTTAGAAGATGAATATCATTTATTTTAATTTGCCCTTTGCACAAACAATTACGTAAGATATATGTTAAACAATATTATTACAGACATCCAAGTGTTTTTAAATTTATTCAGCTGATGCAATCTTCAAGCCAGCAAGAGCTTTTTAGGTTATTTAGGTTTGTTAGGGAAGCATTTATTATTCGCAATACTGCAATGTATAATGAGTAAAAAATATATGTTCATCCTCATTGGACACGACATGTAAACTATCAAAACTTAAAATAGTAACATGAAACTATGTAATAGGAAAAGTTAAATCATTATAACAGGGTAAATACGTGCGCCAGAGTGAATGTGTGAGACATTTTGGGCGTCAGAGTGAATGGGTGAGTTGTATGAGTGTATAGTATGTATGATTGTGTGTTTGTACTTTTTCATTGTTTAATGTAAAAATTTAATTGACCTGTCACATATTAACAAATGTAATATGTATTTATATGACGAAAAACATTTGTTTAAGTCATAAATAAAGAATATGTTCTGTTCTGTTCTGTTCTGTTTATGTTCGTTCTCTCCCTAGGCAGCGGACTCCGTTACAAGAAAGTCTTGATCAGCATCGACGCTTGATTGTAAATACAAACGTTGACCCTTTGTGCAGAAAAGAAATTTGAAACCGGTAACACGTGTCTATATTTTTTTTTGTAATGGTATACGAGTATTTGAACATTCACATTTAGTTCGTCGATATAATTATGAAGTTTACCCTGTTTGTTTATTTATTAATTTGGTGTATTTCTGTCGTTCTGTATATCTCGATAGCAGGTGCGTCTATATCAGCCAATCAGAAACGATACCAGAAGCTCGACAAACTTCAAACCTTTTTTAGAAGAACTGTTTTAGACGTTTGTCTTGAAAATAAGCAAGCGTCGCAGATGATCTAGACTATTTCAAATATGACGTAGTAATTTATAGCCTTATATGTTCGTAAGTGGAACAATGATCAACTGTGATTACAACATTGCGTGTCTATCAATATAAACTTACTTCAACATTTAATGTGCTAATCGATTTTTTTGTTTCCCCCAGATTTGCTATATATGCGCATTGTTTCGTCCTCAGAGCAAAGCCTGCGAGGTATAGAATATATTCCGTCTAATATAGAGCTCTTTTTATTTTAGCTAGTCTACCTTAAAGGGACACACGGCAATCTTGATTGTTTTAAGAACTCGCGGCATCTCGTTAGTTTTTCTGCATAACTTACATTTGTTCAGTCATTAATGTTAATTATTAGACTAGTATAAAGCAACTTGTCTTTGCATATTACTAACTGTTGATTATATTTCACCAGAAACTCAAACTTGTGGTAGAATACCGAAGCAAAGTGGAAAACTCAAAATTGTATTTAAATATTTGCAAGCAGGTTTAACGTCAAAATGATACTGGATTAATAAATCGGGGACTCATTTTAATGCTTTATAAAACTTCAAGATTCCCTTTAAAGAAACTAACCCGCCAAATAACGACACAATAACTTGTACAAAACCATGTGTTCATGTCATATAATAATATATATGTGCCGATTAATAGTATGGTTTTATTTACGGGTTCTTAAATACCCGTGATTTAATATGCGTAAAATGAATTACGAGTTGTAACTATTAATTAGACACTCCAGTTTTGGGGTTTGGCTAGGCTGGTTAAAGCCGTTTATATTGTGTCTATAGAGTTTGGATTCTAAAAAAATATGTAAGTTATATACAAATGTCGTCGTCTGTAGGTTTAGAAACGGTGCACATGTGTCGTAAAATGTAGCTGTTGTTGTTGTCGCGATAGCGACTTTAAGATAACATTTATTATTGTCGCAATATTATCAACAATTAGTAATGTTAAAAAACAATTGACATGTCGCCAGTACTTAGATACCCCCGCCCTATTATTGATGTCGGAGTATATTGACAATAGTTTATATAACATAGTTGCACGTGCTTTATACACGTGCTATTGTTTGTCGGAGGTATCGTTCTGGTTTGATTGGTTGAAATGGATAAATGATTGACAACTGGCGACATGTTAATTAGCGTTGCACTATTCAACTCATTATTAATGATTAACATATATTCATGTTATGTATAAAAAAACTTTGAAAAAACACAAGATTGCCGTGTCTCTTTACAATATTTCACTGACATATTCGTTTAATGTTTTCTCTTATCAGTTGCAACACGGGACGATCTTAGAATATACTTAATGCATTATATATTAGTACTTAACTAGCCTATAAGTGAAGAAGTCAGAAGTCATAATCATTTACACGTGTTCTATCTTATATGCTATTAAGAACTATTATGATCTATTATATATAAAACACGCTACGTCTTCACACATGTAAATGAATTATAATTTTAGCGTCGAGTGTTTACCCCAAACCCTGATAAGACCCTATAACAATCATCCTATAACACTATATATGTCGAACATATACCGGACAATCAATAACCGTATTTATTTGGCTAGTCTGTGACACGATACTGATGTGAGACCGTACCCTATATATCGTCTGTCCTATCACTACCATGCTATACAAACATTACATACAACATCTATAATTGGGTATCACGTACTGCAGTACACAATGGAAGTTATATATTGGGAAACTTAGCTAAGGCTGAGATTGTGTTGTGATGATGGAAGGCGAAGTACAGACAGACGTACACACAGACATTCTTCCTGATGGAGATTCTGACGAGGATAATGATGTACTGGACCCTAGGATTCGGGTATGTTTTTGTTATTGTTTTTATGCAAATGAGATACGCCCCTTTTTCCAAATGTATAAGAAGTCTAATACAAGTAAATGTAAAATAAATAATACATGTTTATTATCGTACGATAAAAAGCACAATGCATTGCAGAATTAAAGTCGTATTTGAATGTTATTTAACAACAGATGATGATAGCGTTTCGATATTGAGATAAAATGTATGTAGATTAACTAAAGGGACGCCGCGAGTTTTTAAAAAATCAAGATTGTGAGTGTCGTGTGTCCCTTAAACGTCGGAAAGGCAGTATATCAAGTAGCATAAGCTCACCAGAGCTGTTGAATCGACAATACTGTCTGTTTGTCAAACTGTCTGTCTGCCTGTCTATCTGAAGATTTTATGTACATGTTACCTGGGTAGAAACAGTACTACATGTGGAGTTAATCTTGCTCAAGAATAAATAACATGGCCAAAGCGAGGATCGAACCCACAACCTTTCGATCTGAAGTATTTTAACCGCACTGGCATCACTGGGTTCCTCGGTGTTTCTTTGGGCAAGACACTTACCTTAGTCTCGTCCGTTTGATTGGAACGTAGACCGGGCGGTCCTGGTATCGGAATATATCCTCCGAGCACGTTTAAAGAACCATCCATGGAATCTATTCGATAGCAAGAGTAGGGCACGTTTCCCTGATCTCTATGTATTATTCCCCTCTTTCTGGGATAAGCTCGAAATAACATACTGTATTGATGAATTCAGTTCAATAAGTACTTCGTCTGCGTCTCCGTCGTCTTCCAGTTATGTTATGAATGAATGAATGAATGAATGATGAATGAATGGTGTTTTACGGCACGTCGACACATAAATAGGTCATATTGTGCGCAAAAATTGATGAAAGATGAAGAAATCCAGTTATGTGCAGTGTTCGTATATTTTCGTTAACTAGTCTCGGCTAACTCCGTGGCCGAGGGGTTAACGACGTAAATCTTCTCGCCTCTCACCGCTGCGGGTTGAATATCACTGGGAGATCGACCTGTAAGTGATGATGGCGGGAGATGTACAGTACTGGTTCTACCCAGGAAAGGTGGATCGTCTGCTTCCACCACCAAAAGAGTCGACCGTCATATACATTTCATGTGTCGAAAATGACGTAAAGACACCAAACAAACAATACAAACATCGGCCTGACCATATCATGCATATGTCTTACTTGGTTCTGAATATCATAGCGTAGCGAAAAAATTTGTTATTAACAAAACCGTTGGAAAACAATTACTCATTTGTTATGTATACGCATGCGACTTCTGTCAACGTTTTATTCTATACATCTAGACATGATTCGTTCTGCTGGAGTTCTTTCAATTTCGTTACAAAAGTAGAGTTATGCAATGTCTATAGATTTTTCGTGTATAAATAAAACCTTTTAATGTCTAGACAGTACAGATCACATTAAGTTGTTGGAAATAGCTTTACTTTGAGAGGCGACGCTAAGCCAAATGGAGAAATAACATCAACTGTTAAACATATTTAGTGAAAATGTTCGATATTCCGGACAATAAAAGATAAACACTATTATTCAAGTTTAAAGTAAAATATAAATACAATTACAGACGTGTTGCATTACAACGACTATTATCTTTTGAACAGAACGAACATTAACTCGATAGCTTTTTAACCCTTTCGCCGCCAAATTTAAAATGTCGTCTGCTAACATCTGATTTAAACCTTCCTGTAATATTTTATGGAAAGCATGGCGAACAGTGTAAACCCTGATAAGCCTGCACATAGTGTACGTGTTGATCTGGGTCTACATTGGTCGTAAACTCAATGCTTTCGACTGTGTCAGCAAAAGGATTAACAGAGGTACTTGTATAAGACGGACATATAACCATATATATCGAGGGAAAAAGTTTAGCAAGTTTTTGTTGCACCCTGAAAATAATACATTTTTGGTTGTAAAATCAAGAAACTACTGCCATAGACACAATATTTTATTAAACACACATCAATAACCGTGGAACATCTTAATGACGTAACGAATAAATAAACATAGGGGTCAAGCCCGTGAAGTCCCAAAATGTCAGTATATCTTGTATACAGTATTATTTCATCTAAAAAAACTTGCTAAACTTTTTTCCCTCGGTATATATATGTTAACATGTGACGAAACATATGGTGACTCGACTCCGGTCGAGTCTACCTTTGTGAACGTTACAGATAGCACATTGCATCTGTTTGATCAGTCGAGTCCGGCACATAACTTGATAAGTGACAAATTGTGCCAGAGAATTAACAAAGGGATATACGGTGTCCTGTTAGGGCCATGTTACCATCGCAACTTACCATCGACCTAGGTCGATGGTCGATGGTAAGATGCGATGGTCGTCGACCTAGGTCGATGGTCGATGGTAAGATGCGATGGTCGATGGTAAGATGCGATGATGGTAAGATGCGATGGTCGATGGTAAGATGCGATGGTAAGATGTGAGTGAGTGAACAAACAAAGCACGTCTACCATCAAGTGAAGGATTATCCAATAATCGATCCCAGCAGTTAAATAATCTATTTATTACATTTTAAATTACGTTTTTCAAACAAATATTCGCTTTATTGAACGTTATTGGCGGATGACGTCGACGTCAGCAACACTTTGTTGACGTCACGCCTCAACGTCGCAACGATAGTTATTATTGTGTTATGAGTTAGCAACGTTAGTTATTATTGTGTTCTGAGTTAGTTATTAATATTTAGCGATTATGAATATTCTTGCACTAAGAAATCCCGATCTTTCACGCATAGAAATGTAATACAATAGAATATTAAATGAGTGTTCGACACTGCTAACAAGGGACGTTATGTGATAAATATATTTATAAACACAAATAAATGCATATACTATATGGTGGTATATATATATGACAGCATGTTTACCTAAAGCTTTCCCATTGATAACTGTTATCTGATCTCCGATAATTATGATATGAGTACAACAGTGGTAAAGTATCAACTTTGAAGACATGAATTCGGTTTCATGAAAGATCAACTTAGAAGACAATTCAGATTCATGAAATATCAACTTCGAAGACAATTCGGATTCATGAAATGTCAACTTTGAAGACAATTCGGATTCATGAAAGACAATGCGGATTCATGAAATATCAACTTTGAAGACATGTATTCGGATTCATGAAAGATATATCAACTTCGAAGACAATTCAGATTCATGAAATATCAACTTTGAAGACAATTCGGATTCATGAAATATCAACTTTGAAGACAATGCGGATTCATAAAATATTAACTTTAAAGACAATTTGGATTCATGAAATATCAACTTTGAAGACGTATTCATATTTTTGAAAATAAATGTTAAATTTATAAATTAAATAAGTGTGCGTTAACTTACGATCAACTAAATACTAAATAGCACAAACAGTTACATAAATAAACTAATTGTGAAATAGCTTATATATTTTTTAAAAGAATATGAACTAAATATTAAAAAGCATATATATACTCAGTTGCAAAAGAAACTGGACACTTTCAACTGTTTACTTTACACGCTATCCTCTTTATCAAGCGACAGTCCCTTAATGATTCGCCCTTTTGAAAAACAAATGACGACATGATATTGTCAATAGAATGATAAAAACATTGGTACCAAGCATGGCATATTCATTTTGGAATTTGTCAATTTAATTCTAAAAAAACTTTATACAATTAAATCTAAGCAAAACTCAGTGTCCACTTTTTTTTGCAACTCAGTATATATATACCGGACCTGAATATGAACAAGCATATATACACATGCATCAACTAAATATAAAACAATATTTATATTTACGTGCAACACACACAAACACACGTATCTAAATATTGAATAGCATACGTACATGAATGAAATAATAAATAGCAATATACTACACTATAAAAACGTTATTTCCGTATTTACTTAATCTAAAAACATAAACATATCTACGAATTCGTAAATTACCTTCTTCTTTTTTTCTTTTCTTTTTTTATTGGCATTTTGTTGAATGTATGTGTTTATCATCAGTCATGTGATTTTTAAATGTTTTGCCTCATGGGCTTGTCTGATTTAAAAATAAAACTTGCCGTTTAAACGTAGTTTGTGCGTTTTAATGCGTTTTTTACCTGATGTGTTATTGTCATATTTGCCTGACAACTCAGTATGATGTATTATGTCCTACATTATATTACGTCATTGAAATCAATCATATAAAAGCACTGATGTAAATACAAAAAATTGCTATGTACGAATAATTAAAATTTACGATCGCTCAACTGAAAACCACACATTACTTAAAGGGACACGCGGCAATCTTCTTTTTTTAAAACTCGCGGCGTTTTCCACATAACTTTCATTTGTTAACTACTTTATATTAAGTATAAGAATAGAAATTAGAAAATTGTGTTTACATATATATTGTTAACAGATGATTATAATGCATCGGGAATATATGTAAGCCTATATTAGACTAACGAAGCAAGATCAAAAACTCATTTATTTAGTTATAGATCTACGCCAGCAGGTTTAAAGCCAGACAACACTGGCTTAATAAATCGAGACTCTAATTTTAACGCTTGATGAACTCTTCCAGATTGTCATGTGTTCCTTTAAGACTGATGATTAACCTACATATCAAAGCGTATTGTTTGTCAAGTTGAACTGTACTTAATGCAAAACATGACGTCATAACCGGATGTGTTTTGTAAGTAAACAAGTGCACTTCGTTCGGCAAATTATACAGTATGTCTGCTGTTTTATATCATCTGGCATTACTTGCCTGCCTGCCTGCAGGCAGGCCTGCCTGCCTCTCGTCTGTCTGTCTATCTGTCTGTCTCTCTGTCATTCTGTCGGTCGGTCGGTCTGTCGGTCGGTCGCGGTCCGTCCGTCCGTCTTGTCTGTCTATCGATTTATCTTTTTATCTATTTATCTAAAAAAATTTTGATTTTTTTTTATTGTTTTATTTTTTTATTTTTTTATTTAGAAAAGTATTTAATATATACGTAAAATAAAAAGAAAAGATGCAATGTCCATGGAATGTGAATTTTTCTCTCACATAGACTTATTCATATTTTGTATTAGCTGGTGAATGACTGTTATAAAAGGGATGAATTAATGACATGAAAAGATTTATATCATCTCCATATACATATATATGTAAATATATGTATGTTGTTTCATTTCGTATTACCTGTCATTGTATTGTGTTAACTGTTTGTATTTGTATCCTAACAGGCCTAAAGCTCTATGGAATTTTGAATAAAAGATACATACATTATATATACCGTACCAATGTTTGTTAAAACTGATAAAGACGATAACATGTATGCGTTAATTAAATTCAAACGTATAGTTTGTGATTTTAAAAGTGTTGTTGCACTAGCTTCATTTAAAAGGGCTATACAAACCATGGAAAAAGCTGAAAAAGCTGTCAAAATATCTTTAAAAGTATAGAAGATATGACCTTTTGAAAATGTGCAAAAAGACTCCAATGGAGGCAGCCATCTTTGAATGATGACGTCATCGCGCCCTTTTCCATATATGGAAAATAGATAATAAATAGTGTTTAAAGCAAATACATGTATTAAATTATAAATATAAAGTAAAATATTGGTACTGTATATGCTCTTTTAACGATTTACATGTATTTGCAGTTATAGCCTTTGTTTTAAATGATATTTATCAATATGCAATAAATGATAAAAAGGCACGATGACTTCATCAATCCAAGATGGCTGCCTCCGTTTGAGAATTTTTGCAAATTTTTAAAAGATCATATTTCCTGTATTTTTTATGATATTTTGATAATTCTGTCAGCTTACATGATCTTTAAAGCCGTTTTAAATGAGACTAGTTCCAGAATAGTGCAACAAACCCTTTAATAAAACTATTCAACGTCATTTTGAACACGTTCTCGCTTGACATGTACATATATATACATATATATATATATATATATATTGAACACGTTCTCGCTTGACATGTACATATTTTAATTTTTTTTGAACACGTTCTCGCTTGACATGTACATATATTGTGAATACGTTCTCTTGACACGTACATATATATATATATTGTGAACACGTTCTCGCTTGACATGTATATATATATTATTTTGTTGTGAACACGTTCTCGCTTGACATGTACATATATATTTATTTTTTTAACACGTTCTCGCTCGCCATGTACATATATATATATATATATTTGAACACGTTCTCGCTTGACATGTACATATATAATTATATATATTTTGAACACTTTATGGCACACGTGTAATACAACCTGGAACGAATTTGATTGGTTGAGTTAAACCTGTAACACTACGCAAGTTTAATAACTGAAACTATTTTATTTATAACAAATTCACACAGATCTGAGTCATAAACTTATTATTTGTGACAGCTTATAAAAATAATGCGCGTTATACAAAACATTGTTGTTGGTTTGTTAAAAAGTTTGCGTAAACTGCTATTTTGTAAAGAGGTAAAACACGAACTCTTTTATATGCAACGTTATGTGTGAGACGCGACGTTACGACGTCACATATTTTATGACAGAGTGTCTGACGTCGTGGCGGTTCTATGTCCATCTGAATTAATTTTTACTAATTTGATTGCAATGTTATGCGATAAAAAGGATCTTAAACTCGTTCCCATTCCATTATTAGATTTAGGAAACTCATTATGAATTATTTTTAATTTTAACTCGCCAAAAGGCTCGTTAAAATTAAAATAATTCGTAACTCGTTTCATCTTATATGAAATGGGAACTCGTTTAAGATCCTTTATATAACAGTCATATTAATGTGTTAAAGATCAGGATTTCTCAGTGAAAGAACATTCATAATCACTAAACATTAATAACCAGTGGCGTTTCTGCCTATAGGCACCGTAGGCACTTGCCTACACATTGTCCCCAAAAATCAAAAAATCAAAATGCAAAATTGCAATAAGAACAGAGGTGGGTATGGGGTGGAGGGATATGATCAGCTCAAACCTATTTTTGCTCGTGGTATTTTTCAAAAAATAAAAGTCAAACCGTTTTCGCTCGCGGTCTTTCGGAACCAAACACACCATGTGCAAAATTTTGAAAGATTTCAGAAAGCAAGTATGCATATTAATATATGTTATTTTGTTCTGTTCCGATGATTTTCTTGCGAAATCGCAAATAACAAAAGCTTGAAATTGCGGGTTAAAAACATACTGTTTGCTGCTTAATATACCGTCAGAATACAAGATTTGTTCTAGGGGAGCATGCCCCCGGACCCCCTAGACCTTGTGCCTACACACTGATTTAGACACAACTATGCCCTTGATAACTAACTCGGAACACGCACAAACGACTACCTGTGACGTTGAGTAATGACGTTAATAAAGTGTTGAAGACAAACAGATTTTAATTGCAATACATATATTAACTAACTGCTGGGTTCGATTAAAAGAAAATACTTCACTCGATGGTATGCGTGTAATTTCATCCCTTACTATCATCCGCTCGTTTGTGAAAAGAACCACACGTCTACTCGTGAACGATTTCCCATAATCGAAGCCAGCAGTTAATCAAACTTTATTTATAATGCGCACAATGCATTTTAGAATAATTTAGGCAATATTTAGTAAACGAACGAATACTCAACGTTATCAGGGTTATTAGTAAATATAAATTTATCAAATGTATAATTAATTTTAGTATGAAATAAACAATCTCTTATTGTCATTGTAGCATAGTCGCTGACATTTCCGTTGCATTTGCACAGTTGTTAATCATTACATTGAAATAGCAGCATGGTCGCTGACATTTCTTTTGTATTTACACAGTTGTAAATCATTGAATTGAAAACAATTGTTATCGGAACTTATAGTATGACAGTCAGATGAAATGGACATGCTACGCCCATCTCGATGGTTAAATCAACAAACCCGATGAGACCATACTCTATATATTACTTATCTTAATATTTTGCATTCTCCAAAGGTAAACATCTTGCGATCACTAAACAAAGAAATATACATTTATCTTCGAATATTGAAAAGTCGAAAGTTCATACAGTAGATGTAAAATATTGAACATATCTTCATCGTCAAGGCATGAGCGGCACTAACCGTATTCAAATAATTGGAACATGGTTGTTAAGACCAAACATAGACTTCTGATATGGACGATTGGGTGTAAATATTTTATTAATATAACATACACTTTTTTGTTTCAGGCAGAGCTGGATCACCTGAACATGTCTAGTAGCGAGATCAACCGCATGGAAAATGAGCTAGATGTACGAACAATGTTTTTTATTTTTTATTTTTATTATGTTGTTTTTTTATTTTCTAAGGTCTCAGCATATATACTCATTTTCATATTATTTTGCTGCATATGATGTTTGAACAGTTGTAAGAGTCCAAACTTTAACAATCATGCACAAACTGTACAGAGATATGATCTCCAATTTCTCAACCGACACCACGAACATTTATATTATTCTTTCTATTTATTGCCACGCGGTTGAATACTATACACTGATATCACGCGATGAAATACTAAACTGATTCGGGGTTAAATACTAAACTGATGCCATGCGGCTGAATAGAATACTTAACTGATGTCACGCGGTTCAATACTAAACTGATGTCAAGCGGTTGAATACTAAACTTATATCACGCGGTTGAATACTATACTGATTCCACGCGGTTGAATACTAGACTGATATCACACGGTTGAATACTTAACTGGTGTCACGCAGTTGAATACTAGACTAATGTGACATTAATGATGTCATGCGGTTGAATACTAGAATGATGTCATGTGACTAATATCATGAGGTTGAATCAACACAGATTTCACGCGGTTGAATACTGGGCTGGTTTCATGCGGTATACTAATAGACTACTGCTATCATTATCATTGTATACGGAAGTTCCATGGCATTATGTTGATAATTACAATGTGCATAAGCAATTATGAATATAAGCAGCACACAGTTATTATTATTAATTATAGCTCAATATGTGTTAGATGTGTGGTATCTTAACTGAATCATTCTGTGGTGATTTATGAGAGATCTGCTAATTATTTATATGTTTTTTTCTGTCACTAGGAAGCAAGAAGCAAATACCGGAGTATTGTTTCGGAGACATCAGGACGGATGGAAGTGATTGCGCATGACCGGAAGAAGACCATACAGAAAGCGCGTGAATATTATAAACTTGTTGGAGAAGCTAAAATAGTAAGTAGTAAAATAAAGGTAATGGACACTTAATAATCATGTTTTTAACAAATACATAATTATATACTTTTTTTTTTTTATCTCTTTCTTTCAATTATATCAAGACATGGTAACGGTTGTTAGAGGGAGACACGGCAATTTTATTTTAAAAACTCGCGACGTTCCGTTAGTTTTTCACACAAATTTCATGTGTACAATAATTGATATTTTAATTATAATAATAGTATAATTCGAGAAATGTTTGCATACTACTTACTGGAGATTATAGTGCACAAATAATAAATTTCAATCTATGGTAGAAGAAGAAGAAAATTAAAACTCATTTTATTGGGATGACAGTATAGTAAGAGTGAGGTTTGGAGCACCATAGAACCTGGTTTAAACCCCTAGCGGCCGTTTAATCACTGATCGTTCCAGTGAGGTAGTCCTATTGTCTACCCAGCCGGTAGCCCTATAGCCAACACTTTTATGTGTGTGATGTCATATAACCCTGCCTCTTATTTATCCTGGTTATTGTTGTTTGTTTCGATGCATGTGTTTAGTTTTAGTTGATTGTGGTCCTTGAATGCTACATTTCCGGTTCCGGTTCAACTTTTATATTTACGTTTTTGCCCTACGCCCCCCTCCACCGCACTCATTCGTCCGCGTTAGACATTCCCTCCAAATTGCCATCTTTCTTCCAAATATCTTTGACATATTTCTGTCATTTGGAACAGAACGAAAATAAGTTGATTGTTATAATTGTTATTGTGTATACATTATGATTTTGTAATCATATAATATTTTGTACATGTATTTGCCTTGTATGACTGAGCGACATTTACTCATATAAGGAATAACATATACTATTTGCATGGTTGTCTGACCTATTCTTATTTTGATTAAACAAAAAGGCACAAGGAGAGGCATTGAAAGCAGCGCGTCAGTTTCAGTCAGCTAATGGTGTATACAGAGCGGCGAAGGAAACAGTGGCTTTAGCTGAAAGTCGACTTAAAGAGGAAACGCAATGTGCGGTTGCGCAGCTCACTTCCGCTTGGCAAGAAATGCTGAATCATGCGATTTCAAAGGTATTTTTGTGTTTATTATGCTTAATGTCATGTAGTTAATGAAACACGTAGAAACTTTTTGAAAAGTAAGTTTCTATAGAATTGCAGTCAGCATATATATGCAAGATGACGTTCAGTATCTTTGCATCATTCGACATCTACTGTTTTTTTCACGAACATTATAACATATAACATGATAATGAATAAATGAATGGTGTTTTACGGCACGTCGACACATAAATAGGTCATATTGTGCGCAAAAATTGATGAAAAATGAAGTATTAATTAAAATTAATGTAAATATATAAAGATAAAACTATTAAAAAATAAGGGATGATAAGGTGTAATATAAACTATGTATGTAAATCAACAAATGCCCGTCAACGGGTATATAATATATAAACAAGTAAATATATATAAGAACACATTACAATGATTTATATAGTCTGATCTCTTTCAGGAAATCTAAAACAAGACTAAAATCTACAGTATCAAATAACTCTTTCATAGTATTAACATTGTAGTACCTTTGACGCATAGGATCAAAGTCTACACATTCCAATAAGATGTGTTTGATCGTTAACGGTGCAAAGCAGGGTATACATTCTGGTAATTGCTCACCTTGTAATAAATATGAATGAGTATAACGTGTATGCCCTATCCTGCACCGGGCTAGGACAACTTCCTCTCGACGAATGGGTCTACTAGCAGAACGCCATTCTCCGAGTAACGGTTTAATTGAATGGAGTTTATTGTTAACTGACAAATCCCAAGCGGTTTGCCAAGAGTTACGAATATATGTGTTAATACAACTTTTAAAATCAGTATAAGGTAATTTGGTATTAGATATATGTAAATCTAATGCTGCCTTAGCAGCACTATCAGCTCTATCATTACCACGTATTCCTACATGGCTTGGAAGCCAGCAGAAAATAATAGCATTATCAATTATAAGAGAATTGTACTTTTCTAAAAGTTGAAGCACGACTGGGTTATCATGTTTCATATTACCCAGTGCTTGAAGAGATGAAAGGGAATCAGAAAAGATTACAAAATGGTCATCATCAGATTCCTGAATATAATTTAAGGCAAGTTCAATTGCCTTAAGTTCAGCTGAAATGATAGAGGCCTTGTCAGGCAGGCGGCTCTTTATGCTGTGTTTGTGAACAACAGCTGCTGCAGCTACCTTATCTCCATCTTTAGAGCCATCTGTGTATATATGTTGGAAGTTACATAACATGATAAGCTACTTGTTTTATGTTTCTAAAATGTAACAATTGAACGACCTCACCGTTCTCAGTTATACCTAGATAAATAATCTGATAAGGTGTGGAGTAGCAAACATTTCTTTATAATAATTATGCAGACTGTATTGAAAGGAGACATACACGTCAATGGATTTTGCAGGAAGTTGATGTTCATTAAGAGCCAACTAGACATCAGCTGGAATATTAATGCGTAGTTTCAATGTACGATCACATGTCGTCTGTAGTCTAACAGAAATAGCAACAGATTGTCTGGCAGACATCTTGGAAACATAATCAATTTTTATTTCATTTAGGACCAGACAAATGTCATACTGATCATTTTAGTTATGTTAGTAAAAGTTGTGTATTTAAACTTCTCGTGGACCCAGACAATTTAATTCTGATTCATTTTTTTCTTTAATTAATGACTCATCAACGTATTATCGACGGTTTCAGAGGAGAATTGAATTGGATGTTGTTTAACGGCTCATCAACACAGTATAGGTTATTTAGAGCCGCCCCAGAGAGAGGGGAAGATACATAGGAATCCTGGAATCGTGCCCTTCTCTTATTATCGAATAGATCCCTGTGGTTCTTTAACGTGCTCGGAGGATAGACCGATACACGGGACCGCCCCGTTTACGTCCCAATCCGACGGACGAGGCTAAGAGAAAATGTCTTGTCCAAGAACATACCGACGAAACTCAGTGGCACCACGGAGAAATGAACCCGGGGCCTCCGGTTACAAATCGGCAGCGCTACGGACTGCGCCACGCCAGAGGAGAAGCGGCTACAAGCATTCCTATTTTCAGCATGGGAGTTTTGTATTGTATAATTTTATGAAGTTGAATTTTATTAGATACAAAATAGACGTCATCTGCAATGTTCATGTGAAGTTACATCAGTAGTTTAGTAGCGCCTTCGTGGTCGACAGGGTAAGGATGCTGAGTTGAAACCTTCTCGCATTTCACCGCTGCGTGGTAAATTCCCACTGGGAGCTCAGCTTGTATGTGAAAAAGTGCCGATTCTTACGGATGGTGGGATGTATACAGTACTGGTTCTATGCCGGAATAAGTGAAATGTCTGCATTAACCACAAAAAATCCACCGTCACACATAGCCTAACATGTGCTGAAAAATGACGTTAAGCACAAAACGAACAAACAAGCAGCACCGAGCACAACTGTATTCTTTTTTGTAAGATAACAAAGATGGTCGACGACAGTCATCCTGGATGTGTGTTAAAAGTGAATGATAAACTATATTATATTTCATGCGAATACTTTTGATATAGGTTATACAACCATATTTCTTGTGGATTTGGAAAAGAAGTGATACACATGTTAAATGGCGATCACTTATTATTAAATGGACATTAGAGGATAAGGTACTGACCATCTCTGGAGTGGTTTTGGAGAAGTCGGAAAAGCGACAAAAAACGTACAGACGGACGGAAACGCGTGATAGAAGCTCCAACCAACAGTGATAATCTTAGGAATACTTGCTTAAACGATTTGTACTTTGCAGGTCATGGAAGCAGAACAAGAGAAGAGCAAGAGCGAACAAGAACACAAGAAAAGGTCACTAAGGTACGCTGAATTGGAGTCGAGAATACAGTTCCTGGAGAAGAAATACACGAAAGCAATAAAGAAAGCAAGACCATACTTTGAGCTGAAATCTGAACTCGATCTCAAACTGATGGTAAGCGGCATACACAAAATACCCCCCCCCACCCCCCGCCCCCCCCCCCCCCCCCCCCCCCACTCCCACACACACACACACACACACACACACACCGCAACATTTAGATTCGAAGTCGATGTTGTACAGAGAGATTAAATCCCCTTTCATATAGGCTTTTGTATTTGAACATTAAAGACGCTCGTTTGTTTCTAATGCAATAAATAAATAAAAAATAAATAGTTTTAATAGTTACCTGCTCTGTTACTGTTAATTACACTATTTAAAGTCCCTATCCCGCCAACAACAGTCAACGTTTACAACGTGTGTACACCATTTTTAAACCTACAGACGACGAGGTATATATATATATATATATATAACTTACATATTTTTAGAATTCAAACTATATAGACACAATATAAACGGCTTTAACCAGCCAGTCCAAACCCCAAAACGGGAGCGTCGAATTAAGAGTAACCAACTCATAAATCATTTTACGCATATTCAATCACGGGTATTTTAAGAACCTGTGAATAGACCTATACGTTTAATCGACATATACATTATTACATGACTTGAACACCTAGATTGAATTTTGATAAACGGTTTTGTAGTGCAATTATCCTGTTATTTAGCGGGTTAGTTTCTTTATTGAAAGTGTGTGTATGCAGTAGATACAGTGATACCTTTATCAACATAACGATCTTTATCAACATAACGATCATAAATGATGTTTTTACATTTCCATATTAATATATTCTTATAAATGTTTGACTCGTAAACTGAATGAGAAGGTTTGCGGCATGTTGTATGTTTATGCATTATATGATTTAACACTTCCATGTTAAAATACTCTTAATAATGTTAGCACGTATACTGGAAAACAGGCTTGTGTTAATTTGTGTTTAAAGAATATTTCAGTATGAATATTTTTATTTTACAAATGATATTATTGTTAAAATATACTTTTAATTAAACTGGAGAAAATATTACATAACGTGAGTCAGTAATACATATGAATTTTAATGAACATACGCACTACCCGTTTAGCTAATAATATACAAATATAAGCGTTTGCTTTCGTTTATATCATTTTCTTATACTTTGTTTCATGTATGTGCGTACTGATGTAACAAGTCAGAAATACAATTATATTTTAGCAACAAAAACAGAACGTGAATGATCTTCTGGCAGCCATTAAATCAAGTAAGCTCAAATATTCGGAGTCGTTACGCAAACTTGAGGTCATATCCGAAGAAATTCACGAATCACGTCGCAGCAAATTCTGGTCCAAAATACCCAGAATGCCGGGTGTCGGTGCAGAGACGGAGAGTGTATCGTCCAATCTTTCGGAAATGGGCATGGGTAATGAAATTATAAATATATTGAATATACAAGTGAATATTCTAGTAGTTGTACACAGGCATTTAACAATGCCACACGAGTGTGATACATTACTGACATTTAAGGTCGACAATTGAAATACTGTCTCGAAATTGTCAGTGTCAAAATGGAAAACTTGTAAGGGAGTGGTGGAGATGTTTACCGGTTATAGGGTACATAACATATTCATTCATAGCCAGAATAATTATGCGAAAACACTAAAACATGTTTATTTGTTAGCAATGTTAAAGTCTTCAACTTGACTAAAAGCCTTGAATAAGTTGTGAAGCATATATACCGTACGATGTTGCTCGGGGAGGGGTGGGAATCTTCTTCTACATGGACACATTGAACGATGTCAACATTGAAATATTCTCTCCTAACTCGCCACGACACCTTTAAGAGCTTCATTTATATACTTTTAGATCTACAATTATAATCCAGAAAAACTGACATAGTGAAAGATCGAACCTACTCAAATATATAACACTCTATAACAAAAGCCAGGGAAACATATTTTAGTGTTCAGACAATATTCTAGTTGTGTAATTCTTCGTACATTTTGTCAGTTGCGTCAAACGTGTGTGTGTTTTAATGCGTTCATGACAAATGATAAACTACATCGAGGTTGCAATTGTTTATTTTTAAACTAATACTAAGATACCATTCACACTCTTCGAACATACATACATTTCTTTCTTTTTCTTTTATTACAGGCTCTTCTAGTCGATCATTTAGTGGTTCATTGTCACAAGACACAGAGTCAGACTTTGACAGCATATCTGGTGAATACACTGTAGGTTCGGTTACGTTTAAATCCGGCCAAGATCAGTTAAATACTACACCTAGACTGGATATGGTTGTAGAAACTCTGGAAACGTGTAGTATACATTTGAATGACAATAACAAAATTTCAATGCACGATGTGACAGATGATGACGATGATGATAATGATGATTATGTTTTTCACCAAGAAAGACAACATCTGGCAACAGAACATGAACAAAACATAGAAATGAAATTAAACAGAGAAGCAAAATTTGAAACTGATTCAGGAAGTATGGTATCAGTTGATGACGACAAAATTACGTGTAATTCTCAGTTACATCTAAAATGCGAGAAAAGCAGATTAGTAGATATTGTGACAACAGTTGGCGAAGATACAGAAACACAATCAAATTGTAATGCAATTGATATCGAACGCGGTGATGTCATCAACACATTTACTACTAATGTTGTTAAGGAAGTAGAAGAACACAATCTTAACATCGAACACACAACTAATGATAAAGCATCTAGCACACTAGTGGCTTCTAAAGCGAAAACTAACAAAAACAATAATTTAAACAACACGGAGCCATTTTACGACAAAAGTAAACTTGAATATGCAGACGTAGATATTAAAGAAATGGACAGGCCAGAGTTATCAGGTGAAGAAGACTGAACATATAAGGCAAAAGAGTATACTTTTTTACTACAATTTATAGGAACCAGAATTACAAACGAAATGTTGTCATATATGACATTAAAAGAAACTAACCCTCCAAATAACGGCAAAATTGCACTACAAAACCGTTTCTCAAAACTCTAGTCAGGTATTCACGTCATATGATAATGTATATACATGTATATGTATGCCGATTAAAATATAGATATACAAATCGAACAGAAAAAAGTAGCATTCAAGGACGACAGTCAACCACAAACACACACAGAAACAAAGAACAACTTTAAAGATGAATAAAAGGCCAAATAAGACATCACAAACACACAAGGGTTAACAATAGGGCTGTGCAGGTTTTATTCAAAGGTTTTCAAAATACCCGTTATTGTATATGCGTAAAATGAATTACGAGTTGGTAACTCTTAATTCGACGCTCCAGTTTAGCGATTTTGCCTGGCTGGAACATTTTATATTGTGTCTACAGAGTTCGGATTCTCAAAATAGGTAAATTATCTATAAACCTCGTCGTCAGTAGGTTAAGAAACGGTGTACATATGCTGTAAACATTTGGCTGTTGTTGGCAGGATAGCTACTTTATGATTATTATTTCATAATACAGGAAACCGAACGCAGTCAACTAAAATTACACATTCAAAAACAAACAATAAAAACAAGGTAAGTAATAGTAAAGTATGCGAAACAAGGTACATAAACAGAGAAATATAAAAAGATCGGACAGGGAAAGTAGCATTCAAGGAGGACAGTCAACCACAAAACACAGAAACAAACATTCAAACAGACAAACAAGAAGGCAAAAGTAATAATAAAAGTTAACAACATCACAAACACAAAAGGGTTGACAATAGGGCTACCGCCTTGGAACGGTCAGTGGCAAAGTAGGCCACTGGGGTTTAAACCGGTTCTAGGGTGCACCAAACCTCACACTTACCCTACTGTCATCCCATTAAAACAGAACAATGTAAATAAAGAAATCCCCGCCATGATCTAATCTCTAACCAACAAGGCAGCATCAATAGGCAATATAAGTAAAACACAAATATATATATAGGTTGACAACAGAGGTACCGCCTTGGAATAGTCATTGGCATAAAACGGTCGCTGTTGGTTTAAACCTCACCTCACCCTGAGCCTATTGTAATCTCAGTTAAACGAGACAGTGTAAATGAGGAAATCTCACCATCCCCAACCACCAACAGGAAATATCTTCTTACAAAGTAGGTAGCATAAATAGGCGATATCAGTAAAATACAAAGATGATCATGAATACTTAGTGCTTAGTACTTAGTGACTTGGCAGAAGCTAGTGGAACAAGAGAATAAACCGTTAAGGGCACGGCAAAACAATATTGAAGGCACCATTACCTATGTTTGTAATGACTGATATACCGATCAAGCATTCTCATGTGTCAGACGAGAATGCTGTCCAAGCGGTTTGTAAAACGTTTATCAGAACATATTTGGAATAAAATTACCGAGCCTTTGTATTATAAACTGAATTAGGATTTAAAAATGTAACCTTGTTGAAATATACCTGTTGTAAATGTTATCTTGATGTAAAGTTTAAGTGAATAAAGAATATGTTCTGTTCTTTTCTGTTCTATTATATCTGCATATGGCAAACATTGTATACATGGATTTTGTGCTTTGAGCCGTGACCGCGTACCGATTGTTTTGGTAAGTCCATTTATTAGAAGTATCCCATTCAAAGACATGCATTCTGCTAGCATACTAGTATATTAATTGAACTGTAGATTGTTACAGCTGAGTTACAGTGGCCGTGACAGTTAAGTACCAGTATTGGTCCTACTTCGTAACCATACAGAAGTAGTTGTGTAGAAGACATTACCTGAAATATAGTGCGTTCGCCCTCCAGCTATCGGTCGGTTGTAGATCACATGTACTAAGGCCCTATAAATTCGTACAGTCTTCGATAAGTACATTCAAACGTGTTTGTTATATCGTCGACATTCATTTATAGCCATGTCCAATCTAAAAGCTACAACGACAATGCTAGAACTATGTAGTGCAAAATAGTTTTGTAATAACGAGAAGAAATGAAAGTATTTATTAACGAATTAAAATTATAAAAATAAACAGACAATCACTTAAAATAAATCATTTGAAAATAATAATAACTCTGTAATTCAGTTAACTAAAACAAAGAGAATATTGGTCTCGAACCCCGACCACCAGTGTTACTCGTTTTAAAAATCTGATCGTGAGCCTCTGCACCAGCGGGTCATATGAAGAGCGAGGACATATTGTAAAGATATTCTTTTCTTAAAGAAGGCAAAGATTCAGTCATGTGCGCGGTTTTACCTGATTCACATATTCTTTGCATTTCAAATGAAATCTTCCAAACTTCAAGGTTCAATACTTTGAATCGTAATATAACAATGTTTTAAAAGTGATTTTTTATGTTTCCTTGTCAGTGTTGTTATTTTTGTATGCGTGTGTTGATTGACTGTTTTCTTTAAATGCTCCCCGTGTGATTGCCGGGGCAGAATACAACCACTGCAAATCCCGCTAGAGGCAAAGGGGTAGGACATCCCCACCCCACCCCTTGATGTTAATTTTATTATTTTGTATCATGTTCATTCAAGGTATTCATCATGACACCGCGTATGCAAATGTGGAAACGTGGCTCCATCGTAAATGGAGTGTTTACAATAGAATTTGCAGCAACTCTGCAGTTCTGCAGGTGAGAAGGTTCTAGGCCCATTCTCCATATGTTATCTAGATGTACATGGAGGATGAGCCTGGTATGTTTATCCCTGTTTGGCGCCATATAACCTTTTTGTGTTGGTGCGCTGTAAATCCATTCAATTTAATTTCTTTGAATGCTAAATTTCCTGTTCGACTTTTGTACCTACTTTTATATTCGCATATGGAAACAAGGTAACGTGTTTTAAACGTGACTTGTATCCGAATATGGCAAACACGTAACATGTTTCAAATGTAAACTTGCTGATTTATATCCGCATATGGAAAACACGGTGACTTGTTTTAAATGTGACCTTGTTGAATTATATCAGCATACAGAAATGCTTTAAAGGCGATCTTGTAGAATTATATCCGAATATGGTATATTTTAAATGTGACCTTGTTAAATTATATCCAATATGGCGAACACGGTACATGTTTCAAATGTGATCTTGTTGAATTATACCCGAATATGGCAAACACGGTGACTTGTTTTAAATGTGTTCCCATGAAATATTTGTGCATATCAAAACCACTGTAACATGGTTTGAAAATGACCTTGTTAGATTGTATCCGAATATAGTAAACACGGTAACATTTTCAAATATGTCCTTGTTGAACTCCATCCGAATATGGAAACATGTTTTAAATGTGACCTTTAGTGGACCCTATGATAACGTTCACATAAATCCTCGTTTAATATGTTTGTCTTATATCGTGTCTTGTCATACCCGTAACGGTTTGTTCTCTTCTTGATCTGGCTTCTGCCAAGTCACTGAGTACTTGCTGTGTAGCTTCTTGTGCTTTTTTACATTATATAAGCATAATCATTTATGTGTTCAACTCATATTGCCTATTAATGATGTCTTATATCCCCGCCAGAGAATATAACCTGGCGGGGATATCTTTATTTACACTGTCCCGTTATATTGGGATGACAGTAGGGTAGGAGTCAGTTTTTGTGCACCCTAGAACCTAGTTTAAACCCACAGCGGCCTTTTTTGCCACTGGTCGTTCCAAGACCGTAGCCCTATTGTCAACCCTTATATGTCTGCGATGTGATATCTTGCCTTTTATGCATCTGTATAGTTGTTGTTTGTTCTGAAAATCATTGATACCAAGCGAAGTAGGCTCACGGTAACGATGTTTATCAAGGCCACTATGCTTTCCTCTTTGATTGTGCGATGACTGGACAGGCTGTGGACCCTATGATGACGTCTACCTAAAGCCCAAAAGGACGGTTACGTTTGATGTTTGTCTGCAGTCTCGTCTTATCGTGCCCTCAATGGTTTATTCTCTTGTTGCTCTGGCTTCTGCAAGTCATTGAGTACCTTCTTTGTGGCTTTCTAGGCTATTGGTTTTATTGTATTTATATATACACGAGCATCTTTGTGTTTTACTTATATTGCCTGTTAATGCTGCCTTGTTGGTTAGAGAATAGTTCATGGCGGGGTTTTCTTTATTTACACTGTCCCGTTTTATTGGGTTGACAGTAGGGTAAGTATGAGGATTGGTACACCCTAGAACCTGGTTTAAACCCCACAGCGGCCTTTTTTGTCACTGACCGTTCCAAGGCGGTAGCCTATTGTCAACCCTTTGTGTGTTTGTGATGTCTTATATGGCCTTTTATTCATCTTTAAATTTGTTCTTTGTTTCTGTGAGTGTTTGTGGTTGACTACGGTCCTTGAATGCCACATTCAAGTTTCCTGTTCGACTTTTCTATCTACTTTATGAATTATTTCCACATATCGTAAACACGTGAATACATCTTTCAAATGTGACAAAGACATGGCTAGGTTAATATAATCTTTTATCATATATTTCCCTACAACTATGTTGTTTCTGAATATACGATACGACATAGACCTAGCTAGTCATATCAATCAGGAGTTGGTTGCCGGGCAATAAAGCTTTATCACACGGGAAAAAATGTCATATCACGGAAATAACCGAATGTTCATCTCGATCCTTTTACCGGAGTGACACGGAAATAACCGATTATTTACGATTGTATACGATTTGTCACGGCTGCGTTTCATTAGTAACTTTCATCCTGTTTTCGCGGCAGATTAATGGCTGTAGAATCATTATCCGTGGATGAAATAACCACTTATGACATTTCATCTTGATATTTCAAATTCAATGGAATTCAGTTTCAATAAGGTTTCGGACAAAAATACATGTTGTGTACCACTTACGCGACATACATGAGCACATCAGAATGGACTAGATCTACTGATAACTTTTGTTTTCTCCCAGGAAAACAGCGTAGTGAGTGAGCTGAAGCTGACATTTCGACAAAGCTGAAGTATATGATAAATAGAATAAAAAATGTGAATTTTCATATCACACCCTATATCAAGCTCTCGGGCTGATATGGCGTCTCAGACCTGATATAGGGTGTGATATGAAAATACCCATTTATTATTCTCTATTTTTGAATTAAATATACTTGTCCTTCAATATCTAAAATCAGACATTAGAAAATATACCGAGCGTCTATTTTCCTATTGAAACACTTTAAACAAATTAACATGTAACAGACCTATAAACCGTATGCTAGCAACACTTGGCACTGGACATTTAATTGTCGTTTCATCCCAGTATGATGTCTGGGCGTTTACTTGATTGTTTTTTGTAAACTCGTTTACTCTTTTACCCAGTGTTCGCCATTTGTTATAGCATGGCCCGGCTATCTCCACTAAAACCATCCCCCAACATGCTGATGTCAGGGCAACTAACCCATCGTTTATTGCACTGATTCTGAAATAAAACATCCCAGAAATATTACAATATAAAACGTTACATATACACATCTTATATAACAGTTAAAATAAATAACACTTACAATAAAGAATTACGCATATTAACATAAAACAAGTATGAAATGAGAAATTTGGAAATCGCCGACACGATAAATACAAGAAATAGGGAGACGTTTTGCCGCCGCCACACTACACAGGCAACGCTAACAGGTATGTCTAACCTTTTAATCTCAAATTATCTCTCCAGCATGGAAAACATCATCTGGAAAAAATATCCCCATGACACAACTTGCAAATTCAAACTACAAATCCCCATGACACAACTTGCAAATTCAGACTACAGTTGGTTAGGGTGTATAGAATCACTTTGGTCAAACGTCTAAATTTAAAACGAAAGTAAAGCGTATGTTTAGTTTCTGATTTAGATTTACCGTTTTCATTATTGATAGCAAAATAATATTGTCAAAATAATTTAGAATAATTCCAAAAAATACATGAGCTGAGAAAACAGAATTTCAGCATAACAGTATTCTTTACTATCGGTGGTTCTATACAACCTAATGCACTGTACTTTCAGACTGACACACATCGGGGGTTGACAATTCTATTTGAACCGGGTGTCACGTGACAATCTGCCTCTGCCACCACAACGCATTAAGCTCTGACCAGTAATCTTACATGTAGTTAATCCTAATCTTACATGTAGTTAATCCTAATCTTACATGTAGTTAATCCTAATTATGATAAGAGGCTTAACAATGAAAACATGAAAATGGTAGTACAATAAAAGAAAATAAATACAGTAAATATTTACTAAAACAGTAGAAATGCACTCTAAGGATATACGAATATGTATTTAACACAGATAGAATTTCTTTACGGGTTTGTTACGGAAACATGTAACTTATCCAAGGAAATACAGCGATCAGCGATAGGAATATTCAAACCTGTTTGATTTTATTTCGGCGAAGGGTGACATGAAATCATACAGGTTTGAATATACCAATACACCCTGGTGGAATTTCCGAGTGATTTCCGAACGAAGATATAATTGCAATTATATTAGACCAAAGTTTTTCCCCTTAGATAGTATTACAGTACAATGTATAATGCTCTGCAACTCGTTCTTCGGTTTGAGGAAAGATTGACGAAGTATGAGCTTATATCGAATCAAAAAGCATTCTGATATAGTTCATGAAAATGTGTCATCTGTTTCCGCGGATGATCAAACATTGAAGAAATGAAAAATACAGGATATAGTAAAAATCTAACAAACATAGGGTGGAAGTTTTTTTTTCTTTAAATCTCAACCATTTTATTACAATTTTCAGTACGCTTTCGTATTTAATACCGATTGCCAGCGGGTAATATTGTCTTGTACACATTGTCTCTTAAAAGCGGAAGTTTTTAGAAATGGTAATACATTCTGTTCCAAAATACTGAGAATGCTGGGCGAAGGCGTGAACACGGGAAGTGCATTATATATTTCATAGATTGGCATGGGCGAGGGCGTTTAGTTTTGTTGATATTAAAATGATGCACTGTTTGGAGTATTTAGCTTCTTAAGGTTTGGTGAACACAGCTAATGCATATGTGTAAAGTTTCCTTTTAAAACACAATTTTCATAGAAGTGTTTGCTGATATCGTACAATAACGACACAGAGTAACATGGACATACAATACATATAATGCCACATGTTGGACAATACGGATACAAATTGAAGTGCTCCAGGTAAGACAGTGACTGAGTGAAATAAAGTTGCAAATACAATAATGTAATGTTAGATCATAAGGATATACACTGAAGTGCTTCACTTCAGAAAGTTGACAGAGTGAAGTATAGTTGCAAATATGTATATTCATAAGATACTTCCTGTTGAAAAAAAACAGCTTCCAATTTGGAATAGACTTCATTTTTCGGTAGGCGGAGATAACTGCGCATCCGGTATCCTCAATGGACAGTTTCAATTACACTAAATATAATTATCTCTCTTGCACTTATTTACCGATATCAATCTGCAAAGGCCCGTTATTGTTGGTATTAAAATTACTTTTATATTTTAAAAGTAGATCACGGTTAAGATAATAACATTGTGCAAAGATATTTCGAAGTTTATGGCAAGGTAGCTCTGAGTTGTACAAAAGGTACGGATATTAAGTCTTCAACTCGACTACAAGTTCTAGGAAAACGAATAAGTTGAGAAACATATACCCCGTTAGAAATTGCTCGGAGGAAAATCACCGTCTAAATTAGGATGACTAACAATGTCAAAATATTAGATATTCGTATTCAAGTTGAACAGAAAATGTAGCTTTCAAGGACCACAGTCAACCGAAAACACGCACAGAAACAAGCGATAAGTACACAGATGATTAAAAGGCACGATATGACATCACAAACATAAAGGGTTGAAATAGTGCTAAATCCTTGGAACATTCAGGGGCAAAAATGCTGCTGGGGGCTTAAACCAGGTTCTAAGGTGCACCAAACCTTTCCCTTATCCTACTGTCATCCCAACAAAACGCGACAGTGTAAATAAAGATATCCAAGTCGGGTTATATTCTCTAAAATATAAGGCAGCATTAATAGGCCAATATAAGTATAACACATAAATGATCATGTGTATATGAATAAAAAAACAAAATCATAGAATGCCACAAAGCGAGTACTCAGTGACTTGACAGAAGCCAGAGAAACTAAAGAACACACCGATAAGTGTTTGAAAAGAAATTACAGTCGAAACCACCTCTCTTTTTATAGATCTGCGTAAACGATTTGAGGTTTTTGAAAACATTATTCCTGCTTTATCTCTGACCAGTAATACCATATTGCAACAGTTCAACCTTAATAAACATGACATTAACATGGCAGTGAAATACACAAGCAGTATTCCACATTAGGAATAGATATATGTACTGATGACCTAAAATGACTTCAGATAAGAACTGTGTAATGCATTGTTAAGGTTTCGAAATCCAGACACAAAAGGATACGTTTATAATGAACAGCTTTGCTATCATTTTGGCTGTTTTAGCAGGTAACTTCAAAGTTTTTTTTTTATTCTCAGAAGTTGACATTTAATTTTGTATAAGGAAAATAAACAATGTTTAAGCTGTAACGAATTTCACCATCGTTTGAAATTAATGCAATGTATAATATACTATCGTTGAAATGAATGCATATTTAGGAAAGTACTTGTGTTCTATGTTAGCCCAAACACTTTTATATTTAGTTCACGAGACATTCGCCCAATGTCCAGACACATTTGAGCGACATGGCAACAACTGTTACAAGGTTCTAGGTCTGGAAGCTAACTGGATAGATAGTAAGGTAAGAAGTACCGGTTACATGTCTTTGCTCGGGCTGGGCGAATACAACTTGTTAAAGCGTGTGACACTTTTGTAACTGATCTTTTCAAATCGTTAAAGGACTTTTTGTATAGAACATTTCGAAAGTTACGGCGGATTTGTAAACGGAGGCCCCGGTTCAATCCTCCGTGTGCCACTGAGTTTCGTCGGTGTGTTCATTGGCAGAATTTTTTTCCCTTGCCTCGTCCGTCGGATGGGGACGTAAACCGTGTATCAGTCTATCCTCCGAGCACGTTAAAGAACCATAGGAATCTATTCGATAATAAGAGTAGGGCACGGTTCCCGGATTACTATGTATCCCTCCCCTCTCTCTGGGGCGGCTATAAATAACCTATACTGTGCTGATGAGCCATTAAACAACATTCAATTAAATTCATTCAGTTCGAAAATTAGCCGTTCTCGGAAAACTTCGAAATATTATTGTCTGCTAGAAGGCAGATCTTCTAAATATACAAAACACACACATAAACCGTAGTTATACCCATTTTGTTTTGTGTGTTTGTATTATTGGTGTATGTTTCTTGTGTGGATGTTGTTATTATGTTTGTTTTGCGGATAGTGTTGTTATGTATATGTCATGGATGTTACCGTTGTTTGTGTAGTATTATTGTTATTGTCGTGACATGGATATTATTTATATTGTCGGTGATAATAATTGTCGTTGGTTATGTTTTGTTGATATCACTGTGATGCAACAGTGTATATAGTGATGTTGTAACAGTTGTTGCAATGTCGTTGTATATACATTATTGATATTGTCGTTTATTATGTATTTTTTATAATGTCCTTATTTATATTTCGCTGATTTCGTTGTGTATTTCTTTGTTGATATTGTCGATGTGATTGTATTATGGATATTGTCTTTGTCCATCATTAATATTATTTATGGCTATGCACGATTGTCGTTTTCGTTGTATATATATGTATTGTGGATAGTGTCACTGCGTTTGTACTGTTGACACTCCGAGTACCGCATTAAAACGGCCGGGTGCTTAAATCTGGTTCTAATGTGCATCAAACCTCTCTCTTACAATATAGTCATCCCAATTATATTGGACAGCTTAAATACGGATATCCCCTGTGACCTTTCAGTTTGTATCAATGAAACATAACCAAGTGTGATGCCAGGGAAATAGTATGGCGGGAATTGTCTTTATTTACACCATTAAGAGGTCCCGCCTTAGTTCCATTAAGCGACGTAAACGCTTATATTAGCAGGATTTTATAACGGCTATTTCGACAATAAAACACGTTAAAAAACACTTGTTTATTGAGATGACAATAGGGTAAACGTGATGTTTGGTGCACCCTAGCATCTGGTTTAAACCCACCAGCTGGTGTTTTACCACTGACCGTTCCAAGGTGGTAGCCCTATTCTCAACCCATTTGTGTTTGTTTTGTCACATGCCTTACCTCTTAGTAACCTTGCAATTCTTGTTTCTTTCGATGCATGTTTTTGGTTGACCGTGTTCTTTGAATGCTACATTTTCTGTTCGACTTTTATACCTAATTTTCCCCGTGTGGTGCCGGGGTATAATACAACCACTGCAATCTCACAAACACACTGTCACATGGGGTAGGACCCCCATTTCATATTAATTTTGTCATTTTTTATCATGCTCATTCAAGGCATTATCATGACACCGCGTATGCAAACGTGGAAACGTGGCTTCGTCGTAAATGGAGTGTCTACTATATAATTCGCAGAAACTGCAGTTCTGCAGGTAAGAAGGTTCAAGGCCCATTTTTTATATTTTATCTTGATGTAAATGGAGGATGAGCCTGGCACGTTCATTCCTGTTAGGCGCCATATAACCTTTCATGTGTTGGTGCGCCTTAAAACCCAATTCAATTCAATTATACCTACTGTTATTTTCTGTGGCAGAGTGACACCTGCTTATCTGGAGTGGACCTTAACCAAGTTGTTACTGAAATGCAGTGCGTTCTATTCGTTTATTTAAATGTAATAACAATCTTAAAGGTAACTGAAAATATTATATATGTTTAGCAAACGGGCAATATACGATTCTGTACTGTATATTACTTGACCCCATTTTAGGATTATTGTCGTCTGTTCGGTGCTGACCTTGTTCGCATAGACGATGCTGCAGAAGAAAATATCGTAGACGGAGTTATCACAAGGACACACGGTGAGTTGTGTATGTTATCACAAGGACACACGGTGAGTTGTGTATGTTATCAAAAGGACACACGGTGAGTTGTGTATGTTATCACAAGGACACACGTTGAGTTGTGTATGTTATCAAAAGGACACACGGTGAGTTGTGTATGTTATCACAAGAACACACGGTGAGTTGTGTATGTTATCACAAGGACACACGGTGAGTTGTGTATGTTATCAAAAGGACACACGGTGAGTTGCGTATGTTATCACAAGGTCACACAGTGAGTTGCATATGTTATCACAAGGACACACGGCGAGTTGCGTATGTTATCACAAGGACACACGGTGAGTTGCGTATGTTATCACAAGGGCACACGGTGAGTTGCGTATGTTATCGCAAGGGCACACGGTGAGTTGCGTATGTTATCACAAGGACACACGGTGAGTTGTGTATGTTATCACAAGGACACATGGTGAGTTGTGTATGTTATCACAAGGACACACGGTGAGTTGTGTATCCTGAAATGATTAATATAATCCATCATATTTATTATAATTTTGTGTAAGTTTCCCTACTAGAATGACGACGTGTTTCATATTTATAAGATGACAATATGTATTCCCATGATTACTTTATTCCTATCATAGAAATATACTTGTGACACTCGAAGCCATCTCCTCAAAGATGAATACTGAATAACAAAGAATGCATTTTCTGTCTAAATTACAATTCTTAAATCGTTCAGGCCGTAATGATCTTCATAACGCCATCACGAATGTTAAGTCCGCTTGTTCAGGTTCTTACCGACATAGAGTTTACTTCAATTATAATGTTTCTTTTTTTAATATTATATTCAAGATTGAGCTATCAATATAATGCATACTATTTTGGACTTCGGACAGAAAAGGTTTGTAAGATTTACTGAATAGTAGTTTCACGGCTTTCAAGCCCAATCGTTGTGGTTTTAAAGTAGAATACACCTTTAGCCGGTACTAGAGGGCTTGAGCGGTTTTGTGCCTTGTATTACCTCTCATGCACAGACTCAAGCACATCGAGTCTGTTACTTTGCTCTCTTGTTTGTGTTTATTGGATTCCATATTCATTATTACTGACATTCACACTAGTTTGTGTAGTGCTGCATATCGGCGGCTGTAAAAGGTCGCCAGGACTACATATATTTATATGTCATTAGATTCGTATTGGGATACATGCGCGAGTTCTTTCGCGTATTAATATTGCGCGACTTTAAATTAGAACACTAAAATAGTGTGTAACATTTAATTTTTACCAAAAGAATTTATTTGAAAAAATATATCGTCAATTTTCTTAATGAAATCAACATCGTTAACATCACGTGACATACTTTCTTTGACATGAACAGAAGATTGCACCAATCAAGACCGAGTATACGTTACACACCCACTATGACTTTACTACACGTGCTGTATGAACCAATATTGACGTTTCCTGTTACATTATATTGGACATGTGCATGCAACAAATACTGTTATTACTTACCGGTTCTTTGGGATCATCAGCCCGATTTAAACAATCTTTCAGTCATAACACGAAGGTGTCGACTTGTATCGGCGAGTTTAATGTTCAACTGTATAGTGCTGCCACTACGGAATGACATGCTTCCTCACTCAGTCACATTGTACTGACATCGGGCTGACCAGTCCTAGACATACTTTTTATTTGCTGAAAGTCAAGCACGAATGCTACTACCGGAATTTTATGAAGTCTTTGGTACGACCTTGCCGGGAATTGAACCCACGACCTCTCTCATGCGAAGCAGATATTGTTGTCAGAAATATGTAAATGAAATCACGTGGACAGTTAATAAATAATGCATGGCAGCAGACATATGTACTCAAGACTTACTGCTAGAGAATTTGTTTTGATGATATGTAAATTTTAGCTGCCGAATACCCTTAACAGATATTGGAGAGTGTTACAGTCAATTTTTAAAACATTTGTACAATACGTGTGTTTAAGCAGACATCGAATGGAAATAATAATAGTAATAATAATAATAATAATAGTTCTACTACTACTACTACTACTACTACTACTTCTTCTACTACTACTACTACTTCTACTACTACTACTACTACTACTACTACTACTACTACTACTACTACTACTACTACTACTACAATAATAATAATTTAATAATAATAATAATAACGATTGTAATAATAATAATAAGAAGAAGAAGAAGAAGAAGAAGAAGAAGAAGAAGAAGAAGAATAAGAAGAAGACGACGACGACGACGACTACTACTACTAATGAAAAATCCCTGTTTACTATCGAATTTCAGGTTCCTTATCGGATGAAGTGTATTGGATAGATGGGGGTGACATGCTTGCTGAGAATGAATTCCGCTGGTTCTATGAGGACGGCCATTCAGAGCCAATCACGGGTTACTTTAACTGGGAACCAGGTCAACCTGACAATGCAGGTAAATATAAGTATATACTACTGCTGGGAACCAGGTCAGTCAGACAATACAGGTACGTGAATCTATATATTTCAACTGAAAACTTAGTCAGTCAAGCAATGCAGGTACGTGCTTTAAATATGAACCTAGTGAGCCTAGGCCCACACGCACTATTCTTGCATACCGGACAAGGATATCTGTCATTTTACCGGGGCTAGATATTTCCATCTCACCCTAGGGTCGAGATAAAATTCACTCTCGCCAACATCCGGTATGTAGAAAAATATGCAAAACGTTAGTAGCCGGCGACGTCAACGCACAACATGTCTCAGATATGCAAAGAAAACGAATCTATCATGGGTATTCGGTTCAGATAGGGAATTCCAACCCTCGGTATAAGTGTTTTAATCGGAACCTCGATTTTCCATATGGTTACGTGTTAAATGCACCCTTTTGACCACCCGGCTTTCCATAAATGCCTTTCTGTACAAACCCGGTTTTTATGCGAAATGCTTATCAAGACATAAAACTTTTGTTGCAAATCAGAATTACAGTCCTTCTTATCCTGTGAAGCGTCGTGGACAAACATTTGTAAAATTTTAATTTTCTTCAAAAAGTCACTTTTTATCCCTGCAAGTCTGCAACTAAAACGAAGCATGTGGACTTCTGCCATTGATTCATTTTAAGACATGAATGCTAGAATATTAAATAAAGAAATGTATTCCATTTCCATATCAGAATTTTATAGACATTTAGAAAAAAAATGGAAATTTACACATTTTTGGCTACGGTACTTCACATGATTGGAATGACTGTAATTCTGATTTGCAACAAAACTTTAATGTCTTGATAAACATTTGACATAAAAACGCCGGATTTGTACAGAAATGCATGTAGGAAAAGCCGGGCCGTCGAAATGGTGCATTTAACACGTAACCATATGGAAAATCGGCAAGCAATCCGTTAATATTTTTGAGCAGTGTATTATGGTTTTCTGCTTGTTTTTCTTTTCTTTTGTTATTAAATGTATTACATATTTTTAAAACAAAGAATACAGAATACATATATGTACACAATCACATTTAAATTGAACTGATTTAACTGTTCTAATGCTATTTTTATAACTTACAGTTAAATGTAATTATCGGTCAACCTTTGAATATGTATGATGTCTTACAAGTTTATATATGCGTGGTGTTGATTGTGTATTTTGTCTGGATTGTGAAGGTGTCATTGCACCATTGATTTTCTTTCTTCGTTTTATATAGGACGCATGTATGTCAAAAGACAAAAAATGCGCATTTTTCTCCGTAGACAATTTTAAAACACAAATCAATCAAATGATCGAATAAAAATTGAAAGACAGATGGTCATGTATCATGTAAGAAAAGGCGTCACGTTCCATTTTGACACGTCACATATAGACTTACCCCATTTCTACTTTCATTTTACTGTCTATGACAATTATAATTAAATATCCCAAACAAACACAAATAAATGTTCCCAATATACCATTCGGATGAATTATAATAACAAAAAGCAATCAAAAGTGTGCATGTTGTATCACTAGTAAGGCACGGAAACGTTTTTTGTTAGGCATTATTTGACTAATACACCGCGGAAGCACAAACTCAATGGTGTAATTACGCCTGAATGCTTCACTTCCTATTCGACCTTTTCATCTACTTATGTTATATTTTACAACACTTTTATGTTTATGTTTTCATAGGAAATAAAGAGCATTGTATAGAGTTGGTATACAACTCTGGAGGTTCTTCCATTGGGTGGAATGACAGAAACTGTGATCATCACCGAAGTTTCATCTGCGAATCTACGTGAGTGTTTTCATTACTATGTTTGCATCCTTACAATGGCGTTCAAATAATAATAAGTATTCCAACGAATAAGTCAGTTTGTCGCTTCATATATTTAGATTTGGTTACTAGTTTACGCGATTACAGAGGACTGATTTGGAATCGAAAACATTTCATATCCTTTCAGATCTACCGCTAACTATGCTTACCTAAATTAAATTTAGCTAATTAATAGTGTTACTTACTATTAGATTTTTGGTTTATATGTTTTAAATTTAAATTAAAAGACACAGGTCTTAATGGTCCGTTTCTAATTAAGCTTTTCTAATCCGGCATATTTTTGTTTGCTTATCATATTTAGAATTTATTAAACTGTTTAGCCAAACGTGCACATAGGAGCATAGGGAAATACAAAGAGGTTGCTCCGCCTAAACCACTTATTCTATTAGGAAAAATGAGAAACGAGAAATGAAAATGAGAAGGTTCACCGCTTTCATTTGTTGTTTTGTTTTTTGTCTAAAATCAAGATGGGTGCTACAGCTAAAGCTGCTTGCCGCACATCAGGGCTCTGTGTTTGCTGCCTCTTTTATTATTCAATAGGCAACACCAATCAACATTTTAAGAAATGTCAAATGTATGCTACTGTTCCCTGATGTTCCCTGCTCAATGTCATTGCTGTATTTCGTAAACATATGGTGTTTATTTCTTTGTTGAATTTCAGAATTGGTAGCCAGAATGGTGAGATTGTCGGATAAACAAAATGTTTCTCAATGGTGACAAAAATGACCTGTTTGTATGGAAAAAGTTCTAAAATAAAAGACTATATCTGTATCTGTTTTTATCGTGTAACGAATGTTTCTACTTTACCAAATACAGCTCTTCCTACTATCCTAATATTTTCCCGCCAACTGCTGTATTATGCTAGTTGGGTACACGTGTTATTGTTCGACGACTTAACGAGTCATGAATCAACCATTTAAACTACACATATACACATTTATGTGTTATAATTATATCAATTTAGGTATGCAATACATTATCAAAAGAAGTGGCCGAAAACATTGTTTACCAAAGTTATTTCCCTTGACAAAAAATCCTCCATTTGTATTTTGACTGCAGCAGACGTGAGCTGTTGTTTCCACTGTTCTTCAGGTAAATTAAGTTACTTAAAACAGTTTGGATACAAAAATGAAATTTTTAGTAACTTAGATTTCAGTTGTATTTTGGCTCGTATCGAAAGTAATAAATGCGAGCCTCTTACAGAAAAGTGATAAATACTCTCCAGATATATACAGCTGACATTTTAAGTTACTAACATGTAATTCTGATGTAGGCTATACTTCTTGTCCATTACATATTAATTTTCTAAAGTGGACCGCAATGAAGTCATGATTTCTTTATAAAGACTGGCCTGGGATGACAATAGTGTAGGAATGAGGTTTGATAGGCTACACCCCTTAACCTTGTTTAAACCACACTAGCGGCACCTTTGCCACTGACCGTTCCAGTGTTTTTTTATGTATTTTGTGAATGCTTCGTATGCCCATGCCAATGTGAAAAATAGCGGCATTTTTCTAGAAATTGTGAAAATTGTGAAATATTATAACAAAAGAGAAATAAACTTTTTTAACTTTTATTTTCACAGTTTAATATCCCTTGGTTTTAAGTTTTTAAATATATCAATGATTTTAGGAATGTCAAGCTGTCCTTTAGTTAGATATATCCTCATAAGAGAGTCTAGTAAATTATGGCTCATCCTGTTCTGGCTGGGGGTGCACAACAAATTAATCAGACTAAACACCCTCTCTACACTGGCAGTTGATGATGGTATAAGTTCCCCCAGGTAAAGAAGGTAACTCATTGCAGGAAAGGAGGTTCTCATGTTCTCATCAGACATCACCTGCACAACAGTAGTGCCTCTTTGTCTGTAGAAATTGTAAAAGAAAGTGTATATGGTTTCCTAATCCAGTGTCTAAATAAACTTATTTTGCAATAAACATGTAAAACATACTTTGGTCAGAACTAAATTTGTTAAATTACGAGTAGGCCCTATGTCTTTCTTAGACATTTACATTTTTTTCTTGTAGAGGTGGATATCATAATTAATATAATATATAATTTGTAATTAGTAGAATCTACATGTGTATACAATCTATTTAAATAATGTAGATTACTTTTGTGAAATTGTATACCTTATTAAGTTGTAACAGACCTTAGATCAGACAGTCTGTACATAACAAGATCACTCCAGTGTCAGACTTTTGTCAGCATACCAACTGTCGAAATGTTACTGGAACAGCAATAAAAAAAACAACATACGGCTTTTTTGTTAATTTTCTTAACGTAACATTTGGTATTTCAAGACATTTTGTCACATTTTTGCAATCCAACGGCCAATTCCAAGGAGTTCCGATTGACGGGACGTTTATTCTGCGGGCCTTTGATGCGGGCCATACTGCGGGTCTTAAATAACCACCCTGGGAAATTATAACACATATTATTTTTCCTCAACCCGTCGTTAACCTACCTTGTTTGTTACGCGATCGGCAAGTTCAAAATTAGTTTATTACAAATAAAAGCATGTAATTGTAGGCTGATTGCATTTCCCTTTTTAGTATACGACTATCGGCATAGGACCGTATAGGCCCGCAATAAGCCCACAGAGACCCGTAGAATAATCCTCCAAAAGAACCCTTGAAGTCGCCTGTTAGTTTCAATAAGCGCCTACATGATACCGATATTGGTTTACACAACGAATATATTACGGAGATACGCAGAATGTGCCGATACTTACCAGAATACGATAGTTCCATCGATTTCAATTTTTTTTCGTATTTCAATTAATGTTTCAGATTGTGAATTTTTTGGATATCATTGTGAAAAAATGATACTTTTTGGAATTGTGAATTGGGCCGAATTTCGGCCCCAAATTAGGCATAAAAAACACTGCGTTCCAATATACCCCTGTTGTCATCCCCTTTATGGTTTTGGTGTCCCGTACTTTATTTCTAAATAATTATTTATCAGTTATTGTGTGCATGTGTTGGTTGATTGTGATTTGGAAATGCTAATTTACCATAGAGGGTACATGTTGGTTTGGAGACGATTTACTTAACAAGTCAGTGTTTTTTTTTATGCCTAATTTGGGCCGTTATTCGGCCCCATTCACAATACCAAAAAGTATACTTTTTTCACAATTATATCCAAAAAATTCACAATCTGAAAAAAAAACTAAATAAAAAAAATACAGACCAGTAAGGATACTAGTCTTAATATACGCTGGTGTTAAAACTAGTCTGTATTTACCAAAAAAACACAATTAAAACCAAGGGATATTAAACTGTGAAATTAAAAGTGAAAAAAGTTTCTTTTTCTTTTGTTATAATATTTCACAATTTTCACAATTTCTAGAAAAATGCCGCTATTTTTCACAATGGCACAGGCACAGGCTGCATTCACAAAACACATAAAAAAACACTGCAAGTGCATGTGCAATACAATCGATACTATTAGATTTGTCTCGAGTTGAAATGAAAAAAAAATCATACACAACGTTGGGAATTAAAATGCTCCTCAGCATTTACATGTTTAAGATTGAAAAACCGACATGCGCAGTGAAGCAGTCTACTTTACACCGACTTTAAACAAAATACAAATTTAATTATATAATGTTAATTATTTATTACGAGCTGTTGGTAATAAATAAGTTTATGACTTAGATACGAATGAATGTATATAATAAATACAACAGTTTCAGTTAACAAAACGTTCGTAGTTTTACAGATGTAATGCATTTCATGCTCAACCAATCAAATGCAATTCACGTTATATTACACATGTGTACATACAACATAATCTGAAATGAGTGTTCAACACTGCCAACAAGGGACTTTATGTGACAAAGCTGTATCTAAAATAAAACAACAACATAAAGGATCTCCTTTTCCATTTATCGCATAACCATGCGGTGTGGAAGTGTAATAACACCATTCAGTATTTTCGATATTCCACCAGTGGTATAACATAACCAATCGTGCACACTCGCTCATTTCCGTAGATCATCGGAAATAATTATTTTTTTGGGGAAAAAAATAAAAAATGGTTGAGGCAGTTCCGATTGATAACATAACGTTAATGACGTCATGGACGTCACGTTAATGTTCGTGTTCTGACGTAATGTAACGTAAATATGAACTAAGGTAAAACCTAAGGTAAAACCTTGAGGCGAGCACAGAAAATGTAAATTTTAAACAGATAAAACTCAATCAAAGAACAATACAAATAACTTGTCAAATTGAAAGCAACTCAATAATGAGGTCCTCTCAGGGGTTTTGGGGAAAATGGCCATTTATATTTGGTGAACAAGGGAACAATGGCGTTATTTTCAGGAAAAAAGAGAACATTGACACATATTTTTAGGGAACAATGGAACATGACTTAACAGGAAATAAAATTCTGACATCTAGTTTTAATATTAAAAAAGAAATCACAAAAAGTTAGCATTTCAAACAATATCTTTGTGATGACAGTGTTGCAACTATAATTACTGTAGGCCAGAATGAATTTTGGGGAACATTAGCAAATCTTTTAAACATTAAAAATACTTTTAGAGAACAGGGGAACAGTGGACAAATAATGTTGGGGAACAAAGCAAAATAGTTGATGGGAACAAGGGAACACTGACTCATATTTTCAGTGAACAAAGGAAGATGTACCCCATCCATCCTCCTGTGGGCCTCAGTAATACTAAGAAGAATGAATAAATCATTAAATGCAATATACAGTTTGAAAGGGGCAAATTGCATTTATCATATTGTTCATACTGAGTGGGCACTGATTAAAACAGGCAAAACAAATGTTCAAAGCGGTTTTTGATTATGATAATAATGAATTCAAGTATATATACTCAGTCGCAAAAGAAAATTTACACTTTGAAAATTTTACTTTACACCCCTAACCTTTTTATCAAGCAACAGTCCTTAATGATTGAACCTATTGAAAAAAAATGACAACATGATATTGGCAATAGAATGATAACAATTTTGGTACCAAACATGACGTATATTAATTTTGGAATTTATACATTTTATTCTAAAAAAACTTCATTGCACACTTTCTTTCACAACTGAGATTATACACTTTGTTTTGCAACTCAGTATATTTAGATTAAAACGTTTTAGACTAGCTTGAAAGAAACTAAACTGCCAAATTCAGCATTAACCTCACTGCTTCAAGTATACTCTGTCGTGATATAACTAAACTGAAAGATTGTTAACTTTATACATACATACATGGTTCCAATTGCTTTTTTACATTTTTTTTTCTTTTTGCCAGAAATGTTGATATTTTCTATGTTATTATTTATTACTAAATATATGCAAACTGTGACCTGTGTATTCAGCCGATAACACTAAATATGATTCACAAATATATGAGCGATGAGGGTAATTGTTTTAATTCTAACACCACAGTCCATCTGTCCTGATCTTACCTTGAATAAGAACCGTCTGTACAAGATGGCAAATTGCATTCACTTCAGTGCATGAGTTTGAAGAAATTCAATCTGTGTGTGACCAAATGGGCCACTCCTAAAAGATGCTAGTGTCCCCATCCAATGTTGGTTGTAAATGCCTGACAGAATAATGCAACTATCAGTCTCAGACAATCATTTAAATATAAACAAAGGATATATAACTCTTTTCTTGAAGATGTTCAGTGTGATTCAGCCCTTCTGTAGTGTAAATCTCATTTTATCTTTTCACTGAAAAAGCAGTTCCAGTACATCCTGGTGTTTCATCTCTGTTCTGGTCTGTTGTGTTCCGGTGAATCGTACCACTGGTCCATAATTATGTCATAAAACAAATACAAACAAATCCGGTTTTTAAATTCTATAATGAGGTCATTTTACCATACCACAGATATGACTTACAAATCACTATCTGAGTCAAATAAATGAGAACCAGACCATCCGCCATATTTTAAACGATAGGACACCCACCTGTATGGGCACAATATAATCTGGACTTATAATTGTGTTTAGTGTAATGTATCTATCTACCGTCTATAGTGCTGCCACACCATAATACCACATCGTAGTACACACAGGTGTGTGTGTGTTGTGTGGGTCGGTCGGTGTGTGTGTATGTGTGGGGGTGGGGGGGGGGGGGGGGGTATTTTTAAATGAACAAATCTAGGGAGTGAGGACCCAGCCAGCAATCCTATATCTAGCCTTCATCGGCCCGATATTTTTTTTTAATCGGACCAGTATCGCAAACGATATCGGCCCGAGATCGGTGTGCTTCAAATCGGACTGATATATTGTCGGCTACACATCGGTCCAATATCGGTCAGATATCGTTTTAGTTTACTATCCATCATCGGTCAGACATCGTTTTAGTTTACTATCCATCATCGGTACAATATCGGTTAGTTATCTATCCAATATGTATCCGATATAGTTTCGACCCAAGGTGGGCCGATTATGACAGATAAACATCAAATTTGTTCTATTGTCACCATCCAGCTAGCATAGTATGTAGCTAGAGCATCGGATTACCAATCCAAAATACATGTATATGTTTCGCAACATACAAGGTTATCGGGCGTTTAACTCCGTCCGATTTCTTTTATCAAATCAATTTAATGAATACTGACTACCTTCAGGCGCGTGGCGTGCCATACTCATTTGCTCACGTGAGTAACCTTTTCATTACCTTATCTTATTTATAGATATTTCCGTAACAAATACTTTGAAAGCACGAGCTCAAACAGTGTAAACATGTCTCTGTTTACAAGCAGTAAACATCATATCACCACCATTCGAAATTCAGTTCACTCCATATATTTGCCGAAAAACGTCAAACATAAGGTCTTGGAGACTAAAATGGTCTGTTTGGTCAGTGTTTTAGATAGCACGATGTTCTTGTTTGTCTTTGCGTGTTTGTTTCTGTGTTTTGTGGTTTACTGTCCTCCTTGAATGCTACTTTCTCTGTCCGATCTTTTTATATTTCTTGAAATCAAGAGGACCCGGATTAAAACCATTTGGAATACATTCGTATAGTAAGAGTTTTGCCGTATTCCGATTCCTTCCCCTCTCTTTGGGGCGGCTCTTAATAACCTATATTGTGTTGATGAGCCTTCAAACGACATTCAGTTGTGAACAAGCCACCTTTACAGGCACCTATCTAATTTATATCAATTGATATATAGGATAATTAATAATGGTGGCATTACATTTGGCAAACCATTTATGTTTAGAGCATGCCTATAATCTTATTTTAACTTTAACACCGATAAAAGTAGACATACAAACTTTGTAAGTTAACATATTTGGCACATAAGATAAGGAAAATCGTGTTTCTAATAACAGCATATATATTGTTGCCGTATTGATAAACTCTAGTTCTTCTTAGATCTACAACACAATGAAATCATTGATAATAGTTCTTTCCTTTTTCGCAGGTAATGACATATTTTTTCTACAAATAAGGTTCTATCTAATATAGGATTTTAATTGTTTTGATTTTAATTTTAAATTCATGGTGTTTTTTCCCAGAAAGTTTGTATTCACATATCATAATTTTTATGGCTTAATTTTGTGTGTTAACATAATACCGCTTTACCACTAAAGCCGGTGCTCCTGGGCGTGAGATGTCAAAAATGAATGGAAATTATTTAAAACGCTGTGGAATAATATACTGTGTTAATGTGGAAAGACCTTGTTGATGATTAATTAACAAGAGATTAGAAAAACAAGTGTCTTATCATTTATGACAATGGAAAGTGCGTCAATCTGGAGACGGGACACTAAATAGATTATAACTTGTTAGATTATACATTTACACATAATTTGAATTTGTGCGATCATACAAGTTCCGCGGACAGCAATGATCCGTACGATGGTATCATATACAAAGTGTCGCAAAATGTAAGTAAGACATTGGTTATTTTTCATTCACGCTCAATATTTAATAGTTTTGTTCTGAAAATGAAAGCAGATTTTGGCTTGGCAACTGACGACAACCTTGCATTTTCTACTCATGTTAATGGCCTTACATGTAATACAGCGTTAGACATTCACGGGTCGACTGTAAGTGCCTTAGGCATTGGCCATATGCAGTGGAAAAGCCTCAAATTTGAGAGAATTGCAAGGAACCTGCTGACGAGATACTTTAATACTGAGCAGACGGATACGGGAAATGTCAGTTATGGGGAAAATGTAAGTTCAAACCAAGACCATGACGATTATGATGGGGTAAACATGACCAGACCTGCGTACACAAGTACCCCTATGGCAACTAAGATTACAAGTGAAACGGACACACCTGTTGAGAAGCAGCATGTACATCAACTAATCTGCCATGTACGCCAGATGGAAGACCAAATTAGATATCTTACATGCGAGGTTATCAGGCTCACTGAATGACAGCCAAAGGCAGGGAAGCTGCAAAACAGTGACACAGCTGTGGATTCAAACCAACACCCAAACAGACAAGTAGCCGCGGAAACATGCTCTATAATAAAGCAGGTTGCGCCGCCAGTGTCTTCTAAATCACCGACATATGCGGAAAAGACGATGTCAACACAATCAACGAAAACTCCAACACACATTCCTGTGATAATAATTATTCGAGCATCAAAGACACCCCGTGGGGGAAGTAGGACACTACTAATCGGTTCGTCTATGTTTCACGGCATAAATCTAAAGGGCAAGTTGAGCGGTGTGCACTAAAACGCAATTATTGGCGCTGGCATTGACACGATATATGAAGAACTATCGCTATATGATATGAATACTTAAAAATACGGTCATTTTGTTATTGGTGGCAATGATGCAGCTCGTGGTAGAGACCCAAAAAGCTTCGAGAAACGCTACTGTGACATAATTGAATACATCCTGGGAAAAATACCACATGTGAAATATTTCTGTGTGAACTATGCCCTCGCAGGGATGTAGATGTTTGGGACTATAATAACCGCATCTCCAAGCTTGCAACACAATTTGGATTACAGTGCATTGATTTGTTCACTCCATTTATACAAAATGGAAATCCGGTTGAGAGATATTACAATGTTACTTGGTGTAAAGCGCATTGTTTACAGCGCATGCTGGGAACAATAGACAGAAGTGTCCCAGTTGTATCGAATTTCGAAACGTGCACGTATATGCGTACCTATCAACCAAACGGCCAGACAGCAAATCGAGCTAGACATACGTTTAATGATCGACGGGATCGGGGTTAACAGTCGGAATATAGCCACATTACGTCTCAATATGATCAGCATTATGGTGACCAGACAAACTCGAGGAGATTTCAATATGCACAACAAGGACGGTATTTTCCGCGCGAAAGCAAATGTACAAACACGGAATATTTGGCAACCCGATGTGCGATATGCGATAGGAGTAAACATTCCACAAATGAGTGTCGCTTGCGCATCAGAAAGTTTTCAGGGCGTTGCTACTCATGCAATGTGATTGGACACAAGCAGAATGAGTCAATACAAACCGTTAGGAATCAGGCCATTGTGCCTCTTACGGTGCAAGTGCAGTATGTTTAGAGAATTGTTATTCAGTGTTAAGTAATATATGCGCAAATTGTAATTCTGAGAAAATGAAATGCACTTGCATCGAAACTGAAACTCTGAGACGCTAGTATACACAGGATGTTGTTATAAAAACAAGTAATACATGTGTGATGAAAGTTCCATCTATTTTGAATATTGCAATTGATTTACAAGAGGACGATCAACAAATACTATTAGTAGTTCAAAAACGACCCGGAATACAAGTTTTAATAGTACAGAATTAGATATTAATACAACTTTATATACAATTCATACTAGTGCTATATCTTCTTCTGCAGATATTGATACTTATAATATAAATGGCACGAAGGGAATTGATTTAAATCTAAAAAATAAAGGGTTAAAGTTAGGGCATTTGAATATTCAAGGGTTATGTGGTTCTTATTTGAGTAGATTTGCTGAAGTTAATATTTTATTAAAAGCGCCAGCAAATAAGGATTTACATATTTTTGGTATGTCTGAAACAAAATTAAAAGCTTATAAAAATTTAAATATTTTCAATATAAATGGATTTCAAACACCTTTTCGTAGGGATAATACTTCAAATTGTGGTGGCGGCATTATAGTCTATGTTCGAACTAGTATCAATGCTAAACGTAGAGAGGATCTGGAAATAAATGATATTGATTGCGTCTGGTTAGAAATAGTATTAGAAACAAAATTCAAAATTTGAACGGTAGATAGATTTGAACAGTTAATTGAGAACGCATCAAACATGGGTTAAGAAACAATTAGTTTTGGTGATATAAATAAGAATTTATTGAATAATGAAATTAGTCGAGAATGGTTGAATTTTATTGCCTCTTTAGGGTACACTCAATTAGTATAGAAGCTACACGAGTTACTAAGGACGCAAGTACTCTAATTGATCACATTTACACAATTAATGAAGAAAATATTTCTCAAGTATGTGTTAGAAAATTTAGGTACAAGTGATCATTATGCCATATTCTGTAATCGGAAATTGAGATCTTATCTCCATAAAAATACACACCATTCAATTACTTACAGATCGTTTAATAATTTTAATGGAACAGATTTTATAAATGTTCTTAGCGATGTACCATGGGACACTGTTGGCTATTTTGACAATATAAGTGAAGCATTGGATGCTTGGGTTACACTGTTTACGGAAATAGTAGATAAACACGCTCCCTTAAAAAGTCATAGAATTAAAAAAACTACATCAGCCAGAGTGGCTTTCAGCTGAAATTCTTGATTGTATTAAGGAAAGAAATAATGTAAAATAAATGAAAACTTTGACAGATATAAAATTCTAAGAAATACATTCACCGCAATGATACAAACTGCCAAAAAAGACACATATAAATCGAAAATTGAAGAAGAGAAGAATGATCCTCGAACTGTATGGAAAATATTCAAAGAATATGGGGCATCAACTAATTGAGGAAATGTTAGATGTCGACAAAAATAATCAATTAATATCTGATGATGTTGGTATGGCAAACACTTTTAAAGATTATTTTGTAACTGTTGCATCAAAATTGCAGGAAAATATTCAAGTTTCAACTTTTGATGATCTCAAAACATATAGCGATTCTAAAGTGCAAAGTGATATTGAATTTACCATTCCTGATAATGAGGAAAGTTTTGTGAGAAAGTTTTTATCTTCGCTTGATGTATTAAAAGCAAGGGGGCTGGATTGTATTGGTCCTCGTTCACTTAAATTATCAGCTAATATTATATCCGAAAGTATCACATATATAATAAATAAAAGTTTATCCAGTGGTATATGTCCAACCACTTTTAAGCAAGCAAAGGTAAGTCCACTCTTTAAGAGTGGTTGTAAAGATGAAGTTAACAATTACCGTCCAATTTATATATTACCCATATTATCAAAGCTAGTTGAAAAGTATGTGAGTATCATGTTGACATCATTTCTGAATTACTATACATTATTATATCAATCTCAAAGTGGTTTTAGATCAGGCCACTCGACCGAAACTTTAATACTTTTAATTGATAAATGGCGGAAAGCAATAAATGAAGGAAAATTTGTAGGATGTGTTATGGTAGGTTTTCAGAAAAAATTCGATTTGGTAAATCATGATATACTGCTTAAAAAACTGAAACTTTACAGATGCAGCAACCGCATAATATCATGGTTTCAGTCATACCTTACGAACTGCAGTCAAGTTGTTACGATAAATGGTACTATCTCAGACCATAAGCCTATAACATGTGGCGTTCCATAAGGGATCATACTTGGGCCATTATTATTTCTATAATTTGTAAACGATCTACCTATAATTCTTTGTAAAACGTCTATTAGTACAGACGTGTATACTGATGTGATGTACAATTAGATCACTCTAGAAAACAATCTAGAATTCTCATTAGACCACCTTCAAAGATAATGTAAAGAGAATGGTATGCTATTAAATACGGAAAAAAACAAAGTCATGTTCATTACAACTAGACAGAAACGTGCACATATGAATGATGTTTCATTGGTGCTTAATTATGAAAATATAGTGTTAAAAATGACAACATGCGACAAAATATTAGGTGTAAATATTGATGAAAATATGTAATGAAATAAGCATTTTCAGTATATTTTCAAAAATATTTCGTCATGTCTGTGGCTGTTATCCAGAATACGTTCGTATATATCGCAGGAACATAGTTTATTATTCTACAATGCATATATACAACCTCATTTTAATTATTGCTATGTTATTTGGGGAAACTCTTCTAAAACCAATGTATATAGAATTACAAAATTACAAAGAAGAGCATGCAAAAGTATACAAGCTCATGAATATATTAATCTTGAAACTGCACGTATTTCTCTAAATATGTTATCATTCGAAGAAATAGCTTTTTCTTCAAAAAGCTAAAAGCATGTATAAAATAGCAAATCAAATGTCCCCGCAATAGGTAAGCGACTTGTTTCACAGGAGAGTAAATGAGTAAAATACTTCAATGCAACTGAGATCAATTACAAATAGAAATTTCATAATAACGAACTATTCAATGGGAGCTTATCATATTCTGGAACTTTAGTATGGAATAGTAATCCCCTAGAAATTAAAAACTCTACATCATTGAATATATTTCCAGCAAAAAAGAATATCTAATCTAAATCTAGCATAGTCTAGTTTGCATTTACATATTGTTAATTCCATGGGTTAAAGCAGTAATGATGTATACACTATACAAATGTGTCTATGTTTATGTATACATTATAGTATGCTCATGTCTCATCTTGCTTGATTTTAGACAGCGTTTCATTTTAAAATATCAAATTGTCATATGCTGTGATATGTGTTCATAAGTATGCCTACAACTATTTTATAAATGACGTTGTATTATATTTGTAAATATATTATTAAGAGGGCCTCGCGGAAGATTGACTATGCCAATTGAGTCACCCTCTATAAATAAAGAAAGTACTTACTTACTTACTTAAATATACTGTCTCTCATGAACAGTTTTAATTGAACCGAATTTGCTATTTTTTCTCTCTTGCGTGTGTTTGTGGCGTTTGATCTCCTTCCAGTATTTATTTGTACATTTAACTTTAACTACATTTAACTTTAACACATATGCTATTATGTTATACTATAGTATACTGTACACATGCTCAGTGGTGCCCAGACACGTTTGAGCGCCATGGAAACACATGCTACAAGATTTTAGGTCTGCAAGCCAACTGGATTGATTCCAAGGTCAGTTTCTACTTCTTGAACCCTTTTGTGTTTGTGATGTCGTTTGCATGTTTTATTACTTTTGCCTTCTCGTTTGTCTGTTTGCTTGTTTGTTTTTGTGTTTTGTGGTTGACTGTCGTCCTTGAATGCTGCTTTCCCTGTCCGATATTTTTATCTTTCTTTATCTGAGATATGCACACTTTAAACTGGTATTGCTTGATTTTAAATTATTATGATACAAAGATTCACTTACTGTAGTTGAAAAGTGATTTACATTAATCATGATCGGATTTATCTAGATTTAAAAAAAATTAGTGCTATGATGAAAAAATATAATATATATGGTGACAATTATAGAAATATATGTTTTATTTATTTGTATATAGAAATATTGTCGTCTGTTTGGGGCGGAACTTGTACGTATTGACGATGCTGCAGAGGAAAACATACTAGATGGAATGATCACACGAATACATGGTGAGTTCCTTCATGACATAATACATGTCTATGAATTAAAACAGTTACAGAATATGAGAGAAATCTAGTTTAAATATATTTTAACCCTTCTGTACAGTTTGTATCTTTAGCACTTTTGTATTCTGTAGGAGTTGATCTGATCAGCACATGGTAAAAACAACACATTACGTGGTCCGAGTATTAACTTTCATACCCATCCAACCCCTCCAACAAGAAGGGAAAACGGGGTAGGCTTGGGGTATGAAATAAAACCTTAAAATGGCTTAAAATGTTTGCATATTTTAAGACTAAAACATTTAATAGGTATTGTTAAACAGGTTATCGCATTTTGTCAGTAAAACATTTTTTTAAACGTGTTTCATTGTCGAAATATCCGTTAAACAATTCTGCTAATATAAGCTTTCCCATCGCTTAATGGAATTAAGGCGGGACCACGTAATGATGTAAAGACTGGTTAGAATTATACAGAGATTCACTAAATATACGTATTTTAGGAGCTCTGTCAAACGAGATATACTGGATAAATGGTGCAGACTTTCTTCAAGAGAACAACTTCCGCTGGTTCTACGAAGATGGACATACAGCTAACATCTCATATTTCAACTGGATGCCTGGTCAACCAGATAATGGAGGTAGGCATGCATCAATTGTAAGTCATGCTATAAATTTGTCAAAAATAGGCTATGCTACCGAAACTACGTGGTTAATCTCATCTTGCGTTGAAAACGGTCTGAATTTTTGTTTTTAATGGCAACAGGTAACAACAACACCTTTATAAATTGTATAGTTAATAAATTGTATAGTTAGAATCCCCCCACCCAGCCTTCCCCTACCCTCAATGCTGAGAACCGTTTAATTTAGAAAATATGATGTAGAGCAAAATTTGAAGTTAGACGACTCTGTTGAGTACACTAATAAAGGCATCAAATACCTGTCCTTCGATACAAAAATAATAAAATTTGAACTATGTTCTGTTTTTACTGCATGTACGTTAACGTTAAAGGCGCAAACAAACGGTGTCCATAATGCACACTTTTGGTAATGTATATTGTTTTAATTTTAATTAATTCATCCGGTTTAATTTAGCATGTATGCTATTTTATTAATGACTATGACATACTTTGACAGGCGGGAGAGAAGACTGCATGGAGCTACATTACAACGGTGGAGGATCACACATCGGATGGAATGACCAGCCTTGCGCTTCAAAGCGTAGTTTAATATGCGAATCGACGTAAGCAAACAGATGAAAAACTTTACTGAAATCTATGAATCTAAAATCATTAAAATTTATCTGACATTAAACATATACACTTTTTTTAAATCACAATATAAGCATTTTTAATGGGTATCCGGTGAAGATAAGGAATTCCAACCCGAGGTATAAGTGTTTTTATCGGAACCTCGGCATAAACACTTATACCGAGGGTTGAAATTCCCTGTCTGAACTGAATACCCTGAACTGAATACCCATGATATATTCCTTTTCTTGCATATTAGAGACATGTTGTGCGTTCACGCCGCCAGCTGCTAACGTTTTGCATGCTTTCCTGCATACCGGATGTTGGTGCGCGTGACTTTTATCTTTACCCATAAAGATAAGATTTCCCATCCCCTTGTAAAACGTGGATAGCCTTTTCTTGCATACCGGACAAGGATATCCGTCATTTTACCGGGGCTAGATATTTCCATCTCATCTCGGTATGCAGGAAAACATGCAACACGTTAGTAGATGGCGGCGTCAACACACAACATGTCTCTGGTATGCAAGAAACAGAATCTATCACGGGTATTCGGTTCAGATAGGAAATTCCAACCCTCGTATAAGTGTTTTAATCGGGACCTCGGCAGAGCCTCGGTTCCGATAAAAACACTTATACCTCGGGTTGGAATTTCCTATCTTCACCGGATACCCTTGAAAGATTGTTATAATCCGGTATGCAAGAAAAATATGTATCTACAACGTTATAGAAGTATATATACGGTTGTTTGGGCTGGAATTCAATCTTCAGAAACCTCACTGAAATAGTGTGAATTTTTCGACATACGCTTCCTACTTCTCGAACGGCTCAATGGTAGGTATATAATATAAGATAATAAGAGTAATTCTCACAGCTAACCGAGTTATTTACTTCATCTACACGATTGATGCCATAGTTAAAACATAAGATGTTATTGCAATCGGACCAATACAATGTATTTACAATGTATATAAATTCTGTATTATACAACCAACATGCTGCAATCTGATCAATTCTGTGAACGTTATCTATGCGTTTTGTCATCATGAAAAACATCAACACCAAAAATATACACATATATTGAGATTATTAACAGTAGACATCTTGTTTATGTAAATTACCACCCAGTTGATTTTGATTTAACACACACACACACGCACTCACGCACGTACGCTGCACACACGCACGCACACGCAGAAACATGCCTATACACCCATGATATTTAATTATTGGTGAGTTTCATTATGAGTATAATTAATGATAGATCTATTTATAGATATATAATTTAGATCTATTTATAGATATATAATTTAGATCTATTTATAGATATATGAATACTCACACCCGATTATAATAACAACACTAATTTTTATTTGTTTCAGAATCGAGGGAAATGTTGAGATCGTGGGTTAAATATATGAAGATATGTTTTATTATGTTCCCACTTTATGTGCGTAAGTTAAGATAAAATAAACCTTTTCGAACATTTTGAAGATTATGTTTGTGATTTTATTTATATTGTGTACTGTAATACGTAATTATCTGGAATGCAACTATGATTGCCTTTTTCTTAATGAGTGTTTTACTTCGATTCTGTTTTAAAACTCGATATTTTAGACACATTCCATAGGGACTTCTTATGCTTTAGTCTTGGCATTTCGTGATTTGCGTACATTTTTATGTATATTATGGCGCGGTGGGTACTTACGCAGTTGAGTTGAACTAGCATGAACTCATTTGTTCTGTAATCCACATCATGCCAGAAAAACGTTTATGTTTTCTTGAATCGAACCAACAGCATTTCGATTGAAAGACTCGCGATATGACTACTGAATTATCGGATCTTGTTGATATGAAAAACAACATGAAATTATAATGAAATCACTTTGGCAATCGGATCAAATTTCACGATTTACCAGTATACAGGCCATTACATATCACACTTACAATATCGGTATGTGATGACAAAATATGGTTTTATAACTTAAAAGGTAGATATGAAAGTCGAACAGAAGATGAAGCATTCAAGGACCACAGTCGACCAAAAACTCAAATCAAAAGAAACAACAACTACAAGAATAAACAAGAGGTAAGGTATGTGACATCACACACATGAAATAATTGACAATAGGGCTACGTCCTTGGAACAGTCAATGGCAAAAATGCCTCATTATATATAAACGCCAAGGCTATATAATGTATACATTGCAATCTATAGTAATAGCCAATTTTCTGTCTTATAAATATACATTACGTTGATTCATCCGTGAATCAATTATATGTACAGGAAAGTATTACAGTACGTAGCTTTATGTAAAAGAACTGTTTGCACAACCTATCTTATAAAAACAATAGTCGTTAAAAAGAGGGCTGACTGAATTGACATGTTCAGTTGGGAGTATATGATTCATTGAACGGTCTGAATTTTTGTTTTTAATGGCAACAGGTAACAACAACACCTTTATAAATTGTATAGTTAATAAATTGTATAGTTAGAATCCTCCCACCCACCCTTCCCCTACCAAAAAAAAAAGCAAATGCAATTCAATGATATTATTTTGACCGGTTTACTCACGTTTTTGTAGGTAGTCGCACGAAAAAGCAAATGCAATACAATGATATTATTTTGACCGGTTAACTTACGTTTTTGTAAGTAGTCGCAAGTGAGTAGTTCTAGTAAATATCCAATAAATAATTGTTTAAATGTTAAAGGCGATCCATAAAATGAATCCGATAAGCTTCGCGTATGTTTATCAACCGTACTCGTTCTATAACGACTAGTTTGCCATTCCTCGCCATTTCTCGGTGGTCATGCCATTCAAATGACAGCATATTTATGAGGTAAATTCCTCTTATGTATGCGTGGTAACTTTTGAAAAATCACAATCATAAAACCTAAATGTCATAACTACTGACAGAACCACTGTTTTTTTTAAGACGCTCCATTTCTACAATAAGAAACTGTGTCCTGTCTCTGATTGTTTTCATTAAGTGTATTTTTGTGACATAGTTACCTTATTTGGGTTTAATTATAAATCTTTTATTAATAATAAATTTGGGAAAGTGGAATGATGGAATGATATACTGAATTCCGAACCCAAGTTGCTTTAATAAATAACTTTTCATGCCTCTTTAAATGCACTGAACAATGAATAACACTGACATTTTGATAATGTATATACCCAATGCACATGTTAAACTTACATCAGCAACGCACTGATTATTAGTTAATTACATATACTAGTTTTTAATAAGTAACATGACTGACAATTGGTACAAGCAACAGTCACATGTTCTCGTGAGTTGGAATTCAGAAAGAAATCACGGATTTTGTATAAATAGTAAATTAAGGTAACAGAGACCAGAGTGGATCAGTAGATCGGATCAGTGGAAAGTAGATCAGTCAGGATCAGGGGATCTGAGATTGTCAGACTGTTTTAAGCAATGTTGTAAATACGCTAATTAAAACTGTTATTACAATGGAAGAATCGTTATACTTTAAAATATATAACGGAGGGTATCCCAGGGGTTTTGGGGAACAAGGGAACATGGTTATTTAGTTTTGGTGAACAAAGGAACATTGTCTGTTATTGGTAATATTTTTGGGGAACAAAGCAAAATATATTTTAGGAACAAGGGAACATATGGGTCATATTTTCTGGGAGCAAGGGAACATGGACCCCCTGGGAGGGCCTCACAACGCAAACTAATAATTAGAGACCATACTACGCTACATGTTGCTGATAATGAATATCTTGCTACTGTTGTAGTGATTGCTAATGTTGTACTTGCTTTTGCTGTAGGTCCGGATTCGCCTGTAATATATGTTGGTTTGTACATTGCCCTTGATTACCATTGGTTCCCGGTACGGACATTCCTGTTTAACAACATCGTGGACTATAATATACTACTCAAAATTTGCTAAGGATCACTTTTATTCTTCCATATCATTTTATTAGAAATTACTTCACAATAACGATATTAATTTCATTGATACTTCAACAATTCCACAATTTGAATCAAAAATGAGATATAGGGTCCTATAGAAACCACAGCGTCCGAGCGCAATGGCATCGTAGGTCCACACTGTACTGCAAACAAGGACTTGAAAATACAATGAAAGAGACAAAAAACAACAGAAAAGGTGATGAAGACAGGGTTACCGACTTTGAACGGTCAGTAGGCAATAAGGCCTACTGGTTAGCTTGAATCAATTTTATATGCGCACAATCCTCGCTATTATCCTGTCTTCAACGCCCAAATAGACAAGACAGTGTAAACAAAACTACATCCCATCAAAAGGAATTCTCTAACAATAAAGTCCACATCCTGAGAAACTAAATAAAGAAACACATACAAAATAATAAAATCTCAGGATGTATCCAGAATCGTACTGAACAACCATAGTAGTTGCAGCTAAAGAGAAACCAATCTAGGGTACGACCAGAAAACCCGAGGGACGAAAGCTCATGCACCCACCTCCCTTAGGTTGGGTTTCAGTAGGTACAATCATAGAGTCACAAGAGGTAGTCCAGTCATCGCACAAGTGAAAAGTGAATCGTAATGACTGACTGTAGAGGTGTCAATCACTAAACATGCAGTGATTAAATTTGTAAAGCGGTCGGGAAACGCGTCAGACCCCTTTAACTTTCGAAGTTTATAGACCACATCTCCATAAAATGAGGGTTTGATATGCCTAGTCGCAGAAGTGTCTTAAGGTTGGTGTTGTACTTTTCCAGCAGGCCCTCGTTACATCGGTAGAATTTAGAGTAAGATCTACGTAGTTTGTGATAACGAAAACCCTGCTGAAGAAGTTTACTTGTAATAACTTAAATTTGATCATTGAAGTCAATAACATCATTACACTCTCTAGCAAATCGAATGAGCTGGGAGATATACACCCCGTATGAGGTAGCATCTCCATCCAGGTGTGGATAGTTAACGATGTTAAAATTGAAATCATCTCTCTTATCATAGATTTTAGTATGAATACAATCATTTGAAATCGAGAGATGAAGATCGACAAATGCTGCTACTGTATCCGAACTGTTGGCTTTATTCAACGTGAGCTCTGGTGGATAAATGTTAGTAACCATATGAGCAAAGAACGGATTATCAATATTGAGTATGTCATCAAGATACCGAGAAGTATTATTAAAGGCATCAATAATTTCGCCCTGGCTAGCAGGTGACAAACTCAACATAAAATCTCTTTCATAGCAGTACAAAAACAAATCTGCAACAAATGGCGCACAGTTAGTACCCATAGGAATACCAACAACCTGGCGGTAAATAGTTTTACCGTATCTTATAAAGATTTTATCTAGAAGAAAAGATAAAGCTCTGCCAACATCAGTACAAGTCCATAAATTATACTTATCAATGGGGGCGTTAGTAAAGAAAGCCCTGACATTATTACAAGCTAGAACAGATGTACCTTCTCTAGCAAATGTCTTCTGAATAAGCTGAAGCAATTTTTCTTTGATAAGATTATGTGTTAGTGTAGTTTACAGTGTAGAAAAGTCGTAGGTGCTTAGAGAAGAGGCATGCAAATACTTACACCGTAGTTTGTCAAGAACTTCTCCAGAGTTTTTGATAGACCAAAACAGATTGATTCCTGAGTTCTCGAAGGCCTTTCCGCAATATTTTACAATATTTTCTTCAATCGCGGAAAGTCAGGAAGTCTATAGTTTTGATATATTGGTCGTGGTAGATGAACTAGAATTAGTGATAAAACGTGCTTTGTAAGGAATTTTGTGAAGTTTGTGTATCCAGTACATTGTAGGGAGCTTCGTCTGCTTACTAATTACAGAAACCTTTATAGTCTCCATAAAAAAGAGTATGATAATGGACCTTTGGAAACGGCCGAGCACGACACATACGAAATATTGCAGTCTCGGTTTGATTGAGACTAAGGTCACATGCTGGGAAACAAGTCATGATATCTCATGACCATACACTACCCTAAATAATTTCATGTAAAATAGAAATAATGCTATTTATTTCAGCAAGAAATTTAGACAGCAAAAAAGTGATCCTTAGCAAATTCTGAGTAGTATACTGCTGGGTATACCATTTTTACATTGGTGTATGGTACAATACGAAGGCGCTTTAAGGCATTTAATCTATGGCTCTAGTTTCTGTCGGATTGCCACAGTCTCTGGATGGTAGACCCTATCGGGTGTTTATCATGCCGATGCCACAGTCTCTGGATGGTAGACCCTATCGGGTGTTTATCATGACGATGCCACAGTCTCTGGATGGTAGACCCTGTCGGGTGTTTATCATGCCGATGCCACAGTCTCTGGATGGTAGACCCTATCGGGTGTTTATCATGCCGATGCCACAGTATCTGGATGGTAGACCCTATCGGGTGTTTATCATGACGATGCCACAGTCTCTGGATGGTAGACCCTATCGGGTGTTTATCATGCCGATGCCACAGTATCTGGATGGTAGACCCTATCGGGTGTTTATCATGACGATGCCACAGTCTCTGGATGGTAGACCCTGTCGGGGTTTTATCATGCCGATGCCACAGTCTCTGGATGGTAGACCCTATCGGGTGTTTATCATGCCGATGCCACAGTATCTGGATGGTAGAACCTGTCGGGTGTTTATCATGCCGATGCCACAGTATCTGGATGGTAGACCCTGTCGGGTGTTTATCATGCCGATGCCACAGTATCTGGATGGTAGACCCTATCGGGTGTTTATCATGACGATGCCACAGTATCTGGATGGTAGACCCTATCGGGTGTTTATCATGCCGATGCCACAGTATCTGGATGGTAGACCCTGTCGGGTGTTTATCATGACGATGCCACAGTCTCTGGATGGTAGACCCTGTCGGGTGTTTATCATGCCGATGTCACAGTCTCTGGATGGTAGACCCTGTCGGGTGTTTATCATGACGATGCCACAGTCTCTGGATGGTAGACCCTGTCGGGTGTTTATCATGCCGATGCCACAGTCTCTGGATGGTAGACCCTGTCGGGTGTTTATCATGACGATGCCACAGTCTCTGGATGGTAGACCCTGTCGGGTGTTTATCATGCCGATGCCACAGTCTCTGGATGGTAGACCCTATCGGGTGTTTATCATGCCGATGCCACAGTATCTGGATGGTAGACCCTGTCGGGTGTTTATCAGGACGATGCCACAGTCTCTGGATGGTAGACCCTGTCGGGTGTTTATCATGCCGATGCCACAGTATCTGGATGGTAGACCCTATCGGGTGTTTATCATGACGACGCCACAGTCTCTGGATGGTAGACCCTGTCGGGTTTTTATCATGCCGATGCCACAGTATCTGGATGGTAGAACCTGTCGGGTGTTTATCATGCCGATGCCACAGTATCTGGATGGTAGACCCTATCGGGTGTTTATCATGACGATGCCACAGTCTCTGGATGGTAGACCCTGTCGGGGTTTTATCATGACGATGCCACAGTATCTGGATGGTAGACCTTGTCGGGTGTTTATCACGACGATGCCACAGTATCTGGATGGTAGACCCTGTCGGGTGTTTATCATGCCGATGCCACAGTTTCTGGATGGTAGACCCTGTCGGGTGTTTATCATGACGATGCCACAGTATCTGGATGGTAGACCCTGTCGGGGTTTTATCATGACGATGCCACAGTATCTGGATGGTAGACCCTGTCGGGTGTTTATCATGCCGATGCCACAGTATCTGGATGGTAGAACCTGTCGGGTGTTTATCATGACGATGCCACAGTCTCTGGATGGTAGACCCTATCGGGTGTTTATCATGCCGATGCCACAGTCTCTGGATGGTAGACCCTGTCGGGTGTTTATCATGCCGATGCCACAGTATCTGGATGGTAGACCCTATCGGGTGTTTATCATGCCGATGCCACAGTATCTGGATGGTAGACCCTATCGGGTGTTTATCATGACGATGCCACAGTCTCTGGATGGTAGACCCTATCGGGTGTTTATCATGCCGATGCCACAGTCTCTGGATGGTAGACCCTGTCGGGTGTTTATCATGACGATGCCACAGTCTCTGGATGGTAGACCCTATCGGGTGTTTATCATGCCGATGTCACAGTATCTGGATGGTAGACCCTGTCGGGTGTTTATCATGACGATGCCACAGTCTCTGGATGGTAGACCCTATCGGGTGTTTATCATGCCGATGCCACAGTCTCTGGATGGTAGACCCTGTCGGGTGTTTATCATGCCGATGCCACAGTATCTGGATGGTAGACCCTATCGGGTGTTTATCATGACGATGCCACAGTCTCTGGATGGTAGACCCTGTCGGGTGTTTATCATGCCGATGCCACAGTATCTGGATGGTAGACCCTATCGGGTGTTTATCATGACGATGCCACAGTCTCTGGATGGTAGACCCTGTCGGGTGTTTATCATGCCGATGCCACAGTATCTGGATGGTAGACCCTATCGGGTGTTTATCATGCCGATGCCACAGTCTCTGGATGGTAGACCCTGTCGGGTGTTTATCATGCCGATGCCACAGTCTCTGGATGGTAGACCCTGTCGGGTGTTTATCATGCCGATGCCACAGTCTCTGGATGGTAGACCCTGTCGGGTGTTTATCATGACGATGCCACAGTATCTGGATGGTAGACCCTGTCGGGTTTTTATCATGACGATGCCACAGTCTCTGGATGGTAGACCCTGTCGGGTGTTTATCATGCCGATGCCACAGTCTCTGGATGGTAGACCCTGTCGGGTGTTTATCATAACGATGCCACAGTATCTGGATGGTAGACCCTGTCGGGTTTTTATCATGACGATGCCACAGTCTCTGGATGGTAGACCCTGTCGGGTGTTTATCATGACGATGCCACAGTATCTGGATGGTAGACCCTGTCGGGTTTTTATCATGACGATGCCACAGTCTCCGGATGGTAGACCCTGTCGGGTGTTTATCATGACGATGCCACAGTATCTGGATGGTAGACCCTATCGGGTGTTTATCATGCCGATGCCACAGTCTCTGGATGGTAGACCCTGTCGGGTGTTTATCATGCCGATGCCACAGTCTCTGGATGGTAGACCCTGTCGGGTGTTTATCATGACGATGCCACAGTATCTGGATGGTAGACCCTATCGGGTGTTTATCATGCCGATGCCACAGTCTCTGGATGGTAGACCCTATCGGGTGTTTATCATGCCGATGCCACAGTATCTGGATGGTAGACCCTATCGGGTGTTTATCATGCCGATGCCACAGTATCTGGATGGTAGACCCTATCGGGTGTTTATCATGCCGATGCCACAGTCTCGGGATGGTAGACCCTGTCGGGTGTTTATCATGCCGATGCCACAGTCTCTGGATGGTAGACCCCTGTCGGGTGTTTATCATGCCGATGCCACAGTCTCTGGGATGGTAGACCCTGTCGGGTGTTTATCATGCCGATGCCACAGTCTCTGGATGGTAGACCCTGTCGGGTGTTTATCATGACGATGCCACAGTATCTGGATGGTAGATCCCTGTCGGGTGTTTATCATGACGATGCCACAGTATCTGGATGGTAGACCCTGTCGGGTGTTTATCATGACGATGCCCACAGTATCTGGATGGTAAGACCCCTGTCGGGTGTTTATCATGCCGATGCCCACAGTCTCTGGATGGTAGACCCTGTCGGGTGTTTATCATGCCCGATGCCACAGTCTCTGGATGGTAGACCCTTGTCGGGTGTTTATCATGCCGATGCCACAGTCTCTGGATGGTAGACCCTGTCGGGTGTTTTATCATGACGATGCCACAGTATCTGGATGGTAGACCCCTATCGGGTGTTTATCATGCCGATGCCACAGTCTCTGGATGGTAGACCCTGTCGGGTGTTTATCATGCCGATTGCCACAGTCTCTGGATGGTAGACCCTGTCGGGTGTTTATCATGACGATGCCACAGTCTCTGGATGGTAGACCCTATCGGGTGTTTATCATGCCGATGCCACAGTCTCTGGATGGTAGACCCTATCGGGGTGTTTATCATGCCGATGCCACAGTCTCTGGATGGTAGATCCTGTCGGGTGGTTTATCATGCCGATGCCACAGTCTCTGGATGGTAGACCCTGTCGGGGTTTTATCATGCCCGATGCCACA